>QTSX02004265.1:0-600000 GCA_014839935.2 Entomophthora muscae
ACAGTAGTTTTAAAAGCTATGACAACAAGCAAAAATACTTTGGATTTAAATAGAAAACTCAGATGTAAACAAAATTAAAAATAAATAAATCTATTTTAAATTAATATAAATTTATTAGTTTTAATTTTGTTTACATCTGATTTATTTTTGTTTAAATTTGAAGTATTTTTGCTTGTCACCATAGCTTCTAAAACTACTGTAATGGTGCCACCAGTTTATTGACTGGGCGGTGAACCACTCAGTGAGCTGCTTGGTGATTTACTCAGGGCGTTAATTCCCCAAGAGGGAGTAATCAAAGATGTTGCAACAATAATCACTTGTTTTATTTTTTATTATGAATTAAATAGTTTGTAGAAGTATGGAAAGTAATTTTAGAGCTAGTTTATTAGTAAAGAATAGGGAAAAACCATGTTTAAATAAAAAGTTGACATTCTGGTAGTCATAATAGTCAAAAAAAATTAATTTAGTTTGTCAGCATAAAAAAACACTTTGATTTTGACGTTGACATACTGACAGTCAGCATTAAAGTAGAAAAAAACTATGTAAATCACTTATAAAACTTGGTTAATATTTTCCAGAGTTGGTTTTTTAAGGCCAAAATGGATTATTTTTAAATTTAAAAAATTTAAAGATTTGCATATGTAACTTATGAAACTTAAATAATAGGGATTGTAGAGAGAAGTCTAAAGTACAGCCCTGGGTACTTTGACCTGAATTATCATACCATTGTATGAGTGCTTTTTGTTAAGCGGCAGTGTTTTACTAATAAACAAGTGAAGGAGTCAACATTCAGGCAGTCAGTGTTCTTTTATAGCAACTCTCCTATTAAATCTTGCTTAAATTATGTCACTTTGTTTGCTTAGCCAAACCCCTTTGTTGCAATTTAGGTGACACGTCAATTTGACACAAAGTCAACATTATAAATACATATATAATTTCTAGTTTTGACATATGCGTTTTGGCTTAAGTGGACTTCCAGAAATAAGCTATAATTTATCCAGTGAGTTTAAAATAACAGTAAATATCTTAATAATACAAATAACACTCTGAAAGTTGACATATGTCTTTGTTCAATGCTTATCTTAATATATATTTAATAAAAACAGTAGTATAAAATATAAAAAGTAGTTATTTTTAGAATATTGTATAATTTATTAAGAAACTCATGGATTCTTATTTGGGGTCAACATCCAGATATTACTTACTGTAGTTGACCTTAATGTAAAAGTACAAAGAAACTTACATTTTCATAGTAAATTATATTATTTTTTTGGCTTAAAATTAAGCCTTTGTTTAAATGGTGTCTACATTATGTCTGTTCCTTTTTAATTTTGCAATTCTAACTTAATAATTCACTATGAAAAATTAGCTTAGTTTTGGAAATGCCTGATTCTGGTGGATAAATACTAAAATAATGTTGACTTACTGAATGTTGACAATTTTTCAACATTCAGTGAGTTGAATTGTGGAATGAGTTAATTCTGGCGGTTGCCGCTAGGTTAGTTTAAACAAGTCCAAGATCAATTACATTTTTGCTTTTGGTCTGATTCCCTTCCTGCTTACGCCAGCAGCTTCAGACTAAGTTTTCCCGTTCTTCTGCCTCTGCTCTTCTTGGTTTAAGCAAACAATTAACCACTGGCTTCCCTGTTCTTCCCCTTTACCTTGATTTAACTATTTTAAGTTAAGATAACTGTAAACATGTGCTTGTGGTTGGCCCTCATTCCTTAAACCCAACTAACCACCTTTGGTTAGTCTCCATACCCTTTATCTTTACCTCAAAAATCCATACTTGAATAAAAGCCTGAGTTTTACTCAGTCTCAACTTAATTTAAGATTGTTTGACTTTAACCTCAAAAAGGTGCTTGTTAGGTTTTGTGGCATGTGTCTTCTTTTTTTACCTTTGTGTTTTGATCTTAGATCCATGATACCATTTGAATATATTTTTCAGCAGTTAGGAAGTTTTTATAGTGAGACTCACAATCTTATTGTGGATAGTTTTAATCCACCAGCTAGTGTTGATCATTTCCCTGACCTAGAAATTGACTTTTTAACTAAAGCATCAGTCATTAAGACTGGGCTTTACTTTATTTTCTTAGGATTAATGAACCGCCTTAGCCCTTATTTTACCTCATATAACCTCTTAGGAGCCTTTATTCAGCTACTATTGCAAACTCTACCTACCTTTCTTTATTTAACTAATATAAAAATTATTGGTTTAAAGGCTTTAATTTATAATAATTTGCCTCAGGCCTTGAGATCTTACATTCTGGGTACATTATGATGGGTTGCTGGCTTAACAAGAACCAGAAGGGCTTTACTTACCATAGTTTACCACCAACAATATGACCTCAAGCCTTTAACTATCTAGTGGAGGTAACAACTAATAGATTTCAAATGTATATTAAGTAGGTGAATTTGTAAAGTATGTCTTTTATTTGGAAAAGGAGCAAAGTTTATCAACTGGTTTGGCTGCACAGTGGATGCAGAGGTGCTGTTAGACACCTGCCCCATTGATTGGGATGTGCTGTAATGTTTGGAGAGCTGCAGTGGCACTTGCAGGCGTGTTGCTGCTATATTCAGTGACCTGTACAATCCACAGGGAGAAGTGAATGTCCAATATCTATTCCAGGCAATTGCTATACACCTACCTGTTTTGGCAGTAGCTAGAAGTTCCCAACCCCAATCCATAGCTGGTTTAATAGCTCAATGTTGTAACTGTGCTGTTTTAGCAGAGTTAAAAGGGGGAATAATCAGAAAACTAGATAATATTCAATATTGGGATATCAAAGTTATATAGTTGATGTGAATTAATATATTAGGAACATGATTATGACAATCACTCAGTTGGATGGTTAGGGGATGGCTTGATCCTTGTAATGAGTCAAGCGCTGAATTGATTTTTCCACCGCCCAGGGATTGTCATTTGGTCATGTTACTGGATTTTTAAATTCAAGTTGACTTCCACATTTGGCTTTGAGTTACTGGGAAGTCAGGTTGCAGGTCACAAACCTGTTTAGCTGGGACCTTGCTGGGGGCCAAACCTGTTGTTTTGATACCCCTGGCTGAGGATCAGCTTCCTCTGTAGGGAGGTCTGCTGGTAAGTTGTTGGGAGTGTGGGTGCTGTACTGCCATAGCTGCTGTTTGATGGCAGGGAGGACGGTCTTGTGTTGCTTCTGCTGAGCTCTACAGGGCCAGAGTCCATTATGATGTAGGGTTTTCCTGTTTTTTCTTGTCCAACTCTTGTACTAGGTAAGTGTTACTGTCTTTTACCTCTAGGATAATGATGGGCCCCACTTTCTTGGGCTGTAACTTACTTTGATCTGTGTTCATTACCCATACTTCATCCCCAACTTTGTTTCTATCCTGGATAGAGACAAAGGTGTTTTGTAACTGGTTTTCTTCTCTCTCCTTTTGGTTGACGTTGACTTGAAGTACTAGGGGGTCTGGATGAGACAGTACCTTTTTAAGTTTCTCTAGTTTGAGCCCTGTGAGGGCTTGAATGATGTAGGGTTGTGAACTATATAATAGTTCAAATGGACTCTTCCTGAGGGCTCTGTTCACCCAGGTGCAACGTGCAAGGAGTGCAGCTGCTAGTTGTTTGTGCCAATCCTCAGGTGTCCTGGCTGTGAGTTTGTCAAGGGCTTGCACTAAGCTGCTGTTTAGTTGCTTGATTCTGTCATTGAACTGAGGGTGGTATAGTGTAGTTACTGTGTGTTGACCCCATTTTTTGGTGAGATAGACATTGGTATTGTGAAAATCAGTTCTTTTCCCCCATTGGTGATTAATAGTTCTGGTTTTCCAAACTTACTGATGATCTCCTTGCCTATGAATCTTTGTATGGCGCTACCAGTGTGGGCTTTGACAGCCTGTGCCACTGGCCATTGTGTGTCAAAGTTGATGGCTGTGATAATTTATTTATTCTCATTGTGCTTTCCTGGCATGGGGCCTACAATGTCAAGGGCTCACACCTTGAATGATAGATGGGTGTGAATGGGTATTACAGATTTTGACAGTGTGCCACTCTTGGCAATTTTTTCACATACTTCACACTGGTTAATAACTTTCTGTACTTCCCAAATAAGGTTGGGCACCAGGATTTGTGTTTTTAAATTTTTTTAGAGATTCTTGCTCCTAGTATGGCCTATATCTATGTGATAACGTAAGATGGTATCAACTCATTGGTGTGTTAGGATGTAAGGGATAGTTTCTTCATCTGTCATCTTACAATGAAGAGTTACGTAGACATCCACAAATAGGTATTTGTTCCTTACTATGGTATCTTGGGTGATGTTATTTGTACTTGGGGGAACCCTTGTTCTCAGTACAAAGCACTAGAAGCAGCCAGTTTGGGTCTAAGCCATTTTGTCCTCTTGAAGCTTGCATGTACAGCCGGGACAGAGCATCAGCTGCAACCAGTTCCAGTCCAGGTTTATATTAAATATTAATGTTAAACCTTTCTAGAAACACTATTCAGCAAGCCTGATTCAAGGAGAGATTAGCTTGTGTCTTGAAATAGATGATGGACTTGTGGTCTGTCAATACAGTGAACTCCTCCTATCTCTCCAAGTAGCAGCACCACTTGACTAGACAGTGCACAATGGCCAACAGCTCTTTGTTGTGTATGAGGTTGTTGTAAAATATGGCAATGGTTTCTATATTCTACAAAAAGTTAGTCATTAACCCTCATGCTTAATACTATACCTTTGGCTGGTATAGTGACAGTCTTAGTGCAGACAGAAGAATAAAAGATATAAAGACAAAACTGGTATTTATTAAGATAGTGATGTAGTTATATAGCAGAAGGCAGGGGATTGCCACCAGAAGAAAGGAGTCACAGACAGAAGGACTTGCCAAAAAGAGGAGAGTTAAATTGCACAGCAGAAAGAGCCGCACAAGAAAGCAACTGGTTTCACGTGCCTTGCCTAATGAAGGTAGGTGGCAATATTTATGTTGTCCTATTAATAACTTCAAAATTGAAGCCCGCACTTGATGCACAATCCAAATACGCTTTGAACACCCGTTTTTAGGGCGTTTTAAATGTATTTAACTCTTGTAAACCCATTTTGCAATAAGGCAATTGTGTGATTGTGTGATTGTTTTATTGCTTAATCCCTAAGTTGATGTTTCTTTGTCTAATTTATTCATGATCTGCGACAGAGGTAGTGGCACTTCCCATTGGTCATTTTTCTGGATTTGTAGGCCACTAGCAAGAAGTCACCATAGTCTGTCTTGATGTGCAGTACACCCCCAATGGATGCATCTGAGGCATCTGTTTCCATCTGGTAATTCCTGTCTTTTTTTGGATATTGTAGAATAGAAGCAGATACCAGCTTTTCTTTTATGCAGCAGAAACAAAGATCCTGTTGCAAGGTCCATAAAAATTTGGATTTGACACCTGTGATTACAGATGAAGATGCTGTGAGGATGCCACAGTCTGGAATGAACCGGTGCATGTATGCTATCATGCCTAAGAAAGTTCTGAGCTCTCCCTTGTCTTTGGGGGCAGAATTTTTCAGATAACCTGGATCTTTTGCTTTTCTGGCTTGATACATTCCTTGGAAACTGTGTGCATTAGGAAAGGGAGTTGCTCTTAATAGAATTGACGTTTAGAGGGCTTGGTGAAGAGTTTGTGCTGAGCAAGAGTTACAAATACTGCTTCCAGGTCCTTATGATGTTGCTTGACAGTGGGGCTGTAGACAATGATGTTGTCCAAGTATACCAGTGCATGTTTGCCAATTTGTGATGCAAAGACCTTGTTCATGAATGTAACAAAGGTTGATGGGTTATTGGTCATCCCAAAGTTAAGCACAACACACTCGTACAAGTCATACTTGGTTTGAAATGCAGTTTTTGGGATGTCTTCCTCTTTGATGTGGATTTGATTGTACCCAGTGGTCAGGTAAATCTTAGAGAAGACTTTTGCCCATTCCTAGGCATTGAAGAGGTTGTCAATGAGGGGAAGGGGGTATGAATTCTTGATGATAACCTTGTTTAATGCGCAATAGTTGGTGACTAATTGAGGGACACATCCTTCTTTGCTACAAAGAACACAGTGGCTCCAAAAGGGGACTTTGAAAGTCTGATATGTCCCTTTTCTAGAGCTTCTTTAAGGTAGGCACACAGTGCATTGTCCTCATTGGGAGTAAGATGGTATATGAGCTGTGCCTTGGGAACTGCACCCTTGAGTTAGATGGTGTGCTGTATGTTTTTCTTGGGTGGTAGTCCTAGAGGGGCTTCCTTAAAGATATCAGGATGGCAGGCCACTATTTTATGATCCTGAGGGGTGATGGTATCTTGTTGGTCTTTTAAAGTGTATGAACTTGTAATGGCAGGAGCCTCAATCAATTGCCTTGAGGTTGTCTTTTTCTTCTTTAGTCTTTGTGATACTTACAAATATATGGTCATAAATAAGTTGCTCTACTTTGTCAGGGTAGATTTGATGGTTGATTCCTTCCCTTTTGATGATCAATACTGAGGTCGCCCAGTCTATGTGGTGATTATTCCTTTGTAGTCAATCCAGCCCTAGCACAATATCAAACTTGAGAAAATCAATGATGGGTCCCTTAATGGTGGAGTGCAAGTTCTCTAGCATGACAGAGAAGGGGACTGTTTCCTTTGTCACAGCAATGTGATGTTTGTTGGCTAGGACCATGTTTTTAATCCGCAAAGGACTAGTGGTCAGCTTGAGCTTGTCTACAAAGCTGCTGTTGACTAGGGTTTGGTCTGCGCCTGAGTCCAGAAGTGCTGAGACTGTGTAACTGTGAAAGCAGAAATGGTAAGACATCAATTTATTAGGATGTCTGGCAATGATGTAAAGTACTGGGTCTTTCAAGGGTACTTGGGTCATTGGGCACTGGCCCACGTCCTCAGGTTGGTACTCATTGTTGGGCAAGTTGGAAATTGTGCAGGGAGAGCTTGGCTCACTTAATTCTCTCCCTGGACTTTTCCCTCATCCTGATTATCCTGAGTGCTGGTAACTCTGAAGTGAGTGCAATTTAACTGATCATTGTTACCATTAATGTGGCCATTGGAGCCTGCAGGTATGTTGTTTGTACTACTACTGTTGTTAGGTGGAGGTTGGTTGGAATGTCCTGAGGAGTGAGAGTCTTTAGGTCTCTCTCTTTTGCTGGTCTGCTCCTTGTGTAGGGTATTGGGCGTCTGTTCTGCTTTCTCTGATTTACAGTAAAAGCTCTAAAGATTGATTACTTGGTCCAGGTTGATATGCCTCATTACATGTGACTTGAGAGCGTCATAGTACATGAGATGTGTAGCTGGGTTGTCAAATAGCATATCTGTGGCTAATTGTAGTTATAACTCCTTGTGGGATCTTATAAGCTCCTTAACTGTGTCTGTTTGGGTCAGGTTCCTCATTTGGTGTATGATCATGAAGGCTGTTTCCTTTATTACAAACCTTATCAATAAGTCTTGTTTGAAATTATCCCAGTCTTTCTTGGGGTGATCCTCATGCCACTTGTTGCACCAGGTCCCTGCGTTGTGGGTCATGCAAATGAATATCTCTGAAATCCAAAAACATGTTGAGCGCTTCATCTGTGTCAACTTGCTTTGGGTGGATTGGATCCATGCCATAGAGTTGCTGACATCTGCTCCTGCAAATTATTCCAAGGCGGTGTTGCAAAGTTGCTGAGCTATGTGGTTGGACATGATGCTTTTGTTGGTGGCTTGAGACATAGAGGAGGGGGCCATAAGAACCCCTGGGCTGATCACAACTCTTTTAGCAACTATAATTATGTGCATCCAGGGATTGACTGTTCTTTTCTTAGTGAAGATTCTGCAAAGCCCTAGTTGGAGGTGAACCTAGACAAGGGGCATCTGAGGATCATGCTCTATGATAACTATCATTTATTAATGATCTTTGTCACTTTCAGTTGATATAAAGGACCCAGTTAGTGTCTTTGTGAGAGAGGGATGTCAGGAACCCACCCTTCTGGAAACAGCTTCCCAACACAATGGATTGATGCAAAATGATTCAAACCTGTAATCATAGAGCCAATTGGCACTGATATCATGCCTAATTGTATCAATTCCCCAAGAATTTTTTATCTGCCCAATAAGGGATTGAAGCAACCCAGGAAGGAATAGGCGCCTAGATACGCAAGCAAGGAGACAGAGGCAAATGTACAGAAAAGGCTAGTGGGCACAGGATTGGAAGACGTGGATTGAGTTTTCTGTTTAGTGGGTGGGTTTGAAGAGAACAAGGATGAAGTATAATATTTCCCTGGTACAACTGGAGTCCATTTCTCATTGTCACAGTATTCAGTGCTAGTCCCAGAAGCTGGGCAAGTCTCCATTTGGGAGGTCAAATGTACTAGGGTACATAACAAGATTAGAATAATACATTTAAACCTAATTCCCCAAGAAGGGAACAAATTAGGCAGTTTCAGGGAGATTCCAAGAGTCTTAAAAAAATAAGGTATGATAATAGGTTTAAAGTCTTTGTTGATTGAGCATTTTCTGAACATAAAGTTAAAAGGTTTAAATAGATTTGAGGTAGGGGAATTTGAGAGAAGAATTTCAAACTGTTACTCATCAGAATAACCAAAATAGCAAGGAGTTTGTTTGACTTCTCAAACATAAACAAATCTCTCTACTGTTTCAAACATGTTAACTTACTCATGAACTTGGATCATCATACTAGTTAATCAAACAGTTGGATTAAAAACCTTAACACTTAATTAAAGTTCCTTAAGTCAACAGTATCTTAACTTAAGCCTTAATACTTAACAGAGCCCAATGTCTTGTTCAAATGATTATTAACGTCACCAGGGCCAACTATAGTGTGAGAATTGGGGAGCAGGTTAGGAGAAATAAAACCAAGCTCTCAACCTGTCAGGGATTCTTTCCCTGACTAATTGAATATTATTGACAACCTTTGCAAAAACAATTCCTCAAAACAACAAAATAACAATGAATTTGGGTCCAGTTTTTATTTGAACAATGAGTTCAACAGGAATTGAACTCAGAACCCTAAAGAAGGACCCAGTGTTAATACGGAATTAACTGTTCAACTTAGTTTACCTTTATATATGAATCCTATTCATTTGACTTTTGCTCAGGCTTTTGAATTGAATTTTGAAAAGTTTATTAGCACAATTAACAATGTCACTTATCGCTTGCGTTCTGATTGGCTGCTGCTGTCTACCTTGCCGCTCTGTAATCAAAAGAGCCTATATTTGATCAAAGCTCCGTACTTAGTTTTAAGCAACTATTTTGCTTGTCTCCGCTTAATTATGTACAGCACAATGGCTTATCCTTGGATCCACTGTTTCAACCTTTTAACTATGCAAATTATTAAGCTTCACCTTCATCTTTGTTTGGAAAAAGGTATTAATTTGATCACCAGCCCATGAAAATCCCTCTTATATTCTAAAATACCACTTAAATGTCCCAGCCTTCATTTTGGAGGGTATTTAAGTGAGCTATTCTCATTATTTCTCTTTGTTCCAACAATAAAGATTTTATCCTACACCTGCTACTCCTTCATCTTCTGATAACATATTTTTGAAGCCATGAGAGGAATTCTATTCCTATCCTGGTTTCTAGCTTCCTTATTGCCAGTGGTATCAACCTTGGAAACCCTAACACCTAAAACTGACTGGTACAACTCTTCTCCAGATGATGCCCATCAAAAGGAATCCCTTGCCCACGGATGGTTCAAATACCCTTCCAGCCACTGGGGACGTAAATTACAATATAGTTGTTTGTTTACTCCACCTCCTACCAAACCTGCTCTGGTTATACCTTACGCCTCCTTTTACCTCTTGACATATGTGATGGGTTACTATCTACTTGGTTGCTTCAGTTCCATGTTCAGAAGATTTGCTTACCTGGGACACCTCACAATGGTCACAGTTCCTATTGGCTCAGTAATTGCAGGTTTGAATATAGGGGATTTGGCTCACCAGTTAGGGAACTTGTTCCCTGTCAAGTGGGTCCCTGACATAACCACAATAAAAATTGTGGTTTCAGCAACAACCAAAAGGTTGTTACCAACAATTCCTGGAAGGCAAAGGGGGGAAGGAATCAACTGAACATCAAAAGCAACAGAAAAAACCAGATGGCTGGATTTCACTAACAAATTTCAAACTTTATTAGAGTAGAGAATGATGAAGCAAGGTCTTTTACAACTCTTGCATTCATTTAAGGGATGGAATAGGATTGGGGTGGTAGATTGAATGTCAAAAACCAATCAACCAATGATATGTGCAGATAAAAATGCATTTCTTGAGGCAGGAAGATCTGGCAAGTTTTGAATGGACATAGTCAAAAGGAAACCCAAACCAACTAACATCAGGAATAGGCTTTGGATGCAATTACCACTGCTCCCGGCGCTCTTGCACGTGATATTTAACCAGAGGTGTCTCTTGGGTGGGTTAGGTAGGGGCATCTTCAGAATAATTCCAAAATATTAAATTGATGGCCTTCCTTGGGCTTTTTCAGTAACCTGTTAGATAAATATTCAAGCATAATTTGGTAGGAATTTCAAAGCATTTGGCAGGAATTAAAGTAAAGGCCTGAGGGGGAGACATAACTTTACACATAGCTTCTGATTGACTGGAATGACTGGAATTTGCCACTTTATGTAAACAGGAAGGATTTGGACCCACTTTCAAATTAAGAACTGAATCTACTATGAAGACAAGAAAGGTTCCAGGTTTGAGTTTTGTTTCAGCCTCTGACAAGGCCTTAGTTGGATTATCAAGAATATTAATTCCAATTGAGGGTCCTTTAACTTCTAGATCCTTTTGAAAACCTGATAGGGAAAGTTTATCTGTGACAGAAGCATCATTAAGCATGTTTCTGACAGGGATCACAGTTGGAATAGGGCTGTAGGGTTGCAGCCACAGTAGACTTTGTGTTGTGAACTGCCACATTCACACTACTTTGATTTCACCTTTGGTGGGCTTGAATTTCAAACCCAAATTGAGAATCTTCTCTTTTTTTGCCCTTTGAAATTGCAATAGTTCTGTAAAAAGAGTTGATAAATTTTCTCTTTATTTTTTTGCCCCAATGATCCACACTCCATGAGTGCAGATGAATCATGATATATCTGTACTGGTAGTATTTTGTGTTAACACAAGACCCTATGTAAATTAATTCTATTCTTAAATAAAATCTAAGTTTATTTCATATTTATTTTCAACATATTTCTTCAGTACTTCTGTGCCAGTCCTTTATACCTGGCTAAATCCAACCTAAGATCAAGTATTCCTGGGACCTTAAGGTAATGCCCTTATTTATCCCTTAAGGCTAACCACCTGTCATGGTATGTTCCATCATGCCGGGAATTATCCAGCCAAGTAGGAAGGCTCAAAAAGCCAGGAAACCTTTATCAAAATTGACCAAGTTAACAGACTTAAATCAAATAGTCAATTGAAAATGGGTTACGGCTGCTCCAGTCTGTCAGCTGAAACTAGTTCCTCCTTGCAAATTGATGTTGATAAATTGGCGTAATTTAAGGGTCACCCAATACAAGCTTGTTAATCAGCATGGTTGTCAGAAATTGGTCATATAAGGGTTCTTTGCAACCTGGACCAGATACTCACTTGACAATGTGGAAGGAATAGGAGGCCAAGATTCAGGTGGTATTGCTTAGTCAATTTTCTGATATATATTGAATAATTTTCACTGTTTCAACTTCAATAGTTGAGTCCTCCCAAAATTTTACTCAATGAAAATAATTTATCCCTAGTTCTAGATTCCTTTTCAAAATGCATCTTGTGGTTGGGTTGTTACAATATATTACGTACAATCTAATTCTCAACCAAATCATTTCTGGAAGATTAGGCCCTGCAGTTGGAACTTTGTTGTTGGTGCCGCCCAATGTTAATTTTGTGCCAGCCAATTTTGAAGATCCATCCCCATTCTGGAAACTGAAAATTGTGTTGCCGCCCAATGTTAATTTTGTGCCAGCCAATTTTGAAGATCCATCCCCATTCTGGAAACTGAAAATTGTGTTGCCTCCCAGTGACCAGAATTTCATTCTGAAGATATGTTGATGTTGTCTCAGGTCATTTATCTTGGGCTACTTTGGTTAGGATTAATTGTTCTGCTTAATCCTGGTATAACAATTGGAAATTTTACAAAAAGATACCTGAAGCCATGGTGGTGGTTAATCATTAATTCTATGTGGATTTGGGTGGTAATTCCCCACCACTTAGAAATGGCTTCATACTATCCCGCAATTTCTGTCACATTACTCAACTCTTCTACGTCTGAGTTTTTGGAAGCAGTTTGTTATGAACTTGTGTTTGTTTTCTCCTGCTCTGTTGAGATATCTGTGTTTACCATGTTTATTTGTATCAGTTCTTTTATGAGCTTTCAGTTTGGAATTTTCTTTAATTTGTGGTTTCCATCTCTGGTTGCAGTTGTTGAGACTGGATCTTCTGTTTCCTATTTCTGTCGTGTCATGTCATTTTGGCGTCCGGATTATTTTCCTGCTCCACCCACTGATGAAATTTTGCGTGAAGTTTTGTCAGCATTATCATTCTATTCTGGTTCAAGCCTTAGTCACAAATCCCAAGTTTACCATGTGATGACAAAGGTTTCTTAGGATGCTCGTGAATTGTTTTTGTCCGCAGTGGAGCGCAATCCATGTGTTTCAACTGAAAGTGCATCTTTATATCCTTTGTTAAAAAAATTGTGTGTATCTATTGAGAAGCTCAAAGTATATTGTAAGCTGTACGCCTTCCAGAAGGGTACTACTCCACTTTTGATATTCCTTCCTCAGTTTCTTGTCTACTGCTGTTGCAACAGAGTTTCCAGACTTGCCTGATAATGTATCTTACAATACACAGGGGGCGCTCAATGAGTTGCCCCTTGATGTATCTAATGACATGAATTGATCTGATGGCAATGTCAAATGGCGGGTACTTTATCCTAATTAGGAGCATTACCAATTTGACTTGCTGATCCCCACACAAGTTATTCCTCAGCTTCAAACCTTACATGGAACTCCCCACTATGCCACCCCCTTGTGGCCTTGTGGCTTTCCCCATATGGTATATTAATCACAGCATTCTACAATAAACAAGACTTTGTTCTTATTATTCTGTCCTTTCCATTGGACTGTTGTCTTCCCCAATTCCAAGTACTGAATCCTCATTGGTTCAGTTGCAACACTGCTGTACAATTGATGTTCCCAAGGTGAATAAACTCTCAGTGTTGTGGTTAGAAGCTGATCAGAATGCCCAGAATTTGGAAGTTTGGGATTCCCTGTTAACCACAACTGAGGCCCTGGTAAGCCAAATTCTTTCTCTGGTCTCAAATCTGTCTACTTCTAAGCAAAGTACGTTGGTAATTGAGGACAAACCCGCTGTGCGCTCCTGGTTTTCTGGTCCTTGATCTGCGGTAGGTCCTTCCAACTAAAGTCAGGATTGTTCTCCCCATAGCTCTTCTCAGTTGTAATTGGCAGTGGTGAACAAACCTGTTGATTTAAATGAGGCACCAGTTGTGTCTGGTCCTGATAGTTCTTTGGCAATGCTTCAGCATGTCATACCTGCAAATCCTTCTGTAGTTATGTCCAAAGAGTTTCCCCTTGTCCCCATTGATTGCAACAATCCTGTTCTTCCAGCTGCTGTCCAAGAAATGATTGAGTGTTACTTCCAGGAGCATCTGGCCACCTTAGCTGCTGTTTGTACCGCCAAAGAGAAACAGGACCCTGCCAAGATTACAACCTTTTCTGCAAATAAATCTTTTTCTGGTTACTTCTTGTTTTATGGTAGCATTGATAATGGTCAAACTATCTATCAGCCAGCCATTTTTTTGGATACAGGTGCTTCCAAGAACTTTATGAGTGTGGAGACTGCAGACTTGCTAAAACTCAAGTACCACCCTGGAATGCTTGTTAGGGGTGGAAACTGTCAAACGTTTCCCTCTTTCCAGCTGAAAAAGCCAGTAACATTTGTAGTTACGGGTCAGTCTTTTACTGCAAGGTTCTCTGTTTGCTCTTCCCTGATGTATCCTATCATTTTGGGTGTGGGTTGGTGGAGAGATCATAGTGTATCAACCTTACTGAAAGAAAATGCGCTACAGGTGGGACACTCTTTGGGTATATCTATTCATATTCCGCTGTTAGGTATGTCTGAATTAGAAAAATCTTCTCAGACCATTCAATTGATTCCTGTCCCTGTCCCCGCAAGTTCAGATTTACTGGCATGCTTGCAACCCTGGTCCACAGCGTTTGACACCACCAGGGGCAAGGTCCTCCTTAAGCACACTCAGTTTGACTTTAACTTTAAAGTTACTGTTGATCTGATTTGAATTGTGTCTCATATTTACCCTTTAACCTTGAAGGAAGACACATGTTTGGAAGAGTGGACTTGTGACATGTTGGCAAAGGGCTATATTTTCAAGAAGGCTTCGTCAATCTGCTCCCTGTTGTTGTTTGTTCAAAGGGCTGATGGGTCTCTTTGTCCTTGTGTTGACTACGGGAATTTGAATAACATTACAATTTCTGACCCCTACCCTTTACCTCTCAAAGCACAGATCTCTAGGTGTATTGAGGAGGCTAAGGTATTCTCAAAACTTGATCTGTTGAATGCTTTCAATCAAATCAGGATTAGAGAAGGAATGGAATGGTTAACAGCATTCAGAACCAAGAAGGGCATCTTTCAGTTCCGTGTAATGCCTTTGTTGCAACTTAACCAATGAGAGTTCAGTACTTGGAATTGGGGAAGACAACAGTCCAATAGGAAAGGACAGAATAATAAGAATAAGATGTCGTTTATTGTAGAATATTGTGATTAATATACTATATGGGGAAGCCACAAGGCCACAAGGGGGTGGCATAGTGGGGAGTTCCATGTAGGGTTTGGAGCCAAGGAATAACTTGTGCGGGGATCAGCAGGTCAAATTGGCAACCCTCCTAATTAGGATGAAGTACCTGCCATTTGATACTGCCATCAGATTAATCCATAAGGTTAGATACGTCAAGGGGCAACTCATTGAGCGCCCCCTATGTATTGTAAGATACGTTAGCAGGCAAGTCTAGAAACTTGGTTACAACACCTTTTGGATTGAACAATGCTCTGGCTTGCTTTCAGCGGCTAATTGATTCAGTCTTGGGGGATCTCCTAGGTGTATGTGCCATTGCGTATATGGATGATATCTTGGTGTTCTCTCCAGATAAGGAGTTGCATAAGGCCCACCTGTTGGCGGTTTTAGAGCGCATTCTCCAGGCAAACTTGATCATTAAAAGGAGCAAGTGTGAATTCTTTAAATGTAAGGTTATCTTTCTGGGTAATATTATCTTTGAGGATGGCCACACCATTGCCCCTGACAAGGAAGCTGTAGTTTGAGAGTATGCTAAGCCTATGACAGTATCTCAACTCTGTAGTTTCTTGGGTACCTGTACATTCTTGAAGAAATTCACCCCTCACTTATCAGAAGTGCCACCCTTTTATATTTGGCTAGTGGAAAGACATATTTGGTTTGGACGCCTGAGTTCACAAGTGCGTTCTCAGCAGTCAAGGCTCTTTTGTTGTTGTCACCTGTGTTGAGACATGTGGATCCTGAACTTCCTTTTGTGGTTTCCACAGATGCATCTAAATACGCTGTGGCTGGTGTGTTGTTGCAGACTGCTGGCAATGGGATTGAGAGACCTGTAGGGTATTTCTCCCGGAAGATGGAGGCTTGTGAACGCAATTACATGATTTACGGCAAGGAATTATTGGCTGTTGTGGAATTGTTAAAGCACTAGCATCACCATATCATGTTGGCATGTCATCCATTTGTAGTAAGAACTGACCACAAAGCTCTTCTGTATTATTGACAACCCAGGGTTTTGTCAGGTTGTCAATCCAGATTGCATGGTGACCTGACAAGATACAAGTTCCACTACAAGTTTATTAAGGGATCTGACAATCACTTGGCCAATGCACTGAGCAGAAACCCTTCCCATCTTCCAGATGCTAGTATGGACGCTGAGTTTAACACACATACTATGACTCCAGATGAGGCTGTGGTGCCTTTTGTATTGCCTCCACCTGCTACACTGGCCACCATGTCCTTAACTGAGGGTGCAGACCTGGACTTATATTCCAAGGTTAAGTTTCTGCAACCTCTGTCCAAAGGCTATGATAGGCTATTGGAGCTAGCTTGTGCAAACCCAGTGTACCAGCCCCAGGTTTATCATAATATAGGTCCATTTCTATATCATCAAGGTTGCTTGTGGGTTCCAGAAGGAACTATTCAGGACAAAATCATGGAGGCCCATCACACCTGCTAACGGCAGGCCACCTAGGGAAGAACAAAACGGTGAAACTAATCTGCTGCCAGTTTTCCTGGAAAGGTTTGACAGTGCAGGTAGCAGCTTTTGTTTTTGATTGTCTGGTATGTGTTCAGTCTAAGGCAAGCTGGAACAAGACTACTGGTTTACTGGTTCCACTGCAGCCTGCTGCAGGACCCTGGACATCTGTGTCAGTGGATTTCATTGGTGAACTTCCCAATTCCAATGGGTTTAATGCAATCATGGTGGTGGTGTATTGTTTCAAAAATGGCACACTTTGTACCTTGCTCAACCACAATTACTTTGGTGGAAACAGATAGGATGTTTGTGAATAGAATCTTCTCCCTACATGGCATCCCAATGGAGATTGTAAGTGACTGTGGACCTCAATTTATTGCTCAGTTCCAGGAAGCTTTTACTGGAATTCTTGGTGTCAAATTATGCCATTCCTCAGCCTTTCATCCCCAATCTGATGGACAAATGGAGAGGTTAAACCAAAGTTTGGAGGTCTACCTACGTTGCTACACTAACATGCAACAAGATGACTGGAGTGATAATCTACCCATGGCAGAGTTCACATATAATAACGCCCCTCACATGTCAACTCAAGTATCACCCTTCTATGCCAATGTGGGTTACTACCCTTCTTCCAATATGGGTCCCCATTTGGTTAGCAACGTGGAAGCTGCAACTGATCAGGCTGCTGCATTGAAGCAGGTTCATCAGGAGCTCCAGGTTACTCTTGCTGCTGTCATGACAACTTACAAGGAATATGCAGATTACAAGCGCCAGGAAGGTCCCACTTACAGGCCAGGTGATTTGGCCATGGTTGATGCTTGCAATATGAAACTGAAGGTTCACTGTTGTAAGTTAGGGCCTAAGCAAGTTGGCCCCTTCAAAGTTGAACGTCAAATTGATCCCTCCGCGTATTGGCTGGATTTACCTCCTGCTTTCAAGATTTTCCACACCTTTCATGAATGTCTTCTTACTCCCTTTAAAGATACTGAGACTCCCTCTTTATAACCCATTATTGTGGAAGAAGAACCTGAGTATGAGTTAAATTTTATTCTGGCTTCCTGCAAGAATTGACATTGTTTGGAATATTTGGTGTCTGGAAAGGGTTACCCTGATTCTGAAAACTCCTGGGTTCCCCACTACAATTGTTCCAATTCCCCAGATCTGATTCATAAGTTCTACAAGTGCAATCCCACTGCTATTGGCCACCCTGAACTTACCTTAGCTGTGATGAAACTCCCACCTGCCCACAAGAATTTCTCCTTATCCCATCTCTCGGATGGTGGTATTGTGCCCAGGGCTAAAGCAGAGGGTAATGTCACAGTAGGTTCCATCATGCCAGGAATTATCCAGCCAAGTAGGAAGGCTCAAAAAGCCGGGAAACCTTTATCAAAATTGACCAAGTTAACAGACTTAAATCAAACAGTCAATTGAAAATGGGTTACGGCTGCTCCAGTCTGTCAGCTGAAACTAGTTCCTCCTTGCAAATTGATGTTGATAAATTGGCGTAATTTAAGGGTCACCTAATACAAGCTTGTTAATCAGTATGATTGTCAGAAATTGGTCACATAGGGTTCTTTGCAACCTGGACCAGATACTCACTTGACAATGTGGAAGGAATAGGAGGCCAAGATTCAGGTGGTATTGCTTAGTCAATTTTCTGATATATATTGAATAATTTTCACTGTTTCAACTTCAAGAGTTGAATCCTCCCAAAATTTTACTCAATGAAAATAATTTATCCCTAGTTCTAATTTCCTTTTCAAAATGCATCTTGTGGTTGGGTTGTTACAATATATTACGTACAATCTAATTCTCAACCAAATCATTTCTGAAAGATTGGGCCCTGCAGTTGGAACTTTGTTGTTGGTGCTGCCCAATGTTAATTTTGTGCCAGCCAATTTTGAAGACTCACCCCCATTCTGGAAACTGAAAATTGTGTTGCCTCCCAATGTCCAGAATTTTATTCTGAAGATACATTGATGCTGTCTCAGGCCATTTATCTTGGGCTACTTTGGTTAGGATTAATTGTTCTACTTAATCCTGGTATAACAATTGGAAATTTTACAAAAAGATATCTGAAGCCACATTGGTGGTTAATTATTAATTCTATGTGGATTTGGGTGGTAATTCCCCACCACTTAGAAACAGCTTCATACTATCCCGCAATTTCTGTCACATTACTCAACTTAGTAAAAAATCAATTATACAGTTATGATTTCCTTGGTGTGTCCTTTGGCTATGCTCAAGGTATAACACAACCCTTTGCAAGCCCCATCTGGTTGCAATTTCCTCAATGGACATGAACATCCTTTGATTTTTAATCTTTTGCAGAACAATTTCAGTGGTTATGGGTTTTTGTTGGTGTCCTGAAGGATAATTGACTAGAGAAGTGACATGCTTGTCTAAAGTACTAAAGGATGCCAACTGATTGGCTGTTTCTGGATCTTCACTTCTCTTAGTGAAGACCTGGATTAATTAGCTACTGGTGGATGGCTTTTCTGGCATGTTGTTCTGGATGGTAGCAGCCTGTGTGTGGCGTGCAAACAGGGCCATAAAAGATAAGAGAGAGAACCCACTCCTGGGTGGTGCTCTGGGTGGGGTCTTCAAGTTGGGAAATGCCATCAACAGAGGCTTCATTGTTAGGAGACTCAGTGTAGCTCTGCTTGATTTTGTCAAGGCGGGGAACAGCTCATTCAATTGGCTATTACAAGAAGAAGACATGATATATTTTATTAAAAATTAAACTCAATAGGATGAGTGTATATTTTAGTCAGTTTTAAGTTAAGTATGTTAAGTTGGTGAGTAGTAAGATCTAAATTTTAGCGGTCCTAAAGCGGAATTAGGTGATTTTTGAGAATGCCTGTGATTCCCAAAAGAATTGTTGTGAACCCACCTAAGATCTGTTGACATTTTTTTAAGGCATACATAGATTATATTTATTTCAATTCCCCTTCAATTATGATTTGAAATCTGGTTCTTGGATTTGACAATCCTGGGATTCCAAAAAATGTAGCAAACTTAATGTAGGTAGTTGATGGATCAGAATACTTCAAATCTGATTCCAGTTAATTAATTTTGTCTGCTTGAAACATGCAGTCTAACTTGAGATTTGCAAAGTGTCTATGAGCCCCCACAATTTGAAATATTCAAATAAAAATGCAAATAGTTCAATTTAATTAAAAAAGCCATCCCACAAATGTGATTTGAAATTTGAACGTTGGATTTGACAATCCTATATTTTTCCTCGCAGGTTCTGAATTTATTGTATATTTAGTACCACTGATTGGCTGTTTTTTGATGTGGCAATTTCAAATTTGCTGGTATTTTCTGCTTTCATTTGATTGGCTGGTTTTTCACCTCACTTACACCCCAATAGGAAATCCAATCACACCACCAAGACCATTTGTGGTTGGGGGCAATTTTATTTCTATTGCAGATGCAGGTGGAGGAGGAAACCAGACAATCAAATGCAGGCAGAAAATAACAGCAAATTCATGATTGCCGCACCAAAAAAGCCGCCAATTAAGGATACAGTAGTTTTATAACCTGCTGAGATAAACAAAATCACTTCAGCCTAAAGCAGATTTAACTCAGCTGGGAAAAAACCAACTGAGCTCAAAGAAAAATTAAAAATCAATGGGTTTACATTAACTAACAATAGGTTTGGGACCACCCCTTTTTATTTTGAGCTGAGTTGATTTTGTTTTCAGTTGGGTTGATTTTGCTTTAGACCAAAGTGATCTTGTTTATCACAACAGTTTATAAGCCTACTGTATTAGATAAAATATATAGTTTTATTTTATTACTTGCATTTTCCAACTGCATTTTTATTTTGCATACACAGTGATGTCAAGTATATACTTCTTGGAAGTATATAGAACAAGATAAAGAGGGAATGTTAGAATATATTGATACTTTATTTGATAAGAAGATAGAATTTTATATAGTATCACGGGAAGCCACATGCTGCTCATGTGCAGCATGGCAGTCATGGGGCTTGTCCAGGTGGTGTTCCTATGAGGATTTGGAATGTTTGATTCCTGTACAACTTGATAGTCTGACAGGATTGTCACCAATTATTCAATAGTTGGGTTAATTCTCGAGGGAATGATTTCCTAGAGGGAGTAATTGTAGATGTTGCAGAATTCTCTTCTTAATTTTCTCTTTTATCCCATTTTATATACTTCCAAGAAGTATATAATCAATATGAAGTAAAATCATTGTTACCTTTAGCTCCTGAAAAAGGTCTGGCAACATATTTAATTTAATTTGGTGTATAAGTTGTATTGAATCTAAACTGACTTTAGTTTAAATGTTTACGAATATATAGAGTATAATCAATAGACACTTTTTTAAAATTTAGTATATATTTTATTAAACTTTACTCTTAAAATAATTGGCTAGAAACGATGCCGAGATAAATTGGCAACCAAGCTGCTACTGCAGTTTTACATCAGCTAAGAAAAATCAAAGTTAATCCAATTACAGCTTATAAAATATATGCCAATAACTAGATTTAAAGCGTCTTTACTCAAGCAGCATATTGTATACAGATACTTTCGCTATCCCCTTCCTGATGTACCCAAATAAAAATACATAAGTTGTATGAGTTAATAATCTTTACATGAGTCTTTCTGCAAAAAGCAAGTAGAATATTTTATGAGTTAAATCACATGTTTCATCAAATTGTTTAGCTATTTTCTAGCTGACATACTATAGCTTACGTATTAACTAGGGTTTTTTAAGAGATATACAATTTAAAATTACTTGGTGCTCATAAGTTTGGAAAAAAATTAGATTGGTTCGAGTTAAAGTCAAATCCATCGATGGATAGGTTTGGCTAGCATTTTTATGATCCCAAACTGCATGTTTGAGTCTTCAGATTAAAAGTTGTCTTTTGATTTAAAAAGACTCAAGGAAACCCTTTCGCCATTGTAAGTCGGGTTCGAACATTTAATCAGCTTTTTAATCCCACAAGCCGACTAAAAATTGTTGAATCAGGTGTGGGGCTCTCTTTCAAGAGAATGCATCTCAAAATTGGTTCGTTTAGTTGTGGACGGATGTAGTGACAGGGTAAGTTTTTTTATTTTTTTTTGCTAGATAACGTGATGAGCTGAACTGTTACAATATTCTAAACCCAACTCACTTTGATAACTTTTAAATGCAAATAATGTTCCAGTCTGAAAACTCTTTCTATACTTATGATATTAAAGAATTCTTCTAACTTCATTCTAGGTCTCCAGCCATCCTCCTTTTCTTTTCAATAAACTGCATTCTTGTCCTATTTTTTATACCTTTTTTTTGATTTTTTCACATAATTTTTTTTAACATTCAATTTTAGATAATTTATAATTATCTTCATGTTGTATAAAAAATATTAAGTGTTAGATAGTCTAAGCATATTTCCTTCAAATCTCTTTATTTTCCTACTATGCCACATTATAACTAGATCGATAGTTTCTAAAAAAGTACTACTTTTAGCTTTGTTGACTTAAGCGAGTTTATTCTACTATACTTGATTATTTTAATATCCGTGATTTAAAAAATAAACTAATCTAATGCAATTCTTTATAACTATCTCGTGCAGTTCATGAATAATATAATTTTGTATATCGATCGCTGGTATATATGAAAGCATTAATATAACTAACAGGCTATTCTGAGTGCACTTAGTATAACCTCGCATCCCTCTATTTCTTACAAGTTATGACTACCATTTATGGATAGTAATTTTCTCTGACATTCGTCTTTTACTTCCAGAAACCCAAAAATTCAGAATATCAGTCAAAAGTATAGAAAATCATGTATTAAAATCAGATCAATACCGTACAGATTTTTTTAAAGTCTCCACTCAGTAAAAAATATCATCGCCTGATAATCAATTATGCCTTAAATTTGAAGCCCTTAGTCCTCATTCAAAGTGATTATTAGATGGTTTAAATCGAGATATTCAACTTCTAGCCCAAATATTCAAAATCAAGTTTTTATCGTTCACTCGAGTTTAACAATCTCGATTAAAAAGATCCAAACGTTAAGAGTCCTCTCCATCAGGACTAACAAGAGGTAGGTAAATCGAACCGTTAATAAATTGCTGAACACTAGGAACTTGAATAAGTTATCGCATACTTAAATAAAATGAAATCCAACACAATTCATACCATCTAGACTTAAAATAAATGTTATCAATATTGCCATTAGAAAAGTTTGGATTTATTTTATTCCCGGGTAGACCATTGGGTGTTGATGCTTTTTAAAAAGCAGAAAATTAAAGGCTGAACATGTTACTAGTAAAAATGATAATCCAAACTATTTTTATAGTAATGTGACCCCATGCATTTAAGAATAAAATAAAAATCTGCTAATCGCTAAAGAAATCAATGAAAATATTGCAACCAATGGTCCTACAGCAGCTGGAACTGTATCACATCATACAGGGAACACGCAATAAATTGTCCAAAAACAGGTTTTCTGCCCACTCTCTAGGAAGCTGTTTTGTATTATCAGTTACTCTCATCTCTCAATACATATCCTAGCCAATTAGCAGCCAACGATCAATAAGATGAAACTCCATAATAAAATGTTGCTGCTTCTCATCTCATTTATGGCTTTGAGGCTATTTGCAATGGTATACAGAGGTTTTCAAACCTGTTGAAATAAACAAAAAATCTCAGTCCAAAAACGAATACAGCTCAATCTAAAAACAAATCAAAAATCAAAGAATTTATATTAAATTACAATAGATTTGGATCCAACTTGATTTCGCTTTTAGACTGAGTTGTATTCGTTTTTAGACTGAGATTTTTTGTTTATCTCAACAGATAAGAAAACTACTGTATATTTTGATACAAATAATAACAATATTCTTTATGATCCCCTTTATATCCCTTTTAACTATTATCCCCATATTTTCTCACTTATGAACCTATTTAAGTTTAGTTGCAATAAAACTATACTTTAAACTTAATTTACAATAAAGTTGTATATCTTGACAATAAAATTGTTTATTCTACCCAGTAAGGTTAAGCATCAAACAAAACAAAAATAATACAACAAAGTTTAGCCTATCATCATAAAATTTTAAGAAATGACTTACTTTAAATGTTAATATAATTCCAGCTAAAAATGCATAGACATTATTAATAAATAATATCCAAGCTATATAAAAATATTTACACACATAAACTACATATTGCTAGTTATAACTTTAACGCTATAATAATAAGCTACTTGTATATAAACCACTGTCATAACTGTTGCAACCAAGATTTCATCCTTGCCCGCTAACGTATCTCACAATACACAGGGGGCACTTAATGAGTCACCCCATGCCGTGTCTAACAGCATGGATCAATCTGATGGCAATGTTAAATTGTGAGCACTATCACCTAATTAGGAGCTCTGCCAATTTGACACGCTGATCCCTGTGCAAGTTATTCCACAGCCCAAACATCTCAAACCTACCACTGTGCCACCCCTCTGTAGACTTGTGGCTTTTCTATATGGTATATTAATTACAATATTCCTCAATAAACTATATCATATTCTTATTCTTGTCCTTTCTATTAGACTGTTGTCTTTCCCAATCAAATACTGAACTATTATTGGTTCAGTTGCAACACTTATGTGACTTCTTAAGGTGGTATATTGGATGAGATACCCAACCTTGGACTGGTTAACACCTTTGCCAAGTTAGACTGTGTTCTGTATACTAATACAGAATAGATTTTCCAGTAGCTCTATCAAATAAAATACAATGAACTAGAAGGTCAGTTAGTGATTGCTTGGGCCACTCTTCTGGGGCCCCAACAGCAGGTTTGATGAGATCTTGGATTAAGGACCCTGTCAGGATACCAAGAGTACTGTGGGGCTCCAGTAGGTGAGAGAGGAGTCAAAGCAGGTACTGGTATGGCCCACCAGATGATGGGACCTAACTTTACCAGGTAGGAAAGGGACTGGCCGCTGGCAAGGCAGAGTCAACTGATTCTGTAAGCGCCAGGTAAAGCACTCCCAGGAATTGACTATTCTGGCCAGTGGCGTCAGAGGTGGGTGGGGTTGAGATGATTGGTTTGGGAGTTGGGGGTGATTCCATGGGGACCAGGTAGGCAGCAGGATTGGTGTACTTCCCATTGAAGATCAAAGGGTAGATGGTGATTGCTTTGCTGTCACAGAAAATTTGATAGGGTTCCTTGGGTGCGTTTGGGCGGGTGTACCACTGCAAGTCTTCTAAGGTCCAGGGGTTGTGGTCAGGATTTGGGGGGCACTCAGTGAAATGCACAGGGCCAAATGGAGCGTTGGGCAGACGGTAGTAGTCAAAGGCTGTGGGTTTGTCAACTGAAGTCTGGTTATCTATCCCAGAGGATGGGTACTGACGCTTGGGTGTATGCAGATGGAAGAGTATCAAAAATAGGTATGAAAGCAGATTGGTGAACCAAAGGTTCATGACAACTTTTATTTGGTAAGGATGACAATACAGAACTTTTTCAGGTGCTTCTGGTTTATATACTTACTCAAATGCAAGTGCCTCTGGGCATTCTTCTGGTGCTATCTGCATGGCAAGGCTTGACATCTCAGGTTCTGCTGTTTGGTTGGCTGCTTCATGGTCATTTTTGGGGTTTTCAGAAACAGTTGTTTGGCTTTTTGGTGGTCTATCTTGGCTTGGCTGGCCATTGGTTCTAGCAGGTTTGGCTTCTGAGATTATGGGGTTTTCCCAATTTGATCACCTTTTTTGGGCTGGCTTGACAGGCTTTCCTGAGGCTAAGGAACTTGGTTAAAAAAGGGGTCACTAATTGGGGACCCAGATTACTTAATGGAGGGTGGGCTTGAACTGGGTTTACTGGGCAGCTAAAAATAGCCTGCCCAGCCAAACCCACCAAGGCTTGGGTGTAGCTTTTGGGGCCCAGAATGGGCCCCACAGCTACTGCCAGGGCGGGAATGGTTCTCGTACCTGGATTTGCTTTGAAAAGCAAAAATCCAGGTGTGGGCAAATCTCCCTTGCCCGCTAGCCCCACCTGGTGGCTAGGAGCAGGTTTGATTCCCGCCTGGGGCATCAAAATTGTTACTTTTGTAACAGACCCCCTAAACCTCTCAGCTCCTCAATCTCATTGTGGGAAGTGGTAGATTATTACAAAGAGTTTGATGCCTTGCTTGGCAAAAATACATTGGTGCCATCAGCATCCATCCCCCTTCATATGTGATAAGTATTTATGCACACCAAGCTTATAGATGATTTAATTTTCAATGAGCCTTATGGCATTGTTACCAGTATGTTGGTTAACTTTGCAGATGACAGGGTATCAAGTGACAGAGTTTATGATAACAGACATGTATTTTTTATCACTTGAATCTTCTCACACGAGTCCCAAAATACACAGTGGCTAAAACTTAAAGGGATCATCTGTGATAATCAGAAGCACATAATTAGGTTATTTGATGCTCTTGGCATACTTCTCACACTAGTCAAGTACCTTGTGGTTATTACAGCAAGTATTGGGCTATAATTTATTGTGCTTTAGAAGATCAAACAGGTTCTTGGCTCTTGCATGCCCTAGATATACACAATGGCATAAATTGGTGCCAAATATCTTATATGTGATGATTTAAGGTGTGCTTTTCTCTTTGAACATGCTTTTACAGGGTAATGCATGAAAAAAAGAGGTGTTTGTACTTGAAAACTGTGTTACTGTTTAATCAGTGATCTATTAAAGGGACATTCATTCTCATGTATAGTACTAGCAAGGATCAGTTCAACCCAATGTCTATTTCCCCTAAAGAGGGGTGAACTTTTATATGAATGAGAGTATTCAGCTGCTTTATCTGGCTTATAACATGTCTTAATATTAAAGCATTTTTATGAGGATAGTCCATTTATCTTAACTCAGGGTCAGGTTAGCCTTCATTTCAAAGTAGATGTCATAATAATGATATGTTGTGCCAGGATACTAGTTACTGGATGGTGGTGTAGCAGACATGGGTTCAGGCTGGGTTGCAGGCCCAGAGGGACAGACCCATCACAAGATTGATTTAAGCTTGATAATATAAGAGAGAGCGCCCAAGCAATGACCAAGGGCTGTAAGTGAAAGCCATAAAATTTACTAGCCCTCTTAGAGTAATATATAATTTTCCAAAAATCTGGGTGGAAGTAGTTTCATTGGCAACAAAATAAGCTTATAGGTGGTCAGTGTTATGGTCAAATGATGAGCGGCGCTATTCAAGGAAAGCAGATGGGGGTGCAACAGACAGATAATCAGTTGCTTGAGAAGTATTAGGCCAGATTTAGAGGAAAGTGGGAGCATTAAAGCTCCTCTGGAAGTGTAACAGAACAGAGTTGTCAAAATTGAAGCCAGTAAAATCATTCTAAGTGGAAAATCAGAATAAAGACTAGATGGAGAAGAAATATAAAGGGCAGGCCAAGGAACAGCCAAGGAGTCAGCAGTCAGTTGTACAGCTGCAGACACCAAATCATCAAACACTGGGGCTAAAAGGCCCAAATGTTCAAGAATTTTTTGGAAAACTTCCTTTATTTCTCAGGGTGGGTTAAGTATTTAGAAATAAGTTTCTAGAGTGGGATGAGGAAAGTTTAAAGAGAGTTTATGATAGGAGTGGTGGAGATCCCACAGCCTCTGATTGGCTAGCACAAATATTTTCAGCTATTGAAGGACCTGCATTGGAATTTGCGTCAATGACATCATAATTTGAAAGATTCCAGCAACCAGCATGCTGAGCGCTACTTTCTTTGAACAATGTATACTGTGTGATTTTCTTATCATAATTAATTGGCACAAAGCAGGGTAGGACCAGATTTTTGAGGGCTATCTGAGCAACTCCAGCTTTAACCCATTTTTTGTTAATGTCAACATTTAAATCAGTCATCATGGTTACAGGTTTGGCTGCAGTTCTTTGCTGATTCCTTGTCTTCTGGGCACGTGTTATCCCTTTAATTTGGTATCCTACCATAAAAGTCAGGCTAGGGGGTGAGAGGAGGGATTATTGGTACTATATATGTGGGTAGGTAGTTGTACTTGTCCCTAAATAGTCTAGGGGCTTTTGTGTACCAGACATCATCACATTTGACTTAATTAGGTACTATAGTTTGGGCGGCAACCTCCATAATTAACTCATACAGAATGGAACATCCTCCATGTTGACAATTTCAAAAATTGTCTTTGCTTTATCTTTTATAATTTCAATTAAAAGCTCAAAATAAAAATCAAACATTGCTTCTATTATGAGTGTCAATAATTAATCAAGAAAAAAATAATCTTTAATATTGAAAATAAGAAAAATATTTTTGAGAATTGTCAACATGAAGGATGTTCTATTATGTATGAGTTAATTCTGGAGGTTGCTGTTTAGGCTAATGTATCCGCAAGGAGGATGATTTATAAGTTAAGCTCAGAGTAAGCCAGATTAGGAGGATAATTAGTAAAATGCACAGGTAAAAAGAGGTCACCAGGAGGATAAAATGACTTGAGCTAGGGGGTCCAAAGAGTCTGTGGGAGGATTTTTAGGAGCAGGAAAGTCTGTTGGGGCTGTGTTGAGATGGTAAAAAACAAGAACTAGATATAATAAAATCTAGTTGGACCAAATATTCATCACAATTTTATTATCAGAATGGCAATGAAGCCCTATCCTGTCTTAACAAAGCACATATACCATTTTCCCAGCTTCATCTTATGCAAAGAAATCTGAACTTTGGGCTATCTGGTGTCAGGAATATAGGGGCAACATGGTGGCTTCAGGCTCAGGTGAGCTATCAGTATCTGGTATGAAAGAATAGATATAGGAATCTTCCTGCCTACAAACCTTATTCCTTAAATTAGGTGGGCTGGAAAAATGTGTGCTGATCCCTGGTATGTGTATCAGCATATAGAAATTGCTATTAACAGATTCTGTTTTGGGTTTGAAAAGACCTCATTGGACAAGAAGCTAGTTTTGCATAGGAGTGTGATTAAGGTGGCACATCATTGGTTTCAATCCTTCCTGAGTTTGAAAAAACTTACTTAGCTTTTGGAATCTTAACCAAATAAGCTTCAGATTGAGCCCAAAAATGTGGGCATCTAATCCCTTGGGCAGGCAGGCTGCAGGAAGGAGGCCTGGGGCTCAATTATTGGTTGTGGTTTTGCTTTATAATAAGATAAAAATCTCATTTGTGACATGTTTATATAGTTGAATCTCCTTGCCTTTTGAGATAAACTATTAATCTTATCAGGATCATACTATATATAATAGCTCATTCTTGTACATAGAATATTAGCATCTATCTTTAGTGAGCTTTCAGAGACTTTAGAATTATAAAATAAAGTCCCCTATTGATGCTTTAATATGGAGTACACCATCTATTAACACATCAGAGGTATTGATTTCCATTTGTTAGACCTGCCTTGCCTTAGGTACTGAATGAGTGAGGTGGTAGTAAGCCTTTCTTTAACTTTCAGAGGAAGACATATTTTTAGGAGATCCCTGCAGACTTTTCTTTGTACCAGCAATGGCAGAGAGGGGTGTTGTCAATTCTTTGCATCTGAAAATTAAATTGCTACACAATATATAACCCAAAGAAATATATCTCACTTTTATCCTTAGGTGAAGGTATTGTATGGGTGGAAAAATATATTTTATGGGGCTGTCTTGGTGGCTTGAAAAAAATAATATGACCTAAAATGGTAAAGAATTTTTAGAATAATCAATACTTGGAGGTGTTAGATAGGATTATGTGGTGGATTAATGTAGCAAGTTAAGCTATTGAAACAGCAGGCTTGACCTGCCAGCAAGGCTCTGAGTAAGTGGGTTTATGACCCACAATCTGATTATTCAGTCACCCAAAGCCAAGTTAGGAAGGCAACTCAGATTTCCAAATACAATAACATGAACAGAAGCTGATCCTCTCCAGTGGGTAACTTGTTTTGGCGCTTGACTCATTACAAGGATCAAACCACCCCCTTCATCATCCCACTGTGTGATCAACACTATCATGTTCCTACTATCCACAATTCACAATGACTACATAATACTTACCTCTCAATAAAGAATACTCTCTAGTTTCTAAATACTTTGCCCCTTATAACTCTGCTAAAACAGCACAGTTACAACATTGGTAGCAGAAGTAGGGTTTCCATCCTGCTTTACCCCCCCCCCAAAAAAAATTCTGTCTGTTGCCCGTACTCTCTGCAACCAAAAATCCTCAATAGAATCATGTCTGGCCTTCTGCTAGGCTGGAAACCATACACACCTGGTGCCAAGATACCCAATGGCTTTGTCCTCTACCAGAACACAGTGATCCTGCTTCCCGCCTTCAATGCCCTGTCAGCGCAAGGGTTCTTCCAAGCACCTGCCGCCATGCTGCGGGCAACTGACAAAAGCACCATGCTTGCCTACGTAGCTCAGCAACTTTGGAGCGTCACCTTAGAACCTTTTGCTTGAGCCAACAACAACACTGCAGCATGAATCCAATCTGCCCAAAGCAAGCTGGCCCAAATGGAATGCCCACAACAATTTTGGATTACAGAAATCTCCATCCAATTGACTCATGACACTGGCATCTGGTGCAACAAGTGGCACAAAGAACACACCAAGAAGGATTGGGACACCTTCAAGCAAGACTTCTTGGCAAGATTCATGCTGAAGGACACCACACTTATGATCATACACTAAGTGAAGAATCTAACCCAAACTGGCACAGTGAAGAAGCTCACCCGCGCTTACAAGGAGCTCTAACTACCTGCCCCCTCAGATATAGCTTTTAACACTCCAGCTACCCATCTCATGTACTATGATGCGCTCAAATTGCATGTAATGAGACATGTAAACCTGGACCAAGTAACCAACTTGCAAAGTCTACATTGCAAGGCAGAGAAAGTAGAACAAACGTCCAACGCTCTCCACAAGGCACAAACTGGAAAGAGAGAGCAACCCAAGGATTCTCACCCAGCCAGGCGCTCCATTTGACCACCCCTGGGAACAACAGCAACAATGCAAACCACAAACCTGCGGGTTCAAATGGACATGGAAATGGGAACAACAGCCTTTCAAACTGTACCCATTTCCATATCACTGCCACACAGGACAACCAGGACAAGGGAAAAGCCGGGGGGAGAGCACTAAGAAAGCCAAGCTCTCCCCACACAACTCCTGACTTGCCTAATAATGAGTACCAACCTGAGGATGTGGACCAGTGCCCAATAATCCAAGTACCCTCAGAGGACCTGGTACTTTACATCATTGCCAGACATCCCAATAAACTGATGTCTTACCCTTTCTGCTTTCACATTTACACAGGCTCAGAACTCCTGAACTTGGGCGCAGACCAAACTCTAGTCAAAAGCAGCTTTGTAGATAAGTTCAAGCCAACCACTAATCCTTTGCGGACTAAAATTGTGGTTTAGCTGATGAACATCACATTGCCATGACACAGGAAACTGCTCCCTTTTCTGTCATGCTAGAGAACCTACATTCCACCATCCAGGGTCCTGTCATTGACTTTCCAAAATTTGACATTGTACTGGGACTGGACTGGTTATGAAATAACAATCCTCATGTAGACTGGGCAACCTCTGTACTGACAATCAAATGTGAAAGTGTCAATCACCAGATCTACCCTGACTCAGTAGACCAGCTCCTATGTGACCATGTCTTTTTGCACATCACAGAGACCATGGACAAAAAGGAGAACCTCAAGACAATTGACTGGGACTCCTGCCAGTACAAGAACATACAGTTCAAGGATCACCAGGACACCACTACACCTTAGGATTGCAAAATTGTAGCCCCTCATCCAGAAACTTTCAAGGAGGCTCTACCTGGGTTGCTATCAGAGAAACACATCCAGCACTCCATCCAACTCAAGGGAGCAGTACCTAAGGCGCAATCCATCTACTGCCTTACCCCAAACAAAGACAACACCCTATATGCTTACCTCAAAGAAGCGTTGGAGAAGCAGCTTATTCACCCCTCACAGTCTCCTTTTGGTGCTGCCATATTTTTTGTAGCAAAGAAAGAGGTCACCCTGCGGCTAGTCACGGATTATTGAGCCCTAAAAAAAGTTATCATTAAGAATTGTTACTCACTACCACTCATTGACGGCCTCTTCAATGCCTTGGGCGGCGCCACGGTCTTCTCCAAGATTGAACTAACCACAGGCTACAACCAGATTCATATCAAGGAGGGAGGTATCCCCAAGACAGCCTTCTGTACTAAATATGGTTTGTACAGGTGTGTGATACTCAACTTTGGAATGACAAACACCCCATCAACCTTTGTGACCTTCATGAACAAGGTGTTTGCCCCCCACATTGGCAAGCATATCTTAGCATACCTGGACAATATCATTGTCTACAGCCCCTTGATAGAACAACATCACAAAGACTTGGAGGCAGTCTTTGCTACCCTAGCACAACATAAGCTGCTAGCCAAGCCTTCCAAATGCCAGTTCTTCTGCAAGCAGCTGCCCTTCTTGGGACCTATAGTCTTGAAAGAGGGCATTAACCCTAACAGTCAGAAAATCCAGGCCATCTGCAAAATGCCACCACCAAAAGACAAATCAGAACTCCGCACATTCTTGGGAATGGTTGCCTATGTACAACAATTTATACCTGACTGTGGCGTCCTGGCTGCAACTCTGTCCGCCATAACTGATGTCAAATCCAAGTTTATATGGGCCCCCCAACATGACCTTTGCTTCAGATGTCTTAAGGAAAAACTCACAATGGCACCCATCCTGCAATACCCCAAACATGACGGAGAATACCAAATGGAAACTGACGCCTCAGATGCATCCATTGGAGGAGTACTACAAATCAAAAACAATGATGGTGACTTCCTATAAGTAGCCTATGAATCACACAAACTGACAGATGGCAAGTGCTGGTACCCCATACACAACAAAGAGTTGTTGGTGATTTTTCACTGCCTAGTCAAATGGTGTTGTTACCTAGAACAGCAGGAGGAGTTCATGGCCTTGACAGACCACAAGTTGCTCATCTACTTTAAAACCCAAGCAAACTTAACCTTCTGTCAAGCCCGCTGGATGGAACTTCTGGAGAGGTTCAATATGCTCATACAATATAAGCCTGGCCCAGAGCTTGCCATGGCGGACACACTCTTGCACCTGTACGTCAGAGCCATGAGAGGCAAGAATGGGCTTGACCCAGACCGGCCTCTCTTGGTGCTCTGGACAAAGGACAAAGGCTTCCCCCTGGTACTATCACAGTAGGTTCTATCATGCCAGGAATTACCTGCCCAAGTAGGAAGGTTCAAAAAGCCGGGAAATTTTTAACAAAATTGACCAAATTAACAGATTTAAATCAAACAGTCAATTGAAAATGGGTTACGGCTGCTCCAGTCTGTCAGCTGAAACTAATTACTCCTTGCAAATTGATGTTGATAAATTGTCGTAATTTGAGGGTCACCCAATACAAGCTTTTTAATCAGCATGGTTGTCAGAAATTGGTCACACAAGGGTTCTTTGCAACCTGGACCAGATACTTACTTGATGATGTGAAAGGAATAGGAGGCCAGGATCCAGGTGGTATTGCTTAGTCAATTTTTAATATATATTGAATAATTTTCACCGTTTCAACTCTTAAGAGTTGAGTCCTCCCAAATTTTACCCAATAAAAATCATCTATCCCTTAGTCTAATTTAATTTTCAAAATGCATCCTGTGGTTGGGTTGTTATGCTATATTCTGTACAATCTGATTCTCAACCAAATCATTTCTGGAAGATGGGGCCCTGCAGTTAGAACTTTGTTGTTGGTGCTGCCCAATGTTGATTTCATGCAAGCCAATCTTGGAGCTCCCCCATTCTGGAAACTGAAAATTGTGTTGCCTCCCACTGTCCTGAATTTTATTCTGAAGACACTTTGATGCTTTCCCAGGCAATTTATCTTGGGCTACTTTGGTTAGGATTAATTGTTCTGCTTAATCCTGGTATAACAATTGGAAATTTTACAAAAAGATATCTGAAGCCACATTGATGGTTAATCATTAATTCTATGTGGATTTGGGTGGTAATTCCACATCACTTAGAAATGGCTTCATAATATCCCGCAATTTCTGTCACAGGTACCACCGACATAACAAAATAAACAGTTATTAAGCACAAGCACTTATTTGAAGACGTATATGGGACCCTACATCAAAAAATGTCCAACAGAACCACCATCCCTTATGGTCCCACACATCAGCAAGTTGAGATAATCCTACGCTACCACAGAGACCTAGAACACACAAAAAGCCACAACCTCTACAATTTCCTTAAGCACAAAGCATGGTGGCCAACCCTATACCAGGATGTCCAGGAAGTCCTAGATCAATGCAAAGTATGTGAAAAATTTGAAAAAAGCAATACCCCTCCCAAATCAGTACTATCTATTCACACACAACTGCCCTTCAAGGTGTGGGCCCTATACATTGCTGGTTCTATTCCAGGAAAACATAATGAGAATACATACATCATTACCGCAATAGACTTTGCCACACAATGGCCAGTGGCATAAGTAGTAAAAACACATACAGGCAATGATGTGTAGCGGTTCATAGGAAAAGAAATCATCAGCAAGTTTGGAAAGCCAGAACTCCTGATAACTGACAGAGGCAAAGAATTGACCTATGAAGATACCAACATATACCTCACCAAGAATGGGGTCCAGCACACGGTGACAATACCTTACCATCATCAGGCTAATGGACGTGTGAAGCAGCTGAATGTCAGCCTTGTGCAAGCCTTGGCCAAGCTCACGCTGGAAGACCCAAGGATTGGTACAAGCAGCTATCAACTGCATTGCTCATATGCTGGACCTGCATGAACAGATCCACCAGTAAAAGCCCCTTTGAGCTAGTTTATGGAACACAACTCAATATCATCCACACACTATCAGGACCTAAGCTGGAGATGCCAAACAAGGTTCCACCCCGCTCAGATCCCCAGGTCATACAGGCCAATAGCAAGCAATCAAAAAATAAGAAAAGCATCTACAAAAGACCTTTTCTCCATCCAAGACAGACATGAGATTAGTGACAAAGTTTGGGTTGTGAATACTGACAGGAGTAAACTACAGCCAGAAAAGGTGGGCCCTGCCATCATTCTAAAGGTAAAAAACAACACTTACATTGTGCAAGGGCTCAGAAAACAAAAACAAGACAAAGTCCTCCACCATGATCACCTCAGGCCCTGCAAAGCAAGACAAAAACAACGCAAGACTGCCCTACCCGCCACTGAACAACAGCTAGTACAGTATGACGCCCAGGCTCCTGACAACCTCCCTGAAAACCTGCCCCCAGAGGAGGCTGACCTTCAGCTGGGGGGTGTCAAAACAGCAGGCTCAACCCGCCAGCAAGGTTCTGAGTAAGCAGGTTTGTGACCCGCAATCCAATTATCCAGTCACCCAAAGCCAAGTTAAAAAGGCGACTCAGATTTCCAAATATAATAACATGAACAGAAGCTGATCCTCTCTGGTGGTTAACTTGTTTTGGTGCTTGACTCATTACAAGGATCAAGCCACCCCTTTCACCATCCAACCATGTGATCAACACTACCATGTTCCTACTATCCACAATTCATAATGACTATATAATACTTACCTCTCAATAAAGAATATTATCTAGTTTCTAAATATTTTTTACCTTGTAACTCTGATAAAACAATACAGTTACAACACAGCCTTTAAGTCTTTATTGATATTACTCATCAATGTGACTGCAAACAGTTATTCCATTAAAGTAAACTAGGGCATGTATGTCAATGTGGAAATTATATACATTGTTTATAAAGGTAAAAATGTTGAGGGGATTTTGTTTGATGTGAATGCCACTATTCACACTGTTTCAATTTTGCCTTCAATGGGTTATTTTGAGGACATATTGCTCTCTTTTTCTTTCACCCTTTGAAATGAGTCTGTTTCCAAACTGGGAAATTCAATTGTTTGGTTTCCTGATTCTGCGCAACTCACTTGCCCCACTCAGGCTTGTGGCAAGTGATCCTACTGTCCTGGTACTTTTTTATGATATTGCCAACCACTATATATTCCATTTCATAATCACCAATAAAAATCAAGTTCTATTCTCATTTTTGTCTTTGTGTCTCCAAGTAATTTGGCGCCTCTCTCTAGCCACAACTAGTAGAGATTTATCATTCAGGGCCACAAGGTAATTACATAGCCTTCCCTGCCATTCTAAACAAGACTTAGTACAGATCCAATCCTAAGGTTAGGATTTCCTGTTGTGTGTCTGTGCTGCGCCTCAGAACACGACAAAAATGGTGCTCACTACAGGGGCTGTAAGCCCCTTGGTTATCCCTTTTGCCACCACGTTTTCAACTCCATTGCCTCCTCCTATACAAGAGTCATCTTCATCTGAAATTACCAGTCCTCCTATCAAAGAAGACATCTTGGACCCACCTATTGTCCCTGCTGTATTGAACCTTGGAAATGGACCCTGTCTAGTAGCATATCCCATGGATAACCCTGACCTAGAACAAGTCATGGCCATTGCCCTTAGAATAGCCCGTGATGGGGCCATCCCTTGCCTTCAGTTACAGTTCAATTGAGAAGAATACTACGAGTTGATTGTTGCCCCACAGTTTCCACAACATCTCCTTGCAGCAGCTGGTTCTGCTGAACATCTATTGTCATCCTTTGTGCAGCCCACCTTAGCCCATCACCAGATGATGTTGGGGCTTCACATCCAAGAGATTCCATCTCTTCAAGCCGCTGTCACTAATCACTGGGATCAGTTTGCTTCTTACCAGCAGTGGATTCACTCCCTATTTTCCTTGGTATCCAATAATCAACACAACTCCATTACCTCCCAGGCTTGCTTGGTTACTTCTATAGAAAAAATGCGTCATTTCATCCCCAAGTACGTCAGGGAATGTCTACATGAGTTTCACTAATAAAACAGCCTTGGAAAAACTCAAGTAGTCTCCAACCTGAATGCACACCTCTCTGACTTTGAACAACTTGTGCAACAACTCAATGTGTTTAGTACCTATTCCTTTGATATATTGCAAAAAGTAGCAGATCTTGCCGCTAGAGGTCTCCACAATCTCAATGAAGAGTTTGATCAAGAGAGGACTACTGTAGCTGCTGCCATTGCCAAAATTCAAGCTCAAGTAAATGAGTTGTCTACGCCCAATCCAGATGTTCCTCCTTCTCCCCCATCTGATGACCTGATGGATATAGAACAGAAACTATGGGACACCATTTGAGAACTATGTGTGCCCACATGTAGCCAAAGATGCCCAGCAGTCCTGCCTCAGCTAGACTCTCAGGTGCTTGCGTTAACAGCTCAAGTTTCTGAGCTACAGCAAGAAGTTGCTGCTCTACGTGAGATTGTGGCAACTGCTGCTAGTCCAGTTGAAGTTGTCAGCAGAGATGGCTGCTGCCCTGGACTGCCAGGGAACCCCCAAATCCAATGTGCTAGAGATTTGATTGCTCTAGCCAATGAAGTGGACCACTTGAAGCAGGATCACTCTAGTCTTGACAAAGATTTTCAAGAGATGAGTGAGTTAATTACTTGGTAAACAACAGGTTTGCCCCTTGCCTCTCAGTGGGATCTTCTCTGACCTCCTGGTTGGCTGAGCTTTCTACTGTGGTAACCATGCATGGTCAAAGTTTAGATATTATCAAATAACAGACTGGCCTGGCTAACAATGTGGGTGCCTGCACCTCTTAGACCTTGACTACACTTGAAGAGAGTGTTTGCCAGTTGTGGGCACAACAGCCCCCTTTGGAATATGAAGCTGAATTCTCCCTGCATATAAATGTGCTTGATAGCAACAATGGTGGCCCTACCCCAGAAGCACACTTCAAAACTACCTTTAAACAAGTTTTTGACCCTAAAACATCCACCATTGCAGAATTCTTGACCATCTAAAAAACAACCATGCAAAGAGCCTCTGATGAGGTTAAGAAAGAGCAGATTCTAACCTGCTTGCACCCAACCCGTCAAGAGGTGGTGGTGCCAGAGCTGCCCATAATTGAGACTTGGGAAGAGATGAAACAGCTTTTGATTGATGAGTTTGGTGGCAATCTTAGTTTGGAAGTGAAGAAGGATGCTTTTATGCACATCACCTTCAAACCCAAAGAGATGCTGGCTGAATTTGCGGACAGGTTCCACATGGAAGGAATGCAATTGATAACTAGTAAACAGTTGACAGCCCATGAAGCTTACATGGCTTGCGCTCAAGCTATCAAATTTAATTAACTTCTGTGCCTAAATTTCAAAGCTCACAAGGCCATGCTCTCCTCAATGAAGAGCATAAAGATATTGCTGCAGGATATGCACTTGACCCACTCCGTAGCTGTTGTACATGAGAATTGAGCTGCCTCTAACTCTGGTTCTTCTTCCTTGTGGCCCACACATCCTCACTATGAACTCTCAGAATCCTACTAGATGTCAAGGTTGCCATAACTGCGGCCAGATAGGTCACCACTCTTGAGTGTGTACTAATCCTTGAGTTGAAGGTGCTGATCCCAAGGGGCAGGCGGGAAAAGAGCAGTCAACCTAGAGGCAGAGATGCTCTTGGTTAACAATCCCTCCCAGTCTCCTCCAATTCCCCCATCTGTAGCAGACTCTGAGCCTTCCAACACCAAAGCTCCTCCCATTCTGCTGCTGTTCAATGATATTTCTAATGAATCTGATATGTACAACTCAGACATTGATGATTCTGGTGCCTATGGATATTCAGTTCTAGCAGTTCCTGAAACCATTGATGTCCCTTATAAACTACGCTCTGGGAAGGCTACAACAACTGTCAAGCCTCTGCCTGAAGCCAAATAGATTGTCTCTTGCCCTTACCTCACACAAGCTAAGAGGTCTCCTGTACTTTTAGAATCTTCTAACAAAGTGGCTGAAGTAACTGACGCTGTTTTCAAGAATGTTTCAGTCTTGTTTCCTCTTCAGAGTGTCTATAAGGAGTTTCCAGGCTTGAGATGCATGATCAAGAAGTGGGACAAGGAGCTAGCAGAAGCCCAAGATATCCTGGCTGTCCTCCCACCCTTTGGTTGTACTACTACTTGTGTAGAGATATCCATCCAAAAAGTGAAGATCAAGGCTGTCTTGGACACTGGATCTCCTGTTAATGTCTTCTCCTCAAAGCTTGTCAAGAATCTTAAACTTGCCCCCAACTTTAACTACCACCAGTCTTATAGTAAAGCTGGGTTGTCCATGACTTGTGCTATAGGGGAATACTCTGCTCTCCCTATGTGGTTTGGCAGGCTACTCTTAGCCACGCCAGCCGTTGTCTTGGAGAATGAGATTTATGACCTCCTAGTTGGTACTCAATTCCTTAGGGAGTACAATGAGATAACCAAATTAAAAGACAGCTATCTCTCTATTTTAGGTATGAAGTCCCCTTAATCTTTGAGGAGCCTGTCAAAGTTCCTGAAAAGCGCCCCAAGATGTGTGCATTAGAGTACCCCACTGGTGTCTTCATGCTAAATTACCATACCCACTTGTCCAACATGAAGTGTCCTCCTATAGCCTGCCCAGCGTCTGAAGGGATTCCACTGCTAGCCACTTCTGCTGTGACCATCTCCCTGGCTCTCAAGCCATCTTAGACTCTCAGATATCATACAAGTTGCCTTAACACACATTCTTAGAGTTGTACTCTCCTCCCTTGATAGGTTGAAACAAACCCTACCTCTTCCCAGGGCAACTGTGGTAAGTTTGACTCCCTGGTGATTGACTCCCTGGTGCTCAACACTATAGTAAAGTGAGAATTCAGCTTTTTCCCTGATTGAAAACTGGAAATTGACACTTTTTAATTAAAAGATCTTGATGTACTGAAAACTTTTAATATATAAAAATAATAACTACAGCTATGGTAACTAAATTGATCCCATAGAGCTCAAAAATGCAATTAAAAACAGTATATTAATAAATGATAATAAGGAGAAATAAGCAACTATTTCTCATTTTACTATGTAATTTACACTCTTCATTATAAAAACATTTTTTAAATACCATAAAAATTTAAATTTCAATGAAACAAAAATAAACAAAAACACAATTATATAAGGTAAACAAAATATAAAGTAATATTAATATTTATTTGATATAGTTCATATAAGCACAACTGTGAATATATTATGTTTTACTAGTAAATTAACAAAAATTAAGATATTTCTTTCACTTTCAACTATAACTATTCATCTCAAACTTACCATGTATACATAAAATAATTAGTGCTATCTAATTAAATCAAAAAAATTTAAAATTTAAAACTAAAAACTAAATGATTGAAACTAAAAAGTAAAAATTAAAGTTAAAAAGTTAAAAGTTAAAAGTAAAAATCATATAACTGAGCAAGCAAGCAAGTTTATTCCTCATCATTCTTTCCCCGTTTCATTTTGGCCCCTTCCAGGAGGGCAGTGGCAATAAGCTCAAGCTTCTGCTTAAGCTCAGAGGCCTTGTATTTGTGCTTGGCTGCACCCTAGATGGCCTTGGTGAAGAGGGTACAGCGGGTTGTTGGCTTGGTGGGGGGACGCGGTTGGAGAGATCACACAGCTTGGAGATGGTTTTCTCCTGCTCATGCTGCAAGAGGGAAAAGAAGTTATTAAATTTTGGGTGGAGCCCAAAGTTGGCCTTGAGGTGTTTGTGGTAAGCCTCTAGCGCTGAGGTGGTCTTGAGCTCACCATTCACTGCCGCCCAGTACACATTCCAGCTGACCTTGGCACGGGCCTTGCCTTGCCTCTGCGTGGCAACCTTCCCAATCCACTGGGGCTCAAAGTACTTGAGGAAAGGCTTGAACTCCAGGTGCTTTACTATGTAGGGATCCTTTGAGAGCACCTCAAACCCCATTGCAGTGTGCTATGGATTTAAAAAAGCCAAGGCACTAAATTGTGCCAGCACAGATCTGCAGGTGTCCAAAGTATCCCTCCGGCTCAACCTACTAAGCTCGGTGTGGGCCTGCACATTACAAGCAACTGCTTGGTGGAAGTGGAAGTGGCACCCCTGCACCTCCCCGCTAAACAGCTGCTCAAATGCATTAAACTGAGCAGGCTCGAAGTCCATAATGCACATATGAGGCCCTAGATCTCTTAGCCTTGCCTTTTCCTCTGAGTCCAGGGTGGCCTGGTCCTTGTCAGAGGCAGGTGGGTTGGCGCGGGTGTGGGGGGAGTCTTCTTGGATTCATCATCATTGGCAGGAGGAAGGAGGGCAAGTTCTTGGCAGAGGATGGAGAACACGCGGGTATAAATGGCCTCAGTGGCCCCGGGAAGAAGGAAGAATGCAAGTGGAATCACCCAGATGTCAATCTGGGCATAAATCATCCAGAGCTGTTTGAAAATCTGAGGGCAAGTGGCAAAGGTACTGTCAACTAGCTAGGTTGACGCCCTTTTCAACTCCATCAGGTTCTGCTGAGTTGTGTAGCAGATTATGTGGTCCTTTGAGCTGGGCTCATCATTGTGGAGGAGGAAGAGCTCCCCACTTGGGAGCTGCTTAAGCTCATGAGTGAGCATGAGCTCCAATAGGACTTCAGAGGCCTTGGGTGGGGGAGGATTGGCAGCAATCTGCTTGTTGCTAATAAACTTGACCAACTGTCCTATGTTGGAACCAACTTAAGATTGCTGGGTTTGAGATATTGCAAAGCCTTAATGACCAGATCAGAAGCCCAGAGATGAGAGGAGGTGGGTATCTGTCACAGCCCATATCAGAGTCTGACTGGACTCCCACAGGGGAGGCAGGCCGGGCCTAGAAGGCCATGTACATAATAGGCGCAATACGGACCAGATAGTTGACTGCAGTAGCTAGGGGGCACCAACTCCCATTATGGGGCACAACCTGGTTGGCCAGCCCCAATACTGTGATATAGACAAACCCCAACTTGCTGAAGTCCTGGGCAGGAGGCGCGTTAGGTAGGGGAGGAGCAGTAGGAGTACCCTTCATAGCAGGTAGGAGATCCAGATGATGAGGGTGGTAATACTCCACATCAAGGGCGCAGGGTGGATTGACTGAGGTAGTAGGAGTATAGCCAGGAGGATATGGATAGGCAAGTTTGTATTGTGTTGTGGATTCCCAAATAGATGCAAAGAAAACAATTAAATTGGAGCAAAAATAGAAAATTCCTGCAATAAGATAATGCTTTCTGGGCATAAACTCGCCTTATTGAGATGTCAACAGTGAGGAGGGCTTTCCCTCCTCACTATTTATACCTACTGGTAATTTTGAGGCCTTTAGTGCCACCAGAGAACAGATGGCATCCATTTAAGTTAAACTTACAATTTTCACTGGAGTTTGCGTACTTGGACCAGGGGGTGGGTGCTCATTGGTTGATATAACATGAACCTTTCTTGAACTGCAGCATGCTGAGGTGCCACAGTTATTTATAGATCCTGCAAGTGATCAAGCGCCCAATTGTGCAAACAAATAATCACACTCCCAATAGTTGAGAGGCCCAAATTTGATAATAGAATTGAAGCCAGGGATTTGTGGCTTATGTGCCTCTCAAATCCTGGGCCATTTGTTAGTCAAAAGGGGGGCTTTCTTGCTCTAGGAGATGATTGGTAGGGGTTCCCAAGCTGTGGGGTTTTTTGCCTCTAGTAAGGCCAGCTGATTGTCCAGGGCTTTCTGGGCCCTGACAGGATCATCTGAACCAGATACCATTTAAGCATCTGAGTGATTAAATGATTGGGGGCTAACATGTGTGCTCCCCCTTCTTGGGTGTTACCTGCTCCCAGCCCTTGGTGTTCAGGCGGCCCCCGCAAGTCTTATCCTCACAGACAAAGTGCTTGCTTTTTGTTTGCTGCTTTTGATTGTTGCAGTTGAAGATGTAATTGCCAGCAACATAGCCAGGGCCGTCCTTTACAGACATGATGGGGGAAAACGGGGGAAGCACTTGGGGACTTTGAACTCTCTTTCCACATTGCAGGTGTTGTGGATGGCCAGTAGATCCCAAGCGCTGTGACCAAAAGCTTTGAACTTCTTGGAGTACTCCTCAGGCTCATCTTGGGGTCAGATGAGGGAGGGGGAAGAGCTATCAGGAGGGGGAGGGGAAGGGTTCTTCAAGGCCTGCTTGGATGCCTCCTTTTTTCTTACCAGAAGAAGAGGTGGGCTCATTGGCAGCCTTTGCCTTATTGATAAAGCGCTCCTTAGTGGGCTCATAGTTGGCCTCTGAGTGGTAAAAGGAGTGGTTGGTAAGATCACCATTGGATTTATTGGGGGATGGATTTTTGGGGGAAGCTGAAGGGGAAGTGGAAGATGAGGGTGGAGGAGTGGGAGGAGATGGAGTTGGAGACTTTGCCTTTTCAGGCTTCTTGACAGGCTTGGGTATGGTGGCTGGTTCTTTAGAGCCCTTGGAGGCTTGGCGCTTGGTATACTTATTGTTCTTGTTTGATCTTGTCTAAAGAAAAGTTTAGTTTTGTAAATAAAACAGCGTGAAAGATATGAAACACAGAGGTAAAGAAAAGTAAAAGTTAAATAAAAATTATGCAAATAAAGTTTTATTTACCAAGAAAAAAACATAAAAAAGTAAATAGAAGCAAAATAGAAACTCAAAGTATAGATATAAAGGTTAAATCATAGAAAATAAGTGATTTTATGATGAAGCATCAAAGATGTCACGGTAAGCTCCATAATGCCAGGAATTATTTGGCCAAGTAGAAAAGCTCAGAAAGTCAGAAAACCTTTAACAAAACTGACTGATTTAACAAACTTGAATCAAACAGGTGATCAAAAATGAGTTACAGCTGCTCCATTTTGCCAATTGAATCTGATTCCCCCCTAAGTTGATGATGATAAATCAATGTAATTTAAGGATCACCTGATATGAACTTATTTATCAGCATGATCATCAGAAGTTGGTCACTAAAGGGTTCTTTGCAACCTGGACTAGATACTTACTTGACAATGTGGAAGGAATAGGAGCCCATGATCCAGGCGTTATTGCTTAGTCAATTTTTGATATGTATTGAATAATTTTCACTGTTTCACCTCTTAAGAGTTGAGTCCTCCCAAATTTTACTCAATAAAAATCACATATCCCTTGGTCTAATTTTATTTCAAGAATACATCCAGTAGTTGGGTTATTACACTACATCCCCTACAATTTAATCCTTAGCCAGATTGTTAAGGAAAGATGGGGGCATGCCATTGGTACTTTGTTGTTGTTGTCGCCAAATGTTAATTCAATGCCTACCAATCTCGGAGTTGTTCTACCCATCGTTGAAGCTGAAAATCTTGTTGTATCTCATTATCCTGAATTTTATTCTGAAGACACTCTGATGCTTTCTCAAGCTATTTATCTTGAGCTACTCTGGTTGGGATTAATTATTTTAATTAATCCTAGTATCTCATTTGGAAATTTTACAGAACAGTATCTGAAGCTGTGTTGGTGGTTAATCATTAACTCTATGTGGATTTGGTGGGTGGTTCCCCACCACTTGGAGACAGCTTCTTATTATCCCACAATTTCCGTCACAAAAGATGTTAGGTTCAGCATAACATCTTAGTGCTAAAACAATGTAAAAGTATAATTAAAAATCAGAAAAAAATTATATAAAAGTTATATGAAGAGTAGCAGGAAGAGTAGTGGATTATAATTGCAAAAAAATTATTATGTGGAATTTTTTTATTGGGAGTTAAAAATTCAAAACATAGTAAAGTGTCAAGTTCAGCACTGTCAATCAGTTGGAAAAAGCTGAATTCTCACTGTCAAGTTTCCTGGAGTTGAGCAGAAAAATCAAATTTACTATGTTTTTTGCATATAAAACTTGCTTAAATTTAAAACGGGTTCAAAAGTTAACCCAGAAGCAAGGCAGTTTCATATGCTTAAAAATAAAAAACACAACATAAGTTAAAAAATTAAATTAATGGGAAGGTGTTTATTAGTGATTAAATTATGCTGGGAGGAGCTGGGAGTGAATTATTTACCATAGTGTTGGTTACAACGTTAAGAAGCTCTCTGTACTAATCCCCAAGTTAAAGTGTCGAGTGGCGCTCATAGTGTGTCACTTATTAATTTAGACTTAATTCTGAGCCTTTGATAAGTTAAATCTGAAACCAATTGGGTGGCAAGTGAATAGAGTCAAAAGGAGGGGGAGTCAAGTTTCCATTTTTTTATAAATTACATATGAAATCTCTTAATAAATTGGGCTTAATTTATGTGGCACCACTTAATCCACAAACCCAGAAATGACATAATGTAAAACAAGTGGGGTATTTGATTAATGTCTATACCACTAAATCCAGTATAGTGGTGCTTGGGAGCTTAAACAACAACTATGGACACTAATAATAAAAATATAATAGTAAATAACAAATTTTATATAAGCTCATATGTATTTTATTAATAAAATTAAGATTTGGTTTAAAAAGTTTCAAACTGGCCACTTTTTTTAGAGTGTTGAACACAGGGTTTTTCATTTTTTTAGTAAGCTTACTTATAAATTGCCCCTTAAATTAGTCTTTCAGCTAACCAAACTATTAAATGGAGTCAAATCCAAGTAAATTTTATCTCAGTTTTTGGTTTTGAACCCCTATATTACTAGTAAAAATCAGCTTAAAATCAGTTAAGCTGAAAATACTAATACAGTAGTTTTAAAATCTATGGCAACAAACAAAATGAATTCAGATTTAAGCAAAATTGAAATGGACCCAAATCTATTGTAAATCAATATAAATTCATTTATTTTTAATTTCGTTTAAATCTGGATTGTTTTCACTTGTCACCATAGCTTTTAAAACTACTGTAGATTCACATATGTGGCACTCAGCTCCCTGGTACTCGACACTTTGTCGAGTACCAGGGAGTCAAATTTACCACAGTTGCCTGTTGAGATAGACAAAAAATCTCAGTCTAAAAACAAAAACAACTCAGTCTAAAAGCAAAATCAAGGTAGATCAAAATCTTAAGTGATTTAATATAAATTCCTTGATTTTTGATTTTTTTTTAGACTGAGTTGTATTTGTTTTTATAATGAGATTTTTCATACATCTCAACAGGTTTGAAAACTACTATATCTGAACTTTGATTTTTCATCAACTAGATCCTGAAAAGATTGCTTTCTATCTTTTTCTTACGGTTTAGAACTCCACACTGACATATAAAATGTTATCAATAAGCATCACAAAACCAAGTTAAGGATTAGTCAGTTCATCAAGTTTATATCCAGGATCTCAACAGACATCAATTGAAACCATCCAGTTATAGGAGATTGATCCTTGCATCTACCTGATACCCCACTAGGAGAGGGGTACCTTGAACTGGATGTATTGAGAATGACAAACCTACCAATACATTTGATCCTGGGAACACCATGGAATTTCTATCTGCCTCTGCAATCTGAGATAAACATCATTATCCTTAGATCACAACCCAGATGGCCATGGGCCATGTCCCAGACATTTCTGATTCTGATATCATGCCATACATCAAAACTATCCTGGCTTCTCCAAATTGACGTTTTGAAAAAGCTCTTTGATTGCATAAAGATGATCAAACCTTTCTACTTTTATCTTGGCATGAGGTCCCTTTGAGCTTTTTTTACTCCCAAAGGTAGTAATTAAGTGTGCGCCACTTGACAGGATGTATCCCAAGGACTTGCACCTTGACACACTTAATTGCTGCGTAAGGCAGGTTTACCCACCCACGGGCATGAGGTCTCTTTGCCTTTTCTCTCACAGATATTCTTTTCAGGTGTTTATATCACAGGCTTGGATTGATATACTTGTTTCAAATATATTTAATAAAAGGGTTTATATGATCAGCTGCATTGAATAATTCACTACTGAGAAAATTCTACCAAAGCTACTAATATTTTGCAGCTGGACCTGCAAGAGTTCAGTCAAGAAGAAAGCTGAGGCTTTCAACAGTAAAAAGAGAATTATGGAATAAGATAGATCCATTATATATGTTGATAAATATTTATAACACTATCAACATCCTTAAGGCCACAATTGAAGAGATTATGATTGCTTTTCTGATTTAGTACAACCGCCTTATTTATAATGATTTGTTAATTGAGTTGGCTCGTAATCAAGAGGCAGAAGCCACTGATAATCAAGCAAGGGGTTTTGTAAGACCCACAATAAAAACCTGTGAGGGTCTACCTCTTTAACAAAGTAAAAGAAATAGTATTGTAGATAGAACTTCGATGATAGCTTAAACTATCATGTACAAAAGTAGCTTTATTTATAGTGTTCAGAGTTCAAGAAGGCAGAGGCAAAACATTATATCATGGATGACATAATTTTTAAGCATAATGTAGAATATTAGCTCATTTGTTGCGGGAGACCAGGTTAAACTCAATTTCGCTTGTGATTGGGGTTCTCAACAAGTCGTTATTGCTTAAGGAAAGTTGTCAGGCTTGGCGAGACCTTTTGAATGCAAGTCCAAACATCGATTTCTGTTCCGTACTCGATGAGTTACACATAAATGAAAGCGGACATTCATGCATTAACCTATTCATGCAAAATGCATGAATACCCATCTTTGAGTAAATTGCAATTTTACTGTTACCTGGCCCAGATATTGGATACTTCACAATTTCTGTTGGCTAGGTAATTTATGTCAGGATAATCCTGACAGGTTTACTAGAGAAATTGGACAGAAAAAGTAACCTGGTATAGCCTGTTGAAGATTTCCTGTGTGTAAATCATGATTGCAGCTGCTGGGCAACGATTAGTTGCAACAAATAAAAAAGAGTAACAAGAGTTTCCTGATTGAGAAAAATGCTTGTCAAATAGTGGTGAGATAGGATGAACTTTAAAGATCGAATCAAATTCTAGTTTGCTTTGACATAATAACTTTTACCTGGCAGGATCAGGATGATTCAACCTGATGGATCCACATTATTGAAGCTGTCTCATAAGTGCAAACTTTATTAAAGCAGAAAAGAAATGATAAATTGAATATATCGTTATCTAGGGCAAAGTTGCAACCGGAATGGTATTCCATCTTTTGCCACTACTGTTTGGATCCCTTGCAAGTTATTTGGAGCCATGATATGCATTTCAGAAATTCTACAAAGTTTGGGAATCTTGTAAAGTGGATGAGATCATCTCTATCATTTCGTTATCTCTCTGGAATAGCTTTGATTTTCTGACCAAAACTATTCTCGATAGTAATTTAAAATTTCCAAATTTACTTTGGAATTTAAAAGTTGCTAGCTTTTCAATTTATAACTTTTAATAAAGTTTGAATTTTTCTGAACTTGACATTAAGTTAGGAACAATAGATGACTGGGATTCCAGCCCACTTTGCAAGGTTTCTGAACTCCCTTGTAGAATTTCTGAAGCACCAACTGTGACTCCAAAACTGCCTGCAGGCAATGCATACAGTAGTGACAAAAGTTGTGTGCAGTAATTAATCAGAATACTTGAATGTATTTTTCAAATATCTTAGAAAAATTGAAAATTAATGAAATCCCTTGATTTCCAAAATTTAAGTTTCAAATGTAAAGCAAATCTATCATGTGCAAATAAAATGCATAATAAAGACAAATTTAGTCGAATAGAGTTGTATAACTTTGATTATAGTGATTCAAAAAGAGTGAACTTTACTTTATAGTTTATATTTAAATGCATTGAAAAAAAATTTTGTGGGGCACTAAATCAGTCCGCCTATTGTAATATAGAGTACATTATTTTGTCATATAATTAGTGACTTGAATCTAAAAGCAAGCACTTTATACCCTGCTAAAGCAGAACAAATATGCTCAAGACCAGCTATTACAATGCAGTAAAGAGTTCGAGAAACAGATCAGCTAACTATGAAAAGGGAAAAATATGAAAAGCTATAGATCTAAAGCCTCAGGTAATACAAAGGATTAAGATTGAAGAATTTGTCCAGTTTAAAGGCCAATCACCTAGGGGGCACAACGTCCAACGAAACGAGGGTACAAGCAACAGTCGCGAACAGTGTACCTCTTGCAAAGCCAGGCTAGGATTCTTTCAACACCAAGACCATAGCCACCGTGGGGGCAAGAACCATATTTACGCATGTCCTTGTACCTAATATTGTCAGCTAAGATAAATTGTAATGTAATACCAGTAGTAAGGAGTGGGGTCGATTCCTTCACGCTTGAACCCAGCCATCAATTCATCCTTTAAAAGGTCAGACCAAGAAAAACAAACACACCTACCAAATCATCTATTCTCATACTTCCGCCGACGATTTCACCAACTCCAGGCAGTAGAATATCAACTGATTCAGTCACACGACGATCGTGGGCGGCCTTCTTCATGTAGAAGCTCTTGATTTCCACAGGGAAGTTAATCAGCATAATAGGACGGCCGATCTTGTCGGTCATGGCCCTCTCGGGTGCTTCGGGAATATCGTCTCCAAACTCATAGAGGCCACCATCTTCCTTGGTGATGTTGTTTTCCTTGAGGTAAGCAAGGGCGTCAACATAATCCATGCGCATAAAAGGACGAGAAGGCTTCTCGAATTCGGGATTCAGCTCCATGACAAGAGCAGCAGCCTCGGGGTCGGCAAGAAGATTATCAATAGTAACGCAGATCTTAAAATGGATTAGCTTAATTAAATATATGGACTACAAGGTCTTCAAGATGGGCCAGAAGATCATCAAAGTTGATGAAAGGCAACTCTCCCTCGAGATGGGTGTACCTAGAACGTTAGTTATATGTAATTGAGAGCCATACTGAGACAAATGGCGACGAGTGTTGGATTTTTCGGCACGGTAGGATTCGGCAATACAGAATACATTTCCGAGAGAGGGCAGGCAGGTCTCAAGGTAAAGTTGAGAAGATTGAGTTAATGAAGCGTTTTCTCCATAATAGTCAAGATTGAAGAGAGTGGAGCCTCCTTCAACTTGAGTCTGTACTAAGCAAGGGGGATTGACTTCATAAAATTCATGTTCTTCGTAGAATTTACGGAAAGACTTTAGAAGCTTTGAACGAACTTTCAAAACTGAGGAGGTTTCTCTGTTGCGGATTACGAGATGGCGCATATCAAGTCTAAGAGAGGGATCGGAATCCTATTTGCTAAGAGAGATATAACTGTTTTAAAATACCTTGGTAACCTTGTTTGTGAAGGCTTCATCGCCACTGGGTGCTTTTGCAATGACTTCCCAATAGTCAGCAACCAGCTCATGGTTTCCGGGAGCCTAATTCAAATTAAACAAACTATACTTATTCATAAACTTACAGTCTTTCCTTCGGGGAGTTCAGTTATAACGCCATAAATGGTGACGGTAGATTCAAGAGTCAGGGTCAGAGCATCAATAGTATGACACTGAACTCATTAAAAGAGCACAAAAATGGCTTACCAATTTGTTGGTAAGAACACACTGCAGGAATCCAGAGCCGTCTCTTAATTCAACAAACATCATATCCTTCCCTTTGATGTGAAGACGATGAACCCAGGCTGAAACTTTGACTCTCTGGCCACGGAACTTTTCGCCTTGGCGGATTTGGATCTGAAAGGGTTAAAGTTGAAACCACTGTTGATTTACCTTGGTTGCTTTAGGAAGAGACTGATCTTCCTCAAGGACAATGTTCTTAGCCTCTTGGAGCTTGAGAGCAAGTTCCTCGGCACGAGCCTTTTCTTTTTCGGCATCTTTCAGGGCTTGTTCGGCTTGCTTTTTAGCCTTTTTGAGATTTTTCTTCGATCTTCTTTTTAGCTTTTTTCAAGGCAGCACCGGAGATAACAGCGTAGTCTTCTTGCTCGGTCTTTTTAACAAAAATTTCAACATTACTCATCTATTTCAAGAGCTCGAATAGCAGTCTTGTAGGGCATCACTTTGGTACCAACACCATCTTCGTCGGAGCCGTTGAGCTCATTGACAAAAACTACAAGAAAGCAAGCAATAATTTAAAACCTATAAATAAAATAAAAGATAGATAGGAATGTAAAATAGCCCCTCTAAAAGTAATAAATGCAAGCATAACAAGGGGAATTGATAGAAAAAATTAGCTTTAAATGAACACAAGTATTATTTTAATTACCTTTTTTGAGCTCTTTAGCTTCTACAGGGGCAGTGGAATCAGCCATTTTAAAAATGTCTATATGCTAGAAAGAGATCAACGGAAGCCCTATTTAGCTGGGGATGCTGATTTTACCTAGTTTCAAAACAGAAGGTGGTTCTTGTCAGGTGGATTGGATGGGTTTTTAATTTTGAGTTGCTTGGATTTCTCAACATTTTAAATGCGCTGAAAATTGAGCTTGAAGTGACTCATCTTGACGAGTGATGCTTCGGCCCAGCCCCGGCGAGCTTCCGGCTCTGGGCCGGTACAAGCAAAACGGCATTATTTAAAATTTAACCATTTTGAAAATTCTTTGATACACGTGGCCCAGAGACTGGCCCAGATTTTAACTCTGGGGTTGAATTCCCCAAAGTTTGATATTTTCATTCAAGCCAATTATTAGACTTCCCTAAATTTCTGGGATCAGAATCTAAGAAATGAATACCAGGTTAAACAATGATGTGGTAGAGGTAGTTATGAACTGTCACTTCTTGGAGCTATCTACTGTAAAATTTTGTCCAATACCTTACTAGAACAAAGAGCAGTGAAAAAGGCAGGGTTTACTGTCAGATTTCCTATAAATATGACACATGGATTGACTGCTGGGTGTCACTGAAAACAGGGATTGACTTTTCCTTGGGGTTGGTTTCTTCAAGCCTTCCTTTTGCTTCTGGACTAGATAAGAGCAAGTTTTATCTTACTAAATTGATTGAAGAGCTAAAAGATTATGCCACTGTTTAAGGCAAGTACATTCCATATGTGGCAGAGCCCTTTGAGGGTAGTGCACCGAGGCTTCAACACACATTCACTTGTTCAGGGGAAACTCTTTGCATGTCACAGCAACTCAGGGGGATGGGTCTGATTTCCACTATGCTTGTCCAAAAGTAGTTTGACATCCTGAGGGTCCTCCAACATAATGGGGACAAAAAAACTAAAAAATAAACACTGATGTATTTAATGCTAAATACCAAAAATAGCAGGTAAAAAAATATGTCTATTTAAAAGCCAATCAACCACTTAAAACTCAGCTTGCAAGAATTTGCTAAGCCCATCTACAGTTCAGAAATAATCAGAATCTAAGTCATATTGAATAATACCACAACAGAGAGGGCTTAACTTCAGTGGTTTACTTAATAACTCTTTTTTTAGCTCTTGTGCTACAAAGATACAGGGCTCTCACAGCAAATATAAGGTTTACAGCAATAGTGAAGCAATTCAATTAAACTAGCTGGTAGATGTGGCTGGGGATCAATTCTCAGAAAAAAATCAACACTAACCAAATAAATATATCTTGCTTAAGTATAAAAAGGATCTCCTGATAAAAAACTGGTTTTTTTAAAAAAAATATTGAAACTATGATCAGATAACTGATTCACTGGGTGTTAAAAGTTGGTATCTTTAAAACCCTGGTATAAAATATAAAGGGTAAATTTCAAAGAAGTAAATCCTAAATATAAATTCACTGATTGAGAATGTCCTCTGGTAAATCAAGTGAATAAATTTACTTTTCTTTTAAAAAGGTAACTGGTGGGATCTTGGTGAGTGTCCACAAGATGAAGTTGACTACAATTAAATATTGTACCAGCTCTTCAAAGAAAATAAGATGTTAGAACTCTGAAGAAATAACAGCTGTTATTGTTTATAATACTTTAAATTCAGAACCTAAACAAAAAAATGCGGGATTGTCAAATCCTTGGTCCAAATTTTGAATCACTTTTGTGGGATGGCCTTTTTTTAATTAAATTGATTTTTTGAGTATTTATTTGAATATTTGAAAATGCAGGATCTCATAGACACTTTGCAAATCCCAAGTCAAACTGCATATTTTCAATGGACAAAATGAATTAACTGGAATCATTTTTGAAGCGTATAAATCCATCATTAATTTTCATTAAGTTTACTATGTTTTTTAGAATTGCGGGATTGTCAAATCCATGGACCAAATTTCAAATCACTTTTGAATGCCACTAGTAAACTCATATATTAATTGCAGGAACTGGAATCCAAATTTAATGTACAGTAAGTACACTAGGAAACACCAACCCAAATCAAGAAGCTCCACCACAACTAAAATCAAACTAAAAATTCAATCTCAATAACCATGTTTAGAATATAAAAATTGATTAAACTTTGAACTTATCCAAACCTGGAAAGTATACAATATTATACACGTCAAATCACGGATATAGAAATTCTGTTACTATTCAAGGCTAAATCTAGAGAAAGTAACTACTCACAACTAAACCAATAAATCCAAATAAATACATATTTAATCTAATATATAAATTTTATTTTATTTTTATGGACTTTCAATCACATTCTCAACCAGCTCCTGCACCGGCCTGCAGGGCAGCCCGTCTACGGGGGCGTCCCAGAGGGTCCAAGAATAGACCCAGAACCCAACTCAAGTGGAGTCATGCCAACACACAGGCCTCCCAAGGTGTCAGCGCCAGCCAACCACCTCCCGCATCCCAAGCCAGGAACAGTAGCCTGAATCTAAGACAGAAGCTGCTCTCAAGGCCTGCCACAAAAGTCTCCTATACAAAGGTCATTGGGAATAAGGAGGTTACATACACCTCCACCATGTACCCAGTTGTCACCCGGCCCCGCACTCTTGATCCAAGAGTTGCTACTTCCAGCCCCATGTCTTTGATACCTCATATGAGCCATTGGCCACCACTAAAGAGCCATATGTGCCTGTGTCTTATGCCACCATTGACAGCGCCAGCGCAACCAAGCGTGATCCCTGCTTCTACACAAAGGTCCCCATCCCCTGTGTCAAGCCTGCTAGCCAGGATGCCGTGGTACCTACCAAGGGCCAGCGTTGGTTGACAGATAGTGAGCGTGAAGCTCTCCTCAACTGCTTGAACAGGGGAATGGTGGTTTGGGATATTGTGTCCCAATTTGGTGTCACAGCCAGATACATTGCCAACATCAACACCAAGTATGGCAACACTGGGCAAATTGCAAAATCTGCCAAGGCTAAGCGGCAGCCCAGCCTACTTCAGCCCACCCATCTCAAGGCAATCAAGCAGTGGGTTACCAAGGATTGCCACCTGGACTCACTTGCTTTCCAATCAATGCTCACCACAGAGTTTGGGCTTTCTGTTTCCAAAACCCTCATATACAAAGCAATGGTCAAATTGGGCTTCTTGTGGAAGGTACTCAGAGTTTCTCTGTACAACAGAAACAATGAGAAGGCAATTGAGGATTGGCACATTTATTCCAAGACATATCTGGCCCTAAAGGAGACTGGGAATGTCCAGTTCTTCTATATCAACAAATCATTGTTTTCCTCCTCACTCAGGTCTAGGCATGGGTGGGTCAAGAAGGGGTCCAAGGACGGTGTAGCCCATTGTGCAGCTGTCTGTTTCAAGACCTATTTTTTCAGAAAGCCAGTCATAGGTAGAGGCATTGGGCGGATTGGGGTGAGGTGCGGCTGAGCCGGTGGGTAAGGCCCACCATAGAATGGGTGCTAACTTGATAATATAAGATACAGAACGCCCGAGTAAGGACCAGGGTCTGGAGTTGGGGGCCACAGAATCTACCAAACCTGTCAAAGTAATGTAGAGTACTCCAGACAGTTGGGTAGAGGTGGTCTCGGCTGCGGCGGTAGGTTCCAGCGGGCGGTCTGGTTGTGGGGTTAAGGGAGGAGTCATAGGAACAAAGTAGGCAGGCAGATAATTGTACTTGTCTTTGAACAATCTTGGCGGCCTTTTGTACCACTTTCCTTTGTGTCCTATGTATTTGGTTTCTCTAGTCCTGGCCAAGGGGTTGGCAATGAGGATAGTCTCCAAGTCGTACTCTGAATAGGCCGGGTTGGGGGGGTATTCAGTAAAATGCACAGGTCCAAAGGGGGCTCCCGGGGGACAGTATAATGCCTGGGGCAATTCAGCAGGTTGGTCTTGGGGGAGGGCGGCAGCCGGGTGGTTTACTTGACTGGGATTAAGATGGAAGATCACTAAGACTAGATAGGGTAAGATTTTTTCAAACCAAAGGTTCATAAAACTTTATTATGGAAAATGACGATGGGGTCTTTGCCGTACTGCCAGGGTTTTTATACCCTGGGACTTTGCTTCTTCAATTTTTGCAGGATTCAGGTTTGCAGATGAGGCACTGGAGGGACGTGGGTCTTGGCTTGGGGTCTCAAGGGCGGCAGATCCAGGTTTTGCCTGTTCTGGCAAATTGGAATTGCGACACTTTGTTTTGCCGCCACTGTTCACTATGTCACCTGAGTAGTCCAATTGCACTACCCCTTCTGGGCGGGAGACTGACAGTTGCTGGTGGTTATTGGCAAGGTTAAAAATAGGTTTCATCTTAACCTCCTTAAGGCAAGCTGTAACCTCTGCATAGGTTTGGGTCTTTGGTGGCTCAAGGTTAGCATCAATCTGATGAACATTTGGGGAATTGTCTCTGGGAGGCTGGCAGGTCTCAGAGTAACTTGTTAACTTGGGTTTGCAATTTAACAAGTGGACGGTCTCCTGTCCACTTTGTGTGACTTGAGTAGTCTTTGGAGGTTCCTCTGTAGTAGGCCGGCAGAACGCGGAGTAATTTACTGATTTGAGCCCGCCCTTTAACAGATTGGCGGGTCCTGGACTGGTCTGGAGGGTTGGATCCGCCTCCTGGGAACCAGGGTTTAACTCTTGGGTTTTCAATAAAAGTATTGAAATGTCATTCATGACATCATTTTCTTCCTTACCAGGGGTCCCTTCCTTCCTGGCCTTCTTCTCAAGGTATTGTTGGATTGCTAGTTGGGCGTTGGGTAGGTTGCTTAATGGTTCCCAGGTGCTTTCCTCAGGTGGGTATCCCTTCCACTTGATGTAGTACTGGAGGGTTTTATAGTGGGTACAGTCTCCATGAACATATTCAACTTCATATTCTTCAGAGCGTCCTACTTGGATGGGAGGGGGTTCAGTCTTGAGTTTCTGGTGGGGGAGTGAGTTATCCTCTTTCTTGAATAGAAGCGCGCGGTGGAAGACGTTGTGTATTTTCCACGAGGGGGGTAATTCTAGTTCAAATGCTACTTCACCCACTAGTTTGGTGATCTTGTAGGGGCCACTTCTTCTGTGGGCTAACTTCCGACAGGGAACATTCAGAGGCACGTTTCAAGAGTCCAGATAGACTTTGTCCCCTACCTTCAATGGTTTCTCAGGAATTCTCTTTTTGTCGGCAAAAGCCTTATAAGTCTGGACAGCGCGGGTCAGATTCTTAAGACAGGTTTGTTGGGTGTCATGTATCTGTTCAATCCAGGTTTGTCCTGACGGGTTTATTTCCTTACTGCCAATACTGGGATCCCAAGATGGGTCAAATCCATAATTGGCCTTGAAGGGGGACATTCCCGTGGAGGCGTGGTCTTTACTGTTTAGGGCTGCGTCGGCTTCAAAAAGAGACAATTAAGGCATTTGCCTTAATTGACCTGTCCTCCCTTCCCCGGACCTGTTTTTTGGATTCCCCTACGTTGGGGGAATCCAAATTTTTTAAAAAAGAAGGTCTTGGAAGGCTTTCTGCATTCTGGATTTTTGAGCTATTTTATAAATATACTTATATTAAAATTTAATTTTGATCAAAATTTTTAATTTCAAATTTATTATTTTTAATTTTTTAAAAAATAGAGATAGAAAAAATATAAATATTTATTTAAAAAAAATCCAAATCAACTACACCCTTCTGTGGGTGTGGAAGGAAACAATTTCGAGAGAATCTTCTCACAGAAGATTCCCTCAAAATTGTTTCCGGATTTTGGACAGATGCTTCTTTTAAGAAAAGGAGCCACCTGTCCAAAATCTGATGCAGCCCTATTACTGTTGTAGGCATACTTTGCCATGGGTAGCATCTTGGCCCAGTTATCCTGGTTGGCATTGGCATAGCATTGTAGGTATTGTTCAAGTATCTGGTTCACACGTTCAGTCTGGCTGTCAGTCTGTGGGTGGTAGGAGGTTGATACACAGCGCTTTACCCCCAAGTCCTTCATCACCTGAGTCCAGTATTTAGAGGTGAATTGTGGTCCTCTATCAGTGATGATTTCTGACAGAGTGCCGTTTTGAGTTAGGATGCAGTCGTGGAAATGTCTAGCTGTCTCCGCGGCAGTGCAGTGAGTGGTGGTAGGGATAAAATAGGACATCTTAGTAAACCTATCTACCATGACCAGGATGGCGTTAAACGCATTGAAGGGAGGCAGTTCTAGAATATAGTCCATTGAAACGGACTGCCAGGGCCCCACGGGTATGTCTAGCAGTCTTAGCAGGCCTTCAGGTTTGGATCTACGGGTTTTGGTTCTTCCACATGTCTCATAGCCTTTGATGTAGGCGGCCACATCTTTGTCCAGTTGGGGCCAAGCGTAATTCTTCTTGATTCCTTGGAGTGTCTTGAGTCTGCCAGGGTGGCCAGCCATCTCTGAGTTGTGATAGTCAATGAGTACTTTGGTCCTTGTTTCACCTTCTGGTACATAGATCCGGTTGTGTAATAGCAGGGTGGATCCTTTCAGCGAGAATCCTTTCTTGTGGTGGCGGCTCTCTGGGTCTGAGGTCAAGTCAGCAACAAGGTCTGCTGAGTATTTGTCTTGTTTCTGGGCCTCAATTATGTCAGGTTTGCAGGCCATGATTTTCATGTACATCAGTTGGATGCCTAGGCTGGCTAGGTCGAGGAGTACATGTGTGTTGTGGTCCTTAGTTTCTGTAGAGGAAGGAATCAGATCAGCTCTTCTACTCAGGGCGTCAGGTACCACGTTCACCTTCTCAGGCTTGTAATAAATGGTCAAGGTATAGTCAGCCAGTTCCAAGGCCCATCTGGCCTGCCTCTGGTTTAGCTTTCTGGGTTTAAAGAAGTAAACCAAGTTCTTGTGGTCGGTTAAGACTTTTACTGGAAATTTGGCACCACATAGGTACCAGCGCCAATGTTTCAGGGTCTTCATTATTGCAAGCATCTCCTTGTTGTAGATTGGGTAGTTTCCTTCAGCAGGCAGCATCTTCTTGGAGTAATATGCTACAGGATGTAGCATACTATCCCCTCCTTCCTGAAGAAGGACCCCACCCACCGCAAAGTCAGACGCGTCAGTTTCCAGTAAAAATGGCTTGGATGGGTCAGGCATGACCAGGACGGGTGCAGAGGTGAAAGCAAGCTTCAGGGCCTCAAATGCTGATGTGCATTTTTCAGTCCAAGCAAAGGTAAACTTGTCTGAGCAAAGGCGGCTCAGGGGCAAGGTAATCAGAGAAAATTTTTGGATTAAATCCCTGCAATAATTTGCCAGGCCCAAAAAACTTCTCACATCTTTCCTGCATTTGGGCACCGGCCAAGATGTTACTGCTTCTACTTTGTCCTGTGCCATACAAACCCGCCAGTCTTCACAACGTATCCCAGGAACTCAACTTCAGACTGGAAGAATTCACACTTTTTAAGCTTAGCATGTAATTTTGCTTGGGAGAGTTTTTCTAGTATAAGGTCCAGGGGGGCAGGTGTTCCTCGTGGGTCTTGCTGTAGATGAGGATGTTGTCAAGGTAGGCCACACAGAACTGGTCAAGGTATTCACCCAATACTGTGTTTATCATGCACTGGAAGGTGCTGGGGGCGTTGCATAGTCCAAATGGCATCACCAGGTATTTGTAGAGTCCATACCTGGTCTTGAACGCTGTTTTGTATTTGTCGCCCTCTTTGATTCAGATTTGGTTGAACACATCTCTTAGGTCAATTTTTGAGTACACCTGGGCTCTAGTTAGTACGTTGCAAAGGTTATCAGCATTGGGGATGGGATAGTGGTTCTTCACAGTGATATCATTCAGCTTCTGGTAGTTCACACAGGGACACATTCCACTGTCTTTCTTCCCTACAAACAGCATCAGTGACGAGCACGGGGCCTTCAATACTCGGATGAAACACTTTTTTGTCATATCCTCCAGGTAAGCTTTCAAGGCCACTTTTTCTTGGTGATTGCAACTATAGATGGGGCTGTGGTGTGGTTGGGTACCTGGTAGTAGGTCTATAGTGTGGTTGTATATTGAGTGGCTGGGTAGTTTTGTGGCCTCTTCTTTGCTAAATATGTGGTCCCACTTTTGCAGGGGAATAGGTAGTGTCCCAACGCTAGATTCCATCTTTATGGTTAAGAGTCTGTTGGTCGCAGTTCTGCTGGGACTCATACGGAACAGAACGGTGTCACAAGATTCAGGTTGTCCTAAGGTGGCGGTCTGCTCACAATAATTTAGAATCAGACCATATATGTCAGACCATGAGTCCCCCAGTACTAGAGGATGGGGCAATCCCGGCAAGAGGATCAAAGGAGTTGGGTACACGTTCTGTCCAATTGTCAAGGGAAGTTCCTGTTCAACTTGTAGCCAGTGTCCAGGGAACTGTTTCCCATGGTTACTTGTAGGCTGCGCTCTGAAGCTGTTAGTTCTAGTTCCTTTGCCAGGTTGGCGTCAATGAAGCTTTCATTGGCTCCTGTGTCAATAAAGGCCTCTATCTGATGCTTGATTCCCATACAGTCTATGGTCACTTGGATGAATTTATAGGATTGCGCAGAGGTGTTTATTTGCGCCAAGGATACAGAAGGTGTATTCTTCTTAGGGCATGCTCTGGTTAGGTGCCTGGCCTCGTGGCAGTAGAAACATAACCCATCTTGATAGTGGCGTTGTAACTTGTCAGGGGACATTCCAGGTCAATTGGGCGTCATGGCTCTGCTGGCTCAGGTAGGGTTCACATTCTATCCTTCTTGGTTTAGACTCAGGCCTTTGCATAGGGGAAGTAATTCCTCTAGGCTCAGTGTAGGCAGGTGGTGCTTCAACAGGTCTTTAATGGCTGAATTAACTCCCTTTCTGAAGATAATGGCAGATAATTCATCTTCAAGTTGGGTACACGTTTTCAGTTTAAGGAACTTGTCAATATAGGCTTGGATAGGATGGCTCGCTTGTCAGATCTCTAAAATAGAGTTCAGCGCATAGTATCTGGTGTCTTGGTCATTGCCAGTGCTCATGAGTTCAGCTTCAAATTTCAAATAGTCAAGGCAAAATTCAACATCTTTGGCGGTGGTCTTCCCGAACCAATCCAGTGCGTCTCCTGATAGCATGGCGGCCACCCCCAAGACTTTTGCAGTGTCACTGGGGTAGGCGTTAGCGTTGGTTTGGAAGTGGAGGCGGAGGACTGGCATGGCTCGGTGGGCTTCTTCTAAAGTGAGTTTGCCCATCTGGGGCATATCCACCTTGGTTGTGGTCTGGTTCACTATCACATTTTGCACTTGTGATGTGGCCGGGTTCTGGGGTTCTGCACCAGGTGCAGGGTCTTTCAATTCTTTGGCGGGTTGGTTTTTCATCCATGGGAGTATCAGGGAGGTAAGTGCCTTATGGGTGTAATAAGTAATTATCACAAAAAAGAGCATACAAGTTGCCCCAAGTGTTAATAACATCTTGGGGCCCAGGTTACCGTGTTTGTAAAAGATTGTCATAATTTCAGGAAGCCAGTCATAGGTAGAGGCATTGGGCAGCTCAGGGTGAGGTGCGGCCAAGCCAGCGGGTAAGGCCCACCATAGAATGGGTGCTAACTTGATAATATAAGATACAGAATGCCCAAGTAAGGACCAGGGTCTGGAGTTGGGGGCCACAGAATCTACCAAACCTGTCAAAGTAATGTAGAGTACTCCAGACAGTTGGGTAGAGGTGGTCTCAGCTGCAGCAGTAGGTTCCAGTGGGTGGTCTGGTTGTGGGGTTAAGGGAGGAGTCATAGGAACAAAGTAGGCAGGCAGATAATTGTACTTGTCTTTGAACAATCTTGGCGGCCTTTTGTACCACTTTCCTTTGCATCCTATGTATTTGGTTTCTCTAGTCCTGGCCAAGGGGTCAGCAATGAGGATAGTCTCCAAGTCGTACTCTGAATAGGCCAGGTTGGGGGGGGGGTATTCAGTAAAATGCACAGGTCCAAAGGGGGCTCCCAGGGGACAGTATAATGCCTGGGGCAATTCAGCAGGTTGGTCTTGGGGGAGGGTGGCAGCCGGGTGGTTTACTTGACTGGGATTAAGATGGAAGATCACTAAGACTAGTTAGGGTAAGATTTGTTTGAACCAAAGGTTCATAAAACTTTATTATCAAAAATGATGATGGGGTCTTTGCCGTACCGCCAGGGTTTTTATACCCTGGGGCTTCGCTTTTTTGATTTTTGCAGGGTTCAGGTTTGCCGACAAGGCACTGGCGGGACGTGGGTCTTGGCTTGGGGTCTCAAAGGCGGCAGATCCAGGTTGTGCCTTTTCTGGCAAATTGGAAATGCGACGCTTTGTTTTGCCGCCACTGTTCACTATGTCACCTGAGTAGTCCAATTGCACTACCCCTTCTGGGCGGGAGACTGGCAGTTGCTGGTGGTTATTGGCAAGGTTAAAAATAGGTTTTGTCTTAACCTCCTTAAGGCAAGCTACAACCTCTGCATAGGTTTGGGTCTTTGGTGGCTCAAGGTTAGCATTAATCTGATGAACATTTGGGGAATTGTCTCTGAGAGGCTGGCAGGTCTCGGAGTAACTCATTAACTTGGGTTTGCAATTTAAATAGTGGGCGGTCTCCCGTCCACTTTGTGTGACTCAAGTAGTCTTTGGAGGGTCCTCTGTAGTAGGCTGGCAGAACGCGGAGTAATTTACTGATTTGAGCCCGCCTTTTAACGGATTGGCGGGTCCTGGACTGGTCTGGAGGGTTGGATCCACCTCCTGGGAACTAGGGTTTAACTCTTGGGTTTTCAATACAAGTATTGAAATGTCATTCATGACATATTTGATGGTAGCATTTCTTGGTCCTCACGGGTTGGAACAATACCAAATTATCAAGGGTTCCCACAATAGCGGGATTTTTCTCAATTTTCTCCAAACCGTCAAGGAGTACCTTTGGATCAATTATTGCAGTACAACCAACATTGTTGTGTTGGATAATGTCAGGCTCCAAAAAGTGGATCTGGTTGTGTCCAAGTTTCCACCCATTGACAAGAATAGCCATTCCTCCAACTACTGCCTTGCTGATGGTCCAATGAGACTCCTCTTCCTTCTGCCTTATTCTCCATTTCTGAACCCAATTGAGGAGGTGTTTGGTTGGATCAAGAATAAGGTGAAACAAGGCCTCCCTCTGGACACTGAGGATCTCTTCAACATCCTTGAGGCCAGTCAATTCGCAATGCCACCCGATGTGGTGGCAGCTTTTTACAAGCACTCAGAATCCTTTCTCCCCAAAGCCCTGGCCTCCAAGCCAATAAGATAAATGGGTGCTCTGGGTTCTATTTGTTTTTATTTTTATTTATTTTGTTTTTATTAGGACTCAAAAATTATTATTTATATATAATAACATGACATTTGATCATATTATAGACATATAAGAATATGTCAAAAAGGTAAGTAAAATTAATTATACTAGGTAAGAGGATATATATTTTTATTATAATGCACTAAATATTGTATTGACTGTTGCACTAACAAATAAATAAATTAAAAAAGATAGAAATAGATTAATTTTATTAAAATAATTGTGAATCCTTGTTGGTACTTTGGCTTTTTTAAGCCACAAATTGGACCTTTCAGGTCATCATCTGATCCTTGTTATTTCAGTGCCACTATAGCCACACAACACAAAAACCAATGATTTTCATATATTACTTACTAATTAGTACTTAGGACGCAGGTCAAGTATATTGAATATGTTTATCAAATCATATTATGAGGGAAAGTTAATTTGAGTTCTAAACAATCATTTGTATAGAATATAAGTGGAGCAGGCCACATGATGTGGATAAATTTGATTCTTGTTGTTTATCTACATAATAAATGAACCCGTACTCAAAGAGCCTTTAAATAAAAACATTTTTAATTATTTTGTATTATTTGACGTGTTTGCAACTATAACTAATGTCCTATAATATATTTAGATATATTACTAGTACAGTAGTTTTAAAAGCTATGGTGACAAGTAAAATGAACTCAGATTTAAACAAAATCATTTCAGATTTAAACAAAATGCAACTAGCAGGTTAAAATATACACTCTGTTAACAGGGATTTTTGGTGTTAATAGGCAAAATGGGTCAACACAGCAAAGAAGGACTCACACGCAAAACAAAACCATTCAAAATGCAATCCAAAATACATGGATTCTCAAACAAAATGGTGTGAGTTGGCTTTTGGTGTACATATGTTTACTATGTGAATTGGTGACAAAATACACCCACACATGGTGCGTCAAAACTCAATCCAAAAACAAAACACAATAGGAACTCAAAAAACAAACGAAATCACTCACACAGTTTGTGCAATGGATTGTAATTGAGAATGATACCAATGCATCTAAAATAAGACACAAGATCTGAAACATAAATTTTAAAAATATTGTGTTGGGTGCTTAATTTGGTGAAAAATATGAGAAAATGGGTGGAAATTATTTTGGGTATTCAAAAATGGGCGTTGTAAACCAGAAATAACTAATTAAGAAATAAAAAATCTATAATTGGGATATTGGGTGGGAAAAATATTAATTAAATATCCATATTCAGATAAAAGCAAAAATTAAAAACCAGTGTGTAACTCAATTAAAATTTATTTAGTATTTTATTAAATTTTAAAATGGAAGGAACACAACACCAGAGTACCAATGCACCCGTTGTGCGCCGCGGTCGCGGTCGCCCTGCAGGTCAAAGAATAGACTCAGTACAACACAAGTGCCTACTCAGGAGGGAGGCAGAAGAGGAGAGTTCCATAGTGACGCTGCACTGACACAGCTGGTTCAAGGAGCACAAGCTACTAGGGTGCAGAGCATAAACCCTCGGGTCCCAAAGCTGACCCAGAAGCCAACCAAGGTCACCACTACCAAAATGGTTAGAAACAAGGAGGTAGAACTTACTTTGTATGTGTTTGAAGCTGTGTACTGGCAAGAGTCGGTCCCGTCAGCCATGCTGGAGAAGGTGAAGCCTGTACTTGATACTAGCTATGAGCCATACATCAGCAATGGCAATCAGGAGGACAACAAGGAGCCCAAGTTCTTTCAAACTGATGAGGGACAACTGGTGCGCAAGAAAGTTGCAGCCTTCTACAACAAGGTGCCTATGCCCTGTGCCTTGCCCAATGCCAATGAGTCAATCCCCACTGCTAAAAAGCCCGCTCAGAAGCGCATCCCCAACATCAAATGCATCATCCTGCTTAATCTAATGCGTGAATCAGGCAATTACAAGGCGGCCGCAGCCATTGTCGGGGTGGATCCCAAGTACGCCTCAAAGACCTTCAACAAGTTCCTCAACACGGGTTGAGTCCTTGCTGCGGAGAAATCCTTGCGCGTGTCAACCATGCTCACAAAGGAGCACAAATGGGCAATCTGCCAGTGGATCACTCGGGACTGCCATCTTGAACTGGCAAATATACAGGCCATGGTCAAGTCTGCTTTTGGGGTTGAGGCTTTAATTTCCTTTTACTACCATCTGGTCAAGGGAATGCAATTTTCCTGGAAAAAACTTGGGGTATCCCAATACAATCAGAACAGCCCAGCCAATATTGAGACCTGGAGAAAATACGTGGAGGCGTACACTGCCCTAAAAGCCAAGGGGACGGTCAAATTTTATACATTGACAAATCAGCATTTGCCTTGTCAATGCGCAATGTGTATGGGTATGTCCCCAGAGGCTCCAATGACGGGATGGCTTGGCGTGCTGCAGTCCGCGCCACAGCCTATTCAATGGTGACTCTCCTCAGTCCAAAGGGGGTTGAGCTCTACCAAATGATATTGGGATCTCACAATAGCCAGACCTTCCTATCATTCCTCCAATTGGTCCAGGAGCACCTGAGGCGCACAAGCCCGGGCTTCACCAACGTAATTGTGCTGGACAACGTTGGTCTCCACAAGGTGGCGGATATTCTTGAAGAATTTCCATCAATTGACACAAGCATTGCAGTGGGCCCCCAGCAATAGGCCACAGCAAATATGCGCCTTCTCTTCCTCCCTGCCTATTTGCCCTTCCTAAATCTCATTGAGGAAGTCTTTGGGTGGCTCAAGCAAGTTGTCAAGCAAGGAACCCCAACTGGGACAGAGGACCTTTTTTGATTTGCTGCAGGCAGGGATCCATACCCTCCCAGCTGAGACCGTGGCCAAATTCTATGGCCACACTGATTTGTTTATCCCCGCGTGCCTTGCAAATCAGCCAATCAATTAAAGGCTTAGCTTATCCCACTTTTTTATATATCCTCTAATTTACTAATCAAAATTCATTAACTAACATTTTATATTTAGATGTTTACAAGCCCGCAATACATTCAGCAGCACCATCAATGAAGGTTAGTAATTTATTTATTTATAATCATTTTTATTATTGCATCCAAGGGTATCCCAAATGCTTGATAATGGATTACGCAAACACATCAATATCATTTTTGGCAAATAAATATAAAAAGGAAACTAAAAAAATGTAAATCATACAAATTAGAAGTAGATTTTATTGACATATATTATATGCTTTTATTAAAACCTTCCCTGGAATTTATTTTGTAAGTAATGTTTACTAAAATATTATTTTATAAAATTATTAATTATAATAAAAATAATCTAAAGGGTAAATATATTTATTGGAATAGAGGATATATTAGGAGTGCCTATAATGGGTTTGGCGGTATGTACCCACCCCGCAATGGAGGTGGCACACAACCTCCACCGCCACACCGTGGACAGTGGATACACCCTGGTTAAAATACTCCCGCCTGCTGGTGACAGGCAGAATGGTTAGGTGGGAGTGAAGCAGCAGCTTCTCAGGCGGGGCCGCAAACCCGTAGATTCCAGCTAGGACCAGGGCGTCCTGGATAATGTGGTCCACTGAGTCATATCTGGGGGGACCTTCTCCCTGTCAAGTGCAAGCCGGGCCTCGTTGATTCCAAGAAGGACTCTATCTAGATCCTCAACCAACGCGCCCATCCCAAAGTAAAAGAGGAACCCCAGGTAAACAACAAGGTGAAGCCTTTGCCCAGCAAAGGCTTCCGTAAACTTGTATAATTTATTGTATACTGCGCTTATTTTTTTCTCATGTTTAGTTTTGCCAAAGGTAAGATCCATAGCTTCTGGGACCCCCATCTTGTTGGCACTCCAGGCCAGCCCAAAGTCTGCCAGGAGGATTTTGGTCTTCTTCACGGCTGTTGCATCTGCAACAGACAGTTTTTCTACTGTGCACCCAAAGTTCTCCAGCAAGTAGGACAGGGTATGCTCCACTAGGAAGCAGAAGCAAGCAGCCGCATGAGCCTGGCCCATCTCCAGTATATTCTTGAATGGGAGTGTTGCCAGGACGTCCCAAACAAGCTCAATGGAGTTTATACAGTAAACTCTACTGAGGTTAACTGGGTCCAGGCGGACCAGTTGAGCATCCTTGTAGGCAGTAACTGCCCACTTGGATGCCCCCTCTTCATGCGTCAGCCCAGCCAATGCCTCCCTGGACATTGGGAATGCACTGTGAATCCTATCTTCAAGCTCCTGCAAGACAGGGGGGACAGGATAAGCTGCTTGGCCACATGAGTGGCAAAATTTGAGTAGAAGGTGGGGGGGACAAAAGGAACCAGGACCTGGCAGAGTTTGCCATCAACATCTTCTAAAAAAAGGTAAGTATTTATGAATTTTTATTAAATTTATTTTCTTAGGTTACCTTCTTGGGTTTCTTCTTTGCCGGCGGCTTTGGCGGGCTTTGCCATCCTTGGCGCAAGCAGTTGTGCGGGCATCTCAGTGTCTTCTATGCGGGCCCTCTTGGCGGGTTTGAGATGTGCATACATCTCAGGGTTGTCCAGACAGACAGACGGCGCAGAGAGGGCAAAGGACTTGAATTGCAAGCCTTCAATCAATGTCTTCTGAATGTTGAGTAGGCGCTCTATTGTCTTCTCAGGGGTGTCTGGTATTTTGGTCATGAGTGACTTGGTAGACACCTTTTCAATTTTGTCCCCTTCAAGGACGGCAGACTTCACTTTTTCCTTGACCTTGCGGTCAATTTATTTGATTTTGGCAATTGCCAAGTTAAGGTCTTTTAGAAATTTTTCCAATTTACTCATTGATTTTTTACTAATCTTTTCATATGTTTTTATAGCTTTTGCCCCAATAATTCTGTATTATTTTGATACTGTTGCCTCTTTTTTTATTCCTTTTTGTTTTCCCATTTACTACATTCTCCCATTTTTTTTACTCATTTTGTATATGTTTTACACACATCTCAATATGTGTTGTTTGCTTTGTGTGGTATTATTTCCTTGGTTGTCATATTTTTTTGGCGCTTGACACAGCCCCTTGTGAAAATATTAATAACAACTTGGTGATCAACTGAATTTGAATTATAAAATTATAGTGTTAATTGTATTTAGATAAAGTTGTTACTGATCCAAATTCAAAACCTTAATGATAAACTTTAAGCCAATCAGGAGCCAAGTGATAAAGTGATTGTTGTGACATAAAGGGTCATTCAATAATTCTTTGATGCATGTGCGCTAATTCATATGATTGGCTGGTTGTTTTGCCATTGTAAGCCATTGCCGCTGTGGCAAGTTGTTGATGGACTAGTGCCTAATCAGCGGCTGAGTTAACACTAGTCCATCAACAACTTGCCACAGCGGCAATGGCGTACAATGGCAAAACAACCAGCCAATCATATGAATTAGCGCACATGCATCAAAGAATTATTTAATGACCCTTTATGTCACAACAATCACTTTATCACTCAGCTCCTGATTGGCTTACAGTTTATCATTAAGGTTTTGAATTCAGATCAGTAACAACTTTATCTAAAAAAAGTTACCCTATAATTTTCTAATTCAAATTTAGCTGATCACCAAATTGTTGTTAATGTTTTCACAAGGGGTTATGGTTGGGTGCTAAAAATAACTGTGTTCAGGATCTAGATACACACCTTAGTAAATATATGAGTTTATAGAAATAAGCTGAACATAAAGGATAAAACCAACTATAAACAAAGAGAACATGAACAATTGAAATTCAAAAAAAAGATAATATAAATAGAAAATGTTTGGTGACAGGGGTTTATTAGAGCGGGGAAGAGTGATGCCTAGAAGACAGAATAACGCAGGAAGGAAGACGTAGAGGCGGTGCTGGCCTGGGGGGTCTGGGATTGGGTGGGTTGGGCTTGCAGGTGAGGGGTGTTGGTGGCAGGGGTAGAGGCGGGAGGATTGCGTGTGATGGCTGCCATATACCGCTTGTTGTACTCCTCATTGGTCATTGGCTGGATGGGCTGGTAAGTGGCAGTGGCCCAAGGTAGAAGGCGCTTATCCTTACGTGATTGGCTGCCCATGTTCACATGGAAAACCATTTGCGCAAACAAGTCAGCCACCATTTGGTGACCAAAGAGAGAATTATGGTCAAGGACCCCAAGATAGAGGTCATTGAAAGCCTGAGGACAGCGCTCCCGTAATGTGGATCCCATGTTAAAGAAGACAACATCACCAAGATGGACGTTGGCGTGGCCAGCTGGGTACACAGAGGCTTGGTGCCTGAGTCCCTGGATGGCCTCAAGGGCAGTGGAGCTACCCTCCATCTGGTGGCTCAAGAAAACCTGATGCTTTGAATTTGAGCTATCCCAGGAGTCAAGCAATCCACCGAGGATGTGGCCGTATGAGTACCCATCAATAAAATCAGGGATTGTCCAATAATAGACAAAACCCTTGGCCAACACAGCCAGAAATTCACCAATGAACGTCCCCTTTTTGACCTTCTTCCTTCTGTTTTTGGTGGCGGCTTTTCCCATCTCACCAAAATCATCAAAAGCTATGGATATCTTATAGTAAGAGATGAAAATGACATCATCTGACAGACTTGTCAGGCATCAGACCAGGGTTGCCTCAATCTTGAGATCATACGGGGAATCCTCAGCGCCATCCCATTGGTTGCTGGCAAAATTGGTAAGAACCCGTACAGAAGCCACCTTCCTGTACATCCAGAGCTGCACCATGCGCTCAGATACCCAAATGCCATGGTGAGCAAGTTGCTTCTGGACCTGGGTCAAGGGAAGCTTGGGGTCCCGCTAGAGGAGGTCAAGCATAATTGGGTATGCTTCAGTTATCTGGGACTCTTGGGCCTTCTTGGGCTTCTTGGCTGCCCCAATCTGATTCCCCCTGTTCATCATGCTGTCAAATTCCCGCATGACAGTAGCTCGGGTAAATTGCAATTGGTCAGCAATCTGGCCCCATGACAGACCCTGTAGATTCAGTGCCACAATTTCTTGGAGAATTAGGGCAGTGATAATTCTGTGTTTGGGACGCTGGGCGGGGGGAGCTGAAGCCTGATTGGCTGAGGGAGGGGCAGGTTGGGCAATAGCAGGAAGTTGTTCCAAATCAAGGTTGCCATCCTGATTGGTTGGTTGGTGGGCAGCTTGTGCAGGGGTGGGTGTGGGAGCAGGGGTAGCACTAGACGCAAAGTGACTCTCAAACAAGTCAAACCCATATGGGTTGGGGGACAGTAACAGGTCAGCTTCCTTGTTACCCGCCTCAAAGGCTTGGGTGTAAACAGGTGCCTCCACGTCCTGAGTCTTGCCTCCATTGAAGCTGGCTTGGCTGCTGCTGGCTTGGCTTCTGGCGCTGTTGAAAATATTGCTGTTGAAAACCATATTGAAAAAAACCTAGGATAAAATCACTAAAAGTAGAAATTTTAAAATTTAATGATTTATTTTTATTGTAATCTTGAGTCCATATTTGGAAGGTTCTCAAAACCATTCCATACAAATCTGAAGCCATGAAAATGGATAAAATGCCTCTGTTCCTAAATTGGATAGCTGTTGATTGGCTGTTATACTGTTATTTTTCTATTTTAGGCTGCTCATACTGCACATCTTGTGTGAGTTCATTTTGTTTTGTGTTTGTGTAATCTCGCTTCTATATTACTCAGATTTTGTTTCATTTTGGTCCTTCTGTTGGTGTCTCATATGAATCCTGATTGGATTATAATATACTCTGGAATAGCATCCATTTCACTTGTTGCGTCAGTTCATTTTATTTGTGGTTTGAACTACACTGCTTGATGTTTGATATAATTTTGTATAATGGGCAAGTGAAATTTTGTTTTTGGTTTGTCATTTCATTTATTAACTGACACTATTTAAATTATTTGAATCCTGAATCTCACGCAACTTGGATTTTGTTTAAATCTGAGTTCATTTTGCTTGTCGCCATAGCTTTTAAAACTACTGTATAATTTAAATATTATAATTGTAATATTTAAATTTTAATATTAAAATTATAATTATAAATATTAAAATTTATCTATCAAAGTTTAAATATTAAAATCAAATATTTTTTTAAAATATTAAAACTTAAATATTTTTATTTAATTGTGAATTATTTAATATTGAATTATTTAATATTAAAATAGTTAATATTAAAATATTTAACATTAAAATTTTAATAAGTTAAAATAAAAAAATAAAATTTAAGTTGCAAGGGAAGATGATTTATTGGGGGATGCAAATTGCAAAGGGGTATGCAATTATTCTGGGGTGTCAAGCCTCCAGAATAATGTAATAGACTTGACCATTTTTCTCCGTGGTTTATTGGTTAGACAACCAATTGCCATTCCGCTGGCTTGATTGTAGAGCATCAACTATCATGCTCCTTGGGTACAGCTAGAAGTACATTGATGATTACTCTGAATATTGATCCTGATCTGATAATGGCCTGCCCATTGGATTGAACCTGAACAAACAGGCTTGATGTTCTGAGTCACAATCACAGAACGTTGAACAGCCAATAAGACAGAATGCTCAGGAATATTAATGCAATATGGTTGACGCCAAACATTTGCACTTGTAGATACCTCAAATTCTATGACCAATATGGAAGGTTGTTCAGATGAATAATGCATAATGCAAAATCCCAGTAGACAGGGTAACTAAACTCGCACATGCATAAACTGTAGATGAGATGCCACCAATATGCTGATGAGATAAGCTGAGGCCCAGTAATCTATTGAAGTCCCATGCCAGACCGGTGTGGCTGCCTAGCTCTGGGGGCTGAAACTAGCAGTCTGGGGAACAGATATATTGACTAGTAAGAGTTAGATGCGTCAGATTACAATCTGTCAAGAGGACTTATCCACCCTATATAAAGTGCTCTCCTGATTAGAGATCAAGCAGAATATTCACTCTTGAAGATAGATATTAAGGAATCTCTATCACTGTATCACTACTAGCCAAAGCCTAGTAGTCAGAAGTATCCAAGTAAAGCGCATCACTGTTTACTTGCAGACCCGTGTGTTTTCTCCTACAGACTTGGAGTACCGCCAGGCTGTAGCCTCACCTAAGACCCAATTGGTAGCTACAGACTGTTGCCATACAGTCCCCTATCAACACTCACATGACTATATCCTTTAATAAACACAATTCCTCAAGACCCCAAAATCTTGACACAGGGTATTATTCCCCAAAATTATATCTTCTGCTAATGTGTCCAATTGGGACCACATACTCTTCTGTACGTGGTGGACAACTCTGGCGCCAATTGCTAGAGGGGTGGCGCTCAACACCCCGGTGGTGGCTGAGCGTCTTATAAAAGGCAATATTGAAAGCCAATTAACAAGGAGTTGGTTCTTTGGAGGTATTGTGTACCCGTACAACAAAGCTAACATAAAACAGTTGTATAGGACATGATCTACAGTTAGGTAGCCCTGCAGTGTCTTCATTTTATCCAGTGCCAGCCAGCAGACGTCCATTTGAAGGGGGACATCCTCCAGATTCTTCACATTGGCCTTCATAATGCAGTGTAGTACTACCCCAAGGTAAACAGCAAGATGCAGTTGCTGTGAGGTATAGATTTCCGCAAATAAGCAGAATTTCTTGTAGATAATAACTAATCAATTTGTATAGGTTGTGTTTGAAAAATTGAGTAAAGGAGAGTCAGTCATTTTAGAGGCATCTGCGACCCAAACTTCTGCAAACAATATGAATAAAGGTTTCATCTTATTGATTAAAAATGCATTGCCTGTTTGATTTGATATTGATTTTATTAAATTATTGAATATTGCGGCTTTGATATTTTCTTGTGGAACATGAAATTAGCTTTTTTTCAGGTTTATTTCATGTGTTCACAGTTGAAAATAGAAAATGTTCAAGGCATTCAAATATATATTTGTCAAAATCCATGTTGACATTTATTTGGATATCTATCATTCCTTTGAAGTTGATACTTGCGCCTACTTCATACGCTTCTTTGACTCAGGTTGAGCTTCCTTGTGGTGCTTTGAATTCCCTATTCATTGCATCTTTTTTTGCATATTGATTGATGGTATTTTGAACTATTTTATTGATTTCATTTTTATTTATTTGTTTTACAGGAGCTACCAGTGATTGGTAACCCTTGTAGAACCAACTCAGTGTAAAAGCTGCCACTTCTGCAACCTTGTCCCCATCCCTATTTATAACTAAAGTAAATACAAATAAAACATAAAAATACTTACTGATTGTTTCCCCTATGCCCCCCTCAGCAAACTTCATGAGTGTTGGCTGCTCTTCATTTGTTTTTCTGGGTTTGATTTTCCTTATTTTCTGTATTACTTGTGTTTCCTCTTAATTTTCATTTGATAAATTTTCTTTGTTTTTTTAGGCGCTCCTGCTTCTTGAATGTGTTTTGTTTTCATCTTTTTTTATTTGATTATTTCCCTCTTTGTTGGTGTTTATTTCTTGTGGGATTTAAGTTCCTTCAATCAGTTTGATCTTCTTATTGTTTTCTTTGGCCCCTTGCCAGAACTCCCACAAATTGTAGGCCGTGTTGTTGAACTTCAGAATTGATAGGATTGTTCCCTGTAGATTGAGCAACGCTTCTTTGTTCTTTTTGTCTATAATATTTCCTAGTTTATTCAGGGCATCTTTTTTTGACTGGATTATTGGCTGGCCCCTGTTACCCAGCTTTCCTGTTACTATTTCCCTGATTTTTTTCTATTTCAACAACCTTTTGCAGGTGTGCTTCTAATTTGTTTATCAAGTTATAGATATTTGACATTTTGTTTGAAGTACATCAAAAAACTGATTTTTATAGTACTACATTCAACGCATGAATATTTTTCATTATTAATAATAATTAAAGACCATAAATGTAAATATTGCATTAGAGTATTGCAATTAGCCGTCAACTCTTGATATTTTGATAATATTTGCATAACTCAATTCATTTTGTTTAACAAAATTCATTGTAAACAAGGCCTTTTTCATTGTAATTTATTGAAATGGAATGTGTTTATATTAGAGAGCCATTAATGCTTAGTACAAATATTGATATATAGTGCATTTTACAGCCTGTATATTTACCTATTGGTAATAATTCTATAAACTTTTTAGTTAGATTTTGTGAGGTAATAATAATGTAATGTGCTATTAAATGACTGTTTATTACCATTAATTGGCAGATTTTCTTTGATGTGGCAATTGTGCATTTTCTGATATTTACACACTAGTATCCAATTGGTTGGTTTCACATCCTATCGCCTGTGCAATTGGATGTGAAACCAACCAATTGGATACTAGTGTGTAAATATCAGAAAATGCACAATTGCCACATCAAAGAAAATCTGCCAATTAAGGATAATAAACAGTAATTTAATAGCACATTACATTATTATTACCTCACAAAATCTAACTAAAAAGCTTATAGAATTATTACCAATAGGTAAATATACAGGCTGTAAAATGCACTATATATCAATATTTGTACTAAGCATTAATGGCTCTCTAATATAAACACATTCTATTTCAATAAATTACAATGAAAAAGGCCTTGTTTACAATGAATTTTATTAAAAAAATGCATTGGATTATGCACACAATATCAAAATATCAAGAGTTGACGTCTAATTGCAATATTTTAATGCAATATTTACATTTATTGTCTTTAATTTAGTAATGATGATGAAAATATCCATGGAAATTATTATATGTTACCACATCAAATTTACAACATTATTTACATATGGGAAATTCTAATAATGTAAAAAATATATTATTAGTTATGAACTGAGAGAACAAAATCAATTTTAATAAGTTGTCACAAAGAAAAGTTTATTTTACTCACCAAAGGATGAGTAGGGGAGGGAGTGGGCAGAAAGAACATTGCCTTCATCTGTGCCTGTTAAAGGGCAGCATCATAGATAGTGGGGAGGGAAGAGGTAGTGGTTTGGTAGTCAGGATTGGAAGGTGGGTGGCTTGATGGGGGGCTAGGGAGGCAGGGTTTGTTGACTGGGAATGGGCAGCAAGAGCTGATTGCTTCAATTGCTCAAATTTGTCTTCTGTCACATATGCAGGCTTGGTGAAACAAATGGATTGGTGTGGGGGAGGCGGGAGTCCTTTCTGGACTTATCACTATCACTTGCATAGAAAATTACAAGATCTGATAGATCCTGGAAAAACACAGAAGGGGAAAGCTCATAATCCTTATCAATTTGGGTGCACAGTTTATTGTATGTGGAAGGCTTTAAGCACTTGAGAGCTGAACCAAAATTATAGAGACATACATCTGCAAGATGCATGTTGGCGTGGTTAATGGGGCAGGACTAACAGGTAAGCCCTGCAGCCCTCATTTCTTGGGTTGCCCATTCCTGCTGCTCCATCTTGGCACTCAGAACAACTGTGTATATGGCTTGTTGGGTAGCCCACTCCTCCAGCATGACCTTGAGCTCCATCTGGTAGGCATACCCATCTGCTGTGTATGACAATTCAGAGTAATGATTGACATCCAATGGGGAAACTGCCAACAAAACCCCAACAAATTGATACTGGATTGGCCTGCACTTGTATACGTCAGACTGGATACGCTTTTCACATAGCCTTGTATACTTGCAGATATCTTGACATACAACAGGAAGATTGCGTCATTACGGGCCCTCATTGCCCTTTCTTTGATAAAATTAATAATGGTTGAATTGTAGGGGTTAGTGTCCACCAAACTGGGGCCACTGAGAACCTGATTGGATAAGAGTCTGGCAGCAAACACAACTCTGCACATCCACAAATTCACTGCTCTCTTATTGGTTAAAATGCTGTGGAGTCCCAGTTGGAGACAGACCTGGGCCAGAGGCATCTGCGGGTCACACTCCATAATAGCCATCATGAGGGGGTGGGCTTTTCACCTTCAGTCAAAGAACAGGCACTAGTTGGGATCTTCTTGGTAGGAGGCCACAGTTGGCATGGGCTTGCAGGGTTGCAGCTACAGTGGACTTTTCAAAGCCCATCACGGCTGCAATTTCCCCAAGGGACATAAGCATCCCTTGCTTTTCAACCATTTTGAGAACCATTTCTGGGGTGATCCATTTTCTTCTGCGTCTTGAAGGATGATTGGCTGGGGGAGGGATGTTTCCATCTTGGGAACTGTTCAATGTCATCTGATTGGCTGTTTCAGGATTTAGGGCTCTATGGGTGACCACTTGGCTTAAATGGCTGGTTACAGATGCTATTGTTGATCTGGGATTTGGGTTGGCAGCTGCCTGTGCATGATGGGCAAACAGGGCCATGCTGGAAGTTTCAGGAGAAAGAACACACTCCTGGGTGGGGCTTGAGGAGGGGCCTGCGGGTTGGGAGTGGCCATAGACAGAGGCTTCACCCTTAAGAGACCCAGCATAGCCCTGTATGATTTTGTCAAGGCCAGGGAACAGCTTTTTGAATTGGTTGTTATTGAAAGAAGACATAATAAATTTTTATTAAAAATTTTAAACTCAAAAAGAGAAGTGTATATTTTAGCCAATTTTATTGTTAAGTATGTTAAGTTGGTGAATATAACAATCTAAATTTTAGCCGTCCTAAATTGGAATAGGGTGATTTTTGAGAATTTCTGTGCTTCTTAAAAGAATCAGCACTAATCCACTCTAGATCCTTTAACATTCTTTTTGAGACACCCATAAATTATATTTATTTCATTTTCAAAGCAACTATGATTTGAAACTTGGTTCTTGGATTTGACAATCCCGCAATTTCAGATTTGTTAATTTTTACATGATGTCTATGATTTGTTTGAAATACAGGAAGCCTTAAATTGTACATTAAAATCCCGCATTTCTGATTCATGTATCCCACATTTGTTTGTTGTGTTTTGTCTTTTGTTAGTTGAGTTATCTGCTCAAGAGATTTTAAATCTGCCAATTTAAACAAACCAAAAAAGTTAAATTAAATAGTTAATTTCATTTAATATTTTAATTTTCACTCAGCTGAGTTGCCCGCAAAAGTGATTCAAAATTTGGACCAAGGATTTGACAATCACACATTTTTATCTTTAGTGTCAGGGCCCAGAATGGGCCAGACAAAACTCTATGTTACATAGGTTCAACACCCACAATTGAGCAATCACGCAACCAATCAATTGCGTCGTCAATTACACAGATTTACCCAAAGGAAAATTTTAGGTCAAGTGGGGAATCAAACCCTGGTCAAGGCCAAGCCTGGGGGGCAATTGGAAACCTTTCAAAAGCCATTCAAAAAAGATTTTAATTGGCCTACACCCTCTGAAACCCAGAATTGGGGACTTGGGTTGCCAAATGGCTCAAAATTCCCCTACCAGCTTCCCCAGGGCAAAAATAATGAAAGGATCCATCTAACTGACAAATCAGGAGTCATCAATGGGGCCCAGCTTGAGAACAACCCATTGGCAACCAATAAGAAGTTGCCAGTAAGTCCAATTGCAGTTTCCCAGCAGGATATAGATGGGAACACTGGCATCCCCTTTCTTTATTAACATCTTCATCTAAGAAAATTTGTTGGTTAATGCACACTGAGCATTTATACTTTGCAGGGGTTTATTACATTATTACAAATTTTATACTGCTTGTGCTTTCAAACAGAGATTACCTCCAGTACCAACGCCAGCGCTGGGAAACAGAGCAACTTCTAGCTGCTTCCAACCAACTACCGCCAGCCCTTACCCCATCTCCTAGAGTGCTGGACCAAGAATTAATTCCTGCTCCTGCACTGTGCCCCTTCTTTCCTGGTGTTCCTCTGCTCCAACAACTTGCCAGCCAAGCCTGACCATGAGCGCCGCCACAGGAGAACTTCCTCTCATTCCTTCTGCTTCATTGTATGACTACAGTAAGCTTGGATTCGCCTATTTGACCATGCTGGGGCTCACTGAGCAAGTGATATCCCACATGGGAGTGTGGCGTCCTTGGGCTACTGCTACCAATTATGTGATGCAGATGGCCCCTGTCATCTACTGGGCCTTCCAGGCTTGACCCTTCCCCTCAACTGAAGGTTCCCCTGGGAGTTCCCCAGGCCATGAAAGTATGTCAACCCTATCCAAACTTGTAAGCCTGAGCCCCTATATTCAATTGATAATAAGGGCGCTTTGTATGTTTGTTTTTATGATTGCAGCTTACTACACCTACCAGTTTTGCACCCGCCACACAATTGCTCACAACAAACCTAGACCTGAATCTCACCCAAGTACTGCACAGGTACAGAACGTCAACATATCTACCTCAAACCAGAACGCCTACGCACCCACCAGTTTCCCCAACCTACCCAAGATGGACCTAGCCAGCTTCAAGAAAGGCATGGCCATGATTAACGCCCTGTTCAGGGCCCACCCTGAGAACTATTGTGATGACGCCCAAAAGGTGATGATGGTGGCAGCACAGTTGAAAGATGATGCCAGAGAGGTTTTCCTCAACTTTCTGGAGGAGGACCCCAACTTGATCTTGTCGTATGAGGCCTTCCTGGAATGTATAAATAGTGCCACCACCCCCACAGGAGCAAAAGTACAAGTATATATGGGCCTTCTTTGCCTGAGCCAAGGTAGAGATGACCTGGAAGCTTACATCCAGAGATTCTTGAGACTAGCTGCAGCTGCTGAAGTACCTGACAACATCTCTGGTCTGCACTTCAGAAATGGCCTGAATAATCACCACACCAACCTGATGCGCCATCACCGCTGCAACCTCCCCAAGGACAAACTCCTAGCCATTGCCCTCAGGATGGATTTCAGCCAGCCCCAACAGTATGGCCCCCTAGAAATTACCAGTCACAAGGAAACCAAACTGCTGCACGCCCTTGCCTGAACATGGCCCCAGAAGAATACCAGCGCCATGTACAAGCAGGCTTATGTTTCTACTGCCATCAGAATGGCCACCTGTCCAAAGACTGCCCTACAAGAAGCTCCACTGCCCAGAACCCCACTATTTCTGCAATAAACAGCTCTTCTCAATCTTACCCTATTATCCAAACCACCTTGTTGTATTCAGACCAGGGGTTGAAGATACCAGCTCTCATGGACAGTGGAGCCATCCACAATTATATTGAACAAGGCTTAGCTGAAAAATTGGGACTAGAATTGGAAGATAAACCCACCCTGGTCACCCTAGGAAATAAGTCTACTGACACCTCCTTTGAGAGTAAAGGAAGTGTTATTATGAAGCTGGGTCTTGCCCAGATCAAGGTCAAATTCTTATTAATGGACAAGTTGCTCCAACCTGTGGTGTTGGAGTTTGATTGGTGGGTAGAGCATGAGTTTAATATTGACTATGCCAGCCAACAGGTGCAATTTGTACATGCAGGTACAATCTGGAAGCTACCCTATGTGACCACCCAAACATCTCCCCTATTGAACAGCATGGCGGTGGCGCCTTGCAAAGAAGAAATACCTGCCTGCTTAGAGAGATGGAAATTAGTGTTCTCTGAGACCATGGCCACAGCTCTCCCCAAGCACACCAGATTTGACCACACTATCAAATTGATCCCTGGAACCCAGCCCAAACATGGCCCTGTATATGGATACAACATGAAAGAGCAGGGGGCTCTCAGGGAATACCTAGACACCATGTTGAAGAAAGGCTACATCCGCGTATCCAAATCCCCTTGTTTGTCTCCCCTGCTGTTTGTCAAGAAAAAGGGCAAAGAATTGAGGCCTTGTGTAAACTACCAAAACCTCAACAAGATTACTGTAAAGAACCAATATCCTGTTCCAAACGCTGAAGACCTTTCAGATCAGCTCTCTAGAGAAAAAATCTTTTCTAAAGTTGACTTAAGGGACGCCTTCAATCAGACACATATCAAGCCTGGAGACAAATGGAAAACGGTTTTCAAAGCAAGACAAGGGCTACTTGAATACTTGGTTATGCCATTTGGCCTCTGCAATGCTCCTAGCACCTTCCAAACCATGGTAGACGTAGTGCTTGGTGACCTCAAGGACCAGTGCTGTGTAGCCTACCTAGACAACATCCTCATCTATAGCCAAACTCCCAAGGAACACACAAAACACCTACAAATGGTAATGCAGAGACTCCAGGATCATGGATTATTTGTAAAGCTACCCAAGTGTGAATTCTTTCAAGAAAAAGTAGAATTCCTTGGCTACCATGTCCTGAAAGGGGGTTTTGCCATGTCACCAGACAAAATTGAGGCTGTCACATCATGGCCAGAGCCCACTAACTGTAAGGAAGTACGGAGCTTCTTGGGTCTGGAAAACTTTTGCAGAGAATTTGTCCAAAATTTTTCTTCCATCTGCCTCCCTTTGACCCGCCTGACCTCCAAAAAGCACGCCTTTGTGTGGGACAATACAGCACGCACAGCCTTCAATACACTCAAGGACGCCTTTGTTTCTGCACCAGTCCTTGCTATGCCCAACTACACTAAACCCTTTGTGGTAGAAACTGATGCCTCAGACTTTGCCTTGGGGGGGTGTTACTTCAGGAGGGGCATGATAGTAAGCTTCACCCTGTAGCTTACTACTCCAGGAAGTTCACTGCACCAGAACTGAACTACCCAATATATGACAAAGAGATGCTGGCAATTATCCAATCCCTGAAAAATTGGAGAAGATACCTTTGTGACGCTGCCCATCCAGTGAAAATCATGACAGACCACAAGAATCTGACTTACTTCTTTGAACCATGACAACTTAACCAACGTCAGGCCAGATGGGCACTATTCCTAGCCAACTACAACCCAAAGATCAATTACAAACCTGGGAAGATAAACATTGTACCTGACGCCTTGAGTCAAAGAGCTGATTTCTTCCCCAGTTCCAAAGAGATAGAGGTGTTCAACACCCAATCACTATTATCTCCACACATACTGGAACCCATGCTCTTATTCCTAGGCCTGGCTAGTAGGAAAAAAGAAATCCAACATGCTCAGACCCTGGACAAGAATTGTATTAATGTCATGAAAGACTTAGCTGAGAACATTGACAGCAAATATTACAGAGCAGGTTATTCACTACACGGAAGATTCCTAAAACTAAATGGACAAACCTACATACCTGAAGGTTCACTGAGATTAGAGATTCTGAAGAAGTACCACAACTCCCCCCATGGCTGGACACCTGGGCTGCACCAAGACCTTAAAGGGTATCCAAAGAGCATACATGTGGCCAAGAATGAAGCTGGAGATAGAGACATACATTAATGGTTGTGAAACATGTGGCTGCTCTAAACCCAAGCAAGGAAAACCTGAAGGCTTGCTCCAACCCCTCCAAATTGCAGTAGGCCCTTGGAAGTCAGTATCTATGGACTATATAGTAGAGCTCCCAGAGTCAAAAGGCTACAACGCCATACTTGTGATTGTTGACAGATTCACAAAGATGGGTTACTTCATTCCTACCACCACTCACGTGACAGCCAAGGAGACCACCACCCTCTTTAGGGACCACATTTTCATGAATCATGGCTTACCCAAGGAAGTTATCTCTGACTGTGGCCCCCAGTTTACATCCAAGTTCTGGGCCCAAATCTTACAAGACCTGGGAATCAAGATATCACTATCCACAGTGTACCACCCCCAAAGTGACGGACAAACTGAAAGAGCTAACCAAGTATTGGAACAGTACCTCCAATGCTACGTTAATGCAGAACAAGACAACTGGAATGAACACTTACCCATGGTGCAATTTGCATACAATAATCAAGACCACAGTTCTACAGGAATGTCTCCATTCAAGGCCAACAATGGATTTGACCCTACTTAAGACCACCTCCCCACAGAAGAGTCCAGCAACCCTGAAGGACGAGATTGGGTGGCTATCATCCATACCACCCAAGAAGAGTGTGCCCAAAATCTGAGCAAGCCGTACAGACCTACAAAGACTTTGCTGACAAGAGAAGAAGCCCTGGACCTTTGATAGAAGTTGGGGACATAGTTTACCTCAGCACCAGGAATATTAAGACTACAGCGCCATGTGCAAGCCTCAGCCCTAGTAAAACTGGACCATACAAAGTTTTGCAACGCATAGGAGAAGTAGCTTACAGATTAGAGCTCCCGTCTAACTGGAAGATCCATGACGTCTTTCACCAATCACTATTGTCCAAGAAGAAAGGTACCTCACACCCTCATCAAGTTGTTTGCACCGCCCCTCCCCCACTCAAAGTAGGAAGCTTTCTAGAGCATGAGGTTGAACAGATTCTAGACCACAAGATGAGATATTGATAACTACACTACTTGATCAAATGGAAAAGTTTACCCACCTGAAGAGAATACCTGGGAACCTGGAGATAACCTTGCCAATGCTAGTGTCCTCCTGACTACATACAAGACCAGCATCTAGAGTTAAGCTATAAGAGCTCAACTATGGTGGGGGATGATGTCAGGGCCCAAAATGGGCCAGACAAAACTCTATGTTACATAGGTTCAATACCCACAATTGAGCAATCACGCAACCAATTGATTGCATTGTTGATTACACAGATTTACCCAAAAAAAACTTTAAGTCCAAGTGGGGAATCAAACCCTGGTCAAGGCCAAGCCTGGGGGCAATTGGAAACTGTCCAAAAGCCATTCAAAAAAGATTTTAATTGGCCTACACCCTCTGAACCCCAGAATTGGGGACTTGGGTTGCCAAATGACTCAAAATTCCCCTACCAGCTTCCCCAGGGCAAAAATAATGAAAGGATCCATCTAACTGACAAATCAGGAGTCATCAATGGGGCCCAGCTTAAGAACAACCCATTGGCAACCAATAAGAAGTTGCCAGTAAGTCCAATTGCAGTTTCCCAGCAGGATATAGATGGGAACACTGGAATCCCCTTTCTTTATTGACATCTTCATCTAAGAAAATTTGTTGGTTAATGCACACTGAGCATTTATACTTTGCAGGGGTTTATTACATTATTACAAATTTTATACTGCTTGTGCTTTCAAACAGAGATTACCTCCAGTACCAACGCCAGCGCTGGGAAACAGAGCAACTTCTAGCTGCTTCCAACCAACTACCGCCAGCCCTTACCCCATCTCATAGAGTGCTGGACCAAGAATTAATTCCTGCTCCTGCACTGTGCCCCTTCTTTCCTGGTGTTCCTCTGCTCCAACAACTTTCCCAGCCTGCCTGATTATGAGCGCCGCCACAGGAGAACTTCCTCTCATTCCTTCTGCTTCATTGTATGACTACAGTAAGCTTGGATTCGCCTATTTGACCATGCTGGGGCTCACTGAGCAAGTGATATCCCACATGGGAGTGTGGCGTCCTTGGGCTACTGCTGCCAATTATGTGATGCAGATGGCCCCTGTCATCTAATGGGCCTTCCAGGCTTGACCCTTCCCCTCAACTAAAGGTTCCCCTGGGAGTTCCCCAGGCCATGACATTTAGGTTCCGAATTTACAGTAATCAAAAAAATGGCTATGAACTAGGAGCATAATCTACTAGCTGGGATATGACAATAATATAAAAACTTATGAACTGAGAATAAGTTCCTTACAGTTATGAGGATTAAACTCAACTGAAATATATAGAACAAAAAATTATAAGTTTATTGCTGAAGAGAGTGCTAGATATTTATAGTCTTAACAGGTTTTTTTGGGAACAGAAAGAATACCTAGGGGGATTGAGTTACTCTCTACAGTAGGTCTTGGAATAATTGTCTCTGTTGTATTTCCAGAAGGATGGCTACTTCTAGATTCAGATTTGGAAGGAAGAATGCCATCAAGATTTTGGGGTTGCTGCAGATAGGTTTGGCTGCTTTCCACGGAAAGGGGTAGGCTCTAGTCTCCCAATGAGCCAAGATGTTTACTATTAGACTTGGCTGGGACGTAGTAACATACATGTTTCTTCAAGCTCTTGGCACAGGGGAGTATACACTTGCAAGAATCTTCCATGAACTCCATTAACCTCTTTTCCAGTATCTTCAGAAACAATGGAATAGTCTTGGTATCTTTGATGAATGATCTTGTAAGGGCTGAAACCAACTTGTAGACAGTTTAAGGCTTGTTTCTCCGGGTCAATGATGATAAAATAAGACTGTGCTTCTAAGGGGATAGACAGGGAGCTCAGGACGTGTCTTATTTCCAGCAATTAATTCTCAATTGGTGGTAGTAAACAGGGCATCTGCAGCGGTAGCTTGTAAACAGAATAGCTCATTAGCCAGTAATCTCATTCCTTCTTCAGGGGAATTGTAGCCATAATGCAAGTAATGGGGGTTAAGCTAGTAGGTACAACAGGTTCACGTTCATATATTGCCTTGAAAGAAGCATTTTTATGATGTGGTTATAGCTGATACAATAAGCCAGTAAAGCACTATCTAAGTAGTGAGACCTATTTAGTAGGTCAGAGGAGGCCATCTTTCTTAGGATAGAGATTAGGGTGCTGTTGGCTTGTTCTACAGCTCTGTTAGTTGCTGGATGATAATGGACCACAAAATTCTGATAGGCACCCAAAAATTGGTTAATTTGACAACTACTTGGGAGGTAAAATTTAAACCATTTTCTGATATTAACCCATTAGGAATTCCATGGCAAGAGAACACATTTTGAAGTAGAAAAGAAGTAACAGACTTAGCAGATGCATTTAAGGAGGACATAGCATATACCTATTTTTTCAGATGATCTATTGTAATCAGGATATACTAGTGTCCTCCTATTGCAGTGGGTAGTGGTCCTATAAGGTCAATGATAACCATATGGAAAGGAGAAAAAGGAGAAGGTATCTCATAGTTGAATCTAGGATGAGGACCTGTATGGGACTTGCAGGCAAGGCATGCATCTAAGGTTTGTTGAATTGAGAGTAACATCCCTTCCCAATAGCATCAGAGCTTTAACCATTACCAAGTCTTCTTAACTGCTCTGTTCCCTATTTGAATGTGTCCTTTCATTATGATACCTATTCAATCTGAAGGTTGGATATAGAGCAACCATTGTGTTCTTTTTTGCTTGTAAAAGAGTCTGTACCATATTTGAGTATCAGCTGACATGTCTTTTGGGCAGCTTTAGATGGCAAGAAGTTCATTTTCCCATAAATCAGGACTACTAATCAGAACAAATAGTCTGTCTTCTTTGGCAATTAAACAGTCTACAACAGTTAGGCGTGATAATTCATCAGCATTATGATGTAAAGCCCCTGCACAGTGTAATATGGTGAAATGATACCCCTGTAATTTCAAAGCCCATCTGGCCAATCATCCATCAGGGTCCTTCATGTTTTGCAGCCATCTTTATGGAGGAATGATTGGTGATGACTGTAAAATGAGTTCCATACAGATACAGACGGAAATATTTATTGGATAAGAGTACTGCCAAGCATTCTTGTTCAGTCACACTGTAATTGTTTTTGGCTTTGGAGAGAGTCATACTTTAATGCGCCACAGGGTGTTCTACTTAATTTTCATCTTTTTGAGACATTATAGCTCCAATGGCAATATCACTAGTGTCAGTAAATGACAAGAATGACTGAGAGAAGTTTGGATGAATCAACACAGGAGAGGTGGCTAGAGCGGTCTGTAAAGCTTTGAACACATAATCCTGCTCCTCCTTTCATTAGAAGGACACTTCTTTATGCAAGAGATCAATCAAGGGCTTGGCTAATTCTGAGAAGTGGGGGATAAACTGACAATAGTAACCAAACATCCTGAAAAAGACCTGAGAATTGCGCAGAATGATGGGGGTGTTCATCTTGATGAATGATGTCAATATTATTGGAAAAAGGAGCTATTACTTCTCAAGAAACATGATGTCCCAAGAACTCCATTACTTCTTTGAAGAACAAGCACTTAGAGGGTTTTATCTTTAATCCTGCTTAAGTAGTTATTGGAATACAACCTTTAAATGTTCAAGATGCTGCTTAAAGGTTTGAGAAAACACCATGATATTTCAAGGTAAACTAATACACAGGTCATTTTGAGGTTGCCTAAGAGTTTGTCCATAGCTCTCTGGAAAGTTGCAGGAGCATTACATAAACCTTGTGGCATAAGAATTTTGATTCAAATAGTCCTTCACTGGAGATAATGTTGTAACTGTGCTGTTTTAGCAGAGTTACAAGGGGGAAAATATTTGAAAACTAGATAATATTCTTTATTGAGAGATAATTATTAACTAGTCATTGTGAATCTTGGATAACAGGAACATGATTGTGTTGATCACATGGTGGGATGGTGAAGGGGGTAGCCTGATCCTGGTAATGAGTCAAGTGCCAAATTGAGGTATCTACCATAGGGTATCATCATTTTTTCATGTTGGATTTGGAAATTTGAGTTGACTTCCTAGCTTGACTTTGAGTGACTGGTTAGTTGGATTGCGGGTCACAAACCTGCTTACTTGAAACCTTGCTGGCGGGTCAAGCCTGCTGATTTGACAATAAGAGCACATTTCTTGCAATATTCAGGTGAAAGTTCAATCTGCCAATATCCATTAGATAAATCCATGGCTGAGAAGTATTTTGCTCCACCTAATAGTCTTAATGAATAGTTGATCCTGGGTAGAGGGTAACTATCTTTCTGGTAATAAAGTTGAGTTATCAATAATCCATGACCACTTGGTGAGAACCATATTTCTTCTTGAGTAATAGCAATGTTGCAACCAAGTTTCCCTCCTCACCTTCCAACTTATCTTACAATACACAGGGGGGCTCAACAAGCCACCCCTCAACATATCTAACAGCATGAACTAATCTGATGACAATATCAAATTGTGGGCACTTTCTCCTAATTAGGAGTGCTGCTTATTTGACTTGCTGATCCCTGCACAATTTATTCCCTGCCTTTGAAACTTACATGGAACACGCCACTGTGCCACCCCCTGTGGCCTTGTGGCTTTCCCCATATGGTATATTAGTCACAATATTCTACAATGAAGTACATCTTATTCTATTCATCCTTGTCCTTTCTATTGTACTGTTGTTTTCCCCAATCAAATACTGAACTCTAATTGGTTCAGTTGCAACAGTAGTCATGGGGCTTATCCAAGTAATTGTTCCTCTTAGGTCATGAGGTTTTTCCAAGTAGTGTTCTTCTTATGACTCAAAATGTTTGATCCCTGTAATAGATGGCTAAATGATAACAGTGCCACCAGCTTAATGATTAGTAAGAGAATCATTTGGCAAGTCACTTGGGGAATTAGTTCATAAGAGAGAGTAATTGTAGATGTTGCAACATCTCCCCCTGTGATTCTAGAAGATGGCACCTTGGAATTTTCATGAGAATGTTGGGGATTTGGGCTTGGTATTAATCCAGTTTTGCATTGGGTACAGGAAGTTGGTAGTTATGTTGTGCTGTTCTTGCTTTGCATAGGCAGAGGCAGTCATGGTGCATGTGTTTGAGTTCTGTTTGAGCGCCACTGCCTTTGATGAGATAGGTGTTGTTTGGTTTGACTTCCATGACAGTGCCTGGTCCTTGTGATCCTGGATCCAAATTGTACATGTTGTGGTTAATGACCCAGATCTTGTCCCCAACTCAGAAGCATTCTTGTTGTAGTGGGATTGCTTCTCTCTCAACCCTTTCCTTTTCCTTGTCCTCTTGGTTCTTCCTGGCGCGCTTTACATCAGAATCACTATTGTCTGGCACTTTCTTGGGCAGAGGTAATTGTGGTCTGGAGGTAGTACTAACTATGACGGGCTTATGCCCATAGACAAGTTCATACAGGCTTTTGCCAGTATTGCGGTTAACTTATGTTCTGCACACCATAAGCACTGTTGGAAGCATGTCAACCCAGGCTTTTGTATTGTTTGCAGATAGCTTACTGAGGGCCTCTACTAGGGAGCAATTTATTCTTTCTGCTCTTCCATTTTCTTGCAGGTAATAAGGGCTGGCTATGGTTTGCTTTATTCCATTCTTGGCAAGGTAGAAACTGGTGTCAATAGCTTTGAGTTCAGTGCCTCCATCTGTGATTAAGAGGTCAGGCTTTCTAAAATTTTCTTTGATATCCTTGCCAATAAATTGTCTTACATCATTGCCTTTGTATTATTTTATAGCTTGTGCTACAGGCCACCTAGTCACATAGTAGATAGCTGTTATAATGTAAATTTTGCCTTTTTTATTGATTGGCGTTGGTTCCACAATATCCAGTGGCCACACTTTGAAACATTGGGTGATTGACACTGGTATTACTGACTTGGGAGGTGCCTTGGAACAGGTGTACTTTTCACAGACTTTGCATTGATCTAGTACTTCCTTGATGTTGTTCAGCATGTTGGGCCACCAGTAGCGTGTCTTGAGGTATTCATGCAAGTTCCTGCTAAGGTTGTGTCCCAGATCTCTGTGGTATCAAAGGATTATGTTAATATTTTGTGTTGACGGGACATAGAGGACAGTATTGCCACTTGGTAGTATGCAGTGTAGAGTACCATATACGTTTTTGAACAGATGTTTGTTCTTGAGTACTTTCTCTTGGATGTACATTGGTGTACCAGGTGAAAAACCCTCTTGGAGATTCCCCATGATTAACATGGGCTGATTGGGGTCCCCATCAGTGCATAGAACACGTTCATTGTATAGCCTTGACAAGGTGTCTACAGAAAAAATTTCTTTGCATAGTTTGCATTCAAATATAATGGGGTACCTTTGTATAAGGCTCATTCATTCAGATTGTTGTCTATATAGATGTTGTTGAGTTTGAAGAACCAATGAATTGTGGTTAGTTAGTACTTTGAATATCTGTGCATCTTCCAGGTAACATTGTTACTTCATTAGGCTGTGGACAATAGCTACCAGTTTTTTGCCATGTATTGGATACCTTTACTCACCATCAGAAAGCTTTCTTGATTAATATGCTACAGGGAGGAAGTCTTTTTTGACAGTTTGAATCTGCAGTATTTCTCTTATTGAATAATCAGAGGCGTCAGTTTCTAGTTTATATACTCTCTTGCAGCTCGGATATTGTAAGATAGGGGCAGTGAGCATGCGTTTTTTCAACTGTCAGAAATGTTGAGCTTTTAACGGTGACCATAAAAATTTTGTTGTTTGCCTGTGATTATGGATAAGGTGGAAGTCAAGGCAACCCAGTCAGGAATGAACCTCCTAACATAGACTACCATGCCTAGGAATGTACAAAGCTCACACTTATTTTTTGGTGCTGGTATGTTGGTTATGGCTTGTGCATTTCTGGGTCTGGTTTCACTTGGTCCTTGCTGATAAAGTGTCCTAAAAATGGGAGCTCTTCTGAGAAGAAGTGAAATTTTGAGGGTTTGGCTATAAGTTAGTTATCTTGAAGGGTGCAGAAGACCAGGCAGATGTCTTCCCAGTGTTTGTGACGGAAATTGCGGGATAGTATGAAGCTGTTTCTAAGTGATGGGGAATTACCACCCAAATCCACATAGAATTAATGATTAACCACCAACATGGCTTCAAATATCTTTTTGTAAAATTTCCAATTATAATACCAGGATTAAGCAGAACAATTAATCCTAACCAAAGTAGCCCAAGATAAATGGCCTGAGACAACATCAACAAATCTTCAGAATAAAATTCTGGACATTGGGAGGCACCACAATTTTCAGTTTCAAGAATGGGGAGAGGAGCTGCAAAATTGGTTGGCGCAAAATTAACATTGGGCATAACCAACAACAAAGTTCCAACTGTAGGACCCCATCTTCTAGAAATGATTCTGTTGAGAATCAAATTGTACAGAATATATCATAACAACCCAACCACAGGATGCATTTTTAAAAAGTAAATTAGTACTTGGGATGAATGATTTTTATTGAGTAAAATTTTGGGAGGACTCAAATCTTAGAGTTGAAACAGTGAAAATTATTCAATATATATCAGAAAAATTGACTAAGCAATACCACCTGAGTCTTGACCTCCTTTTCCTTCCACATTGTCAAGTAAGTATCTGGTCCAGGTCGCAAAAAACCCTTGTGTGACTAGTTTCTGACAACCATGCTGATTGACAAGCTCAATTTGGGTGACCCTCAAATTATGCCAATTTATCAATGTCAATTTGCAAGGGGGAACTGGTTTCAGCTGACAGACTGGAGCAGCTATAACCCATTTCCAATTGGCCGTTTGATTTAAATACATTAACTTGGTCAATTTCAATAAAGGTTTTCTGGCTTTTTGAGCCTTCTTGCTTTGGCAAATAATACCCGTCATGATGGAACCTACCATGACATAACCCTCTGCTTTAGCCCTGGGCACAATACCACCATCTGGGAGATGGGATAAGGAGAAATTCTTGTGGGTAGGTGGGAGTTTCATTGCAGCCAAGGTAAGTTTGGGGTGGCCAATAGCAGTGGGATTGCGCTTTTAGAACTCATGAATAAGATATGAGGAATTGGAACAATTGTAGTGGAGAACCCAGAATTTTTCAGAATCAGGGTAACCCTTCCACAACACCAAATATTCCAAGTTTTGTTGATTCTTGCAGGAAGCCAAAATACAAATTAACTAATACTCGGGTTCTCCCTCCACAAGAATGGGTTGGGAAGAAAGAGTCTCTGTACCTTTATAGGGAGTAAGAAGGCATTCATGAAAGGTGTGGAAAATCTTGAAAGCAGGAGGTAAATCCAGCCGATAGGTGGAGGGGCCAATTTGACGTTCAACTTTGAAGGGGCCAACTTGCTTAGGCCCTAACTTACAACAGTGAACCTTCAGTTTCATATTGCGAGCATCAACCATGACTAGATCACCTGGCCTGTAAGTTGGAACTTCCTGGCACTTGTAATCTGTGTATTCCTTGTAATTTGTCACAGCAGCAGTGAGAGTAACCTGGAGCTCCTGATAAACCTGCTTCAATGCAGCAGCCTGATCAGTTGCAGCTTCCACGTTGCTAATCAAACAAGGACCCATATTAGAAGAAGGGTTATAACCCACATTGGCATAGAAGGGCAATACTTGAGTTGGCGTGTGAGGGGCGTTATTATATGTGAACTCTGCCATGGGTAGATTATCACACCAGTCATCTTGTCGCGCATTAGTGTAGCAACATAGGTAGACCTCCAAACTTTGGTTTAATATCTCTGTTTGTCCATTGGATTGGGGGTGGAAAGCCGTGTAACAACACAATTTGATACCTAGAATCCCAGTGAAAGCTTCCCAGAACTGAGCAATGAATTGGGGCCTGCGGTCACTCACAATCTCCATTGGGATACCATGTAGGGAAAAGATTCTATTCACAAACAACCTAGCTGTTTCCACCAAAGTAATTGTGGTGAAGTAGGGTACAAAGTGCGCCATTTTTGTGAAACAATCTACCACCACCATGATTGCGTTAAACCCATTGGAAAGGGGAAGCTCACCAATGAAATCCACCAACACAGACATCCAGGGTCCTGCAGCAGGCTGCAGTGGAACCAATAAGCCTGTAGTCCTGTTATGGATTGCCTTAGATCAAAAACATACCAGACAATCACAATCAAAAGCTTCCACATGCACTGTCAAACCTTTCCAGGAAAACTGACGGTGGATTAGTTCCACTGTTTTGTTTTTCCTTGGGTGGCCTGCTGTAGGGCAGGTGTGATGAGTCTCCATATTTCATCCTTAATAGTTCCTTCTGGGACCCACAAGCAACCTTGATGATATAGGATGGGACCTATCTTATGATAACCCTGAGGCTGACCCACTGGGTTTTCACATGCTAGCTCCAATAGCCTATCATAACCTTTGGACAGAGGTTGCAGGAACTTAACTTTGGTATATAAATCCAGGCCTGCGCCCTCAGTTAAGGACATGGTAGCCAGTGTAGCAGGTGAAGACAATAAAAAAGGCAACACAGCCTCATCTGGAATCATATTATGTGTGTTAAACTCAGCATTCACACTAGCATCTGGGAGATGAAAAGAATTCCTGCTTAGTGCATTGAACAAGTGATTGCCTGATCCCTTAATAAACTTGTAGCAGAACTTGTATCTTGTCAGGTCACCATGCCATCTAGATTGACAGCCTGAAAAAACCCTGGGTTGTTGATAATATAGAAGAGCCTTGTGGTAAGTTCTTACTACAAATGGATGACGTGCCAACATGAGATGGTGATGCCAATGCTTTAACAATTCCACAACAGCCAACAATTTCTTGTTGTAAATCATGTAATTGTGTTCACAAGCTTCCATCTTCCAGGAGAAATACCCTACTGGTCTCTCAATCCTGTTGCCAGAGGTCTGCAACAACCCATCAGCCACAGCATATTTAGATGCATCCATGGAAACCACAAACGGAAGCTCAGGATCCACATGTCTCAACACAGGTGACGACAACAAAAGAGCCTTGACTGCTGAGAACGCACTTGCGCACTCAGGCGTCCAAACCAAATATGTCTTTCCACTAGCCAAATATAAAAAGGTGGCCACTTCTGATAAGTGAGGGGTAAATTTCTTCAAGAATGTACAGGTACCCAATAAACTACGGAGTTGGGATACTGTCATAGGTGTAGCATACTCTCAAACCGCAGCTTCCTTGTCAGGGGCAATGGTGTGGCCATTCTCAAAGATAATATTACCCAGAAAGGTAACCTTATGTTTGAAGAATTTACATTTACTTCTTTTAATGATCAAGTTGGCCTGGAGGATGCTGTAAAGTTCTGTGGCCCACCTTTGTCCCTGGATCAGGATGTATTTCCCAGACCATCAAAAAAAGTGGCCCATGTGCAGGCAAAACCCCTCCAAAACTGGAGGACTTGGCCCACACAGTGGATGAACGCTTTGTGTTGGCTTTTCTGGCTGAAGTTCCCATTTCTCCTTTGGAGTCCCCTCCAACTGTAGAGGAGACATTAATTCAGCTAGATTGTTTGTTGTCCTGGTGTTGCCTGGTCCTGAAACAACTAGCAGGCCAACAGAAAAATGCAGGCCGCATGAATCCAGAAAAGCCCAACCTGCGGCCTGGGGAAATTGGGTATCAAATCCCGCAATCAGTGGTGTCCCAGGCTGCCAATTTCCCCGGCCCGGAAGTCCCTTAGCCCAAAATAATTGGGTTCCAGAGCTCTCTGATGAAGATGTCAGAGGAAGGCATTAGGGGAAATGCGCACCCTGAGTCCTCAGAAGGCTCCTAGCCAATTTGGGGACTGATTTTTACATCCAGGCCCGCAGCCCCTATTTTTCTTGGTCTCAAACCAAGATAAGATTAGCCAGTACTATTTAATAGGCTCCCCTTTAGATTGCACTCCAATAGCCCCTTTCATAACCCCTCCTGTCCTATCACCCCTCCCTTTGCATAAAATGGAAGCATGGGCCGTCAGGTCCCTTGCTTACCAATTCCGATTGTTGAATAAACTCCTGACTTTGCAAATCTTTTTGTATTATTAAATTTTGTTTAATAATAAAGGTAATTGGTTCAACACCTGCTGTTATCCCTGCCCCGTTTTCCCTGCCCCGCCTTCCCATCTGCCGCCCACATTGTTTTTTGTTGGGAATTGTTCCAAGTACATTAATTTGGACCATTTCCTATTATTTACCCGTGCACCTGGTCTGTCTGCCCGGTAGTTTTAGCAAAAAAGGGGCACCCGCTGAAATCATGTTGTCACCTTGGTACAAGATGGCTATGTGGATACTGGTGCCTATTTCCCTCTTGTTCTGGTCCTCAAACCCTGTCTTTTGGAGCAAACTTTCCTTGATTTCTTGATCTTCTGAGTTTATTCCTGGTCTTTTTGTAAATGTAATTGAACATCCCACCCAGATTCCCATCAAACCGGGATCCTATGGTTTGTTCTCTTGGTTGTCTTCTCATCTTGAAGAATTGTCCCCACCTTTAGAATCTGTTACTACTGAAACTCCTTCTTATGACTTGGTCAATCCTTCCCCCTTGCACCAAATCCCTGAGTCAAATGCAGAATTCCCTTTCACTTGGGATCTCTCTCTGTGGTTACTTACTGGAGCCATGGTCATGGCTTTTGATGCATACTTCCCTCCCCTTTCACATCTGGTCTCCTTTGGGAGGCCCCTTTGAGCGGCTATCCCAGTCTTGCACTGGATGGCATCCTGGTGGTTAGTCCCACCAGGATGGGAGCCAGACTTTGTTAGTCTAGCCCCCCTCTCTTACATAATTGGTAAGCTGATTAATTTAGCTTTTGAAGCCTTTTGAAACTGGTTGCGCTCCCTTGTGCTTGCTCTGATTTGTGCCAGTGTGGGTTCCCTGATCTCTGGGGCCCTAACTGTCCTGGCCACTGCGTCCCTTCTGTCCACCTTGAAGAAGTGGGCCTCAGAACGCGCTAAGAGTGCATCCACAGCTTCATCTGTTGCCTCTGCCATCAACGTAACGTTGGTGAGTCCATGCACCTCCCCACCCACAGCAGCTATCAAGTAAAAAGTCCTCAACGCTTTGGGTGAGCTCCAGCTGCAACTGTCAGCAGATCTTTCCCCCTCAGATATTCCCATCACAGATGCTCAACGCTCAGTTGCTCTCCTGGATGCCTTAGATGGAGATGTGCGCCTTTGGATAAGAACCCTCTTACGCCAGAGTCAGGAAGTTGGGGATTCCTCCTCCCTTCTTACTTTGGTGGCTGCAGCAGTAGCAGCCCCAGGATCCAAGTCTACCACTATCTTTAAGATGCTCCAATCAAAAGGGTTGGCACCAGACCTGGCATCTCAAATTGAGGCTTTTGCTGTGAAAGCAGTTTCCTTTGATCTCCCTGTAGAGGTAGCAGTTGCTATGTTCCGCCACTCATTGGATCCTGCTTCATCCTCAAAAGGGGCTTGGGATCCCGCTCCTGGCTCATTGGAAAAAGCATTTGGTCTTGCTTGCCGCCTGAGCGCCCTCCCTGCCTACACCCCCAAGCAAGGCATCATGGCCTCCTTTCCTGTGGTCAAGAACCCCCCTGCCAAAGCCCCCCAGAAACTGCCCAAGCCCCAGGGTGGGATAAGTGTCTTGTGTCCTAATTGGCCCACCACTTCTGGGACAGTCCCTGAATTTGCAGCGTCTTCCAACATCCCTGATGTTGCCTCAGGAGAGCCTTCTGGCTCTATCTTGAGTATGCAGAATAAAGAGGATTTATCATATTTCCTTTTAAATGCAACCTTCTATACACGCACCAGAAAGGCCAAAGTCACTGTACTGATAGACACTGGTGCAGCAAGTAACTTCATGAACCATGCCTTAGCAAGATCTATGGACCTCACCTGCCTTGGCCCCAAAGAATTGTTGGGCGCAAGTAAGGTACCAGTTATTGCATATCCTGTTTCTAAACCCCTTAGTTACTGTACTGGTAGCCATGTATTTGTTAGCAGATTCTTGGCTGTGAATGATCTGCTATTTCCTGTCATCCTTGGAGTGGGTTGATGGCACTGGCATCAGGTTCACATTGACAGACCTGCAAATGAGCTCCACTTCTCCTTGGACAATTCCACTGGTGTTCTGTCCTTGCTAAAACCTGGAGTAGAGCCCCCTAAGAGTTGCTTGTCCTTAAAAGCTTCTCCGGAGGTACCTTCCCCAGTGTTGATCCCAGGAATCCTGGCACCGTACCGAGATGCTTTCAATCTGTCCCTTGCTACTGCACTCCCCCAACACACTCATCATGATGTGACCTTTTAGACTACTGTAGACCTGGTGAAGATTGATGCGCCCATTTACCCACTCAGTGAGCGTGAGGACAAAGCATTAGGTGTCTGGTTAGACAACATGCTGGTCAAAGGGTGGATATTAAAGAAGCCTTCATCTGTGAGTTCACCAGTAGTGTTTGCAGAAAAATCAGACGGAACCCTGCGTCCTTGTGTGGACTACACTCTCTTGAACAATGTGACCGTTCCAGATTGTTATCCCCTCCCTCTAGAAGCCTCTATTGCCCAATCCATTGCCAAGTCTAGGGTTTTTTCCAATTTAGACCTTGTCAACACCTTTAATCAGGTTTGGGTGGCAGAAAAAGATGAGTGGCTTACAGCTATCAAAGCCTGACGTGGTTGCTTCCAATTCAAAGTAATGCCATTTGGGTTAAAAAACGCGCCCGCCATCTTCCAGCAGGTCATGAGGAAGCTTTGGGAGACTTGCGCTTCTCTTGTGCAGTTGCATATATTGATGATATTCTGATTCATTCACCAAATGCCAAGACACATGCCTGAGATCTGTTTGCTGTGGCGAATGCTATCCAAAAAGCAAACCTCTTCATCAAACCCAGCAAGTGTGAGTTTTTCAAATCAGAAGTCACTTTCCTGGGGAATTTGGTTCTAAAAGATGGTCATGCGGTGTCTCCTGATAAGGCCCTTTCTTTGCGTGAATGGGCCACCCCATGGAACCAGAAGGAGCTATGATGCTTCTTGGGTACTGTCATATTCCTCAAGAAGTTCTTGCCTGCTATCTTGGAACTGGCAGCCCCTCTTCACCCCTTGGCTGGAAAAAACAAACCTTTTATCTGGACACCCCAGTGTCAGCAGGCGTTTGAGGCTGTCAAAAGGGTCTTTGTGTCTACACCAGTTCTTTGCCATGCCAACACATCCAAGCCATTTATTGTGGCTTGAAATGCTTCCAATGTGGCCATTGGGGCAGTTCTCCTTCAGGACCATGATGGGCATGAACTCCCAGTTGCATACTATTCTTGGAAGTTTGCATCCAATGAGCAATCCTGGGCCATCTTTGACAAAGAACTTCAAGCTGTGGTGGACTCTATTACCCATTGGCGTCACCATCTCCAAGGAGCCAACCACAAGTTTGTAGTATGTACCAATCACAAGGCATTATGCTATTTCCAAAAACCCCAGAAGTTGCTCCCTTGTCAGGCTAGGGTTATGCAGACCCTCTCAGCTTATAAGTTCAAGTATGAGTTTGTCTCAGGTTCTCTCAACATTCTCCCCAATCTGCTCAGCTGTAACCCATCAATGTTCCCATCCAATGCTGAGGACAATCCCCAGATCACTCTCATTCCCACATTGTCAGTTCTGTTGCCCACACCGGGACTTCTGGCCCTATTGGTTCCAGTTCCGGAGTTCCCATTAGTCTTGCTGGGGTCTCTCCTTCATGATGTTGTATCCACCCAGTACACATTGCCGGATGGTCAGGTGATACTGTCTAAACTTTCCCCAGAACACCCATTATTGGGCCCTTATGTTCTAAAGGAAAGGATAGTTTACCAAAACAACTGGGTATGGGTTCCTAAATCCTTGAGGGAACGTATCCTGACAGAACATCACAACTCTCCGCTGTTTGGACATCCTGGCTCATCCAAGTTGTTGAACCTGATCTGACGCACCTACAGCTGGCCAGGAATCACAAAAGAGATTACTCCTTGGATCAAGAAATGTGTAACCTGTGCCTGTTCCAAGCCGGATTGCTCAGGAAATAACGGCCTTCTACACCCCCTGCAACAATCACAAGGTCTGTGGTCCTCCATTTCAGTCAACTTTGTGGTAGAATTGCCTCCATCAAATGGTTATGATTCCATCATGGTTGTGGTAGATTGCTTTACCAAGTATGCTGTGTTCATTCCTTGTCTCACTACTCTTAACTCCCTGGGGATGGCCGATCTTTTTGTGAAGCACATCTTTACCAACTTTGGGTTGCCTCAGGAGATAATTAGTGACAGAGGTCCTCAGTTCACCTCCAGGTTCTGGGAGGACTTACTGCATATACTGAACATCAAACCATGCCGCTCAACAGCATATCACCCACAATCAGATGGACAGACAGAAAGAGTTAACCAGACCATGGAGCAGCACTTGAGATGCTATGCAAATGCGGCAATGGACTCTTGGTCAGACAATTTGCCTCTTGCAAAGTTTGCATATAACAACTCAGTACACTCCTCAACAGGTACCTCCCCCTTTCAGGCAACCCTTGGATTCTCCCCATCCCTGGTTATTGGTCCCACCTTGCAGGCTCATGTTCCCGCTGCGGCAGACATGGCTGAACACCTCAAGGCCACTCACATCAGGGTACAGAACTCCTTGTCCAAATCCATACAAGCTTACAAAAGGGCGTCTGACAAGAATAGGTGTCCTGCCCCAAACTACCCTGTAGGATCACTTGTTATGCTAAATGCTACCAACATTTGGATGAAAGTTCCAGCCTGCAAGTTTGCTCCAAAACAGTTAGGTCCATTCAAGGTATTGGAAGACAAGGGTAATGGGGCATATGTTCTGGATCTCCCACCCTCCTACTGCATTCATACTACTTTCAATGCATGTCGCTTATCCCCCTTTGAAGGACTGCTACCTCCCAATGCAGGGCCTACAGAGGTTGAGGGAATTCCTGAATATGAGGTAGAGGAAATAATAGCCTCCCATAGGGTGAGGAAGTCTCTCCAGTACTGTGTATCATGGAAAGGATACCCAGCGTACGACAATAGCTGGGTAAGCTCCAAAGATTGTGCAAATTGTCAAGAGCTGGTATTGGAGTTTCACCGTAAGAATCCTGAATCCCTAGGCCCACCCCATGGTCTATTGGCCTTAAAGATTCCTAAGGCCCACAAAAACTTCTCCTTGGCTGACCATTCCCAACGAGGCATCCACCCCCAACAAGAAGGAAAAGATAATATAAAGTTCTGTGGCCCACCTTTGGCCCTGGATTGGGATGTATTTCCCAGACCATCAAAAAAAGTGGCCCACATGCAGGCAAAACCCCTCCAAAACCTGGAGGACTTGGCCCACACAGTGGATGAACGCTTTGTGTTGGCTTTTCCGGCTGAAGTTCCCATTTCTCCTTTGGAGTCCCCTCCAACTGCGGAGGAGACATTAATTCAGCTGGATTGTTTGTTGTCCTGGTGTTGCCTGGTCCTGAAACAACTAGCAGGCCAATGGAAAAATGCAGGCCACATGAATCCAGAAAAGCCCAACCTGTGGCCTGGGGAAATTGGGTATCAAATCCCGCAATCAGTGGTGTCCCAGGCTGCCAATTCCCCCGTCCTGGAAGTCCCTTGGCCCAAAATAATTGGGTTCCAGAGCTCTCTGATGGAGACGTCAGAGGAAGGCATTAGGGGAAATGCGCACCCTGAGTCCTCAGAAGGCTCCTAGCCAATTTGGGGACTGATTTTTACATCCAGGCCTGCGGCCCCTATTTTTCTTGGTCTCAAACCAAGATAAGATTGGCTAGTACTATTTAATAGGCTCCCCTTTAGATTGCACTCTGATAGCCCCTTTCATAACCCCTCCTGTCCTATCACCCCCCTTTGCATAAAATGGAAGCATGGGCCGTCAGGTCCCTTGCTTACCAATTCCAATTGTTGAATAAACTCCTGACTTTGCAAATCTTTTTGTATTATTAAAGTTTTTTTAATAATAAAGGTAATTGGTTCAACACCCTCTGTTGTCCCTGCCCCGTTTTACCTGGCCCGCCTGCCCGTTGTTTTTGTTGGGAATTGTTCCAAGTACATTAATTTGGACCATTTCCTATTATTTACCCGTGCACCTGGTCCATCTGCCTGGTAGTTTTAGCAAAAAAGGGGCACCTGCTGAAATCATGTTGTCACCTTGATACAAGATGACTATGTGGATACTGGTGCCTATTCTCTCTTGTTCTGTTCCTCAAACCCTGTCTTTTGGAGCAAACTTTCCTTGATTTCTCAATCTTCTGATCTTATTCCTGGTCTTTTTGTAAATGTAATTGAACATCCCACCCAGATTCCCATCAAACCAGGATCCTATGGTTTTTTCTCTTGGTTGTCTTCTCATCTTGAAGAATTGTTGCCACCTTTAGAATCTATTACTACTGAAGCTCCTTCTTCTGACTTGGTCAATCCTTCCCCCTTGCACCATATCCCTGAGTCAAATGCAGAATTCCCTTTCACTTGGTATCTCTCTCTGTGGTTACTTACTGGAGCCATGGTCATGGCTTTTGATGCATGCTTCCCTCCCCTTCACATCTGGTCTCCTTTGGGAGGCCCCTTTGAGCGGCTATCCCAGTCTTGCACTGGATGGCATCCTGGTGGTTGGTCCCACCAGGATGGGAGCCAGACTTTATTAGTCTAGCCTCCCTCTCTTACAGATGCACTCTACCACTGCTGACAGATGGGCTTTATGTGACTCCTCATCATGAGAGAACACCAAGATATTGTCCATATACACAATGGCACATACACCCAGGAGATCCCCCAAGACAGAATCAATTAGTTGCTGAAAGCAAGCTGGAGCGTTTTTTAATCCAAAAGGCATTACCTGAAACTGAAAGATACCCTTCTTGGTTCAGAATGCTGTTAGCCATTCCATTCCTTCTACAATCCTGATTTGATTGAAATTATTCAACAGATCAAATTTTGAGAATAACTTTACCTTCTCAGCACACCTAGATATCTGTGCTTCAAGAGGTAAAGGATAGGGATCAGGAATTGTGATGTTATTTAAGTTCCTGTAGTCAGCACAAGGACAAAGAGACCCATCAGCCTTTTGAACAAACAACAACAGAGAGCAAATTGACAAAGCCTTTTTAAAAAAATAGCCCTTTGCCAGCATGTCATGAGTCCATTCTTCCAAACATGTGTCTTCCTTCAAGGTTAAAGGGTAAATAGGAGATGCAATTTGAATCAGATCAACGGTAACTTTAAAATCAAAGTCAAAATTGAGTGTGTTTGGGAAGGACCTTGCCTCTGGTAGCGTCAAACACCACAGACCAGGGTTGTAAACATTCTGGTAAATCCAAACTTGCGGGGACAGGGACAGAAACCAATTGAATAGTTTGAGAGGATTGCTCCATTTTTGACATACCTAACAGTGGAATACAAATAGATATACCCAAAGAGTGTTCCACCTGTAACACATTTCCCTTCAGTAAGGTGGATACAGTATGATTTCTCCATCAACCCACACCCAAAATGATATGATACATCAGGGAGGAGCAAACAGAGAACCTCACAGTAAAAGACTGACCCAAAACTATAAAGGTTACTGGCTTCTCTAGCTGGAAAGAGAAAAACGTCTGACATTTCCCACCCCTAACAAGCATTCCTGGGTAGAACTCGAGTTGTAGCAAGTCAGCAGTCTCCACACTCATGAAGTTTTTGGAAGCACCTGTATCCAACAAAATGGCTGGCTAATAGATAGTCTGACCGTTATCAATGCTACCATAAAACAAGAAGTAACCAGAAGTAGATTTATTTGCAGCAAAAGTGGCAATCTTGGTAGGGTCTTGTTTTTCATTGGCGGTACGGACGGCAGCTAATGAGGCAGGATGCTCCTAGAAGTAACGCTCAATCATCTCTTGGACAGCAGCTGGAAGAACAGGGTTATCACAATCAATGGGAACAGGGGGCAACTCTTTGGACATAACCACAGAAGACTTTGCAGGTACAATATGCTAAAGCATTGCCAAGGAACTATCAGGGCCAGACACTACTGGGACCTCATTTACATTGGCGGGTTTTTTCACCACTGCCAATTGCAACTGAGACAGGCTAGGAGGAGAACAATCCTGACTTTGATTAGAAGGAACTACTGTGGAGCAAGGACCAGAAAATCAGGAGCACACAGCAGGTTTGTCCTCAATTACCAACGTACCTTGCTTGGTAGTGGACAGATTTGAGACCAGAGAAAGAATTTGGCTTACCAGGGCCTCAGTTGTGGTTAACAGGGAATCCAAAACCGCCAAATCCTGGGCAGTCTGATCAACTGCTAACCACAACACTGAGAGTTTATTCACCTCGGAAACATCAATTGTACAAGAGTAGGGGAGAAACTGAGGAAGGAATATCAAAAGTGGAGTAGTACCCTGATGGAAGGCGTACAGCTTACAATATACTTTGAGCTCCTCAATAGATACATACAAATTTTTTAACAAAGGGTATAGAGATGCACTTTCAGTTAAATTATGTGGATTGCGCTCCACCGCGGACAACAACCATTCACAAGCATCCTCAGAAACCTTTGTCATCACATGGTAAACTTGGGATTTATGACTAAGGCTTGAACCGGAATAGAATGATAATGCTGACAAAACTTCACGCAAAATCTCATCAGTAGGTGGAGCAGGAAAATAATCTGGACGCCAAAATGATATGACACAACAGAAATAGGGAACAGAAGATCCAGTCTCAACAACTGCAACTGGAGATGGAAACCACAAATTAAAAAAAGCCCAAACTGAAAGCCCAAAAAAGGAACTGATATAAATAAACATGGTAAATGCAGATATCTTGACAGAGCAGGAGAAAAGAAACACAAATTCATGACAAACTGCTTCCAAAAACTCAGATGTAGAAGAGTTGATTAATGTGACAGAAATTGCGGGATAGTATGAAGCTGTTTCTAAGTGATGGGGAATTACCACCCAAATCCACATAGAATTAATGATTAACCACCAACGTGGCTTCAAATATCTTTTTGTAAAATTTCCAATTGTAATACCAGGATTAAGCAGAACAATTGATCCTAACCAAAGTAGCCCAAGATAAATGGCCTGAGACAACATCAACAAATCTTCAGAATAAAATTCTGGACATTGGGAGGCACCACAATTTTCAGTTTCAAGAATGGGGGGAGGAGCTGCAAAATTGGTTGGCGCAAAATTAACATTGGGCATAACCAACAACAAAGTTCCAACTGTAGGACCCCATCTTCCAGAAATGATTCTGTTGAGAATCAAATTGTACAGAATATTATAACAACCCAACCACAGGATGCATTTTTAAAAAGTAAATTAGTACTTGGGATGAATGATTTTTATTGAGTAAAATTTTGGGAGGACTCAAATCTTAGAGTTGAAACAGTGAAAATTATTCAATATGTATCAGAAAAATTGACTAAGCAATACCACCTGAGCCTTGACCTCCTATTCCTTCCACATTGTCAAGTAAGTATCTGGTCCAGGTTGCAAAGAACCCTTGTGTGACTAGTTTCTGACAACCATGCTGATTAACAAGCTCATTTTGGGTGACCCTCAAATTACGCCAATCTATCAATGTCAATTTGCAAGGGGGAACCAGTTTCAGCTGACAGACTGGAGCAGCCATAACCCATTTTCAATTGACTGTTTGGTTTAAATCTGTTAACTCAGTCAATTTTGATAAAGATTTTCCGGCTTTTTGAGCCTTCTTGCTTGGGCAGATAATACCTGGCATGATGGAACCTACTGTGACAGTGTTGTTCCTTAGTTGGACTGTATATGGCTATACTGTCAAGGTAGAAAATAGCACTTTTTCCAATATTCTCTTTAAAAAAAATTTATAAAGGTCACAAAGGTATTTGAGGCATTCATTATGCCAAAGTTGAGGACAACACATTCAAATGACAATACTTAGTTCTGAGTGCTGTTTTGGGTATGTTCTCTTGCTTAATGTGGATTTGGTGATATCCTGCTGTTAAGTCAATTTTTGTGAAGACTTGGGACCCCCCAGGGCGTCAAAAAAATTATCAATCAGGGGCAGGGGATACCTGTTCTTAATTGTGACTTTATCAAGCGCCCTGTAGTCTGTGACCAGGCAGAGTCCTCCATCTTTCTTTGCTACAAAAAAGACAGCTATGCCAAAAGAAGATTTATGAGTCTTAAGTTTTCTTTTTCAAGGGCCTTGTCCAGGTAGGCCTTTAGGGCATCATCCTCTTGTGGTGCTAGGCGGTAGATAGGTTATGCTTTTGGCACACTTCCTTTGAGGTTAATTTCATGTTGGATGCCCCAATTGGGTGGTAGTCCTGGTAAAGTTTTTGGAAAACTGAAGGGAACTCTAGGACTAGCTGTTTTTAGATTGGGTCTTGTTTTTGTGAGGTCTCTGCATTTTTAAAGTGGATAATCTCATATGTGCAGGTTTTTCAATCAACCTTGCTTGGGTCTTTTTCTTCTTCTGTTTCTGTAATTTTCACAAACACATGGTCTCTCCTAAATGTATCAAGATGAGTTGGGTATATATGGTGGTGCACCTCACCTTGTTATATGGTGAGGGTAGCGCTACCCCAGTCAATATGAGGTTTGGTCTTTCTCATCCAGTCCAGGTCAAGTATAACATCATACTTGGGGATTGGTATGATTGGGCCACTAAACATAGTCTGCACGTCTCCTATTTGGGAGCAGAAAACTTTTTCTTCTTTGTTTAGGTGTACTTCTATTATCTGTCATGATAACTTTTTTGAAATCAATTTGAACTGTGGGTAGTTTTATGAGGTTGGCAAACTTTTTGTCAACAAGGGATTGGTCTTCTTCAGTGTCAAATAATGTTGTGCCTTGATACCTGCAAAAGCAGAAATGATATGTTACACCTGAGTTCCCAGACTTGCCTGCTAACATATCTTATGATACACAGGGGGCGCTCAATGAGTCACCCCTTGACGTATCTAACAACATGAACCAATATGATGGCAATATCAAATTGCAGGCACTTCATCCTAATTATGAGTGCTACCAATTTGACCTGTTGATCTCTGCACAAGTTATTCCTCAGCTTCAAACCTTACATGAAACACCCCACTAAGCCACCCCCTTTTAGCCTTGTGGCTTTCCCCATATGGTATATTAATCACAATTTTCTACAAAAAACAATACCTTATTCTATTCATTCTTGTCCTTTCTATTGGACTGTTGTCTTCCTGAATTCAAATACTGAACTATCATTGGTTCAGTTGCAACAGATAAGTGAGAAGTTTATTTCCGGTTTGGGTGGCAAACAGTATATGATTGCTGGAGGATACTTGGAGAATGGTGATTTATGTCCACATCTTGGTCCCTGTACAAGTCTTGTAAAGTGGGGGGAAGGTGGCTTGCCTAATCATTCCCCTGAGCTTTTCCCTCCTCATTGGTATTATCAGTGCTCATTTGATTTACTTGAGCGGTAAAATTTCTGGCTCAAGTATTGGGGTTGTTGGCTTGGTTGTTCTGCTTGTTAGGTTGATGGTCCTTCTTTGCTGTGAGACTTTCTTTTTATTTGTTTGTTTGTTGTGTGTAGGCTGTCAGATTTTTGTGCAGCTTGCTTTCCTTCCAAGAATAAATCTTGGAGATTCTTGCAGCAGCTCATGTCAAACTGATGTCTAATGTGTGGGAAGAGACCATTGTAGAAGTCCAGTTGTGGTCTAGCCTCATTGAAGTTGATGGCGTCGGGAGCTTGATCATGTATGTCTTCATAGGCTGCAATGTACTCCTCAATGGTTTCTGTCATTTTGAAGGTTCTGATTTCTGTCATGATTACCATGTTGAAGTCTTTTATGGTGAATTTCTCCAGGAAGGCAGCTTTAAACATGTCCCAGTTTTTGTTGTGATCAGGGTGTTGGTTGAACCACTCACTTACAAAACATGGGGTGGCCCAGGTAACACATAGAGCAATTTCACTGGCCCAGAGTTTGCGGGGGTAGCCTACTTGTGTAAACTTATTTTGTGTGCTTTGAATTCAGAGGTTGGCATTTTCTTGACATAGTCCTGAGAACGCTCTAATTTCTGCAGAGTGCAGACATAGAAATACAATGTTGGGTATTTTAGTTTGTTTAGGAAATTGGAGGTGGGTTCAGGATCCTGTATGTGCTGAGGAAGTTGTACTGTTTGGTTGGTATAAGGACATTGTTGAAGACAACAAATCCCGCTGGGACGTCCTGTCCTCCTTTGTATTGTCTCCAGCCAGTGGGGAGTGCCTTGGCCATTTATTTTATTTGAAGGAATTTTTTCTTTAAGTTGCGTAGGTGTGGATAACTTACCTGTGCTACCACTGTCAAGTATATACTTCTGGGAAGTATATAAAACGAGATAAAGGGGAAAATTAGGAAGAGAATGATACTTTATTTGATATGAGTTTAGAGTATTAAATAGTATCATGGGAAGTCACATACTGTCCATGTACATCATGGTAGTCATGGGGTTTATCCAAGTAATTGTTTCTCTTAGGTCATGACATTTGTCCAAGTAGTTTTCCTTTTAGGACTCAAATACTTGATCTTGTTATAAAAGTAACAAGTTTGATGCCCCGGGCGGGAATTGAACCCGCTTCTAGCCACCAGGCAGGGCTAGTGGGCGGGGGAGATTTGCCTGCACCTGTATTTTTGCTTTTTGAAGCAAATCCAGGTGCAGAAACCATTCCCGCCCTGGCGGTAGCTGTGGGGCCCATTCTGAGCCCAAAAGCTACGCCCAAGCCTTGATGGGTTTGGCTGGGCAGGCTATTTTTAGCTGCCCAGTAAACCCAGTTCAAGCCCACCCTCCATTAAATAATTTGGGGGTCTCTAATTGGGGACCCCTTTTTTAATCAAGTACTTTGGGCTCAGGAGAGCCTGTCAAGCCAGTCCAAAAATGGTGATCAAATTGGGAAAACCCCATAACCCCAAAAGCCAAACCTGCTAGAACCAATGGCCAGTCAAGCCAAGATGAACCACCAAAAAGCCAAACAACTGTTCCTGAAAACCCCAAAAATGACCATGAAGCAGCCAACCAAACAGCAGAACCTGAGATGTCAAGCCTTGCCACACAGATAGTACCAGAAGATTGCCCAGAGGCACTTGCATTTGAGTAAGTATATAAACCAGAAGCACCTGAAAAAGTTCTGTATTGTCATCCTTACCAAATAAAAGTTGTCATGAACCTTTGGTTCACCAATCTGCTTTCATACCTATTTTTGATACTCTTCCATCTGCATACACCCAAGCGTCAGTACCCATCCTCTGGGATAGATAACCAGACTTCAGTTGACAAACCCACAGCCTTTGACTACTACTGTCTGCCCAACGCTCCATTTGGCCCTGTGCATTTCACTGAGTGCCCCCCAAATACTGACCACAACCCCTGGACCTTAGAAGACTTGCAGTGGTACACCCGCCCAAACGCATCCAAGGAACCCTATCAAATTGTCTGTGATGGCAAAGCAATCACCATCTACTATTTGATCTTCAACGGGAAGTACAACAATCCTGCCACCTACTTGATCCCCATGGAGCCACTCCTGACACCCAAACTTACCATCTCTACCCCACCCACCTCTGAGGCCACTGGCCAGAGTAGTCAATTCCTGGGGGTGCTTTACCTGGCACTCACAGGATTGATTGACTCTGCCTTGCTAGCGGCCGGGCCTTGGGCTGTGGCTGAGAAGGCCCTTTTCTACCTGGTAAAGTTAGGTCCCATCATCTGGTGAGCCATGCCAGTACCTGCTTTTACTCCTCCCTCACCTACTGGAGCCCCACGGTACTCTTGGTATCCTGACAGATCCCCATAATAGATGGTCAAATGATAACAGTGCCACTGACTTAATGATTTGTTGGGGAATCATTTGGCGAGTTACTCAGGGAATTAGTTTCCTGAGAGGGAGTAATTGTAGATGTTGCAACATTAGCTCAAATTTAAAATCCTAATGATCTAAAGGTTAGACTTTAGAATGAAGTAAAAGATATTATACAAGATTTTATTTCTAAATCACAATGCCTTTAAAGGGGGTTTCAGATGAAAACCTGTTAAAATAATGGTTTTTAAGGGTGACTTTTAAAGGAAAGGTTAAATAATACATTTTCAAGGTTTTTTAGATCAATATCAATATTTGGCCAAGATATCTAACTTAAAGTTCTTCAAAATATAGCACTCATGAAATTTGTTGAAATATCATATTCCAAAGATAAACGGTAGGACACGCCATTTTGAAAACGGCATCTCAAAAAGCGCCATCTCAAAATACGGCATCTCGAATTTTTGCTATCTCGATTCACTAGTAAAAACGCCATTTTGATTTACGGCATTTTGGCTAAGAAAAAACGGTTCTAAAATTTTAGATTTTTGAACCCCCCAAAAAACCCTAAAAAATTCTCAAAAAATAAATTTTAAAAAACATTTCTAAGCTTAAAAAAGCCTCGGAATTCCAAATCTGCAATAAAAAAATGGGGTCAATTAGTAGCAACAAGGTTGTGTAAAGTCCAAAAGTTAAAATATCCCAAAAATAACTATTTTCATTGATTTTAACTACAAACTATACTTTAAAATAAGCATAGAATTGTACCAAATACTAAATAAAACTAAAATAATGATAAAATTAAAGGGAAAAAGAGAGAAGATAGAGTGGTGTTTATTGGAAATAGGCTTAAACATTAGTGGAAAGAGCAACTGAGATGGCTTAAAGATGCTCAAGCTTGCTATCCTTGGGATAGTAAGCAAGGACTACCTTGCTGATTTCAGTGTACTTTTTCACCGCTTTGGTTTGCTTGGTGAGATCATCCTTGGTCTTGATGCCTGTTTTAAAGAGGCGGGCAGAGATGACCTGCTGAGTCTTGAGATGGACCATGATTTTGTTGAATTTGGGCTTCTGAACCCGGGCCCTTGTGGCAAATTGACTATGCCACCCTTCAAGAGAAGAGGTGGTCTTGATTAGGCCATCCTTTACCTGCTTAAAGCAGTTCCATTTGATTGAGTCACCACCTTTTCTGATGCGTCGTGCTTCTTGAAACACTCCAACCCATTGAGTTTCAAAATACTCTATGAATGGAGCAAAGGCTGCCTGGTTGGCAATAATGTAGGGATGGCAGAGGAGAGCGTCATAGAAGGCATTGGTTTCCTCCTTCTGGACAAGGGCAAGGGCAGCAAAGCAGTTGAACACGTCCTTTGCTTCCTTTGTGCCTTCAGTGTAGACCAGCTCATGGAGGTCAAAGCACTTTTGAAGGCGGCAGTAGAGTGCCTGCCAAAAGTGAAAGTAGTATCCCTGAGGGAAGCTCTTGAAGACTCTAATAAAAGCATTGGCCTGAGCCTGCTCAAATCTACTACCAGGTATTCATGGTATGAAAGGCTTTCAGGTTTTTTCCTGATGGGGGTGGCTTCCTCTGACTGGGCCTTTTTCTTGCGCCCTCTAGTCTCCTTTGGCTCCTCTTCAATGGTGGGGAGGATCTCATCAAGCTTGGCCTTTAATATTGTTAGAGCCCAGACATAGGTTTCTTGCTTCTTGTTAGGAAGGAAAAAGAAAACAAGGGGAAGAACCAGATTTCCAACCTGCCCATGAATATTCCAAAGCTGGCTGAAGAGCTTTGGGCAGGTTTAGAATTTTCTATCTGCAAGCCAGGTCTTGCATTTTAAAAAGTTGTGAAGATCCTGGCTTGGTGCAAAGCAGATGATCCGCTCTGGGGCATGTTGCCCATCATCATGGAGAAGGAATCTCTCTTCATGGCAAGATAGTTTTTTCTCCTCAGTAATGATCAATTGGTCAATGAAGCTTGCACTGACGCCTTCAGTGCTCAGAGCATATCTTTGATCAGTAAAATATCTCTGTAGTTTTGAGGCGCCACCAACAGTTGCAAGTTGGGTATCATTTAGATTAATAAGTGCATCATTTACGACCTCAGTTGCAGTTTGGTCTTTGGTGGTTGGTATGACCTGGCAAAGAAACCAGCGGATCAGTTGATACAGTGGATCAAAGGGCTTGGCACAGTCATGCCCAATAGTCAGGGCTTTAAAACGAGTGAACCCATAGGTGGTGAGTCTAGCTGGACAGCCAACATTATCACATTTGAAGTGATGCTGACGGATGGGCTTCTTCTCGTTGTTGAAGCTGAAGCTGTAGCCCTTATGGACAAAGCCAGCACCCCCTTTCTTGGTCATAATTGGATAGCTGGTAGGGTAAGTTGGGGCACAGCAAAGGAGCCATTTCTGTTGCATATATTATAAATGGTATTAAGATCCCAGAGCTCAATTGGCTCATCTGCAGGAGCACCAGGCTCAGGCTCAGGCTCATGCTCTTCTTCATCCTCAGGCTCTGAAGTGGGGTCAGAGTGGCAGTTAAAGTTGAATAACTTCTCTTGAGGGTCTGACGGGGAGTAAACAAAAGGAGAATGGGGAGGGGTTGGGCTTGTTTCCTCAGGCTCTGGTGAGGGCGTAGGGGTCTTGGGGGGAGCTTTACCCTTAACAGGCTGCTTTTTAGGGGTAGTTTTGGCCTTTTTGGCCTTTGGAGGAGTGGTCTTGGACTTGGAGGCCTTGGATGCAGCTTTGATGGTAGGCTTGGGAGGCATCTAAAAGTGAATTAGTATCAAAATATGAGCAATTTGGGGGTTGTTTTTAAAGAGAAAAACAAGAATGTTTTTAATATAAAAAAGTCAATTTTTTACATAGAATTGTAGAGGAGATCAAATAATATATACTATCAAAATTTCAATGTTTTTTTTGAAAAAATAATTTTTTTATTAGTAACGCAAGTAGGCAAAACTTTGAGTTTTGACTGAAAACTTGCTCTCGAGATGGTGTTTTCAAAGTGACGTAATTGAGATGCCGTAGCTCAAAAACATAGTGTTTTTGACCATTTTTTATACTAAATTAACAAATTTCCAGTGGAGCTACCTCAACCGGGCCAAAGAGTAAACCTTGAATTTCTCAAAAACTAGCTTATACAACTGGGGTTAAAAAGTACCCAGTTGTTTAGAGGAGGCCAAAAATATATATTTGCAAATTTTCATATGTTTTCTTACATTTTTTGCTTAAGTGGTTTTAGACGTGAAACTATACTTTTGAAAAGTGGAAAGCAAGAATTGCGGTGGGGGAATTGATATAGCGTAGCCTTGCGTCATAGGTAATTTCCCCTTATTTTCCCCTATCCATTGTGCTCCTTGAATCAATTGGGTGATGTGAAACTCAGTGGAATTTGAAGTGACGTAAATTGAAATGGCATAATCACCCTCTTCTATATTAAAATCACTATTAAAATATTTTATTGATGAAACCCTTATCAGTGTATCCATGTATAATAAAGTTATAAATTACATATAACAAAACTGGTTTTTTTTACCCAGCAATGACAATCACTAGAAGGACTATCATAGTGGCATCTTTTTAGGTTGTTCCTTTTATAAGTGTCTTAGATTAATACTATAGGAACATCTTCTGGCACTATACCACAGGCTTTATTTTAGTTCGGGTATTAACTTATTTTAGTTTAGGATAGATGGCGTAATTCGAAATGACGTAAATTTGAGATGGCATAAACACACCCCACCCTAAGTTTTCATATGTAAATAAAAGTTAGCGAAATAAGATTTAATTAATCTGACTCGAAGTGACAGAATCGAGATGGCGTAAATTCGAGATGCCGTATTATAAAAGTATATGTAAATTTTAACTATTTTATTGTTTTTTATTTTTTTGCGATTCAAAATCACTAACGCAAAAAACGCCATCTCGAATTAAATTCGAGATGCCGTTTTCGAAATGGCGTGTCCTACCAGATAAACCTTTTAATAAAAGGACAAACGTTATTAAAAGTATTTGCCACACTATGATACTGCTTATTTCACAGATAAAGAGATGGGTTTATTTATGATTACTTTATTATATATATTTCTTTTAAAAATCTAGTTATAGCATATATAGTTTAATACATGTGCTAGGAGATATAGATGTAGCAAGTAATAGATTAAGCTGATCGGAAATATATATCATTAATATTAATGCCATTGATACTTTATCAGTAAATATAATTAAAGGGAAGGGATATGTGTTTATGCACATAGCGCACCACATAAATACATTTGGCTTTAGTGAATCAAGCATATTTATTTTAATGTAGCCCGGATTCAGCCCATCAGATGCAGGATAAGCGCAATATGTCAGGTTAAGGAAAGTCGATTGGAGTGGGTGGCAAGCTTGGACTTGGTAAATATACGTGACTCGTCTAAATTTCTCCTGGCTCGATTATCTTTGATCCTAGAGATCTAGATGAAAGGGGCGAGTGGCGGGCGGGCCTGGAGTGAGCTCAGCCGAGATGGTAAAGTTTACTGAGGCTTTAGGGATGATTGGGTAACTTTGAGCAAGTAGCTGAGGATCTACTTTGCGGTAAAGTTTACTCCATCATAACAATCCACTTTGGATTATGGATTTAAATTAAAAATGCCTAAATGTTTGTTCAGGGGTTTTATTTTGCCAACGAAGAGCAACCTAAGACTGGTACATTTGGCCATGCCAAGCAATATTATTTAATGTGGGAAACTATTTAAAGAAATACTTAAATTTAAATGCATTTTAGGGGAAATTGGGTTTCACTTAAAATATATGTGGCTATTGTGTGGTTGGTTCGATAATGGATCTGGGAACTGATTGGGGATGCACACTTAATTTTATGCACCTTTTCCGCTTTTTCTATGACATTGAAATGAATAATGGCTTGGCTCATCTGAGGAATCCGTCCTGGATTTACAGCAGAAGATTTCGGCGGTGGTTGTAGGGCAAATCTACGACGGTTGCTTGGGACGGAGATTTCATTTGGCCAATAGCAATGAAGCGGAGATTTATGGATGGGGCGGAACTGAAGTATCAGAAAGGTGGGCAGTAGCAAAAGGAAACAATATGATTGGGTGGGGATAGGGGCTTTGGCCGAATGCAGCGAATCAAAATATTCCCCGGGCAGGGAGTTGAGAGGGCAAAAGATAATGTAGCAATAAAGTAGAATATCGAGGGGATGCTTTTATTAGCATCACCGCTTGAAGTCGATAGAAGATGCACTTGGAAATAATTACTGTATTGTTAATACAGGTCGTAAAGGGCGAGGGATGCTTTAAACTAGAAGGATCCTTGTCGTGTCCGGACTGGACAAGGTTTGAGCTAAAGACGAGCTTCTTTAACCAGCCCCACCCCTCAACACAAGTAGCGGACTCTGTAGGGGTGACAGAGTTTGACAACCAAGTCCACGCCATGCTAGACCCCACCAACATTCATTATCCCAGTAGGCTTTTAGACAGCAAGGCATGTGACACTGTTCGCAGTACCGTGTCACAGATGAGCCAGCCATTGCTGTGTGCTTCTTCAATAACCGATCCCATCAACAGCGTCTGTGACGCCCACCCGCGTCCTGTATGCCACCACGCTTGCTTGCGCCAAGTCGATGCTATCCTTCTCCTGATGGACGCTAACCCCACATGCTTTGTCAACTCGACTGGACCAAATTCTAACTTTTATGACTCACGCACGTCCCTTCTCACCACATGTGGTCGTCCCAACATGAGGGGCGAGAAGGGCAATTGTCTACTTCTAGACTCGCAAGGTAACATATGCTTCTTGATGCTTATTAATCAATACAGAGGATCGATCTAATGAGATGGTACTCGATTCCCGCATAGTAATTACACTCAGCGTCTGCGGTGGCATCATTGCCGTAATGCTGCTTCTGGGCCTTGGCATATTCCTTGCGAGGCGGCGACGAAGGGTGCCTGTTCTAGAAAAGGGGAGGAGGTTGATGAGTCCAGATTCCGACATGCGACGCCAGATCACAGACTTTCCCTTTTTTGCTCGGCGAGACGATGAAATCCATCTCAACCGCGATGATCAAGTCGTGCTGTTCCAGGAATTCGACGATGGCTGGGCGTTTGGCCAGAACTGCCGGACAGGCGCATCAGGGAAATTTCCCCTCATGTGCCTTCAAACGGGATGTGGTATGCAGCCAATATCCCTCAACAAAGCCGATAACACGTATCGTGTCATTCCCAAGCGATCCTCTTCAACACTTTCCATACACCTCACCTCCTCCATCCGTAGTCAACAGACTTTGGACTACCCACCGAACTCCCTCGGTGTTGAAATCGCCCCATCTGCATCTTACAAATTCAAACAAGTCCCCAAGATCAAGACACAGTCATACAACCAATCAATTAACTCATCAAGTTCTGGCCCTTCCCTGTTTCCTTTGACTCCCCCGCCCCCCTTCCCACTCACCCCCCAGCCCTCCCCTCAACATTATCTAATTTGCCATTAAACTGCACATTTAATCATTGCTTAATATTTCATTTTAGCACTATTCCCTTCAAAGTCATTCAATTTTCAATCCATTAAAATATACAATTATTTGGTATTGCAAAAGCTAAGCATTCCCTTAACATTATCTAATAAATCATAATAAAATACGGTTTAAAAATTGATTTATTTTTCATTTTCTCGCCATTCACTTCAAAACGATTTAATTTACCTCATTAAATGCGCATTTAACTATTAATTGGTATTCCAAAGACTAAGTATTACTTTGCATTGTCTAATATATCTTATTAAAACACACATTTAATCATTACTTAATCTTTCATCTTCTCGCCATTCCCTTTAAAAATATTTAATTTATCTCATTAAAATGTGCATTTAACAATTAATTATTATTACAAAGGCTAAGTATTCTCTTACCATTATCCGATATGCCATAATAAAACACGAGTTAAAAATTGATTTATTGTTCAAACAAGATGAAAGTATATTAATAAATATTCATTTAAAACAAAAGCACATTTATTAAATTTCCATAAAGGTTCAAGTAAAACCAATGACAAGTCTCAGCGTAAAAATTGTTTTCGTCAAAAGGCCAAATATCCATAGTCCATACCAACTGCAAACCCAAGTCCCCATCGAGCGATAGAGGCTTCCACCGCTTGGCTTCTCTACCCGCCCAGTTTGAACATGTAAGTTTCAGCATCACATAACGACCCAATCGCAACTAATCAAATGAACCAATCCTTCAAGCTCGATGGTACGGAGTTGCTGATCCCACTAAAATTATTTAATTCCCCCGCTACGATCCACTAATTCCTAAAGCTTGAATCTGTCGATTCCCGCACTCCTAAGATAAACACCATTCTAGAATAAAAATCCCATCACATGTAACTCCAGACTCCCTCGTTAAATCCCAACTAGGGCATTTGATTCACATGTGACTTGATTCATATTCCTATACTTTAGTTTAGATTAGATTTTTTTAGAAGAAAATAACGTGTCTCAATTCCAATTCAAATAATCGAGAGCGCATATAATAGGATAAAAATCAAAAGTAAACAAATTCAGTTCTAAAGTTCAGCTTCTCCCAGAAGAAAAGTTCACTTAAATCACAGCCACACAATTCGCATATTTATAAAATCGGAAAACAGTTCCAACGCTATTGTTTTACCAGGATCGGAACTAGGGTTCCGCAATTTTCACCGCATCAAATATAAAGACTAAATCAAAATCATATTTTTTGAATAAACAAAAATAAAGCCATGGAGCTTTGATTAGGAAAGCATTTTAAACTTATTTTAAATTTTGCTTATTTGCTGACGAGGGTATGTTAAAACTTGAGATGGGACGAGCGCCAAAGTTATCACAATTTGTGTTGTGACCAAGCTTTGCCCATCACAAACTTTTTTGTGATTTTAGCAGTTGGTCAAAAATCCTTTTATGACCTTCAAGTCACATCTCATTTCATGTAGATTTGTTTTGTGGCTTTAGTGTCATGGCCATAGTTTTCCTGGGTATGGCTCAGCCAAAGTGCCGCCACCTGGGGAAACCCGGCCCAAAGCCCTGCCCGCTTGCGGCAATCGTAGATTTAAATCTAACGATCGATCACAAGTGGGTGATGACACAGGAAATTCGGTCTGAGTGGAGTGTGGATGCCCCACGCCTAATTTTCCCTTCATTGACCTGCTGGTCAACAAATCCTGACCTCAAAGGAGGTCAGGTAACAGCTTACAGAACCACCATTGGTGGTATCTGTAAGCTGTCCAAATATTGTATTCAAGGAGGCCACCTCATCAAGATGTACCCAAAGGCCTTAAGTAACAATTGTCCCCACCAAACTACCTTAGTAGTTTGATATTTTACTCTCAGTAAATATCTTGCCTCAATGATTCACTTATTTCAATGTTTTTCAATCAGATTTGTAATAACCAGACTGCTAGATTCTGCTTTCTTACCTCTGTGATTTCCTGGTAATCTTCCTCCTCCTGCTGAAATGATTCCTGAAACCCGCAAAATTGAATGTGAGCCTATCTATGCTGCTGATTCCTTGATGTTGAGCCAAATTAAGGTCTTCTTGATGTACCTGTGTATAATCTTCTGCTGCATCTTTCCTTATTCACTCTTTAATGGTTACCATTTCTAAGTAAACATGCATCTTCTCCTCCTCATTGGTAATATTATCCTCATTTGGGTGTACATTCCCCATTTGATTGATTACAAAGAGCTCTCACTCTACTTTATCCTGACATTTAGGAGCAGGTTAAAAAATGTGACAGTTACAATTGTGACCTGCTCATAAAGTCACAAATCAAATCTGCATGGACTGTAATGTGACTAAAGTTGGGATAGTCACAGCAATTGTTTGATTACAGAGTCAAAAAACAGTTTTTAAGATGATTTTAGATCAAGTCACAAAACAAACAGGATGAATTTGTGCCACAACTTTTGGAGTAGGTCACAATTTGTGCCTCACTCCAATGTGTAGGTCATAGAATATAAAAGGAAGGTGGTTTCAAAGGATGAAACATATGACTTCATTTTATGCAAGGCACAGGATGTAAAATTAGAGCAGGCTCAGTTGTCAGATTTTAGGTTTTAAATAAAATTTATTACAAGCTTTATCTGTCATTATCTCACACTGATAGTTTGATTGAATCAAAGTTTGCTTTAGATAATCATAGCAAAACAATATTTAAAAAATAATAAATATCTATTGTCAAATTCTTTGATTGGGGAACAAGAAAGATATCTTAGAAAGAGAAAGGTCAGGTCTTCAAAAGGACCGTAATGTTGTAAACAGAAGAAGGCAACACTGTTACTGCTCCAGGGTAAGTAATGACAGCAACCTAGAAGCGGAATCCTCAGTTAGATTTAGCAACAGTAAAATCTATAGCAAACCCATCAGTTGGATTCTGACATGGCTCAAAACATATATACTGCGGCTGTAAAGCCCTAACAGTATATAAGGACCACACTCAAACAAAGGATAAGAGCAAGAAATGATAAGTTTATTATAAATTAAGGATGTGGTATTTATAGCCTTCACATGTTATGGGGAAATAATACAGTAGTTTTCAAACCTTTTGAGATAAACATATATTAGTCATTTTAGAACGCACAAACTCAGTCTAAAAACAAAATAAAAATTAAGGAATTTATATTAAATTACAATAGATTTGGATCCACTTTGATTTTGTTTTTAGACTGAGTTGATGCGTTCTAAACTGAATAATATACTTTTATCTCAACAGGTTTGAAAACTACTTTAGAATATCTGGTGTCACTCTTAGTGGACAAGGTATAATCCTTAGCCTTAGAGGAAGTGACAGAAGACAAATGAAAGTGAGGTGATTGAAATCCATATATGACAACACACTTATATCTGATTTGGATAAGGAGTTCTTGAAGGAGTGGCTTCAATTGACAAGGTATTACTGGCAGGTTCCACAGTATTAAAAAGAATTAAGACCTGAGATATGTTTGGCTTCATCTTGGAAGATTCTTTCACTGCTTTTTTTAGGATGCCTTATTTCTGAGGTATAGCAGTAGTGAGATTTATATCATCCAACAAGATATTCAAGTCATTTCCCGGAAGATGGATGTAGAATATAGGATCATTTTATCAAGGGAAGAGGTTACAAATTGTTACAGAAATAATAGCTGATTTTCCAACATTTCCTGTCATTATATGTATGCTGGAGAAATGAGACAAGAATCTGGCTGAGGCACAAGATGTCTTGGATTTACTTCCTTCTTTTGGATGTACTACCACTGGATGTCAGGAATTACTTACCTGACAACAGTTATCCAATAGATGAAGAACTATTCTAACTTCCAAATTTGGATGCTCTAGGTTACTGCTGTTCAATTAATTATCTATCAATTGTCCTCATTCCCTACAGCAATGCAAATGCAAGTACAATCTTCCTGGAATTCAGCACCATAATGAATCTAAAAATAATCTGCACCATGATTCCTGCCACTGCATGAGAAGCATTACACCTGGTTTCAAACTCATTAAGTCTATACCCCCAATTCCACCCTCTTTAATATAAGAACTCCCATCCAAATCCCAAGTTAATTGTTTATTCAACATTCATTTCTACAATAAAGCTATGAGATTAGGCTGATTGGCCACAAATGATCAGGCTAGTCATTTTATGCAGATCTTATCAGTTACACACCTTACTGCTGTATAATCACTAAATTATTATAATTGATATAGCTATTATGCCGGGCAGGAAGATTTTCCATCAATTATTTTTCTGTTGACTGATTTTCAGTCAAATTTGATCAAACTATAATTTTCTTTGTATATAATTTTTTGACTTTACAATAAATCAAAAAATTAAATATAATCTATTATCTAATAAAAGCTATGCTTCACACATATAATCATTTTTTGTTTTTAAGAGGCTTAATTTTAAATATTTATCTTTTTAAAAGCTTTTTAAATTAAATTTTACTGCTAAAAAATAAAATAATGATATCAAGAGCTTCAAAGAATAAATTTTATAGGGAATACTTTTTTATTTTATATTTTGATTTATTTATTGTTGCAAAGTAAAAAACTTTACATATGAAGAAAATTATAGTTGGAACAGCTTAACTGAAAATCAGTTGACAGAAAAATGATTGACGGAACATCTTCCTGCCCTGCATATTAGCCATATCAATTATAATATTTTAGTTATTATCAATGATTACATACTGTGTAATAAATAGATCACCAGTTGGTCTGTATATTCTATTTCCCATTGTATATCAAATAAGCTCAGCCCCACCTAGCCTGAAAAATGTGTTGCAACTGAACCAATGAGGATTCAGTATTTGGAATTGGGGAAGACAACAGTCCAATAGGAAAGGACAGAATAATAAGAATAAGGTGTTGTTTATTGTAGAATATTGTGATTAATATACTATATGGGGAAAGCCACAAGGCCACAAGGGGGTGGCATAGTGGGGAGTTCCATTTAGGGTTTGGAGCCAAGGAATAACTTGTGCGGGGATCAGCAGGTCAAATTGGCAACACTCCTAATTAGGGCAAAGTTCCCGCCATTTGACATTACCACCAGATTCATTCATAACGTTAGATATGTCAAGGGGCAACTCATCAAGCGCCCCCTGTGTATCGTAAGATACATTGGCAGGCAAGGTTTGAACCTCGGTTGCAACAAATGTATATGAGTATATCAAATTAATGATGTGAAAAGGCTATGAAATACCAAATTTGCATTGGTATTACATAGCAAATATTTGGTTCCTTATTATTTTGGGTCAGCATTACACAGCAGATAATCCATGAGTTGATATTGGATTGTGTCAGCTATTATACAGTGTATAATCCCCAATTTAAACCGTCATATTAATAAGCAGAAGGCTTGCCAGCCAGAAAAAGATCACTGATTAAGCTCTGGAAATGGAAAAACAGGAATACCTGAATTCTACCTTCCAAAGTAGGAGGATAGAACTGGGACTGTTTATAAGCATCTACCAAATACAGCATAGTTTCCTAGTGTCATTAGAGATATGTAAAAGTACAGACAATTAATAATTACCAGTAGGCTAGCTTAAGAAGAGTGTAGGCTGTAGTTGAGTGACATGTACGCCTTTTGAAGACCAGTAGCAGCACATATGCCAAGGACAGCCAATCAAGATAGGTGTAGCCAGCAAGTTTAGACCTATTGCAAAGATAGCCACTGGGAATTGTCTGAAAGGACAAGAACAAAGGTTGTTGTATTATATATAGATACAGGCACCTGAAAGAAGGACAACAAGTTCTTAGTTACACCTGGATAGATTGCAGCTGCTGGCTAGATTGTACTCCAGTCTCAATAAACATAATTATCTACAAAGTTCTATTCTACTGTAATATAAAGCTCCTTGCATAGGACAGGTATAGTACATTGTCAGGGCTAACATCTCTCTGTAGCTTTGAACATACCATAAATATCCAAGATTGCTCAACAAGATCAATCTTGTGTTGCAACTGAACCAATGATAGTTTAGTATTTGATTGGGGAAGACACCAGTCCAATAGAAAGGAAAAGAATGAGAAGAATAAGATAAGTTTTTATTAATCAATATCATGACTAATATACTATATGAGGAAAGCCACAAGGCCACCAGGGGGTGGCACAGTGGCAGGTTCCATGTAAGGGTTGAAGCCAAGGAATAACTTGCACAGGAATCAGCAATTTTGAATTTACAGCGCTCCTAATTAGGATATAGTGCCCACAATTCAACCTTGCCTTCAGGCTAATTCATGCTGTTAGATACGTCACAAGGAAACTCATCAAGCAACCCCTGTGTATTGTGAGATACATTGGAAGGCAATATGAGAATCTTTGTTGCAACTCTTGCCCTATTATTCACTTGATTTTTTAATAGTATCTCTTTAGAGCAGATGATTGGAATCTCCCATTTGCAGTCCTTAGTTACCATCTGGCTCTTCTTATTCATGTCTTGTATCCTGTCTCAGGGGCCAGCTACCTTTTGCTTTCCTGGTCCTTGCCCAACCCCTACCCTAAAGCTTGAAGAACTATCTCCTGTTGTAGAGATTAATGGATCCTTGTTTGAGGCCACAAATGTATTCTTCTCTATAAAGAGGGTCCCTTACACCAGAGTAGATATATTCATCTAAAAAGTGAAGATAAAACTTTTCTTAAAATGGGTCCCCAGTCAATGTTGCGTCCTCCAAGCTAGTAAAAAAACTCAAGCTAGCTCCAGGCCTCAACTATCATCAGTATTATGGTACAGCTGGTCTGTTAATGACACAGGCCATTGGCACTTACTCAGCTCTCCCTATGCAATTTGGCAAGCTACTCCTTGCTGCCCCTGCTGTAGTCCTGGAAAATGAGAGCTACAATCTATTGGTAAGTACTCAATTTCTTTGAGAATACAATGGATCATCAACATGAAGGATGTATATATGTTGATCCTTGGGTAGAAAGCTCCTCTCATCTTTGAAGAACCCATCAAGGTGCCTGGTAAATACCTCAGGAGTATGACCTAGAATATTCTTCTGAGATGTTCAAATTAAAGTACCACACTCACTCCTATAACATAAAGAGCCCCCCTACAGATTGCCCTGCTGCTGAAGAGGTTCCTCTCTTGTCTACCTTAGCAGTGACTATTCCTGCTGGATTAAAGGACATTTTGATTCTCAGATCTCATATTAACTTCCTGAGTGTACCTTTCTAAAACTCTACTCCCCTTCTTCTTTAGGGCATAACAAGCCTCATCTCTGCCCAGGAATCCTAGACTTTTCTTGCAAAGAGGCCATGTAGTTACTTGTGACTAAACTAACTCCTGTAACTATCTCTGTCTCTAGAAGTCATGTGGTTGGCTACACCTGGCTCCTGAACGTACCTGATGTTCTCTTGCTGCATTATTTTGGTACTTTCCGTGATTTTAATCTGACAGAAGAACAACCTCAAGTGTTGTCCTTGTTCAGTGCTGAGAATTTCTCACATTTTTTTACTGTACAACAGAAAGAAGTTCTTGACCTTTTCAACCAGTTTGTCAATATCTTTGCCAAAGATAGTACCAATTATGGCCTGGCAACAGTATCATCAATTAAATTGATATGGGTGATGCTCCTCCTTTTTGAGCAAAGCCCTATAGAAAAGTAGAGTAGAGTATGCTCAAGTATCTAAATAGCTCAAGAAGCTGCTGAATGATGAGCTTCTGGCTCCTTCTCAGAGTTCTTGGGCCTCCCCTTTGCTTATCCTAAAAAAGAAAGGATGGAGGTTGTGAAAATCCAAATGGAAGCATTTTCAGGCAAGGGCTGTTTTGGCCAAAATAAAGATTAAATGCCTAGAAAAAGATAACTGTTGGTTAGTTTATTGATATGTCTATCTTGGGCCAATAAGAATGAGTGATCTAAGCCTGGAAAAGAGAGTAAGGTGGCCTTTGTTTAATGCAGTGGATTAACAGGGGGTCCTGGCTAGCTGGAGAAGGATGTGCTGATGGAGCTCTGAAATCCTAGTAATAACTTCAGGGGGTGTGCAGTTGGATAAATTTACCTTTCTTAGGGGTAGAGTCTCTCTCTCTATTTATTCTTGGTAGATTTGAAGAGGTCTTAAAGTTAATATACAAGCATAGTTATGACCAGAACCATTAACAAGGTGGCTTCCTAGAGAAACAGGTGTAGAACTTGGTAAGGTGGAGGTTTCTGGGAAGTGAAGTTGATTACTTTGCAGATGAAAGATCAAGCTAACCACTTGAGTGATAATGACAGTGGCAAGACATTAAAATTGTCTGTTGCTGATGGCCTAAGGTGTAGGTCACTGATGGGGTTCCATTCTAAGTGGATTCACTTATGAAGAACTATTTCCTGAGTCTGAGGTGTTGACTGATGGAGACTAACAGAATAGAGAATATCAGATGGAAGACTTTGACAGAGATTAGCAGAAAAAAGGAGCAGAAGAATTAGGGAAATATTATCAGAAGTAGCAGTGAAAAATAGAAGAATAAAGAGAAATAATTAAAAGAGGTTTAAAAAGATATGAGATAAAAACAGAGAAATAAAGATAAAAATTAAGAAATAATAAAGAGAATTGATAAATAAAAGAATTATAAAGAAAATAAAAATAAAATAAACAGGATAAAAAATAAAAAAGTTTGGTAATAATAAACATAAATATTTATTAAAGAGGTGATTGAATGGAAGAAGGCCAGAGCAGAAAGGAATATAACAGAGAAGCTTTGAAAGCAGGGCCAGACATTTTGCTGGGGCATTAAGAGGAGTGTAAGCAGAGCAACAGGCAATATTGAGTTTTGCCAAGGATCAATAAAGTAAGGAAGCTTGGAGAAATGTTGAGCAAAATGAGGGTAAGCAAAATCATTAAGTAAAATATAAGAGGAAACCGCTCAAAACAACACAGCAAAATTTAATGGGAAAGGATAGAAAACATTGGAAACATGGAGCCATGGTTTTTACAGAGCAAGGAGATAACAGGTCTGAGCAAGGGGCAGGAGCAGTTATCCCGGGAAAATGATTAGAGAAATATACCAATGTAAGCACACAATTGGCTGCAGGCCAAAGCCTGTTTTATCAATGTTTTCATTGGCAAAACAGAGAGGAAAAGCCTTATAGATCAGGGGGTTGACAAGTAAAAGTCTGCCCTGATTGGCTGCGGTAAAAAATAAGGTTTAATTATAATAGGAAAAGATAAACCAAATAGGTTAATCCTAGAAAAGAGAAGATTCAGAAGTGAAAACAGGCTGAAATAAGGGTCTATTTAAGGGGGGATACTAAAACAAGGGGATATCCAGATCTAGAAGCAAGAAAAGGAGCCCAAGACATCAGTGATGGAGTACAAGACCAATAATAAGACAGTGCAGGGCAGGAAAGCCAGGAAAGCAGGGCTCAAAAGACTACACAAGGAGTCTGAGGCATAGGGAAAGGAGAGCAAGACCAAGGACAAGGAGCCCAAGAGATAAAGCAAGGTCCCTAAGGCTTGGCAACTCAAATACATTCCTCTAAAATAGGCTACACTACAGAAGGTTTAAAAGGGGATCTTCCTTCTGATTACAACAAGCAACAATCTTGACCCCTATTCATTATCCCTGATTGTGCAAAGTTTGAAATGGATAAAGCTCACAAATTTTTTACTCTAGCACAGGTGAAGATGTCTACCAACAGAGCTGCAGAAATTTTGCTATGAGTAAAGCTTCAGGCAAAGAGTGGGATCAATTAACCTAACAACTGGGAATGACTACCAGAGGCAAGGAGTATATAGAAATAGAGTTCAAAATACTATTCCAGTACTTTTATCAGCTCAATTAAGGCATCAAACCTTCTGAATTAATGGTCTATGGAGGGGATGCTTGCTTAATCATTGGGAAGGTACTTAAAGAGTTTGCAGTAATGAAGTCCAAGTACAGCCTGTTGCCTAAAGAATTACCCCATCTGGAGAATGACAATCCCACACAGCTGGCATCTGCATTGACCCAGGACATGTATTAGTGTCTGAGGAATGGGAATACCACTTACCCCATGACCAAGAAGGTTGAGGCCATCAACAAAAATGCTTCTCCACTTCCTTAAGAGAAGTCCAAGTCTTCTTGGGCATGATGGGCTACTACAAGCAGGTTACCCCTGACTTTGCTGACATCAGTGAGCCATTGGTACAGTTATTGAAAAAATTTCTCTTCAGGTGGATCACCAGCCAAAAGCAGGCCTGTGAACCCCTCAAGCAAAAGTAGAAGAAAGCTCTCATCCTTTTCTATCCTGATTATGACAAAGAGTTCATCCTTTATACTGACACTAGTGACCTTGTTATTAGAGCTATCCTGGCACTACATAATGATGAAGGAGTATAGCACACTTTAGCCTACACCTCTAGAGCTCTCAACAAGCATGATGTTGAAAATTGGCATACACCAGCAGATTTCAAAAGAAGATTTGAGAGGCAGGGGCACACACTCACTATATGCCTTTGAATGTGAAGATTCAGAAGACATTGGCCAACTGATTTATAATGAATAACTTTATTTGATCCTATACAATAGGTAAAATCTGCCCCAAGGTGTTTAATACCAACGCCTTATACAAGGGTATTCTCATGCTATTAATCATCAGTCACTGACAATGTCTTCTAGGATATTCCAGCGCACTGTAGAGCCTTGGTTGTGCTGGTGAAAAAAGGGACAACCTTCTATTTTAGGGCACAATCCCTCAATGCCTAGCACAAAGACACCATCTGCCAGCACATTAATTAGTGATCCTTTTTAGGATGTAAAATCACTTCTATATCCAGCTCCAATTAGGAGTTGAATCAAGCCTGGTGCCTTGGCATAATTGTAAGGTCTTGCCCATATTGATGCAAGGTTATAAACTAGCGCGTGTAAGGCATTAGGATTCAGATTTAAAAGTTATAAAAAGGTGGGAACTGTCTGTAAAATAATCTTACAGAACCCTGCTAAAAACCTATACTGAGTTACAAAAGGAGTGATTGATTTCAAGAACCCTAAGCAAAGAAGATAAAATAAAGTGTTTAATAGTGAACAATTTTTAACTAAGGGAATGTCAATATTAGGATATTCTCCATCAACAAATTGGTACATATAACTATTGAAAGATTCCTTAAGGGAAAACAATGGATACAACAAGCCTAAGGCTTGTTGTTTTACAAGTTCCATTTGTTTAAGGAAAGAAAAAGGCTAAACTTTAAAATGACTTTAATAAAAATGTATAAATTTCTAAAAATTAAGATCTCAAGTTTAAATTAGATAAAATATTGAAGGGAAGAAATCACTTAGAATTTTGGCTTAAAGCCTACTCTTCACAAGCTCTTTATTTATAGAAAAAGTCTTTGCCAGTTGTATAATGATAGTCGTGGGGAAAGCAGCCAAGGACAGGAGCAACTGGAGGAAGTTGGGAAAAACCTGGAGGAAAAAGAGAGCTTCAAAGCCAACAGAAGTTGCAGATCAGCAAAATTAAACTGGAGAGCAGCAACAACGTAAGCAGGGGTTTTGAATGGTAAGAATAGGTGAAAATATTCTACTTTAAAGTAGAAATATATAACAGGATAGAATGGAAGACTGCAACAACAACAACAATTTGAACGTGAATAGCAAAAAACAAGGTAATTAACTTTAAAATACTTATATATTAACTCTCAATTCAAAACTTCAATATTAAAAAAATACTGAATTTAAATTAATCAAAAATAAAAAACATAATAAATTTAAAGAGCCTGCCCTTTGGGGAAGAGCATGACAGTAATTCCATCTCAAAGCTATAGTCCTGGCGCTTGATGCAAACTGTAGCGGCGCTCTGGCGCCAAGAATAATTAATTCTGGTGCTGTGGCGCATATTTCTGATGTTGCTGGCGTCCTGGTGCCCAGTTATTAGAGTGGTGGTGGTGTGATATAATTAAGAATTGATTATGACGTCATGAGCCATTAAGTGTACATTTTTAATGTACTTTTAATAATACTCATTTCTGAAAGGTTAATTGATTGGCCCTTATCAATTTTCATTAATTGCCTAATGGATTAGGCTTTCCACAATCCCTGGTCAACAATTCTTCACACATGAGAAGAACTATATTGTAACTGAAAAATATATGCCTAGCTTTACCTCAGGCTGTCAAAATATTTGTTCATTATTTATATAGCTTGCATTTCACAGCTTTCACACATCATGCCTCCCTCAAGTATTTACAACAGCTTAAATAACCAAAAGGGCAGCTGGCTATATGAGCGGTTCAGTTAAAAGGCTATGATCTTACTGTGCTACATTGCCCTGTCATACAGCATCATAATGCTGATAGGCTTTCTTGAATTCCCATCCTGGCTCTCCATCCTGTTAAAGCTTATCAGTTATATGAGCTGATTGATCACCCTTCAGTATGTGAAGATGAGACTGAAGATACTTGTTTGGCCTTACAAAAATTGTCTCAGGATACCCTCATCTACAATCAGTAACTATTCAAGAAGTTTCAACAAAAGTATCTCCATTATATTTGCCCCATTCTAAGATTATCCCTTATCAGGCAGGCTCACCAAGAAACAGGACATAGAGGAATAGCCAAGACTCACAACTGGCTTCATAAACATTACTATTGGTAAACCCTCTAACTATTGATACCTGATGTTATACTAGTTGTCATGACTATCAACTACAGAGATCTCACACTACCTCTCATAATGTAAATTGGTACCTCCTCAGCACACCTTCTACTACGTTAGCATTGATGCAGTAGGCCCTCTCCCCTGTTCAAGGTCTGGGCTCAGATTCATATTGATTGCAGTGGATCATTTTAGCAAATGGGTAGAAGCTAGACCCACTAAAGGCATAACTGCTAAGACAACTGATGCCTTCCTTCTGAAAGACGTCTTTTATTGCACCAGTTGCCCACAAGTCTTTCTCTTGGACAATATATCTAATTTCTAGACTACTTGATGACATCTTTGGTGAAAGCATTGGAAACTCACTAATCCTTCTCTGCTTCATACAATCCCTCTACTAACAGAGCTATAGAATGGGCTAATTATATCTTGGTATCTTATATGAAGAAATTGAATTACTCTGATGATGCCTATAATTCTGAGGATTATGGCAAAGGAATAGTCAATTTCATAAGTGACATCCAAGCTTCCGCATATGTCTCTGCCTATAATATAAAAACTCTGGAGTTGACCCTAGATAACACTGGATGTGCTCCCTCCCGGAGTGTCAAGTAGGAGAAACATACTTCTACTATCAACACCAAGTATGAGAAAAAGCTCACAAATTGGACTCCCTAAGTATTGGCCCTCTTAAAGTAACCTTTAAGTGGGATTCTGAATACACTTTCAAGTTACAGTCTACATGGAGACCATTTGCTTGAGTCCACATCAAGTTTCTCTTCAATTATACCCCCCAAAGGCCAATATAGGGGAGTTAATGTCCTGAACCACAATATTCATATTATTTAAATTTTGCCTTTGGAAGAGTCATATTTTGAGTAAAAAAATTCAATTACCATTTACAACTCAAAATGGGGTTTAGCCCAAATCAGGAAAGGCCTCATTTATATTCCAACTAGTGACATGAGTGATCCTCAACCAACTTATGAGAGTGCCTAGTGAAAAATATGTTCTTCTACCATTTTGTGGTTAACATTTTCCATATAATAATCATTTAGATTCATCCAATAAAAAGATGTTATTTCCAAATTTTCTCTTTTTAATTTTCATTGTACTTTGATGCCATCTCCCTATATGTAACTAGAGGATATTTCTGATAGTTGTGTTTCCCAGGGACTTAAGGTAAATCCCTTATTCATCTCTGAAGACTAATTTTGGCCTAGTACAAACCCAATACTACTGTTAGGATTTCCTTTTGTGTCCCTTGGCTGCACCCAAAAACACAACAACTATTGATAAGAGCACTTGATTTCTGGCCAATGTTAATTTGTTGAATGTGTTAATTAGTCAATATCCCAAAACCTTGACAACATCCATATCCTGTTTTATATTGTCTCAAATAATAATTATGTAAACTATTCCTTTAGGTTGAAGTAGAAACAAAAGCTTTAAAATCTATGGCAATAACCAAAATACTTAAGATTTAAACAAAATGATTTCAGATTCAAGCAAAATCCAAGTCACGCAAGATTCAGAATTCAAATAATTTAAATGTTTTGGTTATCAAATGAACTGTCAAACAATAAAAAATCACTAACAAATTATGCAAAATTATATTAAAAATTGAACAGTGTAGTTCAAACCACAAAAAAATGGACTGGTACACCAAGTGGAATGGATGAAGGCTGTTCTGGAATATATTATAATCCAATCTGGATTCAGACCAGATACCAACAGAAGGACTACAATGAAACAAAAATAGAGCAACTTTGAAACAACATTTCACAAACACAAAAAAATGAAGTCACACAAGATGTGTAGTATGAGCATCCTAAAATAGAAAAATAACAGTTTAACAGCCAATCAACAGCTATCTAAATTAGGAACAGAGGTGTTCTATTCATTTTTATGGCTCCTTATTTTTTAATGGTTTCAAGTACTTTCCAAATATGGGCTTGTGATAACAATAAAAATAAAGTCATAAAATTTTAAACTTCTACTTTAAGTGATTTATTTTAGGTTTTTTTATAATGGTTTTTACTAGCAACATTTTTGGCAGCACCAGCAAACAAGCCAGCAGCAGCCAAGCCATCTTCAATGGAGGTGAGGCTCAGAACGTGGAGGCATCTTTTACACCCAAGCCTTTGAGGTGGGTAACAAGGAAGCTGACCTGTTACTGACCCCCCAGCCCATATGGCTTTGACTTGTTTGAGAGTCAAATAGCGTCCAGCTCTGCCCCTGCCCCTTACCCACCCCCACACAAGCTGCCAATCAACAAGCCAATTGAAATGGTAACCCTGGTTTAGAGAATTTGCCTCCATCACCCAACCTGCCTCCTACAGCCAATCAGGCTACAGCTCCTGCAGCCCAGAGCGCCAAGCGCTGAATCATTACTGCCCAAATTCTTCAGGAAATTGTGGCACTCAACCAGCGTGGCCTAACCTGGGACCAAATTGCCAACCAATTGAAGTTTACCCAAGCCAGTATCATATGGGAATTCAACAATCTGATGAAGAAGGGTGTTGTGTTTGGCTCCTGGGGACAATATCCAGGAGGACAAAGTGTAAATCTTTATAACAAAAGATTTGAGGTTAAGCTAGCCTTGGGTTAGCCTTCAGGGCAAAATTAAGGGCACATACCTTAATTTCCTTGAATACAAGATGAGGACTTCCTTTTGGCAAAAATGAAAGTAAAAGGCTTGAAAAATATTAAAGCCAACACAAATGTGGATAAACTTGTCTTTCTTAGGAGAAATGATTCTACTTAAATAGTAGACAAGGGACAATGATCACTCATTAGGTAGACATAGTGGCAGAGGGGGTCATGTTGGGGTGAGGTCATACCAGGATCAGACAAGGGAAGGTACAGTATTCCAGAATGGGTGGATATTAGTACAGACCCATTTACAGAAGGCAAGAAATCCCAAACTCAAAAGCAAAACCAATCAAATCTTTACAATATTGTTATTCAAAGGCCATATCAAAATAGCATTAATGATGCAACTTCCAACATCTCCCCCCTCAAGATTAGACACAGAGAGTTGATATTTCTAAAGGAATTTGGAATGGACTTGGGCAAAAAGACGTCCAGAGGACAGCAGTTTCACAGTATACTTTATGCCCTTCTTAAAGGTAACCTCACAGGGCCCAACCCAGAGGGAGTATAGCTTATGGGCTCTACCTCCTGTATAATTCTGATAGTAGAGAACCAGGTTGCTTATTTGATACTCAGGGAGAGGGACTATAGCAGCATTGTATGGGGAGAGCTCTAAAGCCTTGACCTTGTAGGCAGTGGAATATGCTGTCACTTGGATATCAATGATACAATTGGTTAAGTCTTTAACGTGGGCCACATGATTTGAAGATGTATCAAATTTGATCAAAGGGGGTCCCAAGATTGAGGGGGTAGCGGCCTCACGTCCATACAGCATGGCAAAAGGAGATTGACCAGTCACCCAGTGTCTACTAAGGCGGTAGGCAAAGAGGGCAGCAGGAAGGAACATGTCCCAGTTGGCAGCGTCAGAGAGCGTGAGTTTTCTCATGATGGATACCAAGGTGAAGTTTGCTTGTTCAACAGTTTCATTGATTGAGGGGTTATATAGCGCAGAAAAATTGGTGAGTCCCCATAGCTTTGACAATAGAAGTGGTGAGGCAAGCATTAAATTTAGTGCCATTGTCAGAAAGCAGGACTTGAGGGCAGCCATGTTGGTAGAATATATCTTGCAGCAAGAAATTAGCAGTGGTCTTGGCAGTTATTGTGAGAGAGGGGGGATATACTAACTAAGTTTGGCTCCCATCCTGGTGAAACAAACCACCAGGATGCCATCCAGTGGAGAACTGGAACAGCCACTTGAAGGGGTGACCACAGGGAGGACATGGGGGACAACTGAGGAAAAATAGGCATTCAGTGCCATCAGCGCCAAACCAGTGAGCAGCCAGGGGGTACAGGTGGGGGCGGAAGGGGACATTGCAGAAGCGCGCAAAGGTACCAAGTTGCTCTTTTCTAAGACAGGCGGGACAGACATTGGTACCATCTTGTCCACAGGAGCAGGAGAAGCATAGTCATCACCATCCAGATCATCACATGTCAGACTTTTCACCACGCCTCCCTGGAATAAAGGAGACTACCAGGCAAACTCAGGAGGCTAAAGGGGGCCTCGCTTGTAAGCTGCACAGAAGAGGAGATTTTAGACCACAGGTCCAGTGAGGTAGACCACAGGAGGAGCAAGAAAGGAGCCAAAGAAAATGCAACAAATCTTATAACTGGGAGTATCATATTCAGATTCTCCACAAAATTTGGGGAGTAATGGTGGGGTTTTTTATTACAAGCAGTAAAAAGAAAACCAAACAAGGCAGCCACAAGCAAGAAGGCAAGATAAGCAACAAAGTAGGCTTGGGGAGCTTGGCAGCGCGCTTGGGCGTCTTTAAAGTGATCAGGGACAAGAGCAGGTTTGAAATCAAAGTGTTTAAAGGAAAATTCAGAAATAAAGTAGGTTTTTATATTGATTTTTACTAAAAAAAACTTAGGTGCAAGCGTAAATATTTAAAACAAAAGCAAAAACTGAAACTGCTATGCGCTGGGGTCAGTTTAAAGGATCCCAGAAGATGGATTGGGTTTGAAACGGGAAGTTTAAAGGTAAGGATCAAGGCAAAGACTAACACTTTAATTCTAGAAGATTGGGGACTCAAACAGAAGTCCAACCAACAACAAATTTTAAAATTAAGTGTGACAAAACTCCAAACTTTTAATGAATTGAAAATTGACAAGCAGGGGACTCAAAGTCCCCTGACCTTGTTAAAAGGGATGGGTTTGGTAGATATTGGTCACATGGCCTCCAATGTAGCATCTGATTGGTCATGGGAGAAATTTTGCTGGCCAGGGCCAGGGGAACTGGAGGGTTTCACTGTAATTTCTGCAACCCCCCCTGATTGGCTGGAAGGCAATGCAAGCAATTCAGATCTAGTGGAGTTGATAGGTGCTGATGTGGCTGCATTTGATTGGGTGTTCCTGATTGTTTTTAAAAGTGGACAATACCAAGCTAATAAATAGTCTAAATTAACTAGTGTTTCTTCCCAAGCCAGAGCAACTAGAGCCGGGGGTCTTGCGGGGTATGCCAACATAAATCTTTCATCCACTGTGTGAGCTAAATTATTGAGTGAATTTAGTGGTTTTGCTGGACTTTGTGCAGTTTTTTTGTGTGACAAGGAAATATAGTCTTATCCAGAGCCAAAGGGGGAAGTGAATTTACAGTTATATCTTTTGTAGCTCTGGCTTTGACCTGTTTGCTAAAATGGTCTATGGCAACTAAGATAAATTGACACCCAGACCTAGACCAAGAGAGAGACCTAACATCATCAATACTCACAGTGTGGAAGGCATGTTTAGGGGGGATGAGCTTGAATTGATGTTGAGAAGGTTGAGGGCATTGGAGCTGGCACAAATGACAGGATGCAAGGACATCAGGGATTAAGAGGTGTGTGTTCTCCCAATAAAAGTTCTTGCATATCCAGTCATGGGTTTTGGCTATACCTCTGTGTCCAGTGTCAATATGGGCTTGAAGGATAATGGTTATTCTCATGCTAGGGCAAACTTAGAGTAGATAGGCATTGTTGAATTTCTTGAAGAGTTGTCTATCTTGAATCACAGTGTCCCTGGATAGGGTTTGTAGTACCAGTCAAATGTCTTCTGGCTCTGTGGTACTGGAGTCAGGGTACCCTATTAATTTGTATAAGCAATCAGCGTCTGCAGGGTAGATAGCTAGTATAGGCATCCTTGAAAAGCCATTGGCGTTCTGGTGCTGGGCCCCAGGATGATGTATCACAGTGAAATTGTATCCTTGCAGGCGCAGGACCCAACATGCTAGTTGACCTTCAGGTTCTTTTAGTTGTTGCAGCCATTTAAGGGAGGAGTGGTCAGTGACCACAGCAAAGTGGGTCCCATAAATGTAGTGCCTGAATTTCTTTACAGTATGCAACACCAACAGGTATTCCTTTTCAGTGACGCTGTAGTTTTTCTTGGGTTTATTGAGGACCTGTGAAGAGTAGGCTACAGGTCAATCCAAGCCTTTGTTGTCAAGCTGGGAATAATATGGCACCTGCAGCTACTCTGCTTGTGTCAGTATACAAGATAAACTCTTTGTCATAGTCAAGGTAGACTAGGATAAGAGCCTCTTTGAGCTTGGCCTTCAATGCTTCGAATGCTTGTTGCTGGCTGTCAGTCCACTCAAAGGGGACGTTGCAAAGAAGTTGGACAAGGAGTTCACTCAACTCAGCAAAATTGGGTATGAACTGTTGGTAGTAACCCATCATACCAAGAAATACTTGGACCTCTTGAAGATTTGTGGGAGGTAGCATCTTGTCAATGGCTTTCACCTTATTATTCATGGGGCAGATTCCAGTTTGAGTGACCTCATGCCCTAAGAACTCAAGTTGATCTTTAAAGAAGGAGCACTTGGAGGGTTTGAGCTTCAGGCTGGCTTTGTGAATCTTGATGAAGATAGCCTTGAGGTGTTCCAAGTGGTTGGTAAAGGTAGCACTGAATATGGTGATATCATCAAGGTACACGAGGACACAAGAGAGCTTTAGGTCTTGTAGGATGGAGTCCATAGCTGTTGAAATGTAGCAGGGGCATTGCAGAGTCCCTGGGGCATACAAGTGGATTCAAAAAGGCCTTCTGAGGTAATAAGCGCAGCCTTTTCTGTATCTTCAGGAGATAAGTAACTTGCCAGTACCCCAAAGCTAGATCCATGGCTGAGAAAAACTTGGAACCACCCAGCCGTCTGAGAGCATCATCAATTCTGGGCAAGGGGTACAAGTCTTTCTTAGTGAGCAAGTTCAGGCAGTGGTAGTACATTACAATGTGATGTCATCTGTCCTTTTTCTTGGAGATCAGTAAAGGTGAGGCCCAAAGACTTTGAGAGGGAGCCAAGAGTCCAGCATCTAGAAGTTTTTTAAGCTCCTTAGATACCTGGGCATCCTCTACCCTACTACAGCGGTATGGTTTGGCACAAAAAGGAGGTGCATCACCAGTATCAATATGATGGATGACCCTTTTAGCTAGGCCATAGTCTGTAGGTCCAGAGGCAAATATGTCGCTAAACTGGTCAAGTAGGTCCAACACGTCTTTTTGTTGGATTTGTGACAGTTGGGGGAAGTCTGAGAGTTGATAACCACTTGGGAGCCTGGAGGAATGGTGATAGCCATGGGGGCAAGAAGAGGTACACCCTCTTCTGCCGGACAGGAAGGAGGAGGGGTGTGGATGTTGGAGGAGTGTGTCCTATACTTGAGAGAGAAGATACCCGTAGGGTACTCAAGCACACAAGTTTTAAGACGTTTTCCTGATAGTTGTGGGGGTTCCTCAAAAATCAAAGGGATCTCATACCCTAAGAGCAATAGATATCCATCTTGCAGGTTTACAATCCTGTTATACTCACAAAGGAATTTTGTACCAACCAAGAGGTCATAGCTTTTGTTCTCAAGGACAACAGCAGGGGAAGAAATGAGGAGCTTCCCAAACCTCATGGGTAGAGAAGAGTAGGCACCAATGGCTCAAGTTTGTGCCATGCCAGCTGTGCCATACAACTGAGTGTAGGTGAGGTCAGGAGTCAGTTTAAGCTTCTTCATTAGTTTCAAAGATACTAAGTTGACTGGAGAACCCGTGTCCAGGATGGCTTTGATTTTAACCTTTTGGATTGATACTTCCACATGGTTGTATCTTTTCCAAAGGGTGGAAAGACGGCCAACACATCCTGCACAGTCTCTAACTTTTTCCCCCTTTAGATAACATGCATCTTAAGGCAGGAATCTCTTTATACACAGTCTGCAGTGGGAGAGATACAGTCACATTTTGAAAGAGAGCTTCAGCTAACTTGGCAGCTGCTTCAGAAGAATCAACCAAGACAGGATTTCAATGGGCTTGAGCTAGGTAAGGGCAAGCCACCATGGCTTTGGCTTCACTTGAAGGAGCTTGGGAAGTGATGGTGGTCTTCCCAGAGCAAAGCTTGTATGGGACAGGGATAGCTTCTGGAACATCCAAGACGGAATAACCATAACTATCAGAATCTTTACTATCAGAGTCTTCAGGCTCTGAATTACTGGAGAGATTATGAAATAGATGAAGTATAGTTGTGCCAGAGGAAGAGGGAGTTTCCTTATCAGACAGAGGATCAGAGGGAGACGGGGGAGATTGGTCAGCAGAGAACGTCTCCATTTCTAAGCTGACCTCTCTTTTCCCGCCTGTTCCCTGGGGTCACAGCCTTCTACCTGGGGATTAGTGCAGGTACGTGAGTGGTGCCCTATTTGACTGCAGTTGTGACAGCCTTGCCTCTTAGTCTATCCACTTGAACCCAGAGTCATAATGTGTGGTGTATGAGAGGTGGTCCCAGCATTACTGGCTTTATTTTTACGCACCACAGTACCCCCTGGGTCAAATGCATGTCTTGTAAGAGCGTATTAATGCTCTTCATGGAAGTGAGCAAAGCCTTGTGTGCCTTAAAGTGTAGGAATAGAAGCTGGTTCACCTTCAAAGCATTTGAACAAGCTGTTCAGGCTTCCTGGGGAGTTAACTGCCAACTAGTGATTAACTGCTGGCCTTCAATATAGAAGCAATCTGCAAACTCAGTCAGGGTTTCCTTGGGCTTAAAGGCAATGTGCATAAATGCATCTTTATTGACTTCTAAGCTGATATCTCCTCCAAAATCCTCAATAAGGAGGCGTTTCATGTCCTCCCAAGTGACAATGAAGGGGAGTTTGTGGACCACCACTTCTTGACACGTAGGATGGAGGCAGGTAAGGATATGATTCTTTTTGAGCTTTTCAGTAACCCTACACATTGCAGTCTCATAGATTGTTAAAAAGGCAGCAATGATAGAGAGTTTAGGGTCAAATATCTGTTTAAAGGTTGGCTTGTAGTTTGGGTCAATGGACAAGGAAGTGGACTGGCTGTTTTCACCAGTTTTGAGAACATTGATGTGAGGATTGTCCTCAAACTCAGATTCAGCAGTGGGTTGTTTAGCCCAGAGAAGACAAATACTCTCCTCTAGGGTATCCAATGTAGAGCTATTCTGCCCACTGATATCTCAGGTATTAGCAGCAGCAGCTCCAAATCAATTGATATTGATTTGTTGTACTGCCAATGTACCAGTAACCCCATTGATACAAATAGTCAGGGAAGTTGTTTAAGCAACCAGAGGGATGACTTATTCATTTATTGTCTCTGTGAGTCAGGAGAGGGTTTACACCTTGCGTTCTAGAGCATCTTGCCAATCTGCATCATCATTTGTTACTGACGCTAAATGATCCAAGGCAAGAGAACAGTTGACACGGGGTTGGCCTTCTAATCCCAGGAAACACCCATGGTCATGGTGGTTAGGAGTACCAGAGACTTTAGTCTCCCCTTTGCCATCAGACTCAGAGGATGAGTTATCAGGGTCAGAGAGACATTGCCTCAAATACTCAATCTTGCCCTGCAAAGTAGCCACTTGGTCAGTTAGCATGGCAATGCAGGGATCAGGTGTAGGTTCAACAGGCAGGGAATGAAGGGCAGAGGCTTGACATTAATTAGTAATTTTGAGTTCAGTTATAGCTTCCCATACCCTTGTTTCAAAGGCAGACAGGTATCAACCAAAGGAGTTGGTGGAGTCACTTAAATGGAGGCTACCCTATTGTTGACATAGTTCTGAACCTGAATCAGAGTGTTTCCCAAAGCAGGCTTGTCTAAGCCATACTGTAAATGTAGATGTTGGCCCCAAGTATTGACGTGGGTCCCAACCAACTTGAGCTGGGAATTAACATGCTCTCAAAACTGATTGAGTTCAGCAACTAGAGTCTCAAAATCCTGACGGTATTTTAGATGGTTGACTCTATCTGGCTGCTCCAAGTAGCTTGGTGATCATCCAGTTCACAAAGTCAATCCTTAATATACCCAGGGAGCAAGGAGCAAAGGAAGTTTAGAGACAAGGTCAGATACTTTTGTGAGGCTAGCAAGCCGCGCTGGTTATCTGAAATGCAAGCAAATAGACTATGGGCCATTCTTGATAGGCCATATTTTGCACCTGATTTTTGGAAACAGCAGTGGCTAAACCAGTCAAGAGCTGGTTTTAAGATCCCAGCACCAACTGATGATGGGCCAACACAGATTGAATGGATTGGTTAACCAACACGCCAATAGTCTTCATAGACTTCATCAGCACGGGGAAGACCAAAATCCAAGAGGAAGGAATATAGATCTTTGGAAGCATAACCAGGACAGAGACCAGGGATAGTGTACATTGCCACAGCGCCTGTGTGGAGGAGAGAGCAGGCAGCAGCACAAGCTTGCTCATAGTTGAGTGAGAAAGCTGGAAGGGGGGCCCAAGAGGGCCAGGAGACAACACCATTACCATGGGAGTTGAGGGGGCATCAGAGATATCTTATTCTAGAGGAGGACTAGAAACTTTAGGTTGCTTGGGTACTTCAGAAACAAAGGGTGAAGTACCAGAGAATGCATGTGGGAACAGGGTAACCAAGGGGCTTGCAGCCCCTGTAGTGAGCACCATTTTATCATGTTTGGCTCCTGGGGACAACATCCAGAAGGACACAATGGAAAATTTTTATAGCAAAAGATTTGAGGTTTGAAGCTAGCCTTGGGTTAGCCTTCAGGGAAAAATTAAGGGCATGTACCTTAGTTTCCTGGAATACAAGATGAGGACTTCCTTTTGGAAAAAAGAAAGGGAAAAGGCTTGAAGAATATTAAAGCCAACACAAATGTGGATAAACTTGTCTTTCTTAGGAGAAATGATTCTACTTAAATAGTAGACAAGGGACAATGATCACTCATTAGGTAGACAGAGTGGCAGAGGGGGTCATGTTGGGGTGAGGTCATACCAGGATCAGACAAGGGAAGGTATGGTATTCTGGAATGGGTGGATATTGGTACAGACCCATTTACGGAAGGCAAGGAATTCCCAAACTCAAAAGCAAAACCAGTCAAATCTTTGCATATATTATTATTCAAAGGCCATATCAAAATAGCATTAATGGCGCAACTTTCAACAAAGGGGAACCTGAATGGGACAGCCAACAAGCCAAAGAAAGCCCAGAATCCCAGATCAACAAGGCATACCCAATCATGCTCAATATCTTGCAGCAGGACCCTAAGCTTCCCCTGACCCAGGTCTGGAAACAAATTCTGCACCATGACATTTGGGTTTCTGAGCGCATGGTGTAGCTCTTGATGCATAGGAAAGTGGCTTCAATCAGGGTGTTGATCAATTTTGGCGGCAACCAATGGGATGGCAGTAAGGATTCCCCATATGATACTGCAAATGAATCCACTCTGGTATAATGCCTGACAAGCTTGTCAGATGACATTGTTTTCATCTCCTACTACAAGCTATCAGTTGCTTTTGACAATTTTGGCAAGCAAGGAAAAGCCAATAATAAAAATGGAAGGAAGAAGGGCAAGAAGGGGATGTTCATTGGTACATTCCTGGATGTTTTGGCCAAGGGGGTTGTCTATTATTGGACAAACCCCAATTATTCCAATGGCTATGAGTATAGCCATATTCTCAAGGAATTTCTGGACTCCTGGGATAGATCAAATTCCATCTATCAGGTTTTCTTGAGCCACCATATGGAGGGTAGCTACACCACCCCCAAGTCAATCCAAGGACGCAGTCATCAGGCCTCAGTCTACCCAGCTGGCTACGCTGACATCCATCTGGCTGCTGTTGTGTTCTTTGATATTGGAGACAGTCTGGGAGCGCCGCCCACAGGCTTTCAACAATATCTATCTTGGGGTCCTTGACCATTTTTTTTAAGATTCAATATGCATTTATTACAGATTGAATGGGAGGGAATGGGGGACAACATGACAAAATTCCCAATATTGGGGTCCTTGAGCATGATTCTCTCTTTGGTTGGAAGATGGTGGCTGAATTGTTTGCCCAAATGGTTTTCCATGTGAGTATGGGCAACCAATTATGTAAGTAAAAGTGCCTCCCACCCTGTGCCACAGCTGTCTAAAAACCAATCCAGCCAATGAAAGACATGTAATATAACAAGCAGTATATGGCAGCCATCACAATAAATCTAATTGGTTCTACCCACCACTTGACAGCCCCTCCCACCCAATCCCAGACCTCCCAGGCCAGCACTACCTCAACATCTCTCCCACATTATTCTGCCTAATAGGCATCACTCTTCCTGTCCCTAATAAACTCCATGCCGCCAAAAAGGTTTGATTTATAAAAAAAGCTGAACATAAAGAATACAACAAACTAATACCAAAGAGAAATTAAACAATTGAAATTCTGGATAAAACTAATATAAAAAATGTTTACTATGCTGTGTATCTAGATCCAGAAAGCAGTTATTTTTAGCTCTTTACATAGCCCTCTAAAAATATTAACAAAAATTTGGTGATCAGCTAAATTTAAATTAGAAAATTATATGCTTATTTTTTATAGAAGTTTTTGCTGATCCAAATAAAAAACCTTAATGATAAACCTTGAGCCAATCAGGAGCCAAATGAGAAAGTGATTGTTGTGACATAAAATGTCATTCAATAATTCTTAGATGATGTGCACTAATTAATCTGATTGGTCGGTTGTTTTTTCATTGTGCACCATTGTTGCTGTGACAAGTTGTTGGTGGACTAGTGCTAACCCAGCAGCTGATTGAGCACTAGTACACCAGCAACTTGCCACAGCAGCAATGGCGCACAATGGCAAAACACCCAGCCAATCAGATTAATTAGCGCACATCATCAAAGAATTATTGAATGATCCTTTATATCACAACTGTTGTGAATTCTGCCATTCACCATGTTTTGATGTTGCCTTTAATGGGTTATTTCAAGGACAAATCTCTATCTTTTGCTTTTGCCCCTCAAAATGAGTCTGTATCTGAACTGAGAAATACAATTGTTCAGTTTCCTGATTCTGCGCAACTCACTTGCCCTACTCATGCTTGTGGCAAGTGATCCTACTGTCCATGTACTGTTTTATGGTAAAGCTACACAGTATATATTCTCAATTTTTATACCCAATAAAATTTAAGTTCTATTCACATTTTTGTCTTTGTGTCTCCAAGTACTTCAGCGCCTCTCTCTAGCCACAACTAGTAGAGATTATTCATCCAGGGCCACAAGGTAATCACATAACTTTCCCTGCCATCTAATCAAGACTTAGTAGGAATCCAATCCTAAGGTTAGGATTCCCTGTTGTGTGTCTGTGCTGCGCCTCAGAACACAACAAAAACGGTGCCCACTACAGGGGCTTTAAGCCCCTTAGTTACCCCCTTTACAACCACGTTTTCAGGTCCTTTGCTTCTTCCTATACAAGAGCCAACTTCACCAAAAATTACCAGTCCTCCTATTGAGGAAGACATCTAGATCTGCCTATTGTTCCTACTGTTCTGAACCTTGGTAATGGTCCTCACCTAGTGGCCTACCCTTTGGGCACCCATGACTTAGAACAAGTCATGGCAGTAGCCCTTGAGATAGCCCGTGACAGAGCCATCCCTTGCCTCCAACTACAGTTCAGTCAAGCAGAATACTACAAAATGATTGCGGCTCCACAATTTCCACAACATCTCCTCTCAGCGGCTGGTTCCACTGAGCATCTAAATCATCCTTTGTACATCTTGCCTTGGTTCACCATCAAATGGTGTTGGGGCTCTACGTCCAAGAAATCTTTTCTCTGCAAGCAGCAGTCACTCATCACTGGGACCAGTTTGCTGCTTACCAGCAGTGGATTCACTCTCTGTTTTCCTTGGTATGGACAATCAGTGCAACTCTGTCACTCCCAGACCCGCTTGGTTAATTCCATCAAAAAAATGCGCTAGTCCATCCCCAAATATGTCAGGAAGCGTCTACATGAGTTTCACCAGTTAGAACAGCCCTGACAAATCCAAGTAGACTCCACCCTGAACGCCTATATCACTGATTTTGAACAACTTGTGCAGCAGCTTAATGCGTTCAGAGCTTTCTCCTTTGAGCAACTCCAACAGGTAGCAGACCTTGCTGCTAAAGACCTTTGTAAACTCAGTGAATAATTTGATCAAGAAAGGGTTGTCACTGCCGCCGCTATTGCCAAGCTCCAGACTCAAGTGAATGAATTATCTACGTCCAAGCCAGATGCTCCACCTTCTCCCCCATCTGAAGATTTGGTGGATAGAGAACAGAGGCTTTGGGGTGATTCTGAGAGCTGCAAGCGTCTCCCACAGTCAAGGTTGCCCTACTGAAGCACCTCAGCCTGATCCTCAGGTGCTTGCTTTGACAACTCAAGTTGCTGAGCTACAGCAAGAAGTTGCTGACCTACGCAAAATGGTGGCAACTGCTGCTATTCCAGTTAGAGTTATTGATGAAGATGGCTGCTGCCCTGGCCTGTCAGGAGCCCCTCAAATCCAATGTGCTAGAGAGTTGATTGCTCTAGATAATGAGGTGGATCATTTGAAACAAGACCACATCAATTTTGACAGGGACATACAATAAATGAGTGAATCAATTGACTCAGTAAATGACAGATTTTCCCCTTGACTCTCAGTGGGGACTTTTCTTACCTCCCAGCTGGCTGAGCTTTCCACTGTAGTAACAACACAGGGCCAACGCCTGGATGTTACTGAGTGACAGACCACTTTAGCTAATAATACAGGTGCCTGCACTGCTGAAACCTTGACTACTCTGAAGAGAGTGTTTGTCAACTGCGGGCCAGACTGTAATACCCAGTTATGGCAGGTATCACTTGCAGGACGTAGGGTAGCAGGTTGGCAAACTGAAACCCAGTCAAGGCGGTAACAATGGGATACACAGTCATTAGCCAGCAGAAGATCTTTGCATGAACATTGTATCTCCCAAAACTCCTGGCAAAGTAGGTCAAGATATAGTACATGGACGTGTACATTGCAACAGAGAGTGTTGAATGTGGAGACACTAAAGGAGGCCAAGGACCAGTTTGGGATGAGTTCAGTTGACCAGGATCATAGTAGGAGTCTTGACCTAGTCCTTCCGGAGATGACCCAAAGAGTTCTGGACCTGATTGGTAGCCTCCAATCCTAAGGCAAGCTGTGAGCACAGCTGTGAAGATGAGGTGGTTCTTCTTCATTGGATTGGAGGGTTGGCAGGGGCTGATTGGTAGTTTTAACTTGTTAGAGGTAAGTTGAATTTCACTTTATTGAGGGTGTTAATCTCAATAATAGCACAAGCTATTACTGAGGGGGGATCCTTTATTTATAGTGCTCCCCACTTGCAAACTTTTGTAAGTGGGAGTGAAAAACAAGGGACTGGGGATCCCAGAAGTTTGTATAAAGGTTTTGGGAAATGGGGTTTGAGGAGATAGCCAAATTCTTGTTCTTTGGCAATCTGCTGGAGGTTTGGCCATTCATTCCTGGATCCAATGATGTCCCCTGGTTGTGAAGTCAGCTGATGGGAAAGGCTCATGGGGCTTTCCAAATCTATTTTTGGTTTGGAAAGGTTAGTTTGGCTGGGGTCTAAACCTAAGCAAGTTTTGTGGCCCTCTGAATCCCATTGGCTTGGGGTCAAATTATTTTTATCCTTTGACACCTGGTTTGGCCTATTTTTAGAAGGGTCATGGTTATTTTTGGATGCAGAATTTGGGTTTCCCATTCCTTCTGCAGGGCAGAAATTATTCCCTAGGTTATGACCTGAATTTGGGTACTTTTTTGATTGGCTGTCAGGTATGATGGCTTCTGATTGGCTGGGGCATGGGGCCTGGGAGCTGGCAGTGGGCCTGCTGGGGGGGTGGGCAAGTGGGTGGCTGGGTGGCAAGCGGGCAGGGGACTGGCAGCAGGCCCACTGGTGCCAGCCTGGGCTGGCGGGGGGCTGGCTGGGACGCAGGAGCCCACTGGGCGGGCGGGTGGCAGAGGGTGGCGGGCGCCTGCCTGGATGTTAAATTGTTCCGGTTTCCATAAAAATCCGTTTTTTCCAAATTTTGATTTTTCTTTTCCCCTGATAGTGGGAGAAATTCCCTATCATATTTTGCCCCTCCTGTTGAACATTTATCCACCTGATTCCAATATTTTTCCTTAGACAAAATCTGGTTTATGTCAGGAATATTCCTGACACAGACAACCCCCTTCAAATCTGAAGCAGAATTCTCCCTGCACATAAATGTACTTGATAGCAACAATGGTGGTCCAACTCCAGAAGCACATTTAAAGCCTACCTTTAAGCAAGTCTTTGATCCCAAAACCTCAACTATTGCAGCTTTCCTAACTATCTATGAAATTTCCACAAGAAGGGCCTTGCATGAGGTTAAGAAGGAACACATTCTAACCTGCCTGCACCTGACCTTCCAAGAGGTAGTAGTGCCAGAGCTGCCCACCATTGAGACTTGGGAAGATAGGAAGCAGCTTTTGATTGAAAAGTTTGGTGGCAGCCTTAGTTTGGAAGTGAATAATGAAGCCTTCATGCACATTGCTTTCAAACCTAAGGAGACTCTAGCTGAATTTTTCAGATATATTCTACATGGAAGAGCAACAAGTGATCACAAGCCACCAGTTGACCACACATGAAGCATACATGGCTTGTGCTCCGGCCCTCAAGGTTAACCAGCTCCTGTGTCTCCACTTTAAGGCTCATAAGGTCATGCTTTCCTCTATGAAGAGCATAAAGATGCTGTTGCAGGATATGCACCTTTTTCATTCTGGAGCAGTTGTGTGGGAGAATTATGACATCTCTAATTCTGGTTTGTCTTCCTGTGGCCCTTACTTCCTCACAATAAACTCACAAAATCCTCCTAGGCGTCAGGGTTGCCACAACTGTGGTCAGATAGGCCACCACTCTCGCGTCTGCACCAATCTGTGGGTTGAAGGAGCTGATCCCAAGGATTAGTTGGGAAAAGAACAGTCAACCTAGAGGCGGAGACGCTCTCGGTTGACAATTCTTCCCAGTCTCCTCCTACACCCCCGCCTGCTACTGACTCTGAGCCTGCTGATGATGAAGCACCTTCTATTCTCCTCCTGTTCCATGACATTTCTGATGATTCTGACGTAGATGAATCTGATGTTGAAGACCCTGATGCATATGGGTATTCTGTTCTTGCCGTCCCTGAGACTATTGCTGTTCCCTACAAGCTACAATCTGGGAAGACTACAACTACCACCAAGCCCTTGTCTGAGGCCAAAGCAGTTGTCTCCCGCCCCTATCTTACTCAGGAAAAATGGTCCCCTGTATTAGTGGAATCATCAGAGGAAGCCGCCAAAGTTGCAGACGCCGTTTTCAAGAATGTATCTGTCTCACTCCCCCTCCAAACTGTATATAAGGAGTTTCCAGGACTACAATGCATGATTGAGAAATGGGACAAGGAACTAGCTGAGGCACAGGATATCTTGGCTGTTCTGCCACCCTTTGGACGCACCACCACCCAAGTAGAGATATCTATCCAAAAAGTAAAGATCAAAGCCGTCCTGGACACCGGTTCTCCTGTCAACGTTGTTTCTTCTAAACTGGTGAAGAAACTTAAGCTGGCCCCTGATCTCAACTACCATCAATCCTATGGCACCGCTGGTCTCTCCATGACTTGCGCCATTGGTGTGTACTCTGCCTTACCAATGTGATTTGGTAGACTCCTGTTGGCTGCGCCGGCTGTTGTTCTAGAAAATGAGAGCTATGACCTTTTGGTTGGTACCCGGTTCCTTCAAGAATATAATGGTATCATCAATCTAAAGGATGCCTACCTCTCTATTCTAGGGTATGAAGTCCCTCTGATCTTTGAAGAACCTATCAAAGTCCCTGAAAAATGCCTCAAGACGTGTGTGTTAGAATACCCAACTGGTGTCTTCACCTTAAAGTATTGTACCCATCAGTCCAACATGAAGTGTCCTTCTGCAGCTTGCCCTGCATCCAAAGAATTTCCACTCCTGGCAACTTATGCCATAACCATCTCTACTGTCTCTCAGGTCATCCTGGACTCCCAGATCTTCTATAAGTTACCCAAACACACATTCCTGGAACTATACTCCCCTCCCTTGTTAGAGTGCACTGAGCCTTATCTGTGTCCTGGAATTCTAGATGTCTCTCACAAAACCCTGTCTAGCTGCTGATGGCTAATCTAACAGCCTTCCCCATATCCATATCTAGAGGCCAAGTTGTTGGGTATAGAAAGCTACTAAATGCTCCTGACGTCCTCTCTCTACACCCCTTTGGCACATTCCAGGACTTCAATCTACCTGAGGACAAGCTGTATGTCCTATCCTTGTTCACTGCGCAAGACTTCCCTCAACTGTCCCCAGTTCAACAGAAAGAGGTGCTATATTTACTAGACCAATTTTCCGATATCTTTGCTAAGGATAGCACTGATTATGGTCTAGCCAAGGGTATTATCCACCAGATCAATACTGGAGACGCTCCCCCCTTCTGCGCTAAACCATATTGCTGAAGTTGTGTGGAGGACGCTCAGGTGCCTAAAGAGCTCAAACAACTGCTAGACGCTGGGCAACTGGATCCTTTCCAAAGTCCTTGGGCCTCCCCCTTTCTCATCTTGAAGAAGAAGGATGGAGGTCATTGTATTTTGATGGACTATTGACAATTGAATTCTTTAACCAAGAAGGATTCCTATCCCTTGCCGCGTATTTATGATGTGCTTTGCCACCTTGGAAGCTCTAAGTTCTTCTCTGCAATTGATCTGACATCTGGGTACTGGAAAGTTGTTCTTTCTCCTGAAGATTACCAGAAGGCCGCGCTCATCACTTCTGAAGGGCTTTTTGAGCCTACCTGTATGCCGCAAGGACTCTGCAATGCCCCAGCTACCTTCCAACAAGCCATGGATTCCATCCTCCGTGACTTGAAGCCTTTATGTGTCCTATTATACTTAGATGATATAAAAGTCTCCAGTGATAACTTTAAAGATCACCTTGTTCACCCCAAAAAAGTGTTCATAAAGATTTGAGAGGCTGTCCTCAAGCCAAAACCATCTAAGTGTGCTTTCTTCAAAGAGCATCTTGAATTCTTGGGCCACAAAGTAACCCAGACAGGGATTTTTCCAATGACCAAGAAGGTTAAAGCCATTGACAAAATGCTTCTGCCCACCAACCTGCAAGTTTTTCAAGTGTCAGGATACCAAGAGTACCATGGAGCTCCAGCAGGTGAGGGAGGAGTTAAAGCAGGTACTGGCATGGCCCACCAGATGATGGGACCTAACTTTACCAGGTTGGGAAGGGCCTTCCCAGCCACAGCCCAGGGCCTGGCTGCTAGCAAGGTAGATTCAATCAATCCTGTGAGCTCCAGGTAAAGCACTCCCAGGAATTGACTACTCTGGCCAGTGGCATCAGAAGTGGGTGGGGTTAACATAGTTGATTTGGGTATTGGGGGTGGTTCCATAGGGGCCAGGTAGGCAGCAGGATTATTGTATTTCCCGTTGAAGATCATAGGGTAGATGGTGATTGCTTTGCCATTGCAGACAATTTGGTAGGGTTCCTTGGGGGCGTTTGGGTGGGTGTACCACTGCAAGTCTTCTAAGGTCCAGGGTTCATGATCAGGATTTGGGAGATACTCAATGAAGTGCACAGGGCTAAATGGAGTGTTGGGCAGCCAGTAGTAGTTAAAGGATTTGGTTTTATCAACTGGAGTCTGACTATCTATCCCAGTGGGTGGGTGCTGACGCTTGGTTGTATGCAGATAGAAGAGTATCAAAAATATGTATGGAAAAAAATTGGTGAACCAAAGGTTCATAACAACTTTATTTGGTAAGGATGATGATATAGAACTTTTCAGGTGCCTTTGTTTTATATCTTACTCATATGCAGGTGCCTCTGGGCATTCTTCTGGTGCTATCTGTATGACAAAGCTTGGAATCTCAGGTTGTGCTGTTTGGTTGGCTTATTCATGTTCATTTTTGGGGCTTTCAGGAACAGTTGTTTGGCTTTTTGGTAGTCCATCTTGGCTTGGCTGGCCATTAGTTCTGGCAGGTTTGGCTTCTGGGGTTATGGGGTTTTTCCCAATTTGATCACCATTTTTGGACTGGCTTGATAGGCTTTCCTGGGCCCAAAGAACTTGATTAAAAAAGGGGTCCCAATTGGGGATCCCAAATTACTTAATGGGGAGTGGGCTTGATCTGGGTTTACTGGGCAGCTGAAAATAGTCTTCCCAGGCCCAGCCAAACCCGCCAAGGCTTGGGAGTAGCTTTTGGGGCCCAGAACGGCCCCTGCAGCTGCCACCAGGGCAGGAATAATTCACGCACTTGGATTTGCTTCAAAAAGCAAAAATCCAGGTGTGGGGAAATCTCCCCTGCCCACTAGCCCCGCCTGGGGCCTCAAAACTGTTACTTTTGTAACAACAAGTCTTTCTGGGCATGATGAGTTACTACAGACAGTTCATCCCTGACTTTGCCAATACTAGTGAACATTTGGTCCAGCTGTTACATAATTTCCCTTTCAAATGGACCGCTAGCCAGCAGCAATCCTTTGAGACCCTCAAACAGAAACTCAAAGAGGCTCCCATCCTATTGTATCCTGACTATAATAAGGAGTTCATCCTTTACATCAACTCTAGCAACCTAGCTATTAGGGCCATCTTGGCTTAACTAGATGATGAGGGTGTGGATCACCCTGTAGCATACACATCTTTTGTCCTCAATAAGCATGAGAAGAACTACAGTTTCACAGAAAAAGAGTGACTTGCTGTGTTGCATGCAGTCAAAAAGTTCTGCTATTATGTGTATGGCACCCATTTCACTGTTCTCATTGACCACACCTTGCTTAAGTGGTTACAGCAGCTTAAGGAGCCAGAAGGACGGCTATCTAGAAAGGCTCTCCACCTGCAAGGTTACAACTTTACTGTGCTGCACTGCCCCAGGATTCAACACCAGAACACTGATGGGTTATCCAGATTGCCTATCCTTGCTCTACACCCTGCTGAGGCTGATTGACTGTATGAATTAATTGGATATCCTTCCTCTTGGGAGAGCAAAACAGAAGAAGTTTGACTTGCCCTGTCCAAACTGTCCAAGGACACACTCATTTGTGACAACCAGCTCTTCAAAAAAGTGCAAGACCAATACCTGCCTTATGTACAACCTATCCTTTGCCTTTTTCTGGTACTCTAAGCTAATAAGGGGATGGGACATGGGGGCATTGCCAAGACCTATGATTGGCTCCAGAAGAATTACTTCTAGGAAAACCTTTGCCTGCTGATTCCAGACGTCATAGCTAGTTGCCATGATTGCCAGCTCCAGCAACCTTGAGCTGCCTCTCACAAGTTTAAGCTAGTTCCCCCTCAACACGTGTTTCACACTGTCAGCGTTGATGCTGTAGGTCCTCTCCCCTGATCCCGCTCCAGTTGCTGCTTTATCATAACTGCTGTTGATCATTTTAGCAAGTGGGTAGAAGCTCGCCCTACTAAAGACATCACTGCCAAAACAACCGCTGCTTTTCTGCTGCAAGATGTATTCTTTTGCCACAGTTGGCCTCAAGTGTTGTTGTCTGACAATGGGACTAACTTTAACGCCAAGTTAATGACCTCAGTTGTCAAGGCTTTGGGGTCTCACCAGTCTTTTTCTGCCCCCTATAATCCTTCTGCCAATGGGGCAGTTGAGCGTGCAAATTTAACTCTGGTTTCTATCATGAGGAAACTCACTTACTCTGATACTGCAAACTGGGACCTATACTTACCAGCTGCTCTCTTTGTGTATTGCCTTAGCAAACATTGTGTCACTGGATAATCTCCCTTTGCTATGCTATATGGGCATGATGCCACCACTCTGTTGCTCCTCTGGGCTCCCCTCCTATTCTCTGATAAGGCTGTGAACCCAGATGATCATATCAAAGATCTAGTCAACCGCATCATCAATATACAGGCTACTGCATACACTTCTGTGTATAAGTCCAAGGTGCTTGAGCTCTCTCCTGATAATTCTGGACGCTCTCCCTTGACTGAGTTCAATATTGGGGACCATGTTCTCTACTATCAGCATAGAGTAGGAGGACGTTCTCACAAGCTAGATACGTTGTGGGTTGGACCTCTAGAAGTGACCTTCAAGAGAGGGTCAGAGTACAGTGTGAAACTCTTCTCTAGTGACTGTCTGTTTGCCTGAGTACATGCCAAGTTCCTCCGCAAGTACTACCCCCCTAAGGCCAATCTAGAGGGGACAATGTTGTGAATGCTGCCATTCACCATGTTTTGATTTTGCCTTTGATGGGTTATTTTGAGGAAAAATCTCTATCTTTTGCTTTTGCCCCTCAAAATGAGTCTGTATCTGAACTGGGAAATACAATTGTTTGGTTTCCTGATTCTGTGAAGCTCACTTTCCCCACTCATGCTTGTGGTGAGTGATCCTACTGTCCATGTACTGTTTGTGGTAAAGCTACATAGTATATATTCTTGATTTTTATACCCACTAAAATTCAAGTTCTATTCACATTTTTTTCTTTGTGTATCCAAGTGCTTTGGTGCCTCTCTCTAGCCACATCTAGTAGAGATTATTCATTCAGGGCCATAAGGTAATTGCATAGCCTTCCCTGCCACCTAACCAAGTCTTAGTAGGAATCCAATCCTAAGGTTAGGATTCCCTGTTGTGTGTCTGTGCCGCGCCTCAGTACATGACAACAACAATCATTTTCTCACTTGGCTCCTGGTTGGCCTAAAGTTTATCATAAAGGTTTTGAATTTGGATCAGCCACAACTTATATAAACAAAATCAACATATAATTTGCTAATTTAAATTTAGCTGATCACCAAATTGTTGTTAATATTTTCACAGAGGGCTATGTAAAGAGCTAATACAATACAGCAATTAAGGAATCAATGCAAAAAAACAAAGAAAACAACACATATTGAGATAAACAAAAAAACATATACACAATGGATAAAAACATGGGATATTATAATAAATGGGAAAACAAACAATTATAAACAAAGAGGCAATGATATCAGACTAACACAGAGTTTATTTTGGTGAAAGCTATAAAAACATATGAAAAAGGTTAGTAAAATATCAATGAGAAAACTCAAGAAATTATTGAAGGACCTTGATTATGCAATTTCAAAGATCAAGGAAATCAATTACAAATTTAAGACCAAAGTCAAGTCTGCCATCCTAACAGGCAAGAAAATAAACAAAGTTTCTGCAAAGGCCTTGTGGGGTTCCTGGTCACCAGTCCCCAAAGTATGTCCTGGGTCATAGCCAGGTAGCAGCTTGGAGGAGTTGTTATTTCCTAGTAGGGGGTGTTGGCTAGCTAACAGTTTATACTGAGCCTGCATCAATGCAAACTCTTCCAATACTTTTCCTATTACTAGGCAGGCATCCCAACCATGCACCTATAATTCAGCTGGGGTCAAACCTTTTGTAGGTCTGTACCAGTCTTTCAGCAACCTAGTAAACTCATTTCTAATGAACTCCTGTCCCCTATCTGTCATGTCAAGGTGTTTAGACAGCCTCTCACACTTCTCCTGGGAAGTTTTACTAGTTTCAAATCTTCTACAACTTTGACAATAGTATCTTCCTGCCCTTGGCTAGGGTAAAAGCTGTGGGGTAATTCACTCATGGTGGTTATCTGTACTACTTAGAACTTTAAAAAGGGGTTGTAATAGGCTTTTATTCACAGTCAGAAGGAAGATCCCCTTAGAAAACTTCTGATATAATTCCTGGGTTCTGGGAAACAATAGGGATTTGCCAATACCTTGAAGTCCTCCAATAATATCTTGGGCTCCTTTTACTTATACTTGGGCTCCTTCACCTTGGTCTTGGGCTCTTGCACTCCGCTTTGGCTCCAGCTCCTTTATCTCCAACTCCATCTTTTTTATCTTGGGCTTCTTCACAATTATCTTGGAATCCTGAACCTTTGTCTTATGCTTTGGGTCTTCTGTAGTCCTTGTGGCCTTTGAAATACACTGTATCAGTTCTTGAAAAGCCTCAGATAGCTTTACCTTTTATAGCTCCTTGTTTCAGACCAAATTCCTTCTCAGAACTCTTGTTTTCAAAATCTTAAACTATCCAGTTTTTCTCTATATATATTATATTAAACCTTTTAACTTACCTCAGCCAATGAAAGCCCTGAATTTTTTGCTTCTTCTCCTCATTTTTAGGCTTTAACTCTTCAGTTAAAGCCCTCATAACACTGATCAAACAGGCTTTGACCCACAGCCAATCAGACGCTTGGATTCAATGGTTTTGCCAAGAAGTTTGCCCAAATTACTTGCTTTTGACTATGGTTTGAACCTGGAGTTTTCTTGCTCTAGATAAACAACTGCTCTGTGTTTCAAACGGTTTTGCTGTGATTCCCAGCACATTTCTCCGTCAAAACTTGAGCGATTTTGCCTATGTTTTACATAGGGGATATTTGAACCCTCAATTCTTCAATATTTCTCTGAGTTTCCCTGCATTTTCTCAGCATTTCTCAACTTCAAACTCGCCCATTGCCCGCCTTTTGCCTCTCCTAGTCATTCTTGGCAAAATTCCAATACCTGTTCTCACAGTTTCTCTGTCCTATTTATGGTCTTTTCCTGGCTTCATTCTTACTCAATCAGATCCAAATAAAATAAAGTTTAAATACTGTGACTTATTTCTTTCTGTCTCTATTTTAAGTAATATGATAATTAATCATTTATTCATATCATATTTTGGCAGCATTAAACCATTATTTAACTTCTTCTTTTCCTAATATTTCCTCTCTTAAGAAACCAAAACCAGCATTCTAACTTCTGTATCCAGTCTAGCTAGTCCTTCTAAACCATCTTTCAGTTTTTATATTTATTCCTGCACTATGATCTTCTGGTCCTTCAGCCAGCTCTTTAACCACATCTTCTGGTCCTTCTCAGTATAGCAAACAACCCTTTCCAGTCATTCAACAGCCCTCTTCCAGTCAGCAATCAGTCCATTCCAGTCATCCATCAGCTTAGACCAGTCTTTCCAGTCAGCAATCAACCAGTTCTTTCAGTCAACACACAGTCCAGTCAACACCATGAACCACCTAGGCTCTAATCCTCACAATGAACTGCCTTGGTTCCAATCCTCACAATGGTCTCCCAGTCCCTTAACTAGTCTTCACTGTGATCATACAGTCCTTCTTACTAGTCTTCACTGCAGAGCCTTAAAACCTCAGTTCTATTATCAGTCCCTGTTACCAGAACCTGTAGACCCAGGTATGAGTCTACATTGAACTGGTGTTTGACTGGGCCCTCACAAGTGGCAGTCCACTTAGGCCATCTGACCATAGATCACCCAAGTCTATAGCATTGTTTTTACTCACCCAGGTAATTAACTCTGAGCTTTCAGTTGAAAAGTAATCAACTTTACTTCTCAGAGGCCTGATCACATCAAGTTCTGCAGCTGCTTCCCTGAGCAACTACCCTGGTGACACCCCTGAGCATATACATGCCCTCCAATAATCACTTTGGGACCTTCCCAAAGCTCCCATAGAGACATAGACAAGGACACCCTACCAGTCTGTTAGGTAGAGTGCTTGATCACAGACCTCCTGTGAGCACAAAAGGGCAATTAGAGCTATCTTAGCTCCATCCCCTTCCCTGGAAGCCCGCATTACCTGCCAGGGTCATCCACTCCCTACCCCAAGCAGCCAACAGTCCCTTCTTGGTGGAGAACAACCAACAAGCTCACAGCAGCCAACAGTTCCTGCTGAGCCATCACCTTCCTCACCCCCAAGCAGCCAATGGTCCCTGCTGGGTGAGAACAACTAACCAGCCCCTAGCAGCCAACAGTCCCTGCTAAGCTGGTCCAACACTTGCCTCTAGTAGTCCCTTGTTACCTACTAGGCAGGCCTTATCTTCCCTAGTACCCAATGCTCCCTACTAGGCCTATACCTGTCTCAAAGCCACAGCACACTATCAATTCTCAGCATTGTGTCTTTATTTGAAGCCAAATCAACCCTTGCCTGCAAAATTGCTCCCATTTGGATCACCACAGGCCTTGATTGTCATGAATGACATTTCAATACTTGCATTGAAAACCCAAGAGTTAAACCCTGGTTCCCAGAAGGCAGATCCAACCCTCCAGACCAGTCCAGGACCCGCCAATCTGTTAAAAGACGGGCTCAAATCGGTAAATCACTCCGCGTTCCACTGGCCTACTACAAAGGACCCTTCAAAAACAACTCAAGTCACACAAAGTGGACAGGGGACTTCCAACTTGCTAAATTGTGTAATCAAGTTAACAAGTTACTCTGAGACCCGCCAGTCTCCCAAGGACAATTCCCTGAATGGTCATCAGATTGATGCTAACCTGGAGCCACCAAAGACTTGAACCTATGCAGCGGTTGCAGCTTGCCTTAAGGAGGTTAAACCAAACCCTATTCTCAACTCTGCCAATGACCTGCCGGCATGCCGCCCAGAAGGGTTAGTACAATTGGACTACCCAGATGACATAGTGAACAGTGGCGGCAAAACAAAGCATCGCCTTTCCAATTTGCCAGAAAAGGCACAACCTGGATCTGCCGCCCTTGAGACCCCAAGCCAAGACCCACGTCCCGCCAGTACCTTGTCTGCAAACCTGAACCCTGCAAAAATTGAAGGAGCAAAATCCCATGGTATAAAAATCCCAGCGGTATGGTGAAGACCACATTGTCATTTTTGATAATAAAGTTTTATGAACCTTTGGTTCAAACAAATCTTACCCTATCTAGTCTTAGTGATCTTCCATCTTAATTCCAGTCAAGTAGACTGTCAGGCCACCGCCCTCCCCCAAGACCAACCTGCCAAATTGCCCCAGGCATTATACCGTCCCCTGGGAGCCCCCTTTGGACCTGTGCATTTTACTGAATACCCCCCCCCCCAACCTGGCCTATTCAGAGTACAACTTGGAGACTATCCTCATTGTCAACCCCTTGGCCAGGACTAGAGAAACTGAATACATAAGACGCAAAGAAAAGTGGTACAAAAGGCCGCCAAGATTGTTCAAAGACAAGTACAATTATCTGCCTGCCTACTTTGTTCCTATGACTCCTCCCTTAACCCCACAACCAGACCGCCTGCTGGAACCTACCACCGCAGCCGAGACCACCTCTACCCAACTGTTTGGAGTACTCTACATTACTTTGACAGGTTTGGTAGATTCTGTGGTCCCCAACTCTGGACCCTGGTCCTTACTTGAGCGTTATGTATCTTATATTATCAAGTTAGCACCCATTCTATGGTGGGCCTTACCTGCCAGCTCGGCCGCACCTCACCCCAAGCCGCCCAATGCCTCTACCTATGACTGGCTTCCTGACATTGATAGCCAAGATGCCTGACACCTTGGAGAAGACCATTGAGTGTGCCCTAAATGTTCAAAAGACTGTGGTCAAGGGCCTGCAATTTAAGGTATATGATTTTTCTGTGCTGTCTGTCTGGGTTGACAACCCAGAGATGTATGTACATCACAAACCTGTCAAGCGCTGTAATAGAGAACACTGAGATGCCTGCACAACTGGTTGTGCCAAAAGTAGCCAAACCAAACAAGGCTTCAGGCAAGGAAAACACCAAAGAAGGTACTGTAATAAAAAATTAATAAAAATTAATATATACTTTCCTGTTTTGTAGAAGTAGTCAATGATGTTGTGCGCCAAGTCCTGGTTCTGTATATCCAGTTGACATTCTATTCAAACTATTCTAATCACATGGCCAGGCAGCTATTCTGTCACCTCTGTTGGTCTGAAAACTTGAGGACCGAATTCATGGTTCCTTCCCAATGTTGCATGACACACTCTAGGGGCTTTCACATGGCAAAGTTGCATCTGAGTGGGCAGCTACTGACTACAAGGATGCCAAACTGGTCCGCTGGAACTGGTTTCCCTTGGTGAAGTTTACTGTGTAAACTCAATTGAGCTTGTTTGGGAAGTCCTGGAGATTCTCCCATTCAAGAATATACCAGAGATGGACCAGGTGCATGCAGCTGCTTGCTTCTGCTTCACAGTGAAGCACACCCTCTCCTACCTGCTAGAGAACTTTGGGGGTGCAGTGTCCAAATTTGCTGTTGCAAATGGAACAGCTGTCAAGAAAACCAAGATCCTCCTGGCAGATTTTAGGCTGGCCTGGATTGGAGACACAACATGGCTCCCTCTGGCAATGGATCTTACTTTTGCAAAGGCAAAGCATGAGAAGAATATTAGTGCTGTTTTCAACAAACTCTGTGATTTTACTGAAGCCTTTGCTGGTCAAAGGCTTCATCTCATGGTTTACCTTGGGTTATTGTTGTACTTTGGGATGGGGGCCACAGTCAAAGACTTAGACAGGGCCCTTCTTAGGATCAACAAGGCCAGACTCACCCTCAATGGGAAGAAGGTCCCCCAGAGATATGACTTGGTTGACCATGTCATTCAGTACGCCTTGATCCTGGCAGGAATCTACGGGTTTGCAGCCCCACCAGAGAAGATGCTACTAAACTCCCATCTGAAAATCCTGCCTTTTACCAGTAGACAGGAATAATGCAATCAAAGTGTATCCACTGTTTAAAGTGTGGTAGTAGAGGTTGTGCGCCACCCCCATTGCTAGGTGTCTTCATACTGCAGAACAAATTATTGGCACCCTTAATAAATTCTCTCTTCCAATAAACTTCACTAAAATTTAGATTATTTTTTATTATAATTAATTTTTAAATAATCTTTCACAGTGATCTATTACAAAAAAAATCTTAAAGCAGATATTTATACATTAATAATAAAATTATTCATAAAAAATCAATGTATAATATGATAGCGTACATTTTTACTTTTTTAATTAACTTTTTATATTTATGTGCCAGTAGTGACATAGACATATATTTATTATATTTTAATATTAAGGGCTTGGGATTGCTGCCATAGAATAAAAAAGAAAAATAAATTGTAGTACAAAAATTAAGCATCTGCATCAGTGATGCTGTTCTATGTGATTGTGGGCTTGGAAACTTTTAAATATAAAATGATAATCTATATATCTAAAAAATAAATTAGAGAATATAAGAAAAGTTGGACACACTAAGCCTTTAGTTAATTGGCTGTTTGGCAAGGCACGCAGGGATGAATGAATCAGTGTGGCCATAAAACTTGACCACAGTCTCTTCTGGAAGGGTGTGGATCATATCCTGCAGCAAATCAAACAGGTCCTTGGTCCCAGTTAGTGTCCCCTGCTTGACAACTTGCTTGAGCCACCCAAAGACCTCTTTAATTGGGTTTAGGAATGGGGAATATGCAGGGAGAAATAAAAAGCACAAATTTGCTGTGGCCAATTGCTGGGGGCCCACTGCGCTGTTGGTGTCATTCATTAGGAATTCCTCTAGAATGTCAGCCACCTTGTGGAGACCAATGTTGTCCAACACAATGACATTGGTGAAGCCCAGGCTTATGCGCCTCAGGTGCTCCTGGACCAATTGGAGAAATGATAGAGAGATCCTGCTATTGTGAGATCCTAATATTATTTGGTACATCTCAATCCTCTTTGGACCAAGGAGTGCCACCATTTAATAGGCTGTGGAAAAGACTGCAGCACACCAAGCTATTCTATCATTGGAACCTTTGGGGACATATCCATATGAGTTTTTCATAGTCAAGGCAAATGCTGATTTTTCAATATAATAAAATTTGACTGTCCCCTTGGTTTGAGGGAAGTGTATGCCTCTGGGTATTTTTTCTGAGTCTCAACATTTGAAGGACTGTTTCTATTGTAGGGGAATACCCTGAGTTTTTCCATGAAAACTGCATTCCCATCACCAGATGGTAGTAAAAGGAAATTGAGGCCTCAACCCCAAAAGCTGACTTAACCACAGCCTGTATAGTTGCCAGTTCAAGATGGCAGTCCCAGGTGATCCACTGGTAGATTGCCTATTTGTGCTCCTTGGTGAGCATAGTGAAAACGCGCAAGGATTTCTCTGCAGCAAGGACTTGGCCAGTATCAATGAACTTGTTGAAGGTCATGCTGGCGTACTTGGTATCCACCCCAACAATGGCCGTAGCTGCCTTGTAGTCACCCAATTACTGCATTAGCTTAAGCTGGATGATGTGTTGGATGTTGGGGATGTGCTTCTGGGCGGGCTTTGTGGATTCAGATAAGCCAGGATCCTGATTGATGACAGGCTTGCAAGGCATGGGCACTTTGTTGTAGAAGGCTGCAACCTTTTTGAGTACTAGCTGTCCCTCATCAGTTCTGTAGAACTCAGGCTCCTTGTCCTCTTCCTGGTTGCCATCACTGACGTAAGGCCTGTAGCTAGTGTCAAGTACAGGCTTAACCTTCTCCAGCATGGCTGACGGGACCAACTCTTGGCAGTACACAGCATCAAACACATACAAAGTAAGTTCTACCTCCTTGTTTCTATCTGTTTTGGTAGTGGTAACCTTGATGGGCTTCTGGGTCAGCTTTGGAACCCAAGGATTGATGCTCTGCACCCTAGAAGCTTGTACTCCTTGAACCAGCTGTTTCAGTGCAGCAAAACTATTGAACTCTCCTCTCCCATCTCCTTCCTGAGTAGGCACTTGGGTTGCACTAACTCTGTTCTTTGACCTGCGGGGGCAACCACAACTGCGGCGCACAATGGGTCCATTGGTACTCTGTTGTTGTGTTCCTTCCATTTTGAGAATTTAATAAAATATTAAATAAATTTCAATTAAGTTACTCCCTAACTTTAATTTATTCTTTTATCTGAATATGGATATTTAATTAATATTTTTCCCTCCATATCCCAATTATAGATTTTTTATTTCTTAATTAGTTGTTTTTAGTTTTACCACACCCATTTTAGAATACCTGAAATAATTTCCACCCACTTTCCCAGATTTTACGCCAAATTAAGCACCCAACACAATATTTTTAAATTTATGTCTTGGATTGTGTGTCTTATTTTAGATCACTTGGTATCATTCTTGATTATAATCCATTGCACACACTGAGTGAGTGATTTTGTTTACATAGTGAGTTGCTATTGTGTTTTGTTTTTGGATTGAGTTTTGACACACTGCGCTTGGGCGTATTTTGTCACCAATTCACATAGTAAACATATGTACACCAAAAGTCAACTCACTCCATTTTATTTGTGAATAAATGTATTTTGGATTGTGTTTTGAATAGTTTTTCTTTGCACATGAGCACTTCTTTGCTGTGTTGACCCATTTTGCCCATTAACACCAAAAGTTCCTGTTAACAGAGTGTATATTTTAACCTGATAGTTGGAATTTGTTCAAATCTGGAATCATTTTGTTTAAATCTGAGGTATTTTTGGTTGTCCCCATAGCTTTTAAAACTGCTGTATTGTATCAGATGAGCTATTATCAATGGAAACATAAGTATTTTTGAAGGATGGCTTCTGATCCTGCAGAAGTACTTGCAAAATAAAAAGATAACTTTGTTGTGAGTAATTAATGCTTCTTATATATTCTTAAGGGTTATTCCCTGAGCTGCTAGCAATGTCTTCTAGGACATTCTAACATGCCCCTATTTTGGTTAAGCATTAATAAAGGTCTTGCACTTATTGCACATCAATCAATATAATATATTCATCTTTACTCACACAGGTGGCTCTTGCTGGTGTGGGGATTTGGTAGCCTTAGGATCACTTCTTTCTATCCTGAACATACTTTAAATTTGTTGCTTAGAAATATAACTAATTGGGAGAGTCACATTTTAGGGATTCAAACCTGACACTGCCACAGCACTTGATGTAAAATTGTAGTGGTGTGTTGATGCCTAAAATATTTGCAAGGCTGCGCTGTGGCACTTGGAATTTTCACCAGTTGGTGTGTTGGCGCCTGACGTATAATTAGTTTGGTGCTTTGGTGTCCAATTCAATTGTTAAGCAGCACCACGGCGCCTGTAGCTTTTCCAAGTGACACAACGGTGCTTATCATTGGCTGGTGTTGTGGTGAAAGTCAGTTGACTACTGCTGGTCCAATATACATTATTTTATACTATCAATTTATGGTATTTGGCTGCTGGAATTCATATATGTGGGCTCTGTCATAATTGACATCATTGATTTTTATACTGCTAATTTATGGAGTTGGCTGCTGAAATTCTAATATATGAGCTTTGTCATAATTGGCATCATTGCTTGGTCAAAATTCCCAACCTGGGGCTGGTGGTAATCCACTTGACTGTGTGAGCTTTCAGGTGTGAAGTGGGACCATGATAATGGTTTAATAGTCTTTTGAACCCCCATGGTGCCTTAATTATGTCAAGGAGCTGGATGTACTGGTATTCTAGATGTTGCCAGCACACATAACATCCAGCCATTGCCTGGTTTGGCGCCAATCTAATATTTAGTTCAACATTCCAGAAATGGCAACAAAAAAATATCACATGACTTGTCCAGATATCTAGCAATCCAAATCCAAACTACAAATTACTTCTCTATCTTTGATCCAATTTAAGTCTCTGTCACAGTGCAAGCTATATAGGTCTAAAGTATTATCCAATAAACAAACTTCTCTCTTCTCTAAATCCATATTTGAAGCTTCTTCAAAAGTTGCTCCTCATCACTGGTAGCAGCTACAGTTTTTGACCATGCCTATGAAAGAGAAAATGCCTGAACAGAACCCTCCCACCTTTGCTCACGTACTCAACCAGGCCATATCCCAGGACTCCTGAAAACTTACTTCCACACCCATAACATTGACAAAGATATACCTAGTGTATGCACTGTATTCAAAGAACTGGTCATGCCCAAAGCATGCACCAAGATAATTCAATACAGTTGCTCTCTTCAACCACAAACAAACACACAACCACATATCACAGGTGAAGTTACCAACACCAGGTACATTGGTATCAACAAGTTCTTTGGTAAAAAAAAGGAAAATGTCATCAACTGGCTAGACCACTCAGCCGCAAAACTCCGCGTCAGCCGCATTCCCCACAAAAAATGGGTACAAGAAGCCAGCAAGCGCCTATACAAGGCTGCAGCTAACTGGTTTGCCACCTGGGTTGGCTCACAAACTGACAACCAGCTTGACAACTGGGAAGATTTCAAAGCCAACATCACCCACAATTTCTGTGTCACTTAATCTCTCCAAGACATTGCAATACAGCTCAGCAATCTTCCTCAGAAGACCACTATCACAGCTTATGCCAATGAATTTGAAGAAATACATCAAAAAATCCAAAACCCAGCACAAGCTGACAACGTACACACTAGAGCCTCATTCATAAATAGAATGAAACCCTCTGTTGCTGCTCTCATCTGCCCAGAGGCCAACACCTCCATGCCCACGCTCATTACAGAAGCCAAGCGCGCAGAAAAACGCGCAAACATGGAATATGCTGCACGCAACAGCAATCACTCTGCAAACAGCAATGGCAGAGAAAACTCCAATGGCAAAAAATGTCAAAATACCAACCATAACAACAACAACTCCAATTGCAACAATGGCAATTGCAGCCAAAGCGCAAACCGCTCATGTTCCAAGAAAGAGGACACCACTGAAGTTAACAACGCTGAAGTAGCAACCTGCTATGAATCTGATCCCACATTCTCTGACCTTGAAGGTCTCAAAACAGAGGAACAGGGAAAAAAGGAGGGAAACAGGTTTGAGTGCCCCTGTCTCCCCCCAACTTGACAAGAAATTGTACTAAGGCACAAACTTGGCTGCTTGCATCCCCTGTGTCCCACAATCCTCCATTTTTTATGAGCTTAAAAATTAAAGATCACTCACAACTTCTTGTCTACCCATGCACTTACAAATCTCATACACATAAAATCCTATTTGACTCTGGTGCACAACACACTATGGTAAGCAAACCATTTGTAACCAAGTACAAAATACCAGTTGTCAAATCCAACTTCAAATACGCCAGAATGGCAGAAAAATCAAAAGTTCTACTCAAAGGCAAAACAACTCCCTTCAGAATTGACCTCCAAGGCATCCAAAAGTCCATCAAAGGACTTTTCATGAACAACATAAACTATTACATTGTAGCAGGCATGGACTGATTCACCTGAGTGAACCCCAGCATATGTTGGAAAACAAAGACCATGACCATCAAACGCAATGGAGTCAATTTTAACATTCTCAAAGAACCCAACAATCTCATCCTAAGAGACACAGTATTTGTTCAAGTCATAAATCAGGACAATTTGTAACTTATAACCAAAGACAGTACACTCCATATAATGAGGTACACAGAATTTAACAACATACAAACAGCCAAAATACAGTCCCCAGAGCTTGCAGCACTTCTAAATGAATACGCCCATCTATTTAAGAAAGAGCCAATAGACCAACCCAAAAATGGGAGATCAAACATGGCATTGACTTATGCAAGGCCATGCCCAAACCTGCACCCCTCTACAGACTCTCCCCCATGGAGACCCAACCCCTCAAAGCCCATATTGAGGACAATATAGCAAAAGGATTCATCCGCCCATCAGAATCCCCTTGGGGGGCAGCAGTGTTTTTTGTAAAGAAAAAGAAGGCTCACTCCATCTAGTAACAGACTACAGAGCTCTCAATGCAAGAATAGTAAAAAAGATATCCCCTTCCACCCATTAAGGATATGTTTGCAAGACTCTCTGGAGCCAAATTTTTCTCCAAATTTGACTTCACCTAAGGTTACAACCAAGTTGAAGTAAAAGAAAAAGACATAAAAAACTGCATTCCATACAAAATTTAGTTCCTTTGAGTGTAAAGTAATTATCTTTGGGATGATTAACGCTCCTGCAACATTTGTCACTATGATGAATCAAGCACTAAATGGTCTCACAAATTCTTTATGATACCTAAAAATATCATATTCCCAAAAACTAAAGAGGATCACCTCATGCATGTCTGCAAGACACTCAATTGACTCACAAAGCAAAAACTCTATTCAAAGCCAAGCAAGTGCCAATTTATGGAAAAGGAACTCTTGTTCTTGTGTCACATTGTCTCTGACAGTGGCACCAAAGCAGATCCAGATAAAATAAAAGCCATAAATAACATACAACGCCCCACCTCCGCTAAACAAGTTAGATGCTTTCTTGGAATGGTAGCTTACCTAAAGAAATACATCAAAGACTGTGGAAAACCAATCACATCAATCAATGACCTAACCAAGGATAATGCCAAAAAGAAATTCATCTGGACACCATAATGTGACAAGAATTTTCAACTATTAAAACAAGCTTTTATCAAAGCACCAATCTTGCAATACCCTAATAACAATGGGTGCTACAAGCTCAAGTCAGATGCCAGTGACACCGCCATTGGAGCAGTGCTACAAATTTGCCAGCCAGGGCAGCAAGACTTCCTGCCAGTATGTTAAAAAAGCAGAAAATTAACTAACACTGAGCAGAGGTACCCTATACACAATAAGGAATTGCTAGCAATAGACCATGTATGCAAGAAATGGAGATTTTATCTAGAAGGACACTTAAACAATCAAGTACTAACTGACCATAAATCTTTAATCTATTTAAAAACTCATAATGCACTTGCACACTGACAAGCCAAATGGATGTCCTTGCTTGAGCAGCTTAATCTGGACATCCAGTACAAAAGGGGGCAGAGCTGGTCACAGCCAATGCTCTCTCTAGGCTATGCCATCCAAGAGAGGATCACCCTGACCACCTGGACCCTGACTGGCCCAACCTATACAACACTGAGTACAAGACAAAAGGAAAGGATCCCTCCACACATCAACTAACTCATGATACGCTAGTAAGGAATGAAAAGTACTTCCATGTATCAAATGTCACAGTATACTGAATCATCAAAGATAAACACATTCCATACATCCCACTTGCACAAAGAGTTGACACTATACTAAGACACCATTGTCTGCTAGGACACACAAAGGCTAACAACCTATACCTCACACTGAAAGAGATAGTATGGTGGCCCAACCTGAAGCAAGACATAATTGATGTTCTAAAAAAGTGTACAGTATGTGAAAAATACGCCAGCACCAAGGCATCACAGCCAACAGTTAACCCAGTACCTGACCCTGAACCATTTAAGGTTTGGGGACTAGACGTAGTGGGACCCTTCCCAGAAACCAAAACAAATCAACGTTTTCAAATTATAGCCATTGACTTTTCTACATGCTGGCCCATCTGCTGGGCAACACAGAACCACAGAGCATAAACAATAAATTGCTTCATCAACAAGGCAATAATAGCCAACTACAGAACTTCTGACTACATCATAACAGATGGAGCCACAGAACTATCAGGTCACGTAGTAAACAAAAATTTAAAAACAAAGAAATCAAACACTCCACAACCTTGCCCTACAGGCCACAGGCCAACGGCAGAGTTGAACGCCTGAACGGAAGCCTTATCAGAACCCTGGAGAAAATAATGGATGGCAAAGCCAAAGACACATGGCCACTCTATGTGAAACATGCATTACTAGTATCCCGGTTTGTACTAATCAAGGGACAGGCTACTCACTGTTTGAACTAAAATATGGGTACAAGCCAGAAATAGTCACCTGCAATAATCAACTGTATGTGAAGATTCCCCAGGAAACCCTCCCACAGTAGAAAAAGCACCAGCTCTACAACACATATTCCTCAAAGCTAAGATAGCAGAAACCAAAAGACTCAAAGCATAAAAGGTAACCTCTGCAGAGGACCACTCCTAATCAACTCTCCTGTCTGGATCCTGGGTGGAAGCAGGAAGAAGCTGGATTTAGTACAAAGAGGACCAGGAAGGATTTTCAAATACTGACCAGACAGAAACACCTACCTAGTCAAGTTCCAAGGCACCAAAGACCCCATCATCAAAAATTATTACATATACCGCCTTTGCCTCATCAAAGGGGAACACTCAACTCAGCTAGTACCTACTAGCAAACAACTTCAGGAACGTCAGGCAACAGCTGTCAAGACAAAGCCCCCTCATGATGTACCTGTCAGGAATGAGAATTTGAATGCTCCTAAATCTCAAAATACAGAATCAGAGTTGAACCCTGGACAAAACCCTTTGCAGACCGCCAGACTCATAGGCTGGAAATGCAATAACCCACTAATAATTGATGAAGTTGCTGCCAGCCCGCCAGGACCCAAACCCTTAGTTGTCCCACAGGATTCTGCAAGCAAACCGCAAGTGCAAGATGCCGGGAATTTCCCCAAGGTGCCAACGCCTGACACTGGCGGTTTGCCCAGTGAAATAGACAATTTTCTCCCTGAAAGTTATTCCAAACTGCCCCCAAAGTCCCAGGGAAGGCACTGAACCCAAAGAGGCACCCAATACCTGAATCAATAAACAGAAGGATTTGAAGTCTTCTCACCCCAAAGTGGCTAATGGCAAACTGCCAGTGCCAAGTGCCACACTGCCATCTGAGACACTCAATGCCAACCTGCCCAAGCCCAGAAAACCCAACCAAGAAGTGAAGCCTGGCAGTGTGGGATAAATACCTGCCAGACCAAGACCAACCCCCCATTTTCATTTTTAAATAAAGGTTATGAGATATTGGTTTTCCCAATTATTGCCGTATTTTATTCTTGTCATCTGACAGTTAACTCAAAGATCATCTGACCCCCCTGCCAACCCGCCAGCTATGTACCGCCCACCAGGTGCTCCCTTTGGTCCCGTCCACTTCACAGAGTACCCCTTAAAGCCTGAGTACAGGGACTACACTGCCAACAACATACTAGCCCAGGAATCCTTGGCCAGAACTACTGAGAGAACCAGATACAACCGAGAAGGCCCTTGGTACATTACCAAGCCCTGCCTGTTCAGAGATAAATACAACTTTCTTCCTGCCTAACAAATAGACATGGAGCCATCTGTCACCCCCAAACCAATGCCCGCCTCCTCAGCCAAACTCCACTGGATCATACCAACAAGCTTTTTGGAATTGTATATATAGCTCTCACAGGAGTAATAGATACTATTGTCCCCACTGCCAGTCCGTGGTTGTGGCTGGGCAAGTCAATGTCCTACCTCATTAAGTTAGCACCAATTCTTTGGTGGGCCCTGCCCACCCAGTCCACAACCCGCCAGTTCCCAGACGCTAGCAAGCCAGCCAATCAGGGTTGGTTCCCTGACAGTACCAGAGTATCCCTTTAAGGGAGGGGTGTGTTGAGGATCTGGATGTACTGGTATTCTGGCCGTTGCTGACACACATAACATCCAGGAATTGTCTGGTTTGGCGCCAATCTGATATCCATTTCAACATTCTAGAAATGGCAACAAATCAATATCACATGACTTGTTCAGATATCCAACTATCTGAATCCAACCCACACATGACCTCCCCTATCTTTTATCCAACTTAAGTCTCTGCCACAGCGCAAGCTATATAAGTCTAAAGTATTATCTAATAAACATACTTCTCTCTTCTCTAAATCCATATTTGAAGCTTCCCCAAAATTTGCTCCTCATCAATCATTTGCTTTTACAATTGCCTTATAGCAATTTTCAATGGAGGTGCAACATCTCACATGTACTTATTTGCAGACATGGGGTTTTAACCTGTTAATGATGAGCGTGAGAAGCATGGTGTTCCCATTAGTGTAAGGTCTTGCCCATAATGGCGCAAGGTTATAAACTAGGGCGTGCAAGGCATTAGGATTCAAATTTAAAAGATATAGAAACGTAGGAACTGTCTGTAAGATAATCTTACAGAACCCTGCTAAAAACCTATATTGTGTCACAGAAGGAGTGATTGAGTGTAAAAACCCTAAGCAAATAAGATAAAACAAAGTATTTAATAGTGAACAATTTGTAACTAAGGGAATGATAATATTAGGATATTCTCCATCCGCAAATTGGTACATATAACTATTGAACGCTTCTTTAAGGGAAAACAACAGATACAACAAGCCTAAGGCTTGTTGTCTTACAATTTACATCTGTTTAAAAAAAAGGAAAAGCTAAACTTTGAAATGAAACTAATAAAAATGTATAAATTCTTAAAAATTAAGATCTCAAGTTAAATTTGGATAAAATTGAAGGGGAAGAAATCACTTAGAATTTTGGCTTAAAGACTACTCTTCAAAAGCTCCTTTATTTATAGTAAAAAGCCTTTTCAGTTGGATGTGATGGTCAAGGAGAAGCAGCCAAGAACAGGAGCAAGCTGGAGAAAGTTGGGAACCAGAACCAGAAAAGGGGAAACAGAAGCCAGCACTATACGCTGATCAGCACGTTGAAGCTGGGAAAAAAGCGGCAAAGAAGTAAGCGGGAGTTTGAACAGTAAGGATAAAATGAAAACTTTCTAACTTTAAAGTAGAAATATATATAGAAAATAGATAACAGAAGAGCAAGCAAACAACAACAACAATTCAAGCGCAAATAGCAAAAACAAAAACAAGGTAATGTAATTAAAATACCTAAATATTAACCTTCAATTCAAAAAATCCAAATATTAAAATACTGGAAGTCTAAAACCAAATGAAAAATATAAAAGCACATAAATAAAAGGCTGCCCTTTGGGGTAGGGCATGACATTACCCCCTCCAGATCCAAGCTCAGGATGTGCTTGGATATAAGAGTTGATGGCCTCAGGACAGTTCTCAAGGTTTGACAATGGCTTCCAAGAACTCTCCTCAACAGAATATCCCTTCCAAAGAACCAAATATTGGAGTTTACCATAGTGGTAATAATGGTTGATAATACAATCAACCTCATATTCAGGGGTTCCTTGGGCCATGTGAGAGGGAGGTGCTTTGTTGCTCTGATGAGAAGGAGGAGGAGAAGTCTGGAGTTTGAGGAGAGACACGTGGAAAACGTCATGAATGTGATACCCTGGAGGAAGCCAGATACAATATGCAACCTTCCCAACCCTTTCTGTTACAAGAAAAGGCCCTATGAACCGTGGACCAAGTTTATGGGAAGGCCATCTGATAGGAAGATTCTTTGTACTTAGATATACAAGATTGTTGACCTGAATGCCCTTTTCCTCCTGACAATGACGGTTGGCCTGGACCTTGTAAACCTCAATAGCCTTAGAGAGATTCTCTTTTAAGAAATTCTGGATGAGTTCTAGCTGGACAAGAAAATCTTTGGCTAACAGGGAACAGACAGAAGAGGTGACAGAAGGAACAAAGGCAGGAGTGTAGCCTAAATTTGCCATGAACGGAGTCATCTTGGTAGAGGAATGGGGAGTAGCATTGTAGGAATACTGGGCCAAAGGTAAATGAGAAGCCCGATTGTCTTGTTGTTTGTTGGAAAAACAGCAAAGGAAACATTCTAGTGTCTGATTGGTATGTTTGGTTTGCCCATCAGACTGGGGATGATAAGAGGTGCTAAGGGAAAGGTGAACACCTAGCTGAGTCATAAACTCCTTCCAAAACAGAGAAAGGAATTGTGGTCCACGGTCAGAGACAATATCTCTTAGAGTACCGTGGTGGATGAAGACGTTCTTGACAAAGAGGGAAGCAGTCTGCTTTGCGGTGATGTTAGAATTGCAGGGAGCAAAAATAGCCTGCTTTGAGAATCTATCTACAATGACCAGTATGGCGTCAAAACCTTTGGACTGAGGAAGCTGGACAATATAATCCAAAGAGACAGACTTCCAAGGACCTTCAGGGACTGGAAGGCAACATAGAAGACCCACAGGTTTCTGGGTGGAGTGTTTGCTTCTCTGGTAAACTAGACAACTACTGACGTATTACTTGACAAAGATGGACATATTTGGCCACCAGAAGTTATCACAGAGTTTAGAAAGGGGTTTCTTATATCCAGTGTGGCCTGCAACAAGGGAGTCATGAAACGTATGGTTAGAATCTGTTGAAGGTCCAGAGAAGTAACAACCAAAAGGTTGTTGAAGTATAACACACCATCCATCAGGGAGAATGAAGGGTTTGTGACTGTCTTATTGTTTGTAAGAGCATCAATGATCTGAGATGAGGTCTTATCTGAAAGCTGAGATTTGTGGATTTGCTTCAGTATATTGGGGGTTGTAGTACTGATAACATTAAGTTTCAGAAAGCTCTTGGATGAAAGAATTATCTTGGTGTTAAGAAGTTTGTAGTCTTTGCCAACATTGGATAATGAAGGATGACAACTAAGAGTGTCAGGTAGGGTATTAAGTACACCCTTTTTGTACACAAGCTTGAAGCAGAAGTTTGACAGCTCCAGTACCCATCTAGCGTGTCTTTGGGAAATGCGGCATGACTCGGTGAAGTAAAGCAAGTTCTTATGGTTGGTGTAAATGAGAAAAGGCTCCTCAAGTCCCTCAAGGTAGCAACGCCAATGCTTGAGTGTTTTGATGATGGCAATAAGTTCCTTGTTGTGTATGAGGTAGTTTTGTTCAGCTGGAAGGTGTTTTTGAGAGAAATATGCAACAGGATATTGCATCCCATCCCCCCAAGCTGAAGGAGAACACTGCCAACAGTATAATCACTGGCATCAGCCTCAACTGAGAAGGGTTTGGAAGGATCAGGCATCAGAAGGACAGGTGTGGAGACAAAGACAGCCTTTGTAGCATCAAACGCAAGCTGGGCCTCAGGTGTCCAGACAAAAGGAACAGAAGGAGAAGTGAGGGTAGTGAGTGGCAAAACTAGAGAAGAAAAATTTTCCACAAACTTACGGCAATAGTTTGCTAATCCAAGGAAGCCACAAAGTTGTGAGCAAGTCTTGGGAACAGGCCAGCTTTGGATAGCATCCACCTTGCTAGGGGAGACAGCAAAACTGTTTTGAGTGACAACGTAGCCAAGGAAATCAACCTCAGTGCAAAAGAATGAGCACTTAGAAGATTTTGCAAACAGGTTGTAGTCTCAAAGTCTCTGGAGTACTTGGTGGACATGGGTGACATGGCTGTCAATGGAAGAGGAGTATATGAGGATATCATCAAGATAGACAACAACAAACTTGTTAAGGAAGGGCAGAAGTGCCTCATTCATTAAGGCCTGGAAAGTTGACAGAGCGTTACATAATCCAAAAGGCATTACATTTTACTCATATAGCCCAAACAGGGTACGGAACGTGGTCTTCCATTTGTGGCCAGGAGAGATTCTGATCTGATTGAAAACGCTTTGGAGATCAATCTTGGTGTATACAGAACTACCAGCAAGGCAATCTGTCAGAGCCTTAGCAGAAGAAATGGGGCATATATCCTTGATTGTGATCTCATTGAGGGCTCTATAGTCTACACAAGGGCGCTTGGAGCCATTGGATTTACTGATGAAGAAGATGGGGGAAGAACAGGGGGAAGTCAATTGAGAGATGAAACCCTTGGAGAGTTCCTCGTTGATGTAGTTTTTTAGTAGAGTGTTGTCAGAGTCAGAGAGAGGAATAAGCCTTTCCCAGGGAGGAGTGGTGCCTGGCTTAAGGTTAATCTGAATATTGTAGGGCCTATGAGGAGGTAGAAGGTTACATTCCTCCTCACTAAAACAATCCTTGAATTCAGAGTAACAATAAGGCAATCCATCTTTGTCCTTGGAGGAAAGAGTATCTGGGATGGTACTAGAGATAGCAGTCAGGTTTGGTTTGGGGGGAGTCAAGTCAAGGGTACCAGGTACTAGGGATAACAATTTGACAACGTCATTGCATGTAAATGATATCTTGTTGTTTGGGTGATTGAAGTTAAGTAAAGACTCTCTTAGCCAAGGGAATCCAAGGATGAACAGAAAGGATAAGTTGGGGAAAGAGTTACACGTGACGTGGAATGGAGAGCCCTCCAAGTCAATGGTGACAGGTTGGAGGATAGGTGTGGCGCCAATGAGAGTACTGTTTCCCACCTTAACGTCAAGAGATCCAAAAGCGGGGAGTCCAAGTAGTTTAGCAAGTTTCTCCTCAATGAAGTTGGCATCAGTGCCAGTGTCAAGAAGAGCAAGCACCTTGATCTTTCCCAAGGGTCCATGAATGGTCACTAGGACAGTAGGTGACTTGGAAGTCTTGTTGAGGGACAGCAAAGCAAGGATGGAGGTCTTGTTGGCAAAGGGGAGACGTTTGGAGAGAGGACAGGCTGGTAGAAGATGATTCTTTGATCCACAGTAAGAGCAGAGGTTGTTGTTCCTTCTTCTAAGGACTTCCTCAGCAGTAAGGCAAAAACCTCCCCCAGACTTTGGCTTGGTGCCAGGTGGGGGGGTTGAAGAGAGCAAGGCCTTGTCTGTGATAAACAACTGGGCTGTAAGAGATAGGTTAGAAGGATAGTGTGTTTTCAAAGAAAGATAATTCCAATTCCACTTAACCACTTCTCTGATAAGAGGTTCTAGTTCTTCAGGGAGGTTGTGGTGGAACAAAAATTCCTGGAGCAATCTGTTGAGGCCTATCTTGTAGAAGCTGCAAGCCTCAGCGTCAGAGGCTTGTAGTCTTGACTGGAGGGAGCAAAACTTCCAGTTGTATTTGCCAAGTGGAAGAGAACCTTGTGTGAGACCTGCAAACCAAGACGCAGAGGGAGTGGACGACTCCTTGTCTTCTCCAGAGAAAGATAGGATTGAACTGACAAAGAGGTCATAATTCTGAAGGATGCCCGGGTTGTGTATCAAATGAGAGCTAAACCAATCTCTGTAGTGACCAGTGAGCTTCTCGGCAAGGTAGAGGACCTTCTGGGAGTCAGTGGAGAACTCAGACCCGTAAGCAGTAAAGTGGACCTGTGCGTAAGCTAGAGTGTTAAAAATACTAGGGGGTGGTGAACTATAGACTAAGGTATAGAGAACTACTGTTTGGTTGGTGTAAGTAGTGGGGGTATGATCCTCCTTATTACAAAAAACCTTATCATATAACCAACCAAGTAAGAAAACTACTAGAGATAACAAAGCTATAATAATAATAGAGAGAAACAAAGCTAAAAAATAATAGAAGAGATGGAAAAAGTGTTGCCTGGGTCAATCCCATGGGAAGCCAAAATAATGTAAGGTCTTGCCCATAATGGTGCAAGGTTATAAACTAGGGCGTGCAAGGCATTAGGATTCAAATTTAAAAGATATAGGAACGTAGGAACTGTCTGTAAGATAATCTTACAGAACCCTGCTAAAAACCTATATTGTGTCACAGAAGGAGTGATTGAGTGTAAAAACCCTAAGCAAATAAGATAAAACAAAGTATTTAATAGTGAACAATTTGTAACTAAGGGAATGATAATATTAGGATATTCTCCATCCGCAAATTGGTACATATAACTATTGAACGCTTCTTTAAGGGAAAACAACAGATACAACAAGCCTAAGGCTTGTTGTCTTACAATTTACATCTGTTTAAAAAAAAGGAAAAGCTAAACTTTGAAATGAAACTAATAAAAATGTATAAATTCTTAAAAATTAAGATCTCAAGTTAAATTTGGATAAAATTGAAGAGGAAGAAATCACTTAGAATTTTGGCTTAAAGACTACTCTTCAAAAGCTCCTTTATTTATAGTAAAAAGCCTTTTCAGTTGGATGTGATGGTCAAGGAGAAGCAGCCAAGAACAGGAGCAAGCTGGAGAAAGTTGGGAACCAGAACCAGAAAAGGGGAAACAGAAGCCAGCACTATACGCTGATCAGCACGTTGAAGCTGGGAAAAGAGCGGCAAAGACGTAAGCAGGAGTTTGAACAATAAGGATAAAATGAAAACTTTCTAACTTTAAAGTAGAAATATATATAGAAAATAGATAACAGGAGAGCAAGTAAACAACGACAACAATTTGAGCGCAAATAGCAAAAACAAAAACAAGGTAATGAAATTAAAATACCTAAATATTAACCTTCAATTCAAAAAATCCAAATATTAAAATACTGGAAGTCTAAAACCGAATGAAAAATATAAAAGCACATAAATCAAAGAGCCTGCCCTTTGGGGCAGAGCATGACAATTAGTTATAGCTTTTGGGGCAGCAACAAATGCATCTTGTCAGACAGCAACTTGTTCTGAGATATTATATGTCTGCTTAATGCTTAATAGGGATGTTCTCACCACAATGGGATAAATGGTCTCACTGTAGTGGTATTTGTCTGCCTCTTTGAAGGAGGCCTGTGGCGTCCCTGCTCCTAGGAGATCACCAAGGTGTGTCCTGGGTCAAAGCCAGGGACTTACTGGGTTGGGCTGTCATCCTCACGGATACTTGTTTATGCTCCCTAATTATTATTTGCAACTGATAACTGGGGAAAACGTATTTCACAGCAATTCATGGGCTACCAAAGCAGCTCCATCATCTGGGGGCCTGTCTGCGTGATAATCTTTGGTACAACAATTTCCCAAATCTCAAGGTTATAGGCACTGTGTTACTTATTTCCAAGCCAGGTGTTTTCCATGAGAAAAAAGACTAATATTCTGCATCCTCTGATACTCTTAATCAGCTTCATAATCCTTATCACTAGGGAAGTTCCATGTCACAAGAAAGGAGAATAGGAGTCAAGATAGACTTTATTGACAGAAGGAAGGTCCCCTTATAAACCTTCTTATTTTACACCGTTTTGGGGACATTTTGAACAGCTACTCCTTCAAAAAGAACTTATTAAGGCTCTAGAAGACATCTGGTTACTGCTAACCAACCAGATATGTAGCCATTAATATTTAGATCCAATGCCAAACCAGGCTCCTGCTTGCAACTAAAGGATTTCAAAAACCCTCCAGTAGAGACCCAAAAGACCCTGCAACTTTCCAGCTAGCCTCCTTCTTATAGTGTTCTTTTACCAACGGTTCCTCCTTCAAAATAGCTTTCTTCAAAAGCTTAAACCATTGGCACTCACTTTTTCCTATAATTAATTAAGCTTACACACTCACTTTCTCAAAATTTTAAAGTCTTAATTTGCTGTTTTCTCACTTGCATGTTACGCTTTTGGCTTCCAACCAATCATATTCATCAGGAAACATGCCAGAACTCAACCAATAATTTTAGAGCGCAAAACTAGACCATTTCTGATGTTCCACCACAATTCAACTAGGAAATCCATTTTCATTGCTCAAACCACTCAAAGTGTCAACTCTTTGTGTACCATAGTGTTAATTGGTTCACAGTTCCAGCACTAGTCTTCCCTGCATTCAACCTTAACCTATTTAAATAGTAGAATAATATTTAAATTGTTCTTTTTGATCCTCTTCAACGTTTTCCCTGTATATTTACTAATATTGTAAAGTCCAAGGAAAACATCCCACTTTTGTCTATCATTTTTCAGAAAATCAATTTGAAAAAAACCTTGACTTGTTTCTTCAGACCACTAGTCCCTCTGTTACTTCTGCAAGTCCTTTTCTGTTATCTTCTACTCTTTAAGCTAGTCCTGCTCTATGATCTTCCAGTCCTTCAGCCAGTCCTTCTTCATGAACCACTCAGGTTCTGTCTGCACTATGAACCACCTAGGTTTCATTCCTCACCATGATCTTACAATATTTCATTTAGTCTTCACTGAAATCTTCCAATCCTTCAACTAATCTTCACTATGATCTTTCAGTCCTTCAACTAGGCTTCACTTAGGATCTTTCACTATGAACAGCTGTGGTTCCATTTTCAGTCCCTGTTACTAATACCTCATATTCAGGAAATAAGTCTACAAGGCTACTGGAGTTTGAGTGGGCCCCTGCAAGTGACCTCCACTTGGGTCATCCAATCACAGAAAATCATTATGTCTGTGCAGTTGTCTTTACTCACTCAGGTGGTTAAGTCTGAGCTTTCAGGTGCAAAGTAACCAACTTTACTTCCCAGAGACCTGATCCTTGTCAAGTTCTGCAGCTGCTTCCCCAAGCAGCTACCCTGACAACGTCCCTATGCATATATGTGCCCCCAATAATAGCTTTAGGACCTCCCCAAAGCCTCCAGGGAAACACAAACAAAGACACCTTACCAGTCTGCGAGGTAAAGTGCTTACTCACAGACCTCCTGTAAGCGCACAAGAGCTCGTGGAGCTTCCTCAGCTTCTCTCTTTCCTAGCAGCCAATGTTACCTGCTAGTAAGAAGAGCCATCTTTTCCCAGTAGCCAATTTTACCTACTAGGCCCTTACCTGTCCCAAAACCACTAGACTTTCTCTTGGCTAACATTAGCCCCGCCTGCAAAACTGCCCAACATGTGGACTGTCGCAAGGCCCAAGTAACCTCATATTTGTAGCCTGCCTATATAGTGAACAAGGCAGCAGCAGGCTCAAAAAAGCGTCCTGACACTGTGGCAACTCACATGGGTTCTGAAACCTGACAAATGCAGAGGCAGATTTCTGTGTAATGTAGCCAACTTAATATATTGGCACCTTTCACACTTCCAGTAAATGGTTTCAACTGTAAGTTTAGCATTTGTTACAGGAGGTCTGACTGGTATGGGGTTATATTGGTGTTGCATTAACCTAGATGGAATTGATTATAAGCACTGGTCAATACAAGTTGGTCTTGATAAATAACATAACCCTCTGGGATCTCCCCCTCAGTGTTAGGCAGAAAGATTTCTTGATGAGGTGTTACTTATGATAAAATAAAGGGCTTTACAGGTGATGATAAATCTGTATGCTAGATATATCCTATTTGGTTTATTATGATGTTTCTGAAGGATTTTTTGATCATTTACATAGTGCTGAAATTAATATTAAGTGATTGTTAAAATTTTAGTTTTAGGGTCTCAAATATTAAATCAAAGAGACTTCTGCACCTCAATTTCTGCACTTTTAATTTTGCCCCTCTATTCAAATGAGTGAATAATATCTATGAGTTTTTGTTTTACCCCCAAAGGAAGTTATTGAGTGTGCATCAACTTGACAGGATGTATTCCAAGGACTTGCACTTTGACACACTCAATTTCTGCATGAAGCAGTTTCCCACCCACAGTATAATATCTATCTTAATAGCCATTCAAAATTAAGATGTATCTTAAATCCATCATTTTGGCACTTTGAACTTGGGTTTTTGATTTCACCCACTAGTTATTGTATTTTAAAAAGTCAAATTTTAGAAATATTAATTTTTTTGGTAAATTTTTATTGAAAAAACGTGCAGGGAACAAAAAGTTCATCAATTTAAAGATTTTGATCTCTGCACTTCAACTTTAGGCACTTGCCCAAATAGAAACATACTTAGGGCAGTTATAATGAGCCCCAAATATACTTTATTTTAGGTGAGTATATTTTGCAGCCTAGTAGATCAGGCAAGTAAAGCTAAACAGCAAAGACTGGGATAAGATACAGTGCAAGATGATTGAAGCCAAGTTAAGAATAGAGAATTCTAACTCTATTTAAAATATTATGCTGTTTCCATTTCATCTTCTGGCACAAGGGGGGGTTCTTGAAGGGGTACTGAAGGAGCAATCTCAGTACGACCAAGGACTTCATAAACTTGGTTCCTAACTTATCAGCTATGCTTTGAAAAACAACTTACTGAACTGCCTTAATCTCTTTCATGCTGTTAAGGTTTGACATCTTGATGGCAGGGATAATAAGATTTTGATCTTCTGGGAGATGACCGAAATAGGAGTTTGCTGGAAGTTCTAAAGTATAAGGATATATCAAACAAAATGTGTACTGTTATCTAACTCCAGCCCAAGGATAGTTGCTGTCTCAAGGGTCCATGTCCTTGCCACATTTTTAACAGAGTAGCCACCACCTCCAAGGACAATGGTAGGGAGATTATAGGTGAGAGCATGCTTTAGGCAGTTGGCATGGCCTAGTTATTAGCAGACAACAATGAAACAAAGTACCTTGGTTTGTGAGATTGAAATCTCCCAGCTTATCCCCAACAACTGAGTCAGCTCCCATCTGCATCACCAGTGCTTCTGGTTGGAACCTCTCCATTGCTTTCATTAGAACCTATGTGAATTAAAAAATAAATAAATGTTAATACATTTTTGTAAAGAAAAATGTATTGATCATCAGTTATGCCTTTGTGGAGAGGAACATTAATAGCATAGTCCTTTCCTGGCCCTACTCCACTTTCCTAAGCATAGTTAGTTTAGAATAACTAGATAGCCTACAGCAGTGCTTCCTGTTCCAGGGAAAAATCCATTTCCATGCCGGTGGAAAGATATAGTCATGACACGGTTAGTATTATAAAAGAACTCTTCAACTCCATCTCCATGGTGAACATCAATATCAACATACATGACACGGCGATGACATCTTTTAGGATGAGAAAGTAAGACAGATGTGAAGCTTACGTAAGTAACTCTAGGATGGCAGCTGCAATGTCATTGGCATAGCAGAATCCACTAGCAAAGCGCCTTTTGGCATGATGCATTCCACCAGCCCAGTTGATACAGATGTTGGAGCGGCCATGATTGATTCTATTAGCACAGGCTTAATTAAGGATCAGATGAATTCAAAAGGAGTGTATACCTATAGATGCACCAACTATGCTAGCACTGTAGTCATATACACCAGTGAATGTGGGACAATCATCTGCCTGGACTAGAATATCAGCTTGGATCAGCAGTTGACTTACGGCATGGGTAAAGATCAACTAAACCATTGCTTATCAAAGGTGAGACCTTCTTGAGATAATCAATGTAGCCTGGGAGATGAATTCGTTTAAGCTGCTCCTCAGTAGCTGGATGTGGTTTCTTGAGTATTTAGCATCAATTGTTTTTTAATCTTACAATGATTGTCATGTGTGGGAACATTCTATAGTTCTGAACAAGCTCATGTGTCATATTGACTCTCTCAGGTACCATTGGATGAGTCTCAGATAACTGATAACTGGATGCATCAGCTATAAAGTTGACATTAGCCTTTTGATAAAGATATGCTAGCAACTATTTGAGACTTTAATATACTATATAAAAGCACCTAATAGTATATTTTAATGTTTTTAAATGAATTATAAAAAAGAACATTGTTTCTGTTATACTTTGTTATATATTTATGTGCAGGTATTGAAAAATCATCTTTTACTTCTGTATAAAACTTCTAATAAAACTAATTTTTGTACATTCAGTTAAAACCCTGGGTCTGTAGAAAAAGTGGGGTAGCTTTTATAAAATCTAAGTTATTGTAAAAATAGTACAGTACTCAAGAAAGTAAACTATGGTCAAAATGATTTATAGTTATGAAAAACTAGTGCTGAAATACTAAGAATCTAAAGGATAGAGTATATGAAATGTTTCCCTCTACTTCATCTGAAATTTGATTGAATAAATAAATGAGAGAGAAATTAAATCAGTTGATTTTAGTCTGTGTTGAAACAGCAGTTTTTTTTAAAAAAAGCCCTAAAGTTTAGTATGAGGGTTTAATGCCCAGAATTCTTCAATGATTAAAAAATTAGATTGTCATTCTCAACTTGTTAGGTGAGCACATTATATTTTGGTCATGAACAAAAATATTGTATGATCTTTTTTTAAAATTCATGGATTTGCTCAAGCTGATTAGCACGAGCTATGGTTGTACAAATAGAAATCCTCTACATCATGCGGTAAACTAATGTTATGGAATACTTAACTAGAGTATCCTCCCAATTTGAGGGGATACTGTTATCATATTGTCGATATTCATAATTCTTAAATTAGTTTGAAAGTCGGAACTGGTTCAATCTATCGTTTACTACGTGTACTGAGAAATTAATCTAAGTAGCTTACGAAGAGTGATAGTAATGATGTCATGAATGGATGAATGTAAAGCCATATACAGCCAATCAAAAAGGCACAAGGGATTATCCGCGAGCCAAAGCCCATGAGCCAATCAAAAATGACCAGCATTGAAGTTCGAAATTAACGAATATGTAACAGAACCAGATTATAAAAAAGAAGAGAAGGTAAATTTAAGGGTTCTTACGTGCATAAAAATACGAGACTTTCTTATTAGCCATCGGGTTGATATAAAGCTTAATATTGTAGGTCTATAAGTTGAGTTCAGAACCAGAAGCTTCAGCCGATGTCACTAGTTGCGAGCCGTTTGATATAATATTTGATAAAGTCACCAGCAATACTTAAAAAGGGATATCGGAAGTGCGCAGGAAGGGATTGTGAAAAACTATAAAAGCAAATAATAGCAACCTATGGGAGAGAGAAAGCAAACATGGATGAGGAGCTATTTGAGGCCTTGTTATTGATATCGTAAAACCAATCATCCCCTAAATTTCTGTCTCGGCTCACACGATTCACTGAGCCAATCAGATCTCGACGCCACTTCTTAATCGGGGTGAGTTGCTTGTAATACTTTGCACAAAAAAATAATGAAGCCATCTGACAAGTTCGCAGCTTTATAAGCTAAGCATTTGTACATATTAACCCTGTTATATTTAATGAAACATATGATTTTCAATAGTATCTGTAAGTATTTACTATCTAATAATTTTTCCGGTTATATTTATATCTGGCTAATAAATAAGATATAGCCCTTTGATTTTCAATCTTATCTGAACCAGCTAAGCTTAAAATCATCCTAGCCTCTAATCTGCATCAATAAGATACTTTGCTGCTAAAATATTACATAATCTTTTAACTGTTAGTATTGCTATAACCAACCCATATAATCTAAATTAGGCATCAATTTAATAATCTAAACATGTTAAACCCAATAATAATTTGAATATCAAACATAGCATTATTAGATCTAGTTTAATAAATTGGTTTTCATTTTACATTGTGCCATTCATTCCGGTAACCTTGGTCTACTATGGAAATCAACTTCAAGCTTGGCTAGGGCCGCGGCAGATTAAAAACGCTAAGATTAAGCAAATACTGTAATTGTTGCATCCAAGCCATCTCCTTTTTGTTTTTTGGATTCCATTATGTCAGGGGAATCCAAAATTTAAAAAAAGAAAATGGATATAGAAGGATTTCTTTTTTCCGGAATTGCCAAATTACTTCCATATATTTTCATAATAAATTTTTATTTTTGAGTTGTAATTGAAAACAAACTAATATATTTTATAATTTTAAAATTTGAAAGAAAATAAATCTATACTTTTATTTTTTTAAAAAACTGAAAAAACCATCCTGCTGTGGATGTGTACAGCTACAATTCCAGAAAAAGCGTAGCCAAGACAATTCTCCAGAATCGTAGCCAGATCTTAAACGGTTGGCTGCTTTTTTATAAAGCAGACATTGTTTAAGATCCGCTGCAGCCATAATCTTGGCCCCCAAATAATATTATACAGTCAATACAAAAATTACCCAGGTGTCACCTTTATTTAAAATAAAAGAGAATCATAATGAATGAAATTGCCAAAATTGGTATGACTAAGCCCCACAAATCTTTATCATGTACAGGTAAAAAATAAGTGAAAAAATAAAAGCAATAAAAATGAGTATATTTTCAAAAAAGTGGAATACTAAGTGTCGGGATTACACATTTAGCTGCTTCCTTGTTCTATTATTGTTGTTTTAATGTTGAAACTGTGGGGTCAACCTCCAAGCAAGGTTTCACACAAAAGGTCCTGTAACCCTTGATTCGACCACCCTGGCACTTGTAGCCAAATGGGGAAGTCAAATTGAGTTACCAAACAAGGAAACATGAACCAATAAGGAATCTTGACCCAGGGGCATACTGATTCAGTGCTTCACTGATTAGTAGGATCAAGCCGCCTCCCAGGATCAGATCAGTGGGAATCTTGTTCCTCCTAAGCAATTCACTGCAGCTATATAATTCCCCATATTCAAACAAAGACAATTATCTAGCTCCTAAAATATTTTTCCTGTGTAACTCTGCTAATAAAGTACAGTTACAACATTAAGATATCTCAATCTCACTTTAAAGCAACTTAATTTTAAATTAGGGTTTATTAATCATATGCTCATTTTTAAATTTCTCATATTTTGAAGTTCAAATTTCAGCTCTTGGCCTTCTAGGCCTCTTTTCCTAAACAGTTTCTACTTCCCACTTATCTTTTCCTGCTCAAAGTAACTTCATTTTGTTATTTTGTTTTGCTTGCCTCCCAGTTTTTGATTCTATAAGTTAAAGTTAGTAATGATTTAAGCTTTCTGTCAGGAATGACAATTTCTTTGTACCTGAACCCCAAAGTATGGGGCCAGGGTCAAACCCTGAACAAAACCCTTTGCAGCCTGCCAGTTCAGAAGACTGGGGGCTTAGCAGCCCGCAACCAGTTGATAACTTGCCTGTTAGTAAAGTTTATGCTAATTTGCTGGGATTCAAATCCTTGACTGCACTACAGAGTTTTTCAGGCAAACTGCTAGTGCCTGATGCCGGGGGTTTTCCTGAGGTACCAACACTTGCCACTGGCAGTCTGCTTGGTGAAATAAGCAAATCTACCAATAAGAGTTGCCCTGAACTCGCTCAAAGTCCAGGAAGTGGCACTGGACCTGAACACCTTTTCAATGCCAATTTCTGAGTTGTCAAACAAAAGGGTTTAGTGTGTGAAAGGGGGGCTAAACTAACTAAGTTTGGCTCCCACTCTGGTGGGACAAACCACCAGGATACCATCCAGTAAGCCACTGAAAAGCCACTCTAAAAGGAGACCATAGGGAGGATGCAGGAGATAGCTTAGAGAAGTAGGCGTTCAGACCCATCCACATCAGGCCAACAAGCAGCCAAGGGGTGCAAGAAGAGTCACACTCTACAGTCAAAGGTACTGGGTGAGAATTGAAATCCTTCCCTTTCTGATGGGAGGAAAAAGAGCCAAGGGTTCCTCAATTGGAAGAATGTCCAGGTCAAATCCAGGAAAATGTGGTACCAGATCATCACATGTGAGCCCTTTAACAAGGGACTCCCCAGAGGAGAGGAGGTTCTTTGAGAAGTGGAGGATTTTAGAGTGGTCATCGCCAACAACTTGCGCAGAGAAGGAAATCTGGGACCAGAGGTCTGGAGAAGTAGACCAAATTAATAGCAGAGCCAGGGCCAGGGAAAACACCACAAATTTGACAACAGGGAGTAATATTTTTGGAATCCCTGCAAAATTTGAAGTTCTTTGATGGCCTTTTGACACTAGAAATTATCAAAGTTTCACCTAGCAGAGGTTACTATAAGAGACTATTAAAATTTTAACAGGCTTAAGAAGCCAGGGTAAGCTTCTCTAAGGTTGTGGCTAACTTTAACAAGGATTAAAGCAATAGCGGGTTTGAAAGCAAACAAAAACTCAAGAAAACCAAAATTTAAGTAAGATTTTATATGAACTACTAAATCAATTATACGGTTTGAACTAGTTTTTCAAAATCGTATAAGCAACAGGTTAGTGCTATACACTGAGGCTACTCCTAGGAGATTTGGGCAGGACAACAGGAACAAGAAGATCAACGGAAAGGTAATAAAACTAAGTATTTTTACTAACACTTTCAAAGATTCAAAAGAAAGGACCCAAATTTTAGAATCCAAAACTTCCAAATAAAGCTTTAACAGTACTGTAAATTCAGAACCTAAATGTAAAAATGCAGGATTGTCAAATCCTTGGTCCAAATTTCAAATTATTTTTGCAGGCAACTCAGCTGAGTGAAAATTAAAATATTTAATAAAATCAACCATTTAATTTGACTTTTTTGATTTATTTAATTTGGCAAATTTTGAATCTCTTGAGCAGATAACTCAACTAACTAAAGACAAAACACAACAAGCAAATGCAGGATACATGAATAAGGAATGCAGGATTCTAATGTACAATTTGTGATTTCCTGTATTTCAAACAAATCATAGACATCATGTGAAAATTAATGAATCTGAAATTGCGGGATTGTCAAATCCAAGAACCAAGTTTCAAATCAAAAATGTGGTGAATTTGAAATAAATATAATTTATGGGTGTCTCAAAAAGGATGCCAAAGGATCTAGAGTGAATTTGTGCTAATTCTTTTAGGAATTGTAGGCATTCTCAAAAATTACCCTATTTCAGTTTAGGACAGCTAAAATTTAGATCCTACTATTCACCAACTTAACATACTTAACAATAAATTAATTAAAATATACACTTCTCTTTTTGAATTTATTTTTTTTAAAATTTATTATGCTTTCTTTTAATAACAACCAAATAAACAAGCTGTTCCCTGGCCTTGACAAAATCATGCAGGGCTACTCTAGGTCTTCCAATAGTGAAACTCTGTCTATGGTCATTCCTAACCCGCATGCCTCTCCTAAAGCACTACCCAAGAGTGTGTTCTTTCTCCTGTGTCCTCAAGCATGGCCCTGTTTGCTCATCACACACAGGCAGCTGCTAACCCAAATCATGTATCAACATTGGCATCCAGAACCAGCCAATTGAGCCAAGGAGTCACCCAGGGAAACCAGAATCCAGAAACAGCCAATCAGATGGCAACATTTGGTTCCCAAGACAGACACTTCCCAACTCCAGCCAATCATCCTGCAAGACACAGAAAAAAGCTAATTACCCCAGAAATTGTTCTTGAAATTATCAAAAAAGCAAGTGATGCTTATGTCTCTCAGGGAAATTGCAGCTGTGATGGGTTTTGCAAAATCCACTGTGGCTGCAACCCTGCAAGCCCATGCCAACTGTGGTCCCCTCCCAAAAAGACCCCAACTGGAGCCTGTACTTCAACTGATGGTGAAAAAGTCATCCCCTTATGATGGCCATCATATAATGTGACCCACAGATGCCCCTGGTCCAGTTTGTCTCCAACTGGGACTCCATGGTATTTTCACAAATAAGAGACCAGTCAATTTTTGGATGAACAGAGTTCTGGTTGCTGCTATAATCTTGTCCAATCAAGTCCTCAGAGGTACCAGTTTGATGGATACTGACCCATATAATTCAACCATTATTAAGTTTTAAAAAGGGAGGGCAATGAGGACGCACAATGACATCATTTCTTTGTTGTATGCCAAGATTTCTGCAAGCATTCAAGATTATGGAGAAAAGTGTATCCAATCTGACGTCTACAAGCGCGGCCCAATCTTGTATCAATTTGTTGGGGTTTTGTTGGCAGTTTCCCCATTGGGTGTCAATTATTACTCAGCAATATCAAACACCGCAGATGGGTATGCCTACCAGACAGAGCTCAAGGACATGCTAGAAGAGTGGGCTACCCAGCAAGCCGTGCATACAGTTGTACTGAGTGCGGAGATAGAGCAGCAGGAATGGGCAACCAAGGAAATTAGTGTTGCAACTGAACCAATGAGGGTCCAGTACTTGGAATTGGGGAAGACAACAGTCCAATAGGAAAGGACAGAATAATAAGAATAAGGTATCGTTTATTGTAGGATATTGTGATTAATATACTAAATGGGGAAGCCACAAGGCCACAAGGGGGTGGCATAGTGGGAAGTTCCATGTAGGGTTTGGAGCCAAGGAATAACTCATGCGGGGATCAGCAGGTCAAATTGGCAACGCTCCTAATTAGGATGAAGTGCCCGCCATTTGACATTGCCATCAGATTCATTCATAATGTTAGATACGTCAAGGGGCAACTCATCAAGCGCCCCCTGTGTATCGTAAGATACGTTAGCAGGCGAGGTTCAAATCTCGGTTGCAACACCCCCTTGCCCCCTGCTTGTTGTCAGACACCAGGACTGGAGTCTGCGGAAGGTCTGGGAAGGTCCGCACAAACAACCTTTGTGTGGGGATGGCACAGCAGGGGCGCAAGCAATCGTGGTAAATTGGTGTTTCTTGGTGTTTCCTTGGGCATCCTCAAGTTGGTAGGTGTGGTTGTCATAGACAGCAGCTACCTTGAAGGGCCCTAGGTGGTTGGGTTCTAATTTGGCAGAATTGGGATTGAGGGTGTAGACGGGGTCACCTATGGCGTATCTAGCTTTGAGGTGTCTTGTCCCTCCTGCAATCCGCTTGTGTTTGATTTCTCAGGCTTTGGCACGCCATTGGTCTAGGGAGGGAGTTGGCACTAAGGGGGGCTTATCAGGAACCTTGGACCGTAGTTTCCCCTGTTCAACCCCTGTCAGACCGTCAGGTGTTCCAAAGGCCAGGGTGTTAGGGCTGAACCCAGTGCCCCTGTTGATTCTTGCTTGCAGGATCAGTAGGGCAGTGGGAAGATGTTCAGTCCACGCAGTGTTAGGATGCTCTTGCAAGAGTTTGGCAATCAGTTGAACCAGGGAGCTGTTTAACTGTTCCACGCGTCCGTTGGCTTGCGGGTGGTAGGGGGTTGTGACTATATGTTGGAGCGCGTTCTTGACACAGTATGCCTTCACAACGTGTCCAACAAGTTTGGGCCCGCCATCTGTGATAAGACGCTTGGGTTGCCCAAAGCAAGCCACAATTTCCTTGCCAATAAAGCGGGTAACGGTGGTGGCAGTGTGGTTGGTTGTGGCCCAGGCCACTGGCCAACGCGTGAAATAGTTGATAGCGGTGATAATATACTTCTTACCCAGTCTGTCTTCAGGAAGCGGTCCCACAATGTCAAGGGCCCACTGTTTGAAGGGTTCCATAGCCTTGATGGGTAGGACAGACTTGGGAGGTGCAGGTTTGGATGTATTCTTTTCACACAGCACGCACGTCTTGAGGAGGTCCAAGATGTCTTGACGCATGCACAGCCACCAAACCTTATGTTTCATGATCTCAAAGAGGTTACACCCTCTGATGTGACCCAAGGTTTGGTGGTAGTGCAAGATGGTGTCTCCTTGTTGTGTGGTGGGAATATAAGGTATCTTCTCACCTGTCTCTGCCCGGCGGCAGACGTTCCCAGCATCAATGGTGAACTGACTTTTGTTGTCCTTCAGCTTGGAGATGGTGACCAAGTTAAGGCCCTTGTAGCAGGTTGCCTCAGGGCGCAGGTAGAGCATGGGCCAGTCTGGGTCCAGACCATTGTCCCCAGTGATGGACGCTACATAGAGTTGTGAAAGAGTGTTGGCTGTGACAAGTTCCTTTCCAGGCTTATATTTGATGCGTAATTGATAGGGGGATAGACGTTCAACCCATCCTGCTTGGCAGCGTGTCAAATGGGACTGCGTGTTGAAGTACTGGAGTGACTTATGGTCTGTCAGAACGCGGGTTGGGAAGGTCGTACCTTCCAAGTAACAGCACCACTTCTCAACGCAGTGTACAATGGCTGCCAGCTCTTTATCATGGATGGGATAACGTTGTTCCAAGTCAGTGAGCTTCCTGGACTCATATGCTACGGGGAGGAAGACGCCATTGTCAGTTTCTACCCTTAGCACGCCCCCTATGGCCCTGTCAGAGGCGTCAGTCTCAAGTTTGTACTGTCAATTTTGGTTGGGAAACTGCAGTACTGGTGCTGTTGTGAGCCTTTGCTTCAACGTCTCAAAGGCTTGATCTCTGGCAGGGGTCCAATGGAAGCGCTGTTTGGTATTGAGGAGCTCAGTAAGAGGTGCAATTAGTTCTCTGCAATTGGGGATGAACTTGCGTACATAGGCAACCATGCCCAAGAATGTTTGCACTTGGCCCACATCAGTGGGGGGCGGCATGCTAGTGATTGCCTTGATTTTGGCAGGATCAGGCTTTATCCCTTGGGCAGAGATGGTGTGCCCAAGGAATAGTAACTCTGACTTGAGAAACTCACATTTGGAGGGTTTAGCTTTTAGCTGGTTTTCCCGAAGGGTGTTGAGGACAGCACGGAGGTGTTGGAGGTGTGTGGTTTGATCTTGACTGAAGACAATAATGTTGTCAAGGTACACAACCACACACTTTCCAATCAGTTCCTCAAAGGCTTTGTTCATCAACATGGCAAAGGTGGAGGGAGCGTTAGTCATTCCAAAGTTCATGACACAACACTCAAACAACCCGTAGCGTGTGCAGAAGGCAGTTTTTGCCTTGTCCCCTGGTGCAATGCAGACCTGGTTGTACCCTGCAGTGAGATCAATCTTGCTAAAGACCTTCACGCCTGCAAGTGTATCAAACAGGTTGTCAATCAGCGGCAGGGGGTATTTATTTTTAACTGTCACCTCATTTAGGGCGCGGTAGTCTGTGACCAGGCAAAGAGACCCATCCTTCTTAGCTACAAAGAAGACCGCTGCCCCGTATGGAGAGAGCAAGGGGCAAATGAATCCCTTATCAAGCGCGTCCACAAGGTGCTGGCGGAGGGTTTCATCTTCCTTTGGCGTGAGACGGTATAATGGTTGTGCTTTAGGTAACAATCCTTGAAGTTGTACAGCGTGCTGGATCTCCCAGGGTGGAGGTAGTTGTTTGAGTGTTTCACTGAATACGTCCTTGTACTCCTCGAGGAGTGCAGCTAGCGCTGGTGGTGGTGATGTTGACAAGGGAGGGACTGCAGATGGTTCTGCACAGATAACTTTGACTGAACATTGGTTAAAGTCTAGTCTCCCCCCCTTGAAATTGTATGAGCCTGTTTCTGTCATTCTGACAAACACAGTGTCATGTAGTAGCTTGTTCATTTCCATGGGGTAAATCTGAAAACCCACCCCATTTCTATTGAGGGTGATGACAGAGGTATCCCAGTCAATGTAAGGGCAGTTATGCCGGAGCCAGTTGAGGCCAGCAATTACGTTGTGGCTGAGGCCTGCCATGATTGGCCCAGAGAGCTTAACCTGGACTTTCCCCATTCTTACGGAGAAGGGTACCGTCTTGTGGGTGATGGCAATTCTGCAGGAATCAGCTACAATGTACTGCTTTGAATCTGCTGGGTACTTGGTCTAATTGCTGGGAGTCAGCAAACGCCTGATCTACCATGGTGTGATCAGCCCTGGTATCTACCAGTAACTTGTGGGTGTTCCCACGGAAACAGAAGGGATAGGACAAGTGTGTTACTTTATTTGCGGAATGAGCAGCTTGCAACACGGGGTTGTTGCTATGGACCTGAAAGACGTCTAGGGTTTTGACCTCGTGAAGATTGTAGTTGCGGGAGTTCTTTGCAAGCAAGGGCTGAGAGGGCGGGTCAGTCGGGGTTGTAAGGCCTCTTGTTGTTACAACCCCCAGGCTTTTCCCTGGTCCTCAATTAGTGCTAGCTGGAGCTCCCCCTTGTGGGGGCGTTTAGCTGCACTTTCTTGCTGGCGCAGTTGGCAACGGCCCACTTGACCTTGGCCATTGTTAGGTGCAGGACGTGGTTGGGGTGGAGCATTGTTGGTGCAGCAGAAGCCCATTGAAGCCTGGTTATTGGCCTCTACAATGGCTTTATAGCAGTTGTCAATAGAGGTGCAGCGGCCAACGGGAACCCACTTGCAAATATGGGGCTTTAACCCATTGACAATGAGAGTGAGCAACATGGTGTTCCCATTGGTCACTGCTTTGGGGGCGGCAGCAAGGGCTTGTTGCCAAGCGGCAAGATACTCAGGGACGGAACCAGTCTGCTTGATGGCTAAGAGGGGAGTCCCCAAGATAATGGGAGAGAAGGTTTTGCTATATTGGGACTTGGCGGCGTCCCAAAATGTTGCCCAGGTGACGTCAAACTCCTGGCTGGCCCAGTTGGTGAACCACACGGCAGCAGGCCCCGTAAGGCGGCCAGATGCGGTGGCAACCCACATGGACTTGGGAACCTGACAGATACAAAGGCGCGTTTTGGTGGACTGGAGCCAACTGACAATGTCAGCTCCTTTGACACCGCCAGTGAAGGACTCTAGTTGGAGGTTGAGCATATGTTGCAACAGATCCAACTGTGGCAGGGTGACACTAGTGTCACGCTGCCCGAGGCGGAGCCAATTGTATACACTGGTAAGAACTAGCTGATCTTGATAGATGACATAACCTTTGGGAATGTCCCCCTTGGGGATTGGAAGGAACATCTCTTGTTGTGGAGTAGCCATGCAGCCCGTACTCCGTCCTTTCTTGGGGGGATTTTGTTTTTAAAATAGGTCAGAACCTACTTCTGCTACCACTGTTGCAACTGAACCAATGAGGGTCCAGTACTTGGAATTGGGGAAGACAACAGTCCAATAGGAAAGGACAGAATAATAAGAATAAGGTATTGTTTATTGTAGGATATTGTGATTAATATACTAAATGGGGAAGCCACAAGGCCACAAGGGGGTGGCATAGTGGAGAGTTCCATGTAGGGTTTGGAGCCAAGGAATAACTTGTGCAGGGATCAGCAGGTCAAATTGGCAACACTCCTAATTAGGATGAAGTGCCTGCCATTTGACATTGCCATCAGATTCATTCATAACGTTAGATACATCAAGGGGCAACTCATTGAGCGCCCCCTGTGTATTGTAAGATATGTTAGCAGGCGAGGTTTGAATCTCAGTTGCAACATTAGGGCTGTGGGGCATACCTGTTGGTCTTATCCATCAACCACACTGACATGAATTTTGCAGATGTATGTCTTTATAATTTTGGTTCAGCTCTCAGGCGCTTAAAGCCTGTCATATACAATGAACTGTGCACCTGAATTGAGAAAGGGTATGAGCTTTTCCCTTCCATATTTGTCCAGGACTTATCAGATCTTGTCATGTTATATTCAAGTGATAGTGATAAGTCCAGAAAGGACTCCTGCCTCCCCCATGCCCATCCATTCAGTTTGCCAAGCCTACATATGTGACAGAAGAAGAATTTGAGCAATTAAATCAATCAGCTCTTGCTGCCTCTTCCCAGTCAACAAACCAAGTCTCCCCATCTCCTCCATCAAGTCCAAGCCAATTGCCTTCCAACCCTGACTCCCAAACCACCACCCATTACCTCCCCCCATCTCTGATGCTGTCTCTTTCACAGGCGCAGATGATGATGACATACATTCCGCCCATTCCCTCCCCCTACTAGTCCTTTGATGAGTAAAATAAAACTTTTCTTTGTGACAACTTATTGAAATTGATATTATTTCTTTTGATTTATAATTAATAACATATTCTTTCTACATTATTGACATTCTCATAATCAGTAAAATGCTGTATATTTTATTAATAACATAAAGTTATTTGCATAAATATTTTTCATCATCAATAATAAATTAAAGACCATAAATGTAAATATTACATTAGAATATTGCAATATTTACATTTATGGCTTTAATTTATTATTAATTATGAAAAATATTCATGTGTTGAAGATAGTACTATAAAAACCAGTTTTTGATTTAATTCAAACAAAATGTCAAATATATACAGCCTTATCAACAAATTAGAGTCAGCCCTCCAAAATATTGTTGAGCTTGAACATAACATAAGGGAAATTGTGGTAAATTGTGGTAAATCAGCTGGGAAATGAGGGAAGGGCTTTGGTCCAGCAAAACAAAACCGCAAAAAATAGCCTGGGAACAATAGTCAACAAAGAACACAAGGAAATAGTCTAAATCTTCAAAAGGAAATACTCAAGCAGTTAGATTTCAAAAATGAAAGTTACAACTTGTGGGAACTTGCAAAAACCAATAGAAAGAATACTCAAAAAGCCAAACTAATTGAAGGAAATGAAATCCCACATGAAATAAACACAAATGAAGAGGAAACTGACCAAATAGAAACAGATAAAAACAAAACTCAGTCAAGAAGCAGGAGCTCTTCAAGAAACAATGAAAATTCAACTAATGAAAATCAATAGGAAACACAAGTAGCATAAAATTAAGGAAGATCAAGTCCAGAAAAACAAATGAAGAGCAGCCAACGCTCATGAAGTTTGCTGAAGGGGCGCCTGTGGCTGAGGGGGCCGCAGGGGAAACAATTTGTAAGTTTATTTATGTTTTACTTAAATTTACTTTAGTTATAACTAGGAATGGGGACAAGGTTGTGGAAGTGGCGGCTTTCACGTCGAGTTGGTTTTACAGGTGTTACCAATCACTGGTAGCCCTTGTAAAGCAAATAAATAAATAAATAAATAAAAATAGTTCAAAATAACATCAATCAATATGCAACAAAAGAAGCAATGAATAGGGAATTCAAAGCGCCAGAAGGAAGTTCAACTTGGGTCAGAGAAGCCTATGAAGTAGGCACAAGTATTAACTTCAAAGGAATGATGGATATCCAAATAAATGTCAACATGAATTTTGACAAATATATCTTTGAATGCCTTGAACAATTTCAATTTTCAACTATAAACGCATATGAAATAAGCCTGAAAAAAGTCAATTTCAAGTTACACAAGAAAACATCAAAGCCACAATATTCAATAACTTAATAAAATCAGTACAGTAGTTTTAAAAGCTATGGCAACAAGCAAAAATACTTTGGATTTAAATGAAAAAACTCAGATGTAAACAAAATTAAAAATAAATAAATCTATTGTAAATTGATATAAATATATTACTTTTAATTTTGTTTACATCTGAGTTTTTTTGTTTAAATTCAAAGTATTTTTGCTTGTCACCATAGCTTTTAAAACTACTGTATCAAATCAAATAGGTGATGCATTTTTAGTCAATAAGATGAAACCTTCATTCATATCTTTTGCAGAGGCATGGGTGGTGGATGCCTCCAAAATGCCTGACTCTTCTTTAATCAATTTTTCAAATACATCCTATACAAATCAATTAGTTATTATCTACAAGAAATTCTGCTTATTTGCAGAAAGCTATACCTCACAGCAACTGCATCTTGCTGTTTACCTCAGGATAGTACTACACTGCATTATGAAGGCCAACGTAAAGAAGCTGGAGGACGTCCCCCTTCAAATGGACGTCTGCCAGCTGGCACTGGATAAAATGAAGACACCGCGGGGCTACCAAAACATAGAGAATGTCCTATATGACTGTTTTATGTTAGCTTTGTTGTACAGATACACAATACCTCCCAAGAACCAACTCCTTTTCAATTTGCTTTTGCAACTGCCTTTTATAAGACACTCAGCCATCACTGGGGTGCTGAACACCACCCCTCTAGCAATTGGTGCCATAGTTGTTCACCACATACAGAAGAGTATGTGGTCCCAATTGGATGTATTAGCAGAAAATATAATTTTGGGGTATAATTCCCCAGAATAATTGCATCCACCTTTGCAATTTGCATCCCCCTAATAAATCATCTTCCCCTGCAATTTAACTTTTTTATTTTTTTTGTTTTTTATTAAAAATATTAAACTTTTAATATTAAAATTATAATAGTAATATATCTAAATATATTATAAGACATTAGTTATAGTTGCAAACACGTCAAATAATAAAAAAATAATTAAAAATGTTTTTATTCAATAGCTCATCAAGTACAGGTTCATTTATTACATAGTTAAACATTGAGAACTGAATTTATCCACAACAAGCGGCCCGCTCCACTTATGTTCTAAACAAGTGATTGTTTAGAACTTGAATTGCCTTTCCCTTGTAATATGATTTGATAAATATATTTGATATGCTTGACCTGCGTCATAAGTACTAATTAGTAAGAGATACATGAACCTCATTGGTTTTGTGTTGTGTGGCTATAGTGGCACTAAATCAATAAGGTCAGATGATGACTTGCAAGGTCCAATTTGTGGCTTACAAAAAGCCAAAGCACCAAAAATGGTTCACAATTATTTAAATTAAATTAATCTATTTCTATCTTTTTTTATTTATTTATTTGTTAGCGCAACATTCAATACAATATTCAGTGCATTATAATAAAAATATGTGTCCTCATATCTAGTATAATTAATTTTACTTAACTTTTGTAAGTATTCTTATATGTCTATAATACAATTCAATGTCACATAATTATATATAAATAATCAATTTGAGTCCTATTAAAAACAAAATAAATAAAAATAAAAACAAATAAAACCCAGAGCACCCATTTATCTGATTGGCTCAGAGGCAAGGGCTTTGGGGAGGAAGGATTCTGTGTGCTCATAGAAAGCCGCCACTACATTGGGTGGCATTGCAAATTGGCTAATCTCAAGAATATTGAATAGATCCTTGGTGTCCTGGGGGAGGCCTTTCTTCACCTTGTTTTTGATCCACCCAAAGACCTCCTTGATTGGGTTCATAATTGGGCAATATGGGGGAAGAAAAGGAATCTCATTGGACAATCAGCAAGGCAGTGGATGGAGGAATAGCTATTCTTGTCAATGGATGGAAACTCAGACACAACCTGATCCACTTTGTGGAGCCCAACATTATCCAACATAACAATGTTGGTTGTGCCGCAGTAATTGATCTGGAGGTATTCCTTCACGGCTTGGAGAAAATCAAGGAATGTCCTGCTATTATGGGAGTCCTTGATCATCTGGTATTGATCCAACCTGTGAGGACCAAGAAGTGCTATCATTTAATAGGTCTGGTAACAGACAGCTGCACAATGGGCTACGCTATCCTTGGACCCCTTCTTGACCCATCCATGCCTAGACCTGAGTGAGGAGGAAAACAACAATTTGTCAATGTAGAAGAACTGTACGTTGCCAGTCTCCTTAAGGGCCAGATAAGTCTTGGCATAAATGTGTCAATCCTCAATTGTTTTTTGCTGTTCCTATTGTACAGAAAACCTTCCAGTACTTTCCATGAGAAGCCAAGATTGACCATGATATTGTAAGCAAGGGTTTTTGAAACCAAAAGCCCAAACTCTGTGGCCAGCATTGATTGGGCAACAAGCGTGTCCAGGTGGCAATTCTTGGCTACCCACTTCCTGATTGCCTCAAGATGGGTGGGCTGAAGTAGGCTGGGCTGCTTCTTAGCCTTAGTGGATTTGGCAATTTGCCTGGTGTTGCCATGCTTTTTGTTGATATTGCCAATATATCTGGTTGTGACACCAAATTGGGATGCAATAACCCAAACTGCCATTCCCCCATTCAAGCAGTTAAGGAGAGCTTCACGTTCATTATCTGTCAACTGACGCTGGCCTTTGGCAGGTACTGTGGCATCCTGGATAGCAGGCTCAACACAGGGGATGGGGACCTTTGTGTAGAAGGTGGGATCACACTTGGTTGCGCTGGTGCTGTCAATGGTGGCATAAGACACAGGTGCAGATGGCTCCTCAATTGTGGCCAGTGGCTCATAGGTGGTATCAAAGACGCAGGGGTAGGAAGTGGCAACTCTTGGATCAAGAGTGCGGGGCCGGGTGACAACTGGGTAAACGGTGGAGGTGTAAGTAACCTCAGTGTTCCCGGTGACCCTGGTGTAGGAGACTTTGGTGGCAGGCCTTTAGAGTAGCTTCTGTCTTGGATTCAGGCTGGTTGATTGGGCTTGGGATGCGGGAGGTGGTTGACTGGCAATGACGCCTTGAGAGGCCTGTATGTTGGCATGACTCCCCTTGAGTAGGATTTGGGGTCTGTTCTTAGACCCTCTGGGACGCCCTCGTGGACAGGCTGCCCCACAGGCTAGTGCAGGAGACAGTTGGGAATGCAATTGCTGGTTCATAAAAATAAAAATATATTTTATATTAAATATGTATTTACTTGGATTTTTGGTTTAGTTGTGAGTAGTTATTTTCTCTTGATTTAGCCTTAAATAGTAACAGAATTTCTATATCTGTGATTTGAAGTGTATAATATTGTATACTTTCTGGGTTTAGATAATTTTACATTTCACTTAATTTCATATCTAAATATGGTTGTTGAGATTGAATTTTTCATTTAATTTTATCCAGAGTGGAGCTTCTTTATTTGGGTTGGTGTTTCCTAGTGTGCTTACTGTACATTAAATTTGGATTCCAGTTCCTGCAATTAATATTTGAGTTTACTAGTGGCATTCAAAAGTGATTTGAAATTTGGTTCATGGATTTGACAATCCTGCATTTTTACATTCAGGTTCTGAACTTACACTATGAACTATATCAAATAAATATTAATATTTCTTTATATTTTGCATAACTTCTATTGTTGTGTTTGTGTTTTTTTGTTAAATTAGAATTTCAATTTTTATGTTAATCAAAAATATTTATATAATAAAGAGTGTAAATTAAATAGTAAAATGAAAAATAATTGCTTATTTCTCCTTTTTATCATTAATTAAGATACTGTTTTATTGCATTTTTGAGCTTTCTCTGGTCACTTTAGTATACCATAGCTGTATAGCTTAATTTTATATATTAAAAGTTTTCAGTACATCAAGATCTGTTAATTAAAAAGTGTCAATTTCCAGTTGTCAATCAGGGAAAAGCTGAATTCTCACTTTACTATAGTGTCAAGCATCAGTGAGTCAAACTTACCATATTTGCTTTACAGGGCACTCATCTCTACCCTTCCAGAGTATTATTTAGGGAGCTACCATATTAATACCTCAAGGCATTAAGATTAAACCCCAGCTACCAGGGCTGGGCAAAAAGCAAAACAATCAACTTTTAACTCTCTTAGGCCACCCATCTTTTACTTGGAAAACATTAGCTCATGCCTGAAAACCACTACATATGTGGTCATAACAGATCTGGCTTATTTATTTTATTGCTGATAATGTGCCCTAGTAAATTTAAATCAGCGGAGAAGAACTCACATTTAGATGAGTTGACAAACATTTAGTTATCTTGCAGTGCTATGAGTAATGTATGGACGTCTTTCTAAGGTTGTTCTTTGGTGAAACTATAGATGATTATGCTATCCAGGTAAACTATGATATGTTTCCCAATATTTCCCTTAAACACCTCATTAATAATTGTGAAAAAGGTTCTGGGTACATTTTTCATGCCAAAGTTTAAGAAAACACATTCAAATGAACCATATTTGGTCTGGAATCCTATATTTGAGATATCATTGTGTTTTGTGAGAGAGGGGGCTAAACTAACTAAGTTTGGCTCCCATCTCAGGGAAAGAATCTACCAGGACACCATCCAGTTCAGAGCTGGGATAGCCACTTAAAGTGGCATCCACAAGGAGGATGTAGCAGATATTCAGGGAAAGTAGGAGTTCAAGCCCATCAGAATCATCCTGCTGAGCAACCAGGGGGCGCGCTTGAGGGTAGACTCTGGACCAACCTTGTCTCCTCCTGGGACCAGTACAACTGAGACCTCAGAGAAGAGAGGTAACGGAGAAGGCAGGCCTAGTGGCGCTGAGGGAGATAGATCAGGGGTCACAAGGTCAAGATCATCACAGGTGAGGCTTCTTACAACCTTCTCACTAGTGGTGAGGATATCTTGAGCTCATCCAAGGAGGTCACCAAATATGTGTAGGAATTGATCAGGGTTAGCACCACCATGATGAAATTAATGTGAGATGCACCCCCAAAGGTCAGGGGTGGTGCACCATATCATCACCAAGGCTGGTGCCAAGGTGAACACCACAAACTTGGCAAAGGGCACCAACATTTTGCTCAAATCAATACCTAGACCAGCAAGAAACAATTGCTTTTCTAGACTTTGTTTGTTTTTGCAAACTGAAAGTAGCAATCAAAAAAGGCCAAAGACAAGCAGGAAGGCCCCAAGAGGTAAACAGGACACAGAGAACAGCAACCGCAGGAAAAGAGACCTCAAAGGTGGGGTTCAAAGCTTTAAAGCGTATATAAAGCTTAGAAAGAAGCAAAAGCAAAAGAAAAACAAAACAAAACTTTAAGTAGGTAATTATATTGAATGAATCACTGATCTTTTAAGTTCAAAGTGTTATATTTCAAAACAAAAGCAAAAAGCTTTAGCATTGACGTTGGCAACATATAGGAGGCTCAAGAAGACGTGTAGAGGCCTGAGAGCAAAGGGAAAAGGTAAGGAGAGTCAAACTTCTACTAATAATCTTAGAAAGTTAAAGGGACAGAGAGGGGACCCAAAAAAATCCAAAATTCAAAAAGGGAAAATCCAAACTTTATTTTGTAAAAATGAGCAAGCAGGGGACCAAAAGTCCCCTGTCTTGCTTTAAGGGTGGTAAACAGATTCAAAGGTCACCTGACCCAGAGGCGCGGATTTGATTGGCTGCAGGAGAAATTTTGCCAGGCAAATCCAGCAAGCTTGAGGATTTTGCACCAATTTCTGACCTCAACTCTGATTGGCTGGGATCAAATGAATGGGACAGGTCACCATTCAATCCAGTTAAGTTGGAATTTAATGATTTGGCAGTAGCGCGACCTGATTGTTTAGATCTAATTAATTTTAAATGTGGTTGAGTCCAAGCCAAAAAATAGTCCAAATTAATCAGGGATTTCTCCCAAGTAGGAAAAGAGTTCCCAAAATCAACATTTGCCGCCTGAGAGGGGTATGCCAACACAAATCTCTTGTCAACTGTGCGGGCTAAATCTTCAAGGGAGTTTAGGGGCTTGGCTGGCTTCTGAGGAGATTTCTTGGTGCAACGTGGGAAGATTGTCCTATCCAAGGCCAAAGGGGGGAGTGACTTTACATGTTTGAATCATATTTGATGGAATCTGCATTCAGATCAATCTTGGTAAATAGTTGTGATCCGCCTAAGGCATTAAAGAGGTTTTCAATCAGGGGAAGGGGATGCATGTTCTTAATTTTAACTTTTTTAGATGCTTGGTAGTTGGTGACAAGGTATAGCCCTCAATTTTCTTAGCTAAAAAGAGGACATATGCGCCAAAGGGAGACTTAGATGATCTTATGAGCCATTTTTATATTGCTTCATTTAGGTACTCCTTTAAGGCCCTATCTTCCTGTGGTATTAATTTTTAGTTAGGTCTTTCTTTGGGTATACTTCTTTTGAGGTCAGTTTTTTGTCAGATGTCTTTTTCAGGAGGTATCTATAGTAGCTTTTCTTGGAAGACAGAGAGGCATTCTTAGACAAATTTCAAGAGTGTAGGGTTCTGTTCCTGTAAAGCTTCTGTGTTTTTGAAATTAATGATCTTGTAGGTAAAGTTATTCCAATCAATTTTTCTAATTTCCTTTTCTTCCTCTGTTTCTGTGATTTTCACAAACACATGGTCTCTTGTGAGCGTTTCAAGGTGAGTTGGGAACACATGATGATGTACTTCTACTTGCTGTATGGTGAGGGTAGCGCTGTCCCAGTTGGTGTGAGATTTTGTCTTTCTCATACAATCTAAGCCAAGTACTATATTGTATTTGGGGATTGAGATGATGGGGCCATCAAGGGTAGTCTGTACACCCCCTATTTGTGCCTGGAAAGGTTTTGCCTCTCTGGAAACTGGTATGCTCCTGTTGTCTACCTTAATAACTCTCTTGACATTGCTCTGGATTGTGGGTAGTTTCATAAGGTTGGAAAATATTTCATTGACAAGGGATTAGTCAGCTCCAGTGTCAAATAGTGCTGTGCCCTGATATCTGCAAAAGCAGAAAGGATAAGTGAGGAGTTTATTTCCAGTTTGGGCAGCAAATAGTATAGGATTGTTGGAGGCCACTTGGATCATGGTAATTTAATTCATGTCCTGGTCCCTATATGAGTCTCAAAATGAAGAGAAAGATGGCTTGACTAAGCACTCCCTGACATTTTCTCTCTTCAGGTGCAGTCTCAGTGCTCATCTGGTTTGCCTGAGTGATACAGTTCCTGATTTGAAGATTAGGGTTAGTAGCTCAGTAGGCTTGTTTTTTAGAACAAGTATTCTTCTTTACTGAGAGGCTTTCCTTACACTTGTTGGTTACATGTAGGTTGTCAGATTTCTGGGAAGCTTATTTTCCTTCCAATAATGATTCTTGGAGTTTATTGAATCTACTCATATCAAATTGATGTCTGATATGTGTTGAGAGTCATTTATAGGAATCCAGTCATTCTGTGGGTCCATCTAAGTCTATGTTGCTGGGAGCTCTTTTTGGATGTCTTTTTATGCAGCAACATACTCTTTGATAATCCCAGTCATCTTAAAGGGCTGAGTTCTGTCATGATCACTACAATGGAGTCCTTTACGGCAAATTTCTCTAGGAAGGCAGCTTTGAAATTGTCCCAGTTTTTGTTGTGATCAGGTTTTTGGTCAAACCACTTGCTTACAAAATGTGAGGCATCCCTGGTAACATTCAGGGAAATTTCACTAGCCCAGAGTTTACGGGGGTAGCCCGCTTGTGTAAACTTATTTTGTGTGCTTTGAATCCAGAGGTTGGCATTTTCACAGCGTAGTCCTGAAAAGATCCCAATTTCTGCTGAACAAAGGCTCTGGAATACAAAGTTAAGTTTTTGGGGTGTCTTGAGTTTGAGGCGGATCTAGAACAACTTTGATGTTGAGCAAACTGTATTGTTTTCTGGGTACAAGGATATTGTTGAAGACAGTGTATCCTGTTGTCATGGATTCCTTCCCTGACTCTTTCAATTGTTTGGATCACTTCAACAACATAGAACAAACACAACAACATGGTCACCAAGTTTTAAACACTAAGTTTTATGAAATTAAGAACTGGAACGGGATTTGAACTTGAAACCTTCAGAAATCATCAACCATTAGTTTAAAGTTGGCTAAACAACTTACTTTAGCTAATTATAAGCCTGCAATTGATTCAATTTTTGTTTTCAAACCTATAATCAGTTTCAAAAAGGTTAATACTTCTACCAATAACGTCACTTACTGCTCAGCAGTTGATTGGCTGAATTGGCTCTCCCAGGCGCTTTTGGATCTACTAGATGAAGATGAAACCAAGGCTCTGTTCTGCACTTTACTTGATGTTCCTATTGAAAACCGTTTTAATTTTCAATATCCTGCAGTTCAGCTTCACTCTGCTTATGTTAGGGATATTATTTTATTGCTTATACAGTCAGAAATCCATGCCCATCTTATCCAGGTATTAGTTTCAGCCATCCTATCAATGCAAATTATTGGAAAATCCCTCTCACCTCTCCTCATATCCTCTTAACTTACTCAGCCTCTACTTTTATGCTATTTAAGTGTAACAACTTTACCAAACTTAGTTGTTCCAACAATAAAGATATTACTCTTCTAAGCTACTCCTCCATTTTTGATAACACTCTTTTTTGAAGCCATGAGAGGAATTCTTTTCCTATCCTGGTTTCTAGCCTACTTCTTGACCAAGGTGTACACCTTGGAAAATCCAACTCCTACAACCAACTGGGCTAATCCCTTTCCAGATGACGCCCACCAGAAGGAATCCCTCGCCAATGGATGGTTCAAATATCCGTCTGGACAATGGGGACGTAAATTCCACTATGGCCGGTTGTTTGCTACCCCACCCACTGAACCTACTCTGGTTAGACTGTACGTTTCCTTTTACCTCCTGGCATATTTGGTGGGCTACTATCTACTTGGACAATTCAGTTCTATGTTTAGAAGATTTGCTTAACTAGGACAACTTGGACATCTTGCCATGGTCACATTTCCTATTGGTTCAGTAATAGCAGGCTTGAATGTAGGGGCCTTGGCCCATCAGCTGGGAAGTTTATTCCCCACAAAGTGGGTCCCTGACACCTTTGGGGATGTTATATCCTTCTTCATATCTGCTCCAGCCAGTAGGAAGAGCCATTTTCTGGGTTCTTTTCTTAGAAGGAATTTTTTCCTTTGAGTTGCGTAGATGTGGATAACCTCTTGTGCTACCACTGTTGAGAATATGCTTCTGGGAGTATAAAAAACATGATAAATGGGGAAATTTAAGAATAAAACAATACTTTAATTGATGTAAAGATAGAGTGTTGTATAGTATTGTGGGGGCCACATGCTGTTCATGTACATCATGTCAGTCATGGAGCTTGTTCAAGTAATATCATGCTTAGGGTTTGAAATTTTTGATCCCCATATAATGTGATCATTTGACAAGAGTACCACCAATTGTTCATTAGTTGGGGTGTTTCTTGTTGAATTTTTTCCTGAGAGAGAGTAATTTTAAATGTTACAACATCACTAAATTGATTAAGTAAGAGGCTACCTGTCCTAACATGAACCAAGGGCCTGTGTATGGCACCATTGAATTAATAATACTGATGAGAGTAATATAAACAATTACATATATTTGATTGGGAGGTGCTTCGGCAGTAGGCACAACAAAATATGGGCAGTTGGGCTTGGGGTGAGAGATAGTTCCATGAGTACCACGTACATGAGTAAGTAGCTGAACTTATTGTTGAATACCCAGGGCTAAATTATGTACCAAATTCTCTCTCTATTTGCGTGTTTTGGTTTTCTGATGAGAACTAAGGGATAATACAGAAGGATATTCTCTAAGGTGAAATCTTTATAGTGAGGATTGAGAGGATACTCTATGAAGTGTAATGGCTCATAAGGCAAACCTGGGGGTCTAAAATAGTTGGTCCAATGGCCCTTGAGTTATAAAGCTGGACTATCTACAGGAGTGGTTGGACTTGACAGGGTGGTATTTATATAGTACAATATTGTTATAAAGTAGGGTAATAACTGATCAAACCAAAGGTTCATTTCTCTCTTTATTTCAAAATTATGATATCAATCATTTTACGTCAGGGGTTTTATAAAAAAATTTGAATGAAAATTATTGTGGGCCAGGGGCCCAAGGGGGTCCAGGACGTAAGAGCTGGGGCATTGCAGCTGCAAGGTGGTGCAATAGCTAGAATCTTCCTCTTGAGCCAAACATTTGTCAATACTCTTCTCTACTTTGAGAACTATTACTATATTTAGGCAGGTAGGTGGTCCAAGTCCTTGAAGTCTTAAACCTTTATTGGCATATACTACCTTGTTAGGTTATATGTCTAATGAATTGGACAGGTTTTTAGTTGATTTAAATCAGGCCACTAAGTTAGCATAGGTCATCAATCTCCAAGCTTTCCTGCGTTTGTTTTCACTTCTTCCATGGTCCTCAGGGGTTGCCTTATTCAGAATGATGACTTTGTTTTTATTGACAACAGGGGAATTCAAATCATTTTCTTTGTATTTCAGCCACAAAAAAAATAGGCAGACAACCGGGCCCCAGGGCTGACAGCCTGTGGGCTGAGATGACCAGGGTTTGATTCCAGTTTGGGGTGAATTTTTAAGGAATTATTTGTCATTCATGGTAGCCTTGACTGAATTGAAGAAATAGGTGGTGAATGCCATTTTACCCCTGCTCATAAACACTGTAATTGACTGATATATCAGGGACTCACAGGGGAGCAGCTGGAAATCCTTGGATTATTGACTAAGTTTATGGGCATGAAAATCTACCTTGATGAACATTTCCACAATATTTGGCAACTGTGGTAAAATTGACTCCCTGGTAATCAACTCCCTGGTGCTTGACACTATAGTAAAGTGATAATTCAGCTTTTTCCCTGATCAACAACTGGAAATTGACATTTTTTTAATTAACAGATCTTGATGTTCTGAGCACTTTCAAAATATAAAATTAAGCTATACATCTATGGTATACTAAAGTGACCATAGAAAGCTCAAAAATTCAATAAAAACAGTATCAGTATTTATAAAAATAAGGAGAAATAAGCAACTATTTATCATTTTACTATGTAATTTACACTTTTCATTATAAAAATATTTTTGATTAACATAAAAATTGAAATTCCAATTTAACAAAAAAAACACAAACACAACAATAGAATTTATGCAAAATATGAAGGAATATTAATACTTATTTGATATAGTTCATATAAGTACAAATGTGAATATCTTATATTTTACTAGTAAATTAACAAAAATTAAGACATTTCTGTAAGGTCTTGCCCATAGTGGTGCAAGGTTATAAACTAAAGTGTGTAAAGAATTAGGGTTAAGATTCAGAAGGTATAAAAAGGTATGTACTGTCTGTAATATAATTTTACAGAATCCTGCTAAGAACTTATACTGGGTTACAAAAGGAGTTATAGAGTTTAAGAACCACAAACAAAGAAGATAAAACAATGTTGTGAATACTGCTATTCACCATGTTTCAATTTTGCCTTTGGTGGGCCATTTCAAAGACAAATCTCTTGCTTTCACTTTTGTGTCACAAAATGAGTTGATGACTGAATCAGGAAGTACAATTGTTTGGTTTATTGATCCTGCGCAACTCACTTGCCCCACTCATGCTGGTGGCAAGTGATCCTACCGTCCTGGTAGTGTTTTGTGGTATTGCCAACCACTATATATTACATTTTCCTATTTACCAATAAAATTAAGTTCTATTCACATTTTTGTCTTTGTGTCTTCTGTACTTCTGCGCCTCTCTCTAGCCACAACTAGTAGAGATTATTCTTCCAGGGCCGCAAGGTAAACACATAGCCTTCCCTGTCATCTAACCAAGACTTAGTATGAATCCAATCCTAAGGTTAGGATTTCCTGTTGTGTGTCTGTGCCGCGCCTCAGAACACAACAAACAAGGTATTTAATAGTGAAAAATTAGTAACTAAGGGAATGTCAATATTGGGATACTCTCCATCAGCAAACTGGTACATATAACTATTGAAAGATTCCTTAAGGAAAAATAATGGATACAAAAAGCCCAAGGCTTGTTGTTTTATTACTTCCATCTATTTAAGTAAGGGGGGAAGTGAATAAGAAAACTTAGAATGAATTAATAAAAATTTCAAAATTACTAAAATTTAAGATCTGAAGTTAAAAATTGATAAAGATTGAAGGGAAGAAATCACTTAGAATTTTGGCTTAAAGCCTACTATTCACAAGCTCTTTATTTATAGAAATGTCTTTGCCAGTTGAGTAAATGATAGTCATGGAGAAAGGAGCCAAGGACAGGAGTAATTGGAGAAGTTGGGAAAAGACCTGGAGTAAGGAGATAACAGAAACCCAGTAGGAATGCAGATTGGTACATAAGCTGGGGAAGAGAGGCATTGACATAAGTGGGAGACTCAAAAAGTAAGCAAATTGTGAAAACTATTCTGAATTTGAAGCAGAATGTATATAGCTAATAAAATAGCTGGGAATAAGGAAGACAACAACAACAGCAATTCAAACGCAAGTTGGCGTAAAAATAGGAAAATACTTTAAAATACTTAATTATTAACATTTTAACTTAAAATTTCAATAAGAAAGATTAAATCAAAGCAAAAAATAAAGAAATAATATTAAAGATCCTGCCCTTTGGGGCAGGGCATGACAATTTCATTCACTTTCAACTATAACTATTCATCTCAAACTTATCATATATACATAAAAATCAGCACTATCTAATTAAATCAAAAAATAGAAAAATTAAAACTAAAAAATAATTGATCAAAACTAAAAATTAAAAATTAAAGCTAAAAAGTTAAAACCATAGAAGCAAGCAAGAAAGTTCACTCTTCACCCTGCTTCCCCTTTTTCATTTTAGCCCCTTCCAGGAGGGCAGTGGCAATAAGCTCAAGCCGCTGCTTAAGCTCAGAGGCCTTGTATTTGTGCTTAGCTGCACCCTTGATGGCCTTGGTGAAGAGGGTGGATTGGGGGTAGGCTTGGTGGGGGGACGCTGTTGACCAAGTCACACAGCTTGGAGATGGTTTTCTCCTGCTTGTGCTGCAGGAGGGAGAAGAACTTGTTAAACTTTGGGCAAAGCCCAAAGTTGGCCTTGAGATGCTTGTGATAAGCCTCTAGGGCTATAGTGGTATTGAGCTCACCATTCACCGCACTTGGTACACATTCCAACTGACCTTGGCTCTGGCCTTGCCTCTGCGTGACAACCTTCCCAATCCACTGGGGCTCAAAGTACTTAAGGAAAGGCTTGAACTCTGGATGCTTGGCTATTTAAGGATCCTTTGAGAGAACCTCAAACCTCTGCAAAGTGTGCTCTGGCTTTAAAAAAGCCAAGGCACTGAATTTTGCCAGCACAAATTTGCAGGTGTCTGAAGTGCCCCTCTGGCTCAACCTACTAAGCATGGCATGGGCCTGCAGATTTTGAGCAACTGCTTGGCAGAAGTGGAAGTGGCACCCCTGCACCTCCCTGCTAAACAGCTTCTCAAATGCATTGAACTTAGCAGGCTCAAAGTCCATAATGCACATGTGAGGCCCTAGAGCTCTGAGCCTTACCTTTTCCTCTGAGTCCAGGATGGCCTGGTCCTTGTCAGTGGCAGGAGGATTGGCGCAGGTGTGGGGGTGGTCTTCTTGGAATCATTGTTGTTTTCAGGGGGAGGAGGGAAAGTGCTCTGCAAAGGATTGAGAATGTGCGGGTGTAAATGGCCTTGATGGCCCCAGGGAAAAGGAAGAAAGCAAGTGAAATCACTCAGATGTCAATCTGGGCATGAATCATCCAGAGCTATTTGAACATCCGGGAGCAAGTGGCAAAATTACCATTAACTAGCCAGGTTGAAGCCCTTTTCAACTCCAGCAGGTTCTGCTGAGTTGCGTAGCAGATTATACAGTCTTTGGTGCCAGGCCCATTGTTGTGAGGAAGGAAGCGCTCCCCACTTGGAAGCTGCTTGAGCTTGTGGGTGAGCGTAAGCTCTGATAAGACGTCTGAGGCCTTGGGAGAGGGAGATTGGCAGCAATCCTCTTGTTTCTAATGAACTTAACCAACTGCTCTTGAAAAAGGCACCAACTTTAGATTATTGGGCTTTAAATGCTGCAGGGCCTTTATGACCATATCAGAAGCCCAGAGGTGAGAGGAGGTGGGGATTAATTGAACAAGGTACCACTTCAGCATCCTTGTGATCAGATGATTGGGGGGCTCACATGTGTGCTCCCCTTATCAGCAGTTACCTCCTCCTAGCCCTTGGTGTTCAGGTGGGCCCCACAAGTCTTATCCTCACAGACAAAGTTCTTGCTTTTACTTTGCTGTTTTTGGTTGTTGCCATTGAAGATGTAGTTGTCAGCAATGTAACCAGGGCCACCCTTTACAGACATAAGTGGAAAGTACCAGGGGAAGCGCTTAGGAACTTTGAGCTCTCCGTCCACATTACAAATGTTGTGGATGGCCAGTGGATTCCTTGCCACATGACCAGAAGCTTTAAACTTCTTGGAATATTCCTCAGGCTCATCTTGGGGGTCAGATGAGGGAGAGGGGAAGGGTTCTTTGAGGCCTGCTTGGATGCCTCCTTTTTCTTACCAGAAAAAGAGGTGAGCTCCTTGGCAGCCTTTGCCTTCTTAGTATGGCGCTCCTTGGTGGGCTTGGAGTTGGTCTCTGACTCAGAAAATAAGTGATCAGTGAGAGAGTCATCACTTTTATTTGAGGACTTGGGGGAGTTGAAGATGAGGGTGGAGGGGGAGGAGATGGAGTTGGAGACTTTGCCTTTGCAGGCTTCTTGGCACGCTTGGGGGTGGAGGCAGTTTCTTTTGAGCCCTTGGAGGCTTGGCGCTTGGACTGTTTGCTTGATTTAGATGATCTTGGCTAAAGAAAAGTTTAGTTTTGTAAGTAAAATAATTGAGAAGATATATCATACACAAAGAGGTAAAGCAAAACAAAATTTTAGTAAAAAGTATGCAAATAAAGTTTTATTTATCAAGAAAAAACATAACAAAGTAAATAGAAGCAAAATAGAAACTCAAAGTATAGATATAAAGGTTAAAACATAGAAAACAAGTGAATTTATGATGAAGCATCAAAGATGTTAGGTTCATCATAACATTTTAGTGCTAAATTAATGTAAAAGTATAATTAAAAATCAGAAAAAAATTATATAAAAGTTATATGAAGAGTAGCAGGAAGAGTAGTGGATTATAATTGCAAAAAAATTATTATGTGGAATTTTTTTATTGGGAGTTAAAAATTCAAAACATAGTAAAGTGTCAAGTTCAGCACTGTCAATCAGTTGGAAAAAGCTGAATTCTCACTGTCAAGTTTCCTGGAGTTGAGCAGAAAAATCAAATTTACTATGTTTTTTGCATATAAAACTTGCTTAAATTTAAAACGGGTTCAAAAGTTAACCCAGAAGCAAGGCAGTTTCATATGCTTAAAAATAAAAAACACAATATAAGTTAAAAAATTAAATTAATGGGAAGGTGTTTATTAGTGATTAAATTATGCTGGGAGGAGCTGGGAGTGAATAATTTATTATAGTGTTGGTTAAAACATTAAGAAGCTCTCTGTACTAATCCCCAAGTTAAAGTGTTGAGTGGATGGGTGTTGATTGGATGGGTGTTGAGTGGCGCTCATAGTGTGTCACTTATTAATTTAGCCTTAATTCTGAGCCTTTGATTAGTTAAATCCAAAACCAATTGTGTGGCAAGTGGATAGAGTCAAACAAAGGGGGAGTCAAGTTTCTTTTTTTATAAATTACATATGAAATCTCTTAATAAATTGGGCTTAATTTATGTGGCACCACTTAATCCACAAACCTGGAAATGGCATAACGTAAAACAAGTGGGGTATTTGATTAATGTCTATACCACTAAATTCAGTATAGTGGTGCTTGGGAGTTTAATCAACAACTATGGACACTAATAATAAAAATATAATAGTAAATAACAAATTTTATAAGTGCATATGTATTTATTAATAAAATTAAGATTTGGTTTAAAAAGTGTCAAACTGACCACTTTTTGTTTTAGAGTGTCAAACACAGGGTTTTCATTTTTATTAGTAAATTTAATTATAAAATGCCCCTTAAATCAGTCTTTTAGATAACCAAATTATTAAACAGAGTCAAATTTGAGAAATTTTAATATCAGTTTTTGGTTTTGAACCCCTATATTACTAGTAAAAATTAGCTTAAAATCAGTTAAGCTGAAAATACTAATAGAATCACATATGTAGCACTCAACTCCCTGGTACTTGACAAAGTGTTGAGTACCAGGGAGTTGATCACCAGGGAGTCAAAATTACCACAGTTGCCCAATCTTCTAACACATGAGTATTCCATTGTGATTGTGGAAAGCAAGAAGCACCCTGTTTAATGCTTTAGGGTTGCCCTATTTGATTGTATCCATAATGATGTAGATCAATACATCACCCAGGTGTATATTGCCATGTCCAGCAGGGAATATTGACCCATTGTGTCCACCTCCTCAAATCTTCTCTAATGCCTTTCTTCTGAATTTCATTTGATGGCTCAGGAATATGCTGTATTTGGAATTGACTGAGCTCTAGATATTGAGAAGGTCCTAGAGAAATCTTCTGTACATGCATACATTGGTATAACTAGACAAGTTTTGGTAGAACACTGTCTCTTTTGGGGAAGCTGCATGGAATGCACTAATGAATTTGTCCTTTTTCTGCTTTTTACCCTCTGGAGTGTACTTTTTTCTAGCTATTCTGTAATCTTGAAGATGTGATGCCAATTTATAATAAGATATAAAAGTGACAGTGTCCAATATATTGAATAGCTCTCAAGTAATTCTGGGACTTTTTTCCAGGATGTGGGGCAAATCAATGTCATTATTCTACTAGTTGCCCATGTGATTGATCAGAACCAGAATATAAGCAACAAGCCCATGTATCCAGAGCTGTGTAGTGTGGGAGGCAAAAAAGATACCAATGAGCTCAAGTTGTAGTCTGATTTATATCATTTGGAGGTATGGGTTGTTGTTAAGAATGCAGAGAATGATGGGATAGGCATCCTTGGATTGTAAACTTGGCTGCCACCTTATTTTTTTGTAATCCCTGTATTGCCTCTCTTCATAAAAAGCCCAAAATTTCTGACTGAGGATTTCCTCAAAGAAATTTAAATTTTTGGCAATTTCCTTGGAGGTCATTTCACTCATTGTCAGATTCATCATCTCCTCTGCAACTTCATTGGTCAAACATTGCTGTTTTGAAGTCCTATTGGTAATGCTAGCACCCAGATTGGATTCATCTGTATATGCTTGGTCTAGATTGCCCTGAGATTTTTAAATTGTGAGGGAGGGGGAACAGTTGCTTTGGTTTCCTTTTCTGGCAGAGGCTGAGATGGGTCCTGATCTTGGATTACCTCCTGGATGAAGTTGATCTGCTGGGCTTAATAGGACCCATAGTAGCTGTGCACTCCTGCTCAATATCCTGGGCTTGTAGTTGCTCCTGGTACTGCTCCTCTACAATATCAAAGCTTTTATCACCTGTAAACCTCATTTTTAATTAAAAATTAATAAATTTCTATTAAAAACAGAAAAATTATATATTATCAGAATATAATTCTATTAAATTTTGTGTTCTTGTTTGCAACAATATCCCCAACCCTAAGTGGCCAAATTTAGAAGCACAACAATTGAAATAATGCCATGGTCTCCTGATAAATTTTGTGAATTCACTCTTAAAACACTCTATTTATATTTTAAGCCATAAAAACAATCCATATTTTCTGGAACTTTGTTGTTTCATGTATGAAAATATCACTTCTATGGATGAATCAATTTTGTTGTTTGATTATGATGTGTTTGGTGACTGACTAGTATATTGGTCACTTTATATTGCATCCAGAATGTGACTTGTTCAATTTATTTTTGAATTTAGTTTATTTTTTACTCTAATTTTTTAGATTGTCTTTTTGAGTTTATTTTTGTTGCATGTTTGAATAATTTTTTCACACAGTGCTTGCTTGGCTGTCAATTTTGTTGTGTAGAATTGAACTTCAAGTAAACCCATTTCCCTTTGTTCTGGGCTGCGCTTAATTGGTTTTAGGCTAGGGTATGTCTATTAATCTCAACAGGTTGTAAGACTATTGTAGGAAATATGATTTTAATTTTTTTTTAAAAAAGTATACTATTGGACTCAGAAAAATTGGACTTTTTACTAAAAATAACTGTCTCGATGAAATGATTGAATTATTTCCCCAATATGTTTGAAAGTCCTCTATCTATAATCCTATCTGCACTGCTGCAAAAGTGTTTTTTAGAAAAAAATAGAATAATTCTCTAAAAATGCTATTTTATTTGCGTGTTAATTTAAAAATAAAAGGCACAAAAATATTTCTGGATATTTGGAATCTGTAAAAATAGACTTGGAGTAGTTGTTTGATGATTGATATTGTTTAGCTTATTTTAACTTTGTAGGGATATGTTTTTGGCTTTTTTATTTAAAAATTATTCTCATATTCAAGTTGGTTTTGAGGAGTATTTTTTATTTTATAATTTGATAATGTTACTTTTTTATTAATTTATGAATATTTTAATTTTATATTCAATCTGACAACTATAGCTTGATTTGCCACTTTTTTGCTTTTCAATCTTTTGAGTGGTTGATAGGACTGTAGATATTGCTGGGTTAAGGAAAATAAAACTAATTTCAACATAATTTTTATCATTGAAACAATAATATTGGGTTTTAGTTCAGTATATATGTTTGGAATCAAGTAAGGGGATATAGTTAGAAGAAGAATTGTTTTTGAAGTTATTTATATTAATTAGTTTTAGTTTGATTTTTATAATTAATATCTATCAAGTCTTTCTTTGATCAAACAGTTGCCTTTCTCCATGACTTGAAACAAACCAAGTTTAGCTTTTATGGAGGGAGGGTTTCTAAACCTGGTACCTGGCAGCTTCTAAGAAGCTTGGGTATGTGGATAGTAAATTTCAAAGCTAAATAGTTGAAGCGTAGATTGGTTCGGAGCTCCAGAGGAGGCACTGGAATAAAGTTTAATGCGAGTATATATTTTCTAAATGTATTTATTTAGCTTCCAATGTCGGATATACTCAAGTTCGCTTCACTGTCACGTGACTCGTTTCTTAAGACGTATTTAGATACTAGTGTAAATGAAGATTATTGTAGCAACGACTCCTAAAAAATCACTAGATTGCTATTCCTTTATGGATATACACTTTTTTAATTTGTAGGCGATATAATAGGAGCTCTAAAAACAGCAGACGTGGATATCAAGCAAAGGCGGGTTTCCGTAGCTTTGGCTTGGATGGTTCATGTTTTACAGAAACCAAAGGGATAAATAGTCATTAAACCTTAAGTTTAACGCAACCTTGATCGTTGCTACATATAGCGGAATACCTTTCTTTTATGGCGCTACAAAGTTTGATATTAGCCTGCTATTTGTTTTCTAATATTCTCGCTTTTTGAAAGCTAGATTTGCAGCTCTTGGATGCCTAGGTTATTTGAACTTTTTATGCAACCAGTTTCAGCACTCCCTGCTTCGAAAGTGGCAAAATAAATTCGAGGACAATCTACACTAATAACAGTCATTAAGCTGCCTTTGTCTTAAACATCCACATCCATTGGCTCTATCCAACTGAGGCTACAAAGCCTTCGGATATGTTAAAGTGGTATTTTAAATTTATACAATCAGCGAATCAAATCCAAGCAAACTAGAAACGGGATTAATTAACAAGGATGACTTAAGCTCCCACCTTGTAGAGGCTCAGAACTCTCTTTGTTTCTTTCATATAACTTATCAATCACTTTGATTAGGTTTACTTTACGCTACTGTTTAAGTCGGTTTTCAAAGTGTATTGACCCTGAAATCCGCCATCCAAAAAAGCGAGATGACCACAAAGAAAGTTGCCTATTGCTTTGCACGTAACTGAACTTGCGCTACTTTTCTTGAACCTTTACTTTTCTGTTTTCCGGTTTCTGTCTGCTTCGGTTTTCTGATACATTTTAGGCATTGTATAGTAGAGCCCTTTGTCTTGATTGGCTATCTTCTCTGCTAGTATTCATTTTATGATGTCATTTTTCGTTCGATATTTTAACGACTGGAGATGAGCCACTCCATATTACTCGCTTTTAAAATAGCAATTTATACAGTCGTTTCAACTCTTAGTATGCTATATATTAGTATTCTTTTCTGTCAGTTTTCTTATATTGTATATGCATAATTACACGTCACATCATAATTCTTCTACTTTATTGAATTGAAAATAAACTTGTACTTAACCCTTCTTACCTACCGATTTCTTTGTCAAAAATTATTTCGCATGAGACAAAGCAAATCGACGCATTTTTTTATTGGTGACTTGGAAACTTTAAAATCTATCCTTTTGGCGTGAGCGATAAGAAGATTTAGTTGCAGGCATGCAAAAAGTTATCAATCCAACATCGCGGCTCATCAACTTTCCCCTAGAGTTATATCGGCCTTTACTCCATAAAAATTAATAGCTGGGGTTTGGAGGAATATTTTAAAAGCTTTTAAAAGCCGAAAGCACTAGAGCGGCACAAAAACAAATATTTCGCCTTCCGAAAGCCTCACTTATCGTTTTAAAGACTTTTGCAGACACTCAACCCCAATTTTTGCAGCTTCCAATCTAAACAGAATCAATCCTATTTCCCCTCTTGCTATTAAGCTATGCTATTGTAAACTACCTTGGTTTTAATAATCAATACTTTTGCTCTTACCACTCATCATATAAACTGTGCCTGTTATTTTTCAACCTACTGACTCATCTTTCAGCTGATGCATCTAGTTACCAGTTATCTGAGACTCACCCTATGGTACCTGAGAGGGTTAATATGACACATGAGCTTGTTCAAAACTATAGAATGTTTCCCCGCATGACAATCGTTGTAAGATTATACAACAGTATATACTAAATACACAAGAAACCACATCCAGCCACTGAGGAACAACTCAAAAGAGTTCACCTTCCTGGCTATATCGATTACCTTAAGAAGGTATCTCCCATAGCAACACTTGGCCTGGGAGATCTCTACCCATGCCGTAAGTCAACTGCTGATCCAAGCTGATATTCTAGTCCAGGCAGATGATTGTCCGATGTTTACTGGTGTGTATGACTATAGCGCCAGCATAGTTGGTGCATCTATTGGTACACACTCCATTTGAATTCATCTGATCCTCAATTAAGCCTGTGCAAATAGAATCAATCATGGCCGCTCTAACGTCTGCATCAACTGGGCTGGTGGAATGCACCATGCCAAAAGGCGTGTTGCCAGTGGATTCTGCTATGCCAATGACATTGCAGCTGCTATCCTAGAGTTGCTCACGTAAGTTTTATATCAGCTCTATGTTCTCATCAAGTTAGGTGCCACCGTCGTGTCATGTATGTTGATATAGACCTTCACCATGGAGATGGTGTTGAAGAATACTTTTACAACACCAATCGTGTCATGACGCTATCTTTCCATAGGTTTGGAAATAACTTTTTCCCTGGCACTGGTGCCATCAAGGTATTCAATGAACTTATAGCTTTTCTGATATAGTTGTAGAATAGTGGTGTTGGATCAGGAAAAGACTATGCTATCAATGTCCCTCTTCAAAAGGGTATTGATGATGATCAGTACATCTACCTTTTCAAGAATGTATATGCTTTTTTGATTTACCTAATCCTCTAGATCCTAAATAAAGCTATGGAAAGGTTCCAGCCTGAAGCACTGGTGATGCAGATGGGTGCTGACTCAGTAGTGGGGGATCTCCTGGGTGATTTTAACCTCACTAACAAAGGTACTTTGATATATTTATACTTGCTAATAAGCAGGTCATGCAAGCTGTCTAGAGAATGCCCTTTCATACAATCTCCCTACTATTGTCCTTGGAGGTGGTGGCTACTCTGTCAAAAATGTAGCAAGGACTTGGACTCTTGAAACAGCCACTATCCTGGGTCTAGAACTAGATAATCGTTAGTAGCTAATTATTATTTTCTAAATCTCTTTAGAACTGCCAACCAATTCCTACTTTGGACACCTTCCTGAAGATTCCACTCTGTATATCCCTCCTGTCAAAATGTCTAATAGTAACACTAACAAATCCATCAGAAAAGTTTTGTAGGCTATTAATTTGAATAAGGCTAATGCTTTCAGGCGCAAAGTCACTGAAATCCTTGACCGCACAGAAATTGCCCCCTCAGTAGGCCTTCAGCATACCCCTCTTGTCCCAGAGGAGGAGGAGGAGTTATCAAATGTCAGCATTGCCTCTCAATCATTACTTCCTCCACCCTCATCCTCACCATTAGATGTAGCCTCCTGCTCTCAGATCAGGCACTCTAGCATTGATACTTCTGGTGAGCTAGCTAATATCAAATCCATCTCCCGACTATCTGCTAGCCCACAGATGCGCACCCGCAGCTGGAATAGGTTGCATCACAAAAAGCCTACCCTATTTCCTGACTCACTTTCACCCTAGTTTATACAATAAATATTTATGCTATCTGAGAAGATCATTTAAGCCAATCTTTCCTGATTAGATTACATTGTTATATATATGATGCATATTCCTTCTCATTTGACTGATTGCATTTGTCATAAATAATATTGATAGCATTAATGCTAGGCATATTGTTATCACTAATAAACTGGATCTATTGTTTAATCCACTCTTTGTCCAGATCAATCCTATGATATCATAGAATAAGCTTGCTGTTCTCCTTGAAAAAGATTTAACTCTACAATGGATTAAGCTTATGCTTATCCACAGTTGACATGATTTGGCCAATAAATATTGTAACTTCCTCCCCACTTTATACCCTGTGCTGTTCCCTAGATCAATTGCACAACAGTATCACAACATCTTTGATTGCTCCCTCTCAGGGATTCACTTCATAAAGGAATGACTTGATTGTCAAGCAAAGTGGCCCTAAGGCACAATCTAAATGTCACACCAGTGTCAACCCCTTGAGTGTCAAGGATGGTTAAATCTTAACCAGAACTGTTTGGCCTTGCAAAGGCAAGGATCAATGAATTCAAACCAATCAGAAGCCCCTGAAAGAATATATTGACATTAATCAAGCCACTACTCAGAATAGGGGCTGTGGCAAAATAGGTGGTCATTTTGACAAAAGATTCACAAAAGCGGTTTAAAGCTTCAAAACACAAATATCAGGTGAGTTGGTGTTTCTTGACCAAAAGATCCCATTATTACATCACTTGATTTTTGATTCTTTCAATTGGCTTGGTTCAGAGAATCCTCACCAATGATATCATCATTTATTCCAAAAAGCCCATATGTGTTGGGTTAGAGCCCAGAACTACCCCATTAGTTCAATATATCTCAATATTTTGGCCACCTAATCTCCATGAAAATGAAGTTTCAGTTAATATACATGTTCATATGTCTCCCTGTAAGATGCCGCATCAATTTAATGGTGTCTGTGCCCTCTGCACTGCTGCTTGCAACTCCTGAGCCCAAGATTGTTGAAATTATTGAGCCAATTTGCCAAATCATTTATTTGAAAAATCTCCTTTCATTTCAGATTTTTTTGCATTCTTGTCTTTTTCTTAGTATTTATTAGTTATCTTCTTCCCATATCTTTACTTGGAGTTTATCATTTGTGAGTTCCTATGTTGAGAATTTTTTGCTGCTAAATGTTTTCTGCATTAAGGTTTGCATCCCTTATTTCTTCAATACTTTGGTATTTCAGCAAGACCCCACCATTGTATTAAACTCCAAAAGGATCCATATCTTTCAAAACCACATGGCATCCATGATCTACATGCATGCTGTGTGGCTTATCACTTAGCTATATAGCACTGTTCTTCTATTTTTAATAGAGATATCATTCTCTTCTTAATGTTCCCCTTGATTTTTATTATATACTTCCCAGAAATATATACTCAACAGCAGTATACTGTAAATTCAGAACCTAAGCGTAAAATGCGGGACTGTCAAATCCTTGGTCCAAATTTCAAATCACATCTGCGGGCAACTCAGTAGAGTGAAAAATAAAATATTTAATAAAATCAACCATTTAATTTGAATTTTTTGATTTATTTAAATTGGCAAATTTTAAATCCCTTGAGCAGATAACTCAACTAACTAAAGACAAAACACAGCAGACAAATGCGGGAGACATGATTCAGAAATGCGGGATTTAAAATTACAATTTGACATTTTCTACATGTCTAACAAATCATAGACAACATGTAAAAATTAACAAATCTGAAATTGCAGGTTTGTCAAATCCAAGAACCAAATTTCAAATCATAACTGTGGTGAATTCAAAATAAATATAATTTATGGGTGTCTCAAAAAGGATGCTAAAGAATCTAGAGTGGATTTGTGCTAATTCTTTTAGGAATCATATGTGTTCTCAAAAATCACACTATTCTATTTTAGGACAACTAAAATTTATATGCTTAATGTCAGGATTTTGGGATATTGACTAATTAACGGATTCAACCAATTAACGCGGGCCAGCTGTCAATCACTCTTAGGAATGGTTTCAACAGAATAATGTGGGCTGAAGGTTGCAGGATCAATGAATCAATGACCAAATCATATCCTGGCATTAACAATTTCATGTATTCCTAATTAATAGTGAAACATGCAGATATTGTGCAATTAATTAGTCCACCTCAACAGTCACCTCAAACATGCTTCTCATAATAATTACTATTCTAAACTTTAAATTATATTCTAGAACAAGGGCCATCATAAGGGCCATCATCTGAAACACTTCTAGAAGAGCCTAAAATAGACTGTGCCATCATATGGGCCATCACCTGAAACACTTCTAGAAGAGCCCAAAATAGACTGGGCTGTCAGGCCAAACACTCTAAGATAAAAGGCTTTGAGCCTATTGTATTAGAGTAGCTCTGATTGAGGAATAATCATCTTCACCAACTAGTAGCTGGTCCGGCTAGCTAGCCACCTGGAACATGGTCCAGGTTCACAGCTACTCCACTCAGATTAAGGATAGTTGCACATCCTCAGAAAGGATACTGAGCTGTGGAAGCTGTCAAGCAAGCTTCCACCACAAACCACACCCACCCAAGGTTGGGCCCAAGATAACCTGGATAAACACGGGGCCAGCCCAGCCTCAATATCAGTCTTCTAATAAAGAATTGATATTTCAAATCCTTTCCCTAGTTTGATTCTAATTAAGTGAAGAGCAAAAGATCATACTGTTGCCATACAGTATTAAATCCCATAGTAAAATATAGAGACAACAACTTATGAACCATATCCAGAAGTAGGAAGAACTGTCCCAAATCCTTTAGGCCTTGGCCCTTGTCAGACTTGCTACTTCTGATGACAACAAAATATTCCAGGCTAAAGGTTACACCAAAGTCACAGGTTCTCTGTACTTTCCTAATGTTAGAAGACTTAGGATCTCATCTGGCTGATGATAAAATATCATGGTCCACAATTTTCTGACGCCTGATTACAGTAGATTTCAGAAAACACTAATAATAAAATAGAATTATATCTTACAATCTATTTTTATCAAGTTGCCTTTTCCTTGTTGTATTGATAGTTCATTTGCTGTTGATAATGTAACTTCATTTAATTGGATAGTTTCACCTCCATTTTCCAAGGCAATAGGAAATCAAGTTGCCTCTGCAACCACAGCTGGCCTTGGGGGGGCGACTTGATTTCCTATTGCCAAGGCAACTGGAGATGAAACTATCCAATTAAATGAAAGTATATTATCAACAGCAAATGAACTATCAACACAACAAGGAAAAGGCAACTTGATAAAAATAGATTGTAATATATAATTCTATTTTATTATTAGCATTTTAAAAAAATCTATTATAATCAAGCATCTAAATTTTAGCTGTCCTAAAATAGAATAGGGTGATTTTTGAGAATGCCTATGATTCCTAAAAGAATTAGCACAAATCCACTCTAGATCCTTTAGCATCCTTTTTGAGACATCCATAAATTATATTTATTTTGAATTCACCACAGTTATGATTTGAAATTCGGTTCTTGGATTTGACAATCCTGCTATTCCAAAAAAATAGTAAACACAATGAAAATAGTTGATGGATTTGAACGCTTCAAATCTGATTCCAGTTAATTCATTTTGTCCATTGGAAATATGCAGCTTGACTTGAACTTTGCAAAGTGTCTATGAGTTCCCGCATTTTTAAAAATTCAAATAAATACTCAAAAAAATCAATTTAATTAAAAAAGGCCATCCCAAAAAAGTGATGTGAAATTTGGACCAAGGATTTTAAAATCCCGCATTTTTACGTTTAGGTTCTGAATTTACAGTATCATAAAGATTCAATATCTCAGTGATCCAAAGGGAAACAGCGCCCATGTTGACTCAAAACTCTAAATCTCCTATGTTTTTTGCTAATTGCACTAGCTTAATTCTTTTTTTAAAGTGTTCAGGAGTGCAAACCCAGAAAATACAACAAAATTGTGGCCATCTCGACACGGTTTAATATTAAGCTTAATAAAAAACTTTATTTAACCAGATTTTTTCTTTACTTTTACTAATAAAAATTAGTTTATTTTTTATTTGTTTTCACGACGTAAAAGTGTCAATGTTGACACTTTTTAAGCTGAACTTATTTTTAATAACAAAACTGAAACATCAACAGTAAAAAAATAAGTGTGCATTTAAAAATATTTTTTTATTGAATTATTATATTGAAAAAGACAGTGCACATACATTTGATTGTTGAAATATTCATCTTATAAATATATATGTGGCACTTATTCTGGCTTTAATATATTAAGTGGATTAGTGGCTAACAGCATTCCAATAATTTAAGCGTGAGTTACTATGTAAGTTACTATAGAATTTATTATTAAAAATAATGTTGATACTTGTAAATGTCGTTTATTTGCTTGTGGTCATCCCCCAGGGTGGAGTTAAGCAAATTAGAGTGGCGCAATTAAGGCTAGATTAATATGTCACCTCATATAAAGAATGTCATAAGTGACGTTGTTGACACTTTACCCTTTTCATTATCTACCAGCAACTTATTAACAACTTCTTATATACACAATGGTAAAGTATCATATTACCACTTCCCAAATATAATTTTTAATAAAGAAATAAAGAACCTTAATACTTTTTTACTTATTTTCATATGTTTTTTTAATTTTTATATGTGAACAAAAATACACAGAAAACGGTTAATTTTTGCTAGCCCGCATAAATTTAATTAAGTGTACTATGAAAAAACATAGTAAATTTTTAAAAAAATGTTGATAGTGACAATGTCATCAAAAATAATGTCTACAATTTTTGTAATCAACAGTGAGAATTCATCTTTTTTTACTAATTGTCACTCATAATGTCAATGCTTTCAGTTCTCACATATAAAACTTTATGTTTTACATAATAAAAAATTCTCATTTTTTGATATGTTGTTGTCAGGAATATTCCTGACAACACCTTGGTTCAGGACAATATTTTGTGCACAATCAAACTCAATAAACAAAATAAAAATGGCAGCAGTTCCCCCTTATTGGAGAAACTTCCGCAAAAAGTCGAGGCAAGGAAACAGAAATTAAAAATAATTTTTTTAATTCAGACGGGTTTTATACCCCGCCTGCCAGCCCCCAGACTGCCTGCCTGCCCGAGCGCAACTGCTGTCAGTCCCCCACCCAGGCCTCCAAATGAGGAAATTGCCAAATGGGGAAACCAAAAAGGCAATTTCCCCAAATCCAAATGGAGGGGGAACTGCTGCCCAAATTTGGAATCTACCAAATTTGCGAGGGGCTGACAAGCTGCTCAACCCACCCATTCCTGCATTAACTGCAGAATCCAAAATTGGATGCATGAAAACATCCAATGATACACCAAGCCAATGCAAGCCCAGAAGTAACAATTCATTGCCTGCACACCACTCCCAATTCCCTTCCCAAAAGGGAATTCCAGACAACACCAAGTATTTGGGATTCCCTGTCCAGTGTTTTACTCTATTCATGCCACCACAAGGATGATAGTATATAATAAAGCCAATTCACTTGATGATAGTTTGTGCTATCATTGAGTGAAATTACCCCTCAAAAGTATCACATAAATCAATCAGAACTTTACCCTACAAGAAAGTTAAAGACACTAAGCTTTGTCTGCCCTTTCCCAGGATCAGAAGATGAACCATTTAATCTTCTCAGCTGTACTCACAGCTTGCCTAGGGATTGGGGGCCATCAATACAATCACCAACATGGGCCATTCAATAAACCACCCGGTGAGTACATCTACAAGGAGCCAGCACAGCTAAACTCCTCCAAGCAGTACTCCTGGCCCACACTGGTGTCGCCCCACTCCACCCAGTCTGTAGCTATATACACCTGTGTATACTACATACTTATGTATTTTGCCTGTAATTTCAGACAATATAATGTACATTCCAAGGTCTTCAGATGGATGATGACGGTCTACCCCATTGTGACGGCGCTCACAGGATTCCAAGTTGCCAACTTGGTACCTTATTTTGCTAAAATACTCCCCCAATTGTTGGGTCTTTATAGTTGTATTTTTGACTTTTCTCTTTCATATTTTCTAATTTTTAAAATAAAATCTATATCTAAATATAATACTTTTGCATATTTATCTTAACTTTTAATTTTTTATTTATAACTTTAATAAAATAAAAACTATACAAATATTTTTTAACTTTTAAATGCCAATAAAAACCATCTAAGATTTACTTTTTATATATTATGCTTTTTAAGTTGTTTTGTTTGTTTTTACATACATTGCTTTATTTTAAACCATTTTGCTTATTATTTTAGGACAAAAAAACTTCCAAAAAGCCCAAAGGAACCAAGTGTCCTTCAAAGCCAACCAAACCCACCAAAAAGAAGTCTATTTCATCAAAGAAGGCCACTCCAAAACCATCCCCAAAGCCCTCACCAAAGCCCTCCCCTGAGCCCTCTCCTGAGAAGAGCCCTGCTCACTCCACTGTGGGAGAGGAATCTGATGGCTCCCTTACAGAGCACAGTTTTTACAACTCGGCTTCTGACAAGGAGCCAACCAAGAAGAAGCGCTCAGCCCAAAAGTCCCCACCCAAGGATAAGTCTCCTGCACATGAGGAGCACCACAATAAGCCCCCTTCTGCTTCCCCACCACCACCAAAACTCCCCCCCTTCAAGCTCATCTAGCAATGATTCAAAACCTGCCCAAATTACTTCCCTGGCTTCCGCCATGCTCCTGCTGGCCCCTGGGACCCTCTGTTGGCCCACAACATCTGCAATGTCAATGGCAAATTTAAGGTTCCCTCTTCCTTGCCCAAATACATCCCCCAATCATGAGCGTAAAGAGTGGGCCAGCCATGGTGGCCAATGGGTATATTTTCTCTTGCAACAATGCCAACTGGGGCTTCAAGAGCCGCCATTAAACCTGCAAGGACCGCTCCTGCCCAGTGCGGCTCAACACTGAGCGCTGGGACTTGGTCCAAACCATCAAGGCAAGCATACCTGCATCATGCCAAATATCACCATTGATCACCTCCTCAAGTGGTATCTTGCCCAGGTGATGCCCACCTCCAAAGATCTTTCTGCCACCCAGCTGGCTGTGATTGCTTGCAAGTACCTCTCCCCAATCAACTTGAAGAGGGTGCCAACCCACAATCAGTTGGTCAAGCTCATAAGTGATAGGCGTCAAGCCTCAAACCCCCTGGCTAAAAGCTCCACTTAAATTTAAGACCTGGTCCTCACAGATGCCCTCAAGAAGACAGAGAATGGTGAGATGTTCCTGCTCAATGAAAATGGGCAGGAAGTGGAGGATAGGATTATAGCCTACGCCACAACCCAAAACCTGGAGCAGCTGAACACTGCTACCACCTGGCTGTGCGACGGCACATTTGCTACTTGCCCCTCCTTATTCAAGCAGCTTTGGGTCCTGCATGGGCAGTTCAATGACCAGGTTATCCCCCTTGTCTTCTTTCTCCTTCCTGGTGCCAAGACTGAAGTCTACACCAGAGCCTTCAAGATTGTCCAGGATGCTTTGAGCTCCCTTCCCACCAACCAGCTCCCCCTCCCACTCACGCCACAAGGACAAATCCCTCCTCCGCTGATAAGGATGAGTCCACCATAGCCGCAGAGCAGCTAACTCATGCACGCTCACTTGGGCCAAAGGTGATCATAATGGACTTTGAGCAAGCTCAGTTCAGAGCCTTTGAGGCCACCTTCAATGGAGAAGTCCAGGGCTGCTTCTTCCATTTTAGGCAGGCCCTCATCAAGAATCTCAAGAGTAAGAAAGAACTTTTTAAGAAGTATCTTAACAATGGTAAGGGGAAGTGCCGCTTTGCCTTGAATCAGTTTGCTGCCTTGGATTTTGTGCGCCCAGAGCATACTGGGATTGGCTTTGAGGCCCTCCTGGAGGACGCTTATATCAAGAAGCACTCCACCATCTTCAAAGGTTACTTGGATTACTTCAGGCGCCAATGGGTGGGCAAGAAGGTGACTGCCTGGAGAGGTAAGAGCGGGGCCACTGCCCCTTGGAATTTCCAGGGCGCCTGCCTCAAGGGGGAGATGAAGAACACCTCTAGCCTTGAGGTTTGACACAAGCACCTGAAGGTGAAGTTTGGGTCCAACCCCAAATATAACAAGTTCTTCCAGAAGCTTAAGGAGGAGCAGGCCCTGACTGTCTCCAAGTTTTGTGACCTGGCCAACTGGGTGGCCCCCAAGAAGCAAAAGTCCAAGGAGCAGGACTACCAGGAGGACGTTCAGAAGGTGGTAAAGAAAAGGTACAAGGTGGCGGAGATTAAGAAGTACCTTGAGGACGTTGCCACTGCTCTTGCTGATGGCTTTAATTAGCTTAATAAACCTTGCTTTGCCTGTATATTTTTTACTTTTAAACTTTTATTTTTTTAATTTATTTATAGTTTAATAATTTTTTTATGTATAAATGGTAAGTTTCAGATACAGTTTCAATGTGGTTTAGTAAGAAATATCTTATATTTTGTTAATTTATCTTTAAGGTATGAGATTTTTTCATTTATGCTTATATGAAGTATAATAAATTTTAATTAGAATTTTCTTATATTTTGTAGTTATTATGATATATAAAATATCTTTATTTTTGGGTCATTGGAATTTTAATTTTTATGGGAATAAAAAATAATTTTATAATAAAGAGTGTAATTTACATAGTAAACTAAAAAATAGTTGCTTATATCTCCTTCTTCTTATTGCTTATAATGCTTTTTTATTGCAGTTTTGAACTCTCTGGGGTCATTTTTAGTATAAAAAGGTATTTCAAAATATTTTTTTATATTAAGAATGTTCAGGGTAAATTGTTTTGTTAATTAAAAAAGTGTTGACATCCAGGAAACAATATTAAAAAAAACAGGTTGTCCCTTTACTATAGTGTTGACATTAAAAGTGTTGACATGGCCAATGTCAAAATTTTTAATGTTGACATGGGCGCTGTTGCCATCCAAAGAGCCCCTTTAAACACGCTCAAGTAAGCACATCTGCCTTTTCTAGTATCCAAAAACTTAAGTAACCATTTTCAAGGAAAGCATGGCCTAAAATTAACCTTGATCAAAATTTGGTAGAATCACTAGAAAATTTCCTTATAGCCAGCTTGAATCCAGAGGTTGGATATTCATCTTTTAAATTAGTTTCCTATTGGATACTGAACACCATATTATTTTTGCTTTGGGTTTGATTAGTTCCATACTTAAGCATGGACTTGAAATTATCCCCTCCCTTTAATCTATCAGAGAGTGTCATACTACTCAACCTGTAAGCTTTAAAGGACCTGGCTTTGGTTTTAGTACCTTTTATAAACCCTCAAGCTAAATATTTCTTTCAACTTTAGGTAAATATTTAGCCTGTTCTTTTTAAAATTTTTAGCATCATAAATACCCCATTTATCTTTGATAGAGCAGCATTGCTGAATTAATTTTTCTTTGATTCACATTCCTCACAATTATCATGATGCTGGCTATTTGCAATATTTTTCCCACAAGTTTATACTGTTGGTGTACTGTGATTCATCAATATTTCAATCCTTGGGATTTGAACTGTGGCTTGGGCAGTTTCTCCTAGTACATAAGTTTGAAAAGCTTTGTGTTTCACCAAGACCAAATCCTCTTGGGATAGCCATTTACCCAAATTAATAGATTACATAATCAAGGAAGCCATTTTAAGAGAGGGGGGCTAAACTAACTAAGTTCAGCTCTCATCCCAGGGGCAATATCCACCACAATTCCAACCAGTACAACACCAGAATGACTGCTCAAACAGAGGTCCACAGGGATGAAGTGGAGGACATTTGGCATAAGTAGGCCTTAACTCCCATTAGCAGCATGTCTGACAGAAGCCAATAAGTAAAACCTGGAGCCAACACCAGAGGTATATGAGACTCAGAAGGGGGAGTGTTGCAGATCCTGAATGGATTAGACATTAAGTTGTCTACTTAGGAATCAAGCAACATAACAATTGCACAATTTCTTTATCTCAAGATAGTTTTAACAAGGTTAATTGTGTTAAAAACGCCCAAAAAAAACAAGTGTTTAAAGCACCTTTTTAATGTGCTTCAGGCGCAGGCTTTACATCCAAGGTTAATAATAGAACAATGTAGAATTTGCCACTTGCCTCCATAAGTAAAGCCACGTGAAACCAGTTGTTCCATTGCACAGGACTTTCTACTGTGCCTTTCCACTCTCCTCCTTTAGGAAGGTCCTTCTGTCTGTGCCTCCTTTCCCCTGATGGAAATTCCCCCGCCTCCTACTATATAACTGCAGCACTATCATAATAAATACCAGTTTTGTCATTATATCCTTTATATTCCTCTGTCCTATCAAAGGCTGTCACTATACCATCTACAGGTATAGTATTAAGAGTTAGGATCCTGACTAGCTGTTTATAGAAATTAGCACCCTTTACTACTACAAATACAACATTGGCGCTCATGTCTTTCCACACCAACAGCCCCCACCCCCACGGTTCTTTCCATGAGGAGGAAGGAATGCCCCTGGCTGAGCCTCCTACCACTGCTTCCCCTATCACCAGGCACCGGCCTTCACTGCTGCCAATGCCCATGCTGGGGAAAGAGCAGGTGCTCCCTATGGCCTGCCAACCCTTAGCCACTTCATTCCAGAACATCAACGTCCCCAAGCCATTGTTTTTGGTTAACCACTACTCCTGCAAGCCCCTGCCCCTTTGAAAATGGACTCCAACTCTTCCCTTTTCAAAGGTGCCATCTGTAGTGCCATCCATGCCATGGACTCTGGTGCTTCTGGCAATGGTGCTTGCTCTGAACATCTGGCTATTCAGCAACCTTTGGCTGAAAACTCCTTAGTTCTCTTTCAGAACTTCTCCCAGGTCAATCCTGACCAACTCCGTTGTGACCTCTGCACCTTCAAACATATCAAGGACTATTTACAACAGTTCACCCATCCTGCTGTATGCCACAACCAAATGCACATGGGTTGCATCCAAAGCCTAGTGCATGACCAAGGAATACTGGTATCCAATCAACAGATGTTCCTCCAGGTCCTTTACTCTGAGCTTGGCAATACATTCACCACTGTTAATCAGTACCTTGCTGAAGTTACCAACACCCAGAATACCATGCTTCACTGGGTTGACACCATTGAGAGGGGAATAACTAAACTATTTCCAGTGCATGCGTTACAGACCCTCACCCATCAGGTTGTAGACACCAATTAGATTAGTGTGGCTAAAAACCACATGCTTGAGACTGGCCCCATGGTTCAAAGCCTGGCTCATGAGGTGGAAGTCTTAGCCCGCCACCTTGCCACCATTCCCTTGGTCACCCCCATGTCTACTGCTATGGACAACTCCCCCTCCAGCCACCTTCTTGGCTGTGATGTCCTTGAGCTCTTTGATCACTACAAGAAGATGAAGGCAGAACTGGTCCAGCAAAGCGCCAATCTTACCTTTCTGTTCAATGGCTACCACACTGTGTCAGAGCTTCAGGATTGTCTCAAAATTTGACAATTGCATGGCAGAGCCAATAGCCAGACCCAAGCCAGGAAGGACAAGGAAGTGATAGCCTTGCTTCAATCTGAGCTTGCCACCCATGAAAAGCACATTACCTCTCTGGAAGACAACTTGGATATCACCCATCAGGAGAACAAGGTCTATCAAGATGAGCTGGATAAGTAGTGACTTCTCCTGGACGCCTTCCTGAGCCAATTAGATAGGATGAACAGTAAGATTATGGCCATCAACTTACAGGCTATGTCCCTCAACTTCAAGAGTCACCACAGTCCACAAAGGTCCTCCAGCCCTGAGTTATATCATAGCTACAAAAGCAATGATGGCCACACTAAGTTGGCTCCCAACACTTTAAAAGTATTAGAGCCAGTGTTGGAGTCCAAGGATGACGTCTTGGCCACTCCTGAAGCTTCTGAGGCTGATCAGGACAGAGAAGATGAACACAAAGTGCAGCAAGAGGAAAATTGTCAACATGCCTCTGAGGCTAGGTTTGCCACCTCTACCCTTATTTGTTCCTGTCTCATCCTCTCCCCATGAGGATCACACCTTCTCCCCTCCAACATGGCTCCAACAACTTCAAGCCCATCAATCTGCCCAAGTTTGACCGCAAGAGTAATGTGGCAATGTTCTTACGCCTATACCAGAACTCCATGTATGGCACTGACAATGCCATGAGGGACTCCACAATCATCAACCGTCTGGATGCCAAGACTCAAACCATTATCTTTCTGCGTCTCCCTGAGAATGACTGGACTTTTGCTAACGTCTCCAGGGCCCTGACAGAAGAATTTGGTAGCCAAGAAGCCCTTTTTGGTTGCAAGATGGACTTTGCTGACACCAAGCTAAAGATTGAGGAAACCCTAGAAGACTTCACTTCTAGGTTCTACCTTGAAGATCAAACCCTGTTGTCTATGAGTGCTGTGCAGTTTATTGATGTGCAGTCAGCACTCCTCAATGCTGTACGGGTCAACTGGGAACTATCTCTGGCTCTTAAGCCGGGTATTTACAACACGCACACCATGCCAGACCTGATTTGCCTCCTACACACCTACAAGGAGGAGTTTGAAGTCCCTCTCCCTGAAGCCCGCCCGCCCCTGCCAGCATGCTGAGTATAGACCCTGCATGGCTGTGGAGATGCCCAAGCCTTCTGACAAGGTTGGGCCCGCTCCAGTCAACAACACTCCCTGTACTTGCTTCAAATGCAGTATGGCTGGCCACTTCTCTTGAGAATTTAAGAACCCTTTCCAAAAGGTCCACCATTTAGGCATGGAAGACACTGAGGAGGACTACGCTAAGAATGCTGATTTTGAGGAGGACAATGAAGACCAGTAAAATAACTACTAAGCAGCCAGGACAAGGAGAAATCCTTGGCTGCCTTTGTAATTTTGACACCCTTATCTCCCCCCATACCACTGCCCCCTGACAAACCAGTTCAGAGGACTGCTGCTTTACCATCCTCTGAGGCAAACCCTAAGGATGAACCCTCTCTGATTGAATTTGACTCCCAACTAATACACAAGGATGCTGGATCCAAAGGAGTTCAAGAGGACCTCCTACATCAAGTCCTCACTGTTAACACTCAAACTCATTGGACTACACTTTGCCCTGAGGTGATTATCCCCCAAATAGCTCAGAGAACAGTGTCCTTACCTTATGCCAAACAACTGGCTCAACCAGGTGTTGAAGTCACCCATGAGGAGGACAGCGCTGAACAACTGGCCAAGCTGCTCTGTACAGTAAACGTCTTGGTACTGGTAGAATCCCTCAAGGAAGCAAGCCCAGCTGTGGGAGCTGCCATGGGTACCTTTCTGGAGAATTTCAAGGGACTGAGCATGCACCAGGTCTCTAAGACTGTAGATATCAGAGATGACTGCCAGGATTGTACCTATATCAACCTGGTAGTGAAAAAATCTCATGTCTGGGCCATAATAGATACTGGTGCTCCTGGGAACATTATATCCTCACAGCTGGTTAAGAAACTTAAGCTGGACCCAGACTTAGCCTATCATAAAGAGTTTGGTACTGCTGGGCCACAGACCACTAGAGCAAAAGGAGCCTATTCTTCTCTCCCTCTTTGATTTGGGAAAATAATGGTCACTGCTCCTGCTGTAGTTCTGGAAAACAACAGCTACAACATTCTTATTGGGACTAGCTTCATGGTCCAGTATGGCACTGCAACCAAACATGGAGACCATATGTTTGGGATATTGGGCCACTCCATACCCATGTTCTACCATGACAACCGCCCTTCTTACCTGCCCTTACGCCTTTCTGCACTATATTAACCTGGAGTACACAGATAGAGATATGCCAGTTGCCTATACACTGCGTAGTAAGAAGGCCAAAGTGCTACCTCTCTTGGTTGGGGAAGCCAAGGGAATCCCAGTCTACGCCTCCTGCAATGTGACTATCCCACCTGGCTCTCAGGTGATCCACAATACAGGCCTCTCACTGGCTCTACCAGCTGGCACTCATAGAGAAATCTTTGGCATCACTAATGCCTCCAGACTAGAGCCATGGGTTGCACCAGGCATTCTCATGCCAAGCAAGAAGGAGGTACTCATACTCTTGAACAACATGAGTTGTGAAGCTATGGTTGTCTCCAAACACCAACTTCTGGCTTATATATGACTAGAAGAGCATGACAACCTGCAGGAGACTGCCCCCTTTTCGGACTTCTCTGAGTTGGGTCTACCTTGTGAACAACCACTGATGCTATCAGTCATAAGCCATGACTCCCTGTCTGGCCTCTCTGAAGAGCAAAATGATCAATCCATGGATCTCTTTGCTCAGTATAAGGATTTGTTTGCCAAGGATGATTATGACCTGGGCAAGGCTGCATATGTTGCCCATCATATTGACACCCAAGGTAGTCCACCTATCTGCTCCAGACCTATATGGTGTAGTCAAGCCAATCATGCTGTAGCCAACAAGGAGCTTCAGAACTATTGGGATCTGGATTACTGGTCCCCAGTAAAAGCCCTTGGGCTTCCCCTCTCCTGATTGTCAAAAAAAGGATGGCAGAAACTGTGTGGTGATTTAATACTGCCAGCTGAATGCTGTTACCAAGAAGGATTAATATCTCCTCCCATGTATTGAAAATACCTTGGACCAACTGGGTGGCGCCAAGTTCTTCAGTGCCATGGATCTCATCAGTGGGTACTGGCAGATTGATCTACCCCCTCCCAATCAAGAGAAATGTGCAATCATCACTGACCAAGAGCTATTCCAACCCACAAGGATGCCCCAAGGTCTGTCCAATGCCCCAGCTACCTTCCAACAGGCTATGGATGCAGTGATGGGTGACCTCAAACTCACCAGCGTCCTGGTCTACCTGGATGACATTAATGTGTTATCACAAACCTTTAATGATCATCTGCAGCACTTGGAGGAAGTCTTTCAGAGGTTACTTGCAGCTAATCTCAAGCTCAAGCCACGCAAGTGCAACTTCTTCAAGGAGCACCTTGAGTTCTTGGGGTTCATCATTAGTCAAGATGGACTCTGACCTGTACCTCTGAAGGTGAAAGCCATTGAGAAAATGCAGATCCTGGCCAATAAGCGGGACGTGCAGATCTTCCTGGGGATGATTGGGTACTACTGTTGCTTCATCCCCAACTTTTCATCCCTGGGTGACCCCCTTTTTCAGCTTCTCTGAGATGATAAGGAATTCTTCTGGAGCCCAGCGTGCCAATCTGCCTTCAATGCTCTCAAGGGAACACTAACTGCAGCCCTTGTACTAGCCTACCCTGACTTTGCCAAGCTGTTTGTGGCTCATACAAATGCTAGCCTGACTGCAATTGGGGGTGCCCTCTCCCAACTGGACTCCAAAGGACTTGAACACCCTGTTAGATACTTCTCATGTACGCTTAATGTCCACAAGAGGAACTACACTATCACCAAGCAAGAGTGTCTGGCTGTGATATACTCCTACCAACAATTCAGAGTCTATCTCCATGGGGTAAATTTCACGGTTGTAACAGACCATGCCTCTTTGCAATGGGTGAAGACCCTCAAGGACCCCAAAGGGTGTCTGGCGCGTTGGGCCATTAAACTTCAGGCTTATGACTACAAAATCATTCACCAAGCCAGAGCAGCCCACCAGAATGCCAACTGTCTCTCCCGCCTTCCCACTGTTGCCTTAGTATCCCCCATGGCTGACATTCTCTATGACAAGCTTATGAAGGATCCTTTTTTGTGGGGAGAGGAGCCGGTAGAGATACAGAGGGCTCTCAAGAAGTTAGCTGTTGATACCAAGGTCTCTAAGGGACAACTCCTGATGCTTTGTGGAGACTCTTGGCTACCTTACATATGCCCATCCCTACACATGGACTCAGTGGTGGCCGCTCACAAGACTACTGGTCATGGTGGTATACAGAAGACGTTAGCCCTGCTACAGCAGCACTGCTTCTGGGAAGGAATGTACACTGATGTAGTAGATACACTAGCCACCTGTTATGACTGCAACATTGAGAGACCTAAGGTTGCCAAGTTCCAACACAGACTTGTACGCCCTGTGTTTGCCTTCCACACTGTAGTCATTGGCATAATGGGCCCCCTGCCAGCTACCAACAGTTGCAACAAGTTCATCATTGTGGCTGTTGACCATCTGACTAAATGGGTAGAGGCCAAAGCAATTCCCAACTAATCTTCACTGGTGACAGCCACGTTCATCCTGGAGAATATCATATACAAACATGGTTGCCCCCAGATTCTGCTGACAGACAATGGTACCAATTTCACCAGTCATATCATCCCCCGCCTCAACCAACTGATGGGAATTTGTGGGACACTATCCACCCCTTATCATCCACAGACAAATGGCATGGTAGAGCGCACTAATGGGAGCCTGGTCCAGATACTCCAGAAGCTCAGTCACCAACATAAGACTGAATGGGATACCTTCCTGCCTGCGGCCACCTTTGCATATAGCATTGGGTACCATTGTGCCACTGGCAAGCAACCCTTCCAACTATTCTACAGCCGGCAACCAGGACTTCCACCTTTACTATATTCCTTGGTAAAGCCCAGCCTGGCTATGTCCCCAGAGGCATACCTCAACAAGCTGGTTAAAACCATTATTTACTTGCAATCAGAGGCCTACACCGTAAACTTAAACCATAAGTTGCAGGACCTAGAACAAGCTGTATCCAAACACATCACCTTACTCACTTACCTGGTAGGAGACTCAGTCTACTTCTTCAGCAATAGAGGGTACAGCTGCAAATCCAAACTTGCCTCCCTTTGGAAAGGCCCAGTTCAAGTTATCCAGAAGACTGGCCCCAACTCCTACACCCTTAAGGAGCCCCATTCTGGGCAATTGGTCACTAGAGTACACACTCAGTATATGTGTGCTGCTCCTAGTGACCAAGAGTAAGCCCCAATGAGGACAACAGCCCAAAAAACAAAAGCCTAATTAAAAAATTCCATGGATTGTTGTCCTGTTTGCAATAGTAATGCACCAAAGTATGAGGAATAAGAATGAAAGAACAAAGTGTTTATTGGAGACTGACAAGACTCTTCCAATACCGCACAAACTGTTCTATCACCTGAATGGCAGCCAGGAAACACAACTGGTTACCTACAGATCTGCAAAGTCAAATGACCAAGGATTGGGCAACAAACCCCCACCAGATAAGACACACAATTGACCCTAATGTCCACAGGAAAGGCAACCCCCAAGAAGATACAGTCTCACAAGAAACTCTCACAAAGGGCATACTCTACTGGGACCTGACCACCCACCCTGTAGAATACAGACAAGGAACACTCAAGGAAGACTCCCATGTTCTCCTCCTGCTTGATATCACAGTAGTTGGTCCCTCAAAGAACAAGGTTACCAGCCATCACCATTGGTACCAGATGAGCAGTACCCTCCACTGTGTACAACTTCAACACTTCCTGGAAGGATTGCCAAAGACGCTGCTCAAAGTTGTCAGAGGTTTTCCAACTGACTGGTTGAGCCTCTGTAACCCCAGGTGTTGCCCAAGCGCAAAGAACTGACTTCACTATGCTGGATACCGTCTCCTGTTGCAAGACTGAGAGCACTTGACCCTCAAATTGGAAATCCTTCAACTGAGCCTTTGAGTATTCTTCTACCACTTGCATGGAGAACTACCAATGGATGCTGTTACCCCTTTGCAAACCAGTCCCTGTCACTTCCCTGGGCTCACTCAAGGCTAGGAACAATGCATCAAATAATGGGTCTGTCCCCACTAAGACCAGCTGAGGCACCAGTAGCTGATCTAGCTGAACCCCCAAGTCCAGATAGCTTCCGTCCACATCATGCAGGACTACCTGCTTCTTAGTGGCCTTCTCCACCTCCACTAGCCTTGTATGCTTGTGTCTCTTGAGAATTACTACTTGCACCTTCTTCAAAGCTCCTCTTGTAGCTCTTCTAGAGCAACTATTCACCATAGCTGCCATCTTGAGATGCCAGCCATTTTTAACCCTGTTTTCTAATCCAGTGGAGGTAAATGTTGCAGATCCTGAATGGATTAGACATTAAGTTGTCCACTTAGGGACCAAGAAATGTAACAATTGTACAATTTCTTTATCTCAAGATGGTTTTAACAAGGTTAATTACGTTAAAAACGCCCAAAAACAAGTTTTTGAAGCGCCTTTCAAATGTGTTTCAGGCGCAGGCTTTACTTCTGAGGTTAATAATAGAACAACATAGACTTTTCCACTTGCCTCCATAAGGAAAGCCGCGTGAAACCAGTTGTTCCATTGCAGCAGGACTTTCTACTGTGCCTTTTCACTCTCCTCCTTTAGGAAGGTCCTTCTGTCTGTGCCTCCTTTCCCCTGGTGGAAATTCCCCTGCCTCCTACTATATAAATGCAGCACTATCATAATAAATACCAGTTTTGTCATTATATCCTTATATTCTTCTGTCCTATCAAAGGCTGTCACTATACCATCTACAAGTATAGTATTAAGAGTTAGGATCCTGACTAACTGTTCATATAAATTATCACCCTTTACTGCTACAAATACGACAGGGAGGAACATCTTTCACATAGTCTATAACAGGCATCAGGGCCACCTCAGAGGGGGATACCAGGAGTGAACTGAGCCAAGGGAACATCTATGTCATTGGAAGTGAGACTCTTCACCAGGTGCTCTTCATTTGATAATATGCCTTTTTCTCTGCCTGGCAAGTCATCCAGCAAGTACAGAAGCTTGGAGGAATTCTCCTCCACAGAAATGACTTAGGAAGATTAGTGCAGCCACAGGTCTGGGGAGGTAGACCATAATAACAGTAAAACAGGAGCCAAAGTAAGGAACACAAACTTAGCCAAAGAGAACAACATTATCAGATTCCCCAAGAAATTACAGGGACTCTGGTGGGAAAGCAGGCTCTGGAACTGTTAAATTGAAGTATTTAAGGGTTTTCACAAGAACTGTACAATTTTCTGGGTCTTAAAGAAGCACCAAAGAGCAGAGGAGCCACAGAGGAGTTTTTAAGCAAGAAAAATCAAGTTCAAAGTTGCTTTTGCTTTAAAACAGTACTTTTAAACGTATAATAAGTTTTTATATTATATATTAACTCAAATATAGGTTTTAAACCTCTAGTAATAGAAAAAGCAGGTAAAAAGCAACAACTATTACTAACAATAACTATAGGGAGAACAAGGATATGCTGGAAAACAAGGGGAAAAGGCTCAAGGTAATAAGCTTAATTATTTTTATTAAATCTTTTAGAAGGAAAGGACTCCATGGAGAGGTATCCAGGGCAACCTTTTAAAAAGTTTACTTTTTTATTTGATAGAATAGACAAGCAGAAACTCACAGTGGGCCTACTTGCCTTTCAAGGGGCAGGAGTCATGACCAAAGGACCAGCAAGAGCAGTGAAGCCTCCTGATTGGCTGGCAGACAAACTTTCAACCCTGTGTCAGAGAGTTAGAAGTTCTTTAAAAATTCTGAAGCTGTTTCTGATTGGCTGGGGATGTTATAATAGGCTTTTAAAAACACAACTTGTGATCCAGGGCAAGATGGAGCCATCAATGTGGGGACCACTGATTGGTTACTATAAACCTGTTTTAGAAAGGGGAAAGACCAATGTAAAGTCACTTCCCCCTTTGGCCTTAGATCAAACAGGTTTTCCTAGACATACAAAGAAAACCAACCAAAGCACAGCCAATCCTCTAAATTCTACAGCTGACTTATCACAAACTGTTGACAAGAGTTTTGTGGTTTGGCATACCCTTCTCAAGCCCCATCAATTATGCCTAGTCTCCCCTGTCCAATGATGGAAGAATTGCTGATTAATTTGGACTGCTATTTGGCCTGGTGTTGTCCCTTTTCTTAAGATCATCAGATCCAACCAATAAAATGGGGACACATCAGTCACTACAAATTCCAATGCTTCAGTCCCTCTACTAGAATATTGTATAGGCTCCATCCAATCAGATCCTTCTTTGGAAATTATTCCACAACCTTCCAAACCCTGGTAATGGGTTGCAAAAATATCCCCCAGCCAATCAGGGGGTCCCACAACTCCTGGTGACTCCATCTCTCCAAATTGCCTCTCTTAAATTAACAAGCAGGCCCATTTGGGTCCCTGCTTGTCTATTGTTACAAATTTAAATTCCTTCCTTTTCTTTTAAGTTTTGGACCCCAGCTTCTGGTGTCCTTCTTCTAAAAAATTATTAGTAAATATTGGGTTCCCCTTACCTTTTTTCTCTCCCTCTTGTCCTTCCTGGCGCTTCTGTCACTCCTAAGACTTTCATTAGCATTTCTGGGTGATTATTTACCTGTTTGTGCTTTTGCTTTTGAGTTCAAAGCTTGAATTTAAGTTGGTATTTAATATAAAAAATTACTTTATTTTCTAAAAATTCAGTGTTTTTGCTTTGCTCTTCTAACTTTGAGTGCATATATCATTGTAAAATACTCCCCTGGCCAACTTTAAGGCTGCCAACGCATCTAGATACCTCCCAGGCCTCACTTTTTTGTATTGCCCCCTAAACCAGTGGTTTATACCCAAATAAACTACTGTGATTACTTCCACCTCCTCTAAAAATTCTGGTGAACAAGCATATGTTGGTCCCCCTTGCCAAGTTTGTGATCTTCACTCTGGCCCCTGCTCTGTTTCTGGTCTGGTCCACCTCATCCAAGTTGTGGAATTTTATCTCCTCCTCTGCCTATTTGGCAGGTGAGAACCCCTCTCATCTGTTGCACCTACTGGACAACCTCCTTGGAAAAGGCCACTGGCCTACTTTCCACAGGGGAAATTCTTGTTCATATTTTGACTTGCAACAATGTGCAGTTTTCTCTGGCCACTGAAGCGCCAACAAACCATCTGTGTGAGGATTCTTGCATGCCTGATCCTATAGAATCTGTGAACCTTCCCCCAATCAACAGTATTCCTACACCCCCAGAAGTGTCTCCCAGGTGCACCTCCTGGCTTTTTAGGGTGTTCTCTTGTTGTGCCTGAACGCTTATCTCCCTCAACTGTCCCCTGTTGGGACCTTTTGTTCCCTTGTTTGAGCAGTTATTCCAATCTTTCACTGGATGGTATCTTGGTGGGTCTTCCTGTCAGAATAGGAGCCAAGCTTAGTAAGTTTATCTCCCCTCTCTCACAACCAGGCTAACAAGCAGTCTAAACTAATCAGTGTTTCTTCCAAAGTTGGACAATAGAGATGGGGGTGGGGTAAGCTTTGGAGGGATAGACCATAAAAAATCTCTTGTCAATTGTATGTGCCAGATCTCCTAGAAAATTTAGGGGTTTGGAAGGATTTTGGGACATCTTTTGCTTTGACACAGAAATATTGTTCTATCTAAGGCCAAAGAGGGAAGTAAATTTACAGCCATCAATATCAAACCCTCAGCAATATCTCATCCTATTGCTACAGTATGGTTTCCATTAATGCTGTCCAAGTGGGATCACTACCTGTCAGAAATCTGTGGACTGTGGCATTTTATCATCCACCAAGATGATATCCTAAGTATTCTAACATTGGGAAAGTACAGGAGAGCCTGTGACTTTGGTGTACCCTGCAGACCAAAATAACTTATTTTAGTAATCAGGATTAACAAGTCTGATAGGGCACACAGCCCAGAGGCAACATGACATAATAACTACTTATGGATAGAGGTTCTTAGTTTTGACTCTATATTTTATTATAGTACTTTTACAGGTATGACAAAAATATAGTTTTTTTATCTAATAGTATGTTTCACTTGGGAGGAAGGGGTTTGGAGATAAGATAGACTACATTTAATTTTAAAGTCTAAAAAGAAAATATATGAAATAACAGTCTTTATTCATAGACTAATACTGAGGCTGGCCCATCTGCCTATGTTATTTCAAAGGTTAGCTTACAAGGCTAAGATAGAGATTGAAGTAGCATTAGGGCAACACATCAGGGGGCTGTTGTAACTGAACCAATAATAGTTTGGTATTTAGATTGAGGAAGACAACAGTCTAATATAAAGAACAAGAATAGATAAGATCATTTTTATTTAGAGAATAACATGGTTATATAATAAATTAAAAAACCACAGACCCATCAGGTGGTGGCACTGTGGCAGATTTGATATAGGGTTTTATTTTGGGGATATCTTAAACAAGGGGTCAGCACGTCAAATTGAATTGCTCCTAATTTGGAGATAATGCCTACAATTCAACATCACCCAAAGAATCCTCTATACTGTTAGTCACATTATGGGGCATCTTTTTGAGCCCCCCTATGTAGTTTGAGATACATTAGCAGGTGGGAGAGTAATCTTGGTTGCAACACCCTCCTCCTTGCCCCCTTCTTGTTGTCTTATACCAAGATTGGCTCCTGTGGCAGGTCTGGGAATTTGTGTATGAAGTCCTTCCGGGAGGGTATGGTGCAGCAGGAGCGCAAGCAATCATGGTGGAGTATTTTGGTATTTCCTTGGGAGTCTTCAATCTGATAGGTGTGGCTGTCATGAACGGTAGCTATCTTGAAGGGCCCAAGGTGATTGGGTTCAAGTTTTGAAGAGTTAGGATTGAGGGCGTAAACAAGATCACCCACAACATATCTTGCTTTGAGGTGTTTAGTTGCCCCTTGATTGCTCTTGTTCTATGTTGCAGACATTGGCTCACCATTGGGTTAGTAATAAATTAGTTGTAAGGGGAAGTTTCCTGGGAACAGTGCACTGTAAATTCCCCTTATCTACTTTAGTTAAGCTATCCAAAGCTCTAAATTCCAGGGCACTGGGACTGAAGCCCATACCATAGTTGATTCTGGCTTTTAACATGAGCAAGGCAGTGAGAAGGTGCTTGTTCCAGGCAGTGTTTGGGTGCTCTTGGGAGATTTTGGCAATTATTTGTACCAGAGAACCATTTAAATGCTCTATGCACCCATTTTCCTGAGAGTGATATGGTGTAGTGACTACTTGTTCAAGGGAATTCTTGACATAGTATGCTTTCATTATATTGCCTATAAATTCAGGCCCCCTGTTGGTGATAAGCTGTTTAGGATAACCAAAGTGTGCCACAATCTCCTTACCAATGAACTGCCTAATGGCGTTGGCTGTTTGATTGGTGGTTGCCCATGCCACTGTGCCAGCAAGAGAAGTAGCTGCTAGATATGTTGATGTACTTCTTGCCCAGTTTATATTCAGGTAGGGGCCCAAGAATGTCAAGAGCCCACTGTTTGAAAGGTTCCATGGCTTTGATTGGTAAGACTGACTTAGGCGTGGAAGGTTTAAAAATGTTCTTTTCACATAACACACACATCTCAAGGAGGTCCAGGATGTCCTGGAGCATGCAGGGCCACCAAATCTTATGCTTCATGATTTAAAAGAGATTATTCCCTCTTATATGACCTAAGGTGTGGTGGTAGTGCAATATTGTGTCTCCTTATTATGTGATGGGAATGTAAGGTGTCTTTTCATCTGTCTCTTGCCTGGCAGAAGAGGTTACCAAGTGTCTGTGGTAAACTGAATTTTGTTGTCCTTAAACTTTAAAATAGTCACAGAATTAAGACCTTTGTAACAATTAGCCTCAGGAAGTAGGTAGATCATGGGTCAATATGGGTCTAACATGTTGTCCCCAGTGATGGATGCTACATACAGTCTGGAGAGGATGTCAGCCATGACAAGTTCCTTTCCAGGCTTGTATTCATTGCAGATTTGATATAGGGACAGGTGTTCAATGTATCCTTCTTGACAGAAGGTCAAGTGAAACTGAGTGTTGAAGTATTACAGGGACTTATTGTTTGTTAGGACCTGCAGTGAGAATGTGGCACCTTCCAAGTAGTAGCACTATTTTTTGACACAGTGTACAATTTCTGCTAGCTCCTTGTTGTGTATGGGACAGCACTGTTCTGTTTCAGTAACCTTTCTGGACTCATATTCTATGGGAAGGAAGGTGCCCCCATCAGTTTCTACTTGCAACATGCCCCATATAGCCCTGTCAGAAGTGTCAGTCTCAAGTTTGTACTGGTGGTTCCAATTAGTAAATTGTAGTATGGGTGTGGTAGAGAGCTTTTGTTCCAACTTTTTGAAGGCCTGATCTCTAGCAGGCATCCAGTGAAAACATTTTTTTGGTGTTTAACAGTTTGGTGAGAGATGTGATGAGCTCCCCATAGTTGGGGATAAACTTACTCATTTATGTAACCATGCCTAAGAACGTGGACACCTGGCCCACATCAAAAGGAGGTGGCATGCTAGTAATTACCTTAATCTTGGTAGGTTTGGGTTTCATCCCTTATGAAGAAACAGTATGCCCAAGGAACAGTAACTCCAACCTGAGGAATTAGCATTTTGAGGGCTTTGCCTTCAGCTGGTGCTTACAGATGATGTTTAATACAGTGTGAAGGTGCTGGGGGTGTATAGTTTGGTCTTGGCTAAACACAATGATATCATAAAGATACACAACAACACACTTGCTAATCAATTCTTTTAAAGTCTTATTCATAAGCATGGCAAAGGTGAAGGGAGCTTTATTTATCCTGAAGTTCATGACTCAACACTCAAACAATCCATAGCACATGCAATAGGCTGTTTTTGCCTTGTCCCCTGAAGCAATGCAGACCTGGTTGTACCCTGTGGTGAGATTAATCTTGCTAAAGATCTTTACACCTGTAAGTGTATCAAATAGATTTTCAATCAGCAACAGTGGTTATTTGTTCTTTACAGTAACCTTGTTTAGGGCGTGATAGTTGGTAACCAGATGGAGTAACCTGTCCTTTTTGTCTACAAAGAAGACCACAGCTCTGTACAGAGAGAGTAATGGGTGGATTAAACTCTTTTCCAAAGCGTCCACAAGGTGCTATCAGAGTTTTTGTCCTCCTTGGGTTTCAGAAAATAAAGGGGCATGCCTTTGGCAGCAACCCTTGTAGTTGTACAGCATGTTGTATCTCCCAAGAAGGAGGCAATTGGACCTATATTTCACTGAAGACATCCTTAAATTCCTTGAGGAGTGCTACTAATGCTGGTGGTGGCATCTTGTTCAAGGGAGAGGTGTAGAAGATTCAGAGCAAATGACTTTGACCAAGCACTGATTGAAATCAAGCTTCTTCCCTTGAAGTCATAAGAACTCTGTCTTCCTGAGGCATACAAATACAGTGTTGTGGAGAAGTTGATTTGTTTTGACTGGGTGAATTTGGAAGCCTACCCTGTTCCTGTTTAGGGTGATCACTTAAGTGTCCCAATTGATATAGGGACAGTTGTGATGTAATCAGTCAAGCTCAGAAATTAGGTTGTGGCTGAGCCCAGCCATTATAGGCCCAGAGAGCCTGACCTGGATGTTGCCCATTCTTACTGCAAAGGGAACAGTCTTATGGGTGATGGTCACTCTGCAGGAGTTGGCCACATATACTGTCTTGAAACATCTGGGGACTTGTTCTAACTGTTGGGAGTCTGCAAATTCTTGGTTGACCATGGTTTGGTTGGCCCCAGTATCTACCAGGAGTCTGTGGGTGTTCTCACAAAAGCAAAATTAATAGGCCAAGTGAGTTATTTTATTTGATAAATGACTGGCTTGGAGGACAGGGTTGTCACTGTGTACCTGGAATATGTCTAGGGTTTCCACCTCATGTATGTTATAGTCACAGGGATTTTCAACAAGAAAAAATTGGGAGTATGAGTCAAGCAGGGTTACAGAGCCTCTCATGTCTACAACCCCCAGGCTTTTTCTAAAGCCTCACTTTACGCTAGCTGAAGCTCCCACTCACAAGGGCGCTTGTTACCATTCTCCTACTGATAGGACTGACAACAACCTACTTGATTTTGGGCACTGCCAGGCGCAGGGCAAAATTGAAGGGGTGTTTCATTAGATCTATGGAAGCCCATTGTGTCTTGGCTGTTTTCTTCTACAACAACCTTATAGCAATCATAAATGTAAATACAGCTTCATACAGTCACCCATTTACAGATATGGGGGTTTAATCCATTGATGGTAAGGGTGAGAAGCATAGTGTTCCTGTTGGTAATGACTTCTGGGGCAGCAGCAAGTTCTTGTTGTCAAGCAGTAAGGTACTTGTGGACGCTACCTGTTTGTTTAATGGTAAGCAAGGGGGTCCTCACTAAAATTGGTGAAAATGTTTCACTGTAGTAGGACTTGGCGGCGTCCCAGAAGGCCTTACAGGTGACTTTGTGTCTTTGACCAGCCCAGTTGATGAATCATATTGCAGCAGGCCCTGTGAGGCGTCCTTATGTGGTGGTAGCTCACATGGGCTCAGGTAATTGACAAATGCAGAGACAGGGTTCTGTGGAGTGTAGCCAACTTACTATATTGGCTCCTTCCACGCCACCTGTTAAGAATCCCAGTTGTAGGTTCAGCATGTGTTGTGACATATTTGACTGGGATGGGGTGACACTCACACCATTTTGTCAAAGGCAGAGTTTATTATAGATGCTGGTGAGCACTAGCTAGTCCCAGTATACAACATAACCCTTGGGGATGTCCCTCATCAGGGATAGGGAGGAAGGTTTCTTGATGATTTGTAGCCATACAACCAGTACTTTGTCCTTTCTTGGGAGGAATTTACCTATAGATAGATTGCTAATAAAACCTACCACTGCTACCACTGTTGCAACTGAACCAATTATAGCTCATTATTTAGATTGGGAGAAATAACAGTCCAATTAGAAAGGACAATAATAGGAATAAGATGTAGTTTATTAGAGAATATTGTAATTAATATACTATATCAAGAAGCCACAAGTCCACCAGGGGTGGCACAGTGGCGGATTCAACATAAGTTTTGGGCTAGGAATAACTTGAGCAAGAGATCAGTGTGTCAAATTAGAAACACTTCTAATTAGGAGATAATGCCTGCAATTCAACACTGAGCTCCAATTGATTCATATTGTTAGTCACATCATGGGGCAGCTTTTCAAGTGCCCCGTGTGTATTGTGAGATATGTTAGCAGGCAGGGAGATAATCTTGGTTGCAACAAAATTGCATTGTCTGATATGCTATATAAGACACAGTTAATTGTAGCACCAGCTTCTGGGTTTTATGGTGCATCATTATCATGAATCTACTTGTCTTCCACACAATTGATCTGAACCATAATACTAACAACAAGCTCTTGCATCTAGAGATGTGCAGTGCAGGAGGTAATAAAGATGCTGTGGAGCCCAAGTAGGCATCTGACCTTGGTCATTTGGAGGTATGTGTCCTGTTAGAAGAGGTCAAGCATATGGAATATGCATCATTGAGATCAGAAACTGGCTTCTTCTTTGGCTTTTTAGTAAGCTTTATGCTGCCTCTCTTTATGAGAGCCCAAAATTCTTGTCTTACCACCACCTTGCTAAATTTTAGGCAGGTGTTAACTTCTGCAAAGGCCATTCCACTCTGATTGAAGCTCATTATCTCCTCAACAATTCCATTGGTTATCAATTGTCACTTGGGGCACATTTTCCATGCTGGTACCCAGATTAGGCAAGGCTCACTCTGATTGGCCTGGATTTATATGTGATGGTTTTATTGGATTTAAAGGGGCCACAGTTGCCTGGGTTTCTACATATTACATAGTCTGAGTTTGGGCCTGTGTCTTGGGTTACTTCATACTGAGTGTCAAAAAACAAACCCATTGCTATTCCTGTCAAAACATACAGTCCATCCTCCTTGTAACTCACATTAGGCTAGATATACATGATGCCCATAGTGGCTGTACTTCCTTGATCAGTAACCTTGGCTTTAAGTTTCTCCTGGCACTGCTTCTTCACAATATCAGAGTTCTTGTCACCAGTATAAGCTATTTTTAACTAAAAAGCAATGAAATTCTCATTAAAATCAGAAAAGTGAATTATAACCAGAGTATTAATTGTGTTTACATCTGTGCTCCTACTTGAGACACTCTCTTAGATCTAAATGGCTAAATTTAGAGCTACAGAAATTGAAAACAGTGCCAATGTTTCCTGAATAAAAATTTTGTAGATTCACTCTTTAGAGACACTATTTTCTTTTTGAGTCACAAAAATAATCAATATTGTCAAAATTTAAGTTTTTTATGTTTTAGAATATTAGTTTTTTACTAAACCAAATTTTTTCTCTGATTGTATCATTTTCATTACATGATTGATATCACATTTGATGTAAATTGCTTTATAGTGTGACTGACTTTTTTGTTTTGAATATTGTTTACTTTTGTTTGCTGTCTTTGTTTTGGCATTGTGTATGTCAGGATACCAGGTACTGGGTGGTGATGTAGAAAATGTGGGCAATGGCTGAGCTGCTGGCCTAGATGGCAGGACTTACCACAATATTGGTGTTAACTTGATAATGTAAGAGAGATAAAATCACATCATGGATCAAGGACTAGAGATGGGGGTCATAGAGTCTACAATAACTATTATAGTAATGTATAATAAACCTAAAATCTGAGTAGATATAATATCATTGGAGAAAACAGAATCTTGTGAGCAGTTAGGCCTTAGGGTAATGAGTGGGGTCATTGTTACTCAATATTTAGAACAGTAGTTTTACTCATCCTTAAATAGTCTAGATTGTATGGTGTACCAGACACCTTTAAAGTTAACTTGTTCAGGTACTCTAGTTTGGTCCAAGGAGTCATCTAGGAGAATTTTTTCTAGGTTAAACTCTGAATAAGCTAGTTTGAAAAGATGATTAATAAAATGCACAGGTATAAAGAGGGCACTAGGAGTATAAAATAACTTGATCTAGGGATTCATAGGATCTTCAGGTAGATTCTCAGGAGCAGGAAGGCCTATTGGGGCTGTGTTGAGATGATAAAAAGCAAGAACTAGATATAGTAAAATCTGGTTGGACCAATGGTTCATCACAATTTTATTATCTGAATTTCAATTAAGCCCTATCCTGTCTTGATAAGGCACATATATCTATTTTCCTAGCTTCATCTTCTGGGAAGAAATCTGATCTTTGGGCTATCTGGTGTCATTAATTTGGGGGCAATATAGTGGCTTCAGGCTCAGGTGAGCTATTATTGGCTGGTATAAGAGAATAGATATAGGAATCTTCCTATTTACAACCATTATTTCTAAAATCAGGTGGGATGAAAAAATGTATGCTTATCCTTGTTATTTGGATCAGCATATAGAAACTTCTATTAAAAGGCTCTGTCTTGGGTTTGAAAAAACCTCATTGGACAAGCAACTACTTCTGCATAGGAGCATAATTCAGGTGGTGTGCCATTGGTTTCAATCCTTCCTGGGCTTGGCAAAACTTCTTTAGTTTGTGGGCTCTTAATTGAATAACCCTTATATTTGGTTCTAAAAATGCAGGTGGCTGAGCGCCTGGCTCTTTGGGAAGACAGGCTGTAGGATATGGGGTCCCAGGTTTGATTCTCAATTGTGGGTTTGCTTTATAATGAGGAGAAAATATTATTTGTGATAGTGTACTCAATTTTGATTTTGTTATGTGTTTGACTATTTATGTAATTCATACCTAGATAATGTTGTAACATCTTCAATTACTCACTCTTGTGGAAGTAATTCCCTGAGTGATTATCCAACTAATCATTAAATTGGTGACACACTTATCAATTACTCATATAATACAAGTATCAACCATTTTGAGTCCTAAATGGGACATTACTAGTACAATCCTCATGACTTAAGAGGAAAAATTCCTTGAATAATCCCCATGACTGCCATGACATACATGGACAACATGTGGTTTCCCATGATACCATATAATCCTCTAAACTCATATCAATAAAGTATCATTATCTTCTTAATTTCCCTCTTTATTTTGTTTATTATACTTCTCAGAAGTATATACACAACAGTGGTAGCACAGATAGGTTATCCACACCTATACAACTTTTTAGAAAAATTCCTCTAAAGAAAATAACCCAGCAGATGACAGTCTCCGCTGGCTGAAGAAGATACAAAGAAGGTCAGGAACTCCCTACAGGATACAATGTCTTCAATGTTATCCTCATACCTACCAATCATTACAACTTCCTCAGTACGCAAGGAGTCCTGAACTCACCTCCAATCCAGGACATGCCCAAAATACCCAACATTGTATTTCATCATATCTTCTTAGAAGAGATTGGAAACTTCTCAGGAATACTCTGTGAAAAAGCCAACCTATGGATTCAAAGTGTTACAACCAAGTTTCCAGACTTGCCTTCTAGTGTATCTTACAATACACAGGGGGCGCTTGATGGGCTGCCCCTTGGTGTATCTAACGTTATGTATTAATCTAATGACAATATCAAATGGCGGGTACTTTATCCTAATTAGGAGCGCTACCAATTTGACTTGCTGATCCCTGCACAAGTTATTCCTTGGCTTCAAACCTTACATAGAACTTCCCACTATGCCACTGCCTTGTGGCCTTGTGGCTTTCCCTATAAGGTATATTAATCACAATACTCTACAATAAACAATACCTTATTCTTATTATTCTGTCCTTTCTATTGAACTGTTGTCTTCCCCAATTCCAAATACTGAATCCTCATTGGTTCAGTTGCAACAGTGGTAGCAGCGGTAGGTTGACAACCTAGCTAAAACAAAATTCCCCCTAAGAAAGGACAGAGTACGGGCCATATGACTACTCCCCAACAAGAAACTTTCCTGCCAATCCCTGAGGGGGACATCCCCAACAGGTATGTCATCTATCAAGACCAGCTAGTCCTCACAAGCGTGTACAATTGGCTCCACCTTGGGCAGCGTGACGCCAGTGTCACCCTGCACCAGTCAGACCTGTCCCAATGCATGCTCAACCTTCAGCTAGAATCCTTTGCGGGGGGCATTGGGGGGGTCAACATTCTCAGTTGGATCCAATATACTGAAACCTGCCTCCATATCTGTCAGGTCCCTGAGCCCATGTGGGTTGCCACTGCTTCTGGCTGCCTCACAGGGCCCACCGCTGTGTGGTTCACCAACTGGGCCAGTCAGGAACTTGACGTTACCTGGGCGGCATTCCAAGATGCTGCAAAGTCCTGCTACAGCAAAACCTTCTCCCCCATTGTTGTGGGAACTCCTCTTCTAGCAATCAAACAAATTGGTTCTGTTCCTGAGTACCTTGCTGCCTGGCAACAAGCTCTTGCTGCTACCCCCAAAGCTGTGACCGACAGAAATGCAATGCTACTCACTCTCATCATCAATGGGTTAAAACCCCATATCTGTAAGTGGGTCCCCGTAGGTTGCTGTACCTTCATCAATGACTGCTACAAGGCCATTGTGGAGGCTAACAACCAGGCCTCAATGGGCTTCTGCCATACCAGTAATGCTCCATCCCAACTGTGTACAACATCTGGTAATGGCCACAATCAAGTGGGCCGCTGCCAGCCCCACCAGCAGGATAATGGGACTAAATGCCCCCACAAGGGGGGAGCTCCAGCTAGCGCAGATTGAGGATCAGGGAAAAGCCTGGGGGTTGTAGCAACAAGAGGCCTTACAACCCCACCTGACCTATCCTCTCCATCCCTGCTTGCAAAAATCCCTGTGACTACAACATCCATGAAGTCAAAACCCTGGACAACTTCCAAGTCCACAGTGACAACCCCGTACTACAAGCAAGCCACTCCTCAAATAAAGTAACACACTTGTCCTATCCCTTCTGTTTCTGTGGTAACACCCACAAATTACTGGTAGATACCAGGGCCAACCACACTATGGTGGACCAGGCGTTTGCCAACTCTCAGCAATTAGACCAAGTCCCCAGATGTTTCAAGACAGTATATGTGGCTGACTCCCGCAGAGTTGCAATTACCCACAAGACGGTACCCTTCTCTGTAAGAATGGGGAACATCCAGGTTAAGCTCTCTGGGCCAATCATGGCCAGGCTCAGCCACAACGTAATTGCTGGCCTCAACTGGCTTTGGCACAACTGTCCCTACATCAACTGGGATACCTCTGTCATCACCCTCAATAGAAATGGGGTGGGGTTCCAGATCTACCCTTTGGAAATGAGCAAGTTACTTCATGATACTGTGTTTGTCAGAATAACAGAGAAAGGCTCATACAATTTCAAGGGGGGAAACTAGACTTTAATCAATGCTCAGTCAAAGTTATCCGCGCCAAACCATCCGCGGTCCCCCCTTGACCTCCTCACCACCACCAGCACTTGCTGCACTCCTCAAGGAGTACAAGGACGTTTTCAGTGAGACACTTGAACAACTACCTCCTCCCTGGGAGATCCAGCACACTGTACAACTCCAAGGATTGTTACCTAAAGCATGATCCTTATACCGTCTTACACCAAAGGAAGATGAGACCCTCCAACAGCATCTTGTAGACGCGCTTGATAAAGGCTTCATTTGCCCCTTGCTCTCTCCATATGGGGTGGCTGTCTTCTTTGTAGCCAAGAAGGACAGGCCCCTTTGCCTGGTCACAGACTACTGTGCCCTAAATGAGGTAACAATTAAGAATAAGTACCCCCTGCCGCTGATTAACAACCTGTTTGATACACTTACAGGTGCAAAGGTCTTTAGCAAGATTGATCTCACTGCAGGGTACAACCAGGTCCGCATTGCACCAGGGAATGGGGCAAAAACTGCCTTCTTCACGCGCTACAGGTTGTTTGAGTGTTGTGTCATGAACTTTGGAATGACCAACACTCCTTCCACCTTTGACATGTTGATGAACAAAGCATTTGAGGAATCAACTGGTAAATGTGTGGTGGTGTACCTTGAAAACATTATTGTCTTCAGTCAAGATCAAACCACACACCTCCAACACCTCTGTGCTGTCCTCAACACCCTTTTGAAAAACCAGCTAAAAGCTAAGCCCTCCAAATGCAAGTTCCTCAAGTTGGAGCTGTTATTCCTTGGGCATACCATCTCTGCCCCAGGGATAAAGCCTGACCCTTCCAAAATCAAGCCAATCACTAGCATGCCACCCCCCCACTGATGTGGGCCAGGTGCAGACATTGTTAGGCATGGTTGCCTATGTGCACAAGTTCATTCTCAATTGCAGGGAACTCATTGCACCTCTCACTGAGCTCCTCAATACCAAACAGCGCTTCCATCAGACTCCTGTCAGAGATTGAGCCTTTGAGATGTTGAAGCAAAGGCTCACAACAACACCAGTACGCAAGTTCCCCAATTAAAACCATCAGTACAAACTTGAGACCAATGCCTCTGACAGGGCCATAGGGGGCGTGCTAAGGGTAGAAACTGATAATGGCGTCTTCCTCCCCGTGGTATATGAGTCCAGGAAACTTACCAACTCAGAACAATGCTATCCCATTCATGATAAAAAATTGGCAGCAATTGTGCACTGCATTGAGAAGTGGCGCTGTTACCTGGAAGGTGCTACCTTCACACCCTGCGTTCTGACGGACCACAAGTTGCTCCAGTACTTCAACATGCAGTCCCACTTGACACACTGCCAAGCAGGATGGGTTGAGTGTCTATCCCCTTACCAGTTGCGCATTGAGTACAAGCCTGGGAAGGAACTTGTCACAGCTGACCCCCTTTTGCAACTCTACGTAGCATCCATCACTGGGGACAATGGTCTGGATCCAGATTGGCCCATGCTCTACCTCCACCCTGAGGTGACTTGCTATGAGGGCCTTAACTTGGTAACCATCTCCAAGTTGAAGGACAACAAAAGTCAATTCAACACCAATGCTGGTAAAGTCTGTCGTCGGGCAGAGACAGGTGAGAAGATGCCCTAAATTCCCACCACACAACGAGGTGACACAATATTGCACTATCACTAAACCCTGGGTCACATCAGAGGGCGTAACCTCTTCAAGATCATGAAACAAAAGGTTTGGTGGCCGCACATGCGTCAAGACATCTTGGATCTCCTTGAAACATGTGTGCTGTGCAAAAAGAATACATCCAAACTTGAGCCCCCCCCCCAAGTCTGTCCTGCCCATCAAGGCCATGGAACCCTTCAAACAGTGGGCCCTTGACATTGTGGGGCCACTCCCTGAAGACAGACTGGGTAAGAAGTACATTATCACTGCCATTGACTACTTCACTTGCTGGCTAGTGGCCTGGACAACAAATAACCACACTGTCACCACCATCACCTGCTTCATTGGCAAGGAAATTGTGGCCTGCTTTGGACAACCCAAACGTCTCATCACAGATGGCAGCCCTGAGCTTGTTGGGCATGTCATGAAGGCATACTGCTTTAAGAACGCACTCCAACATATAGTTACAACCCCCTACCATCCTCAACCCAATGGACGTGTGGAACAGTTAAATGGCTCACTGGTTCAGCTGATTGCCAAGCTCTCACAAGAGCACCCCAACACCACATGGACTGAACACCTGCCCACCGCTCTACTTACCTACAAGCAAGAATCAACAGGGGCACAGGGTTCAGTCCCAGCACCCTGGCCTTTGGGATACCTGAAAGTCTGACAGGGGTTGAACAGGGAAAGCTACAGTCCAGAGTTCCTGAAAAACCTCCCCTAGTAACAACCCCATCCCTAGACCAATGGTGTGCCAAAGCCTGGAAAATTGAGCACAAGTAAATTGAAGGGGGGACAAAGCACCTCAAAGCCAGGTACGCTGTAGGTGACCCCGTCTACACCCTCAATCCTAATTCTGCCAAGTTGGAAACCAACCACCTAGGGCCCTCCAATATAGCTGCTGTCTATGACAATCATACCTATCAACTCAAAGATGCCCAGGGGAATACCAAGAAGCTTCACCATGATCACTTGCGCCCCTGCCGCGCCAGCCCCACACAAAGGTTGTTTATACGGACCTTCCCAGACCTTCTGCAGACTCCAGTCTTGGTGTCTGACAACAAGCAGGGGGCAAGGGGGGTGTTGCAACTGAGTTTCCAGACTCACCTGCTAACGTATCTTACAATACACAGGGGGCGCTCAATGGGCTGCCCCTTGACGTATCTAATGTTATGGATTAATCTAATGGCAATATCAAATGGCGGGTACTTCATCCTAATTAGGAGTGCTACCAATTTGACTTGCTGATCCCCTCACAAGTTATTCCTCAGCTTTGAACCTTACATGGAACTTCCCACTATGCCACCCCCTTGTGGCCTTGTGGCTTTCCCCATATGGTATATTAATCACAATACTCTACAATAAATGATACCTTATTCTTATTATTATGTTTTTTCTATTGGACTGTTGTCTTCCCCAATTCTAAATACTGAATCCTCAATGGTTCAGTTGCAACAAAAGCACATAAAACAAGTTCACACAAGTGGGCTACTCCCGTAGACTCTGGGCAAATGAAATGGCTTTATAAGTTATCAGGGCTGCCTCCCACTTTGTGAGTGACTGGTTTGAACAGCATCCTGATCATAAAAAAGACTGGGACATGTTCAAGAATGACTTCTTAGATAAGTTTTCCATAAATAACTCTGATGTTGTGATCATGACAGAACTCAGAACCTTTAAGATGACAGGAACCATTGAGGCGTACATCACAGCATACAAAGACATACATGATTGAGCTCCTGCCACCATCAACTTTGATGAGGCCAGATCACGTTTAGACTTCTGCAATGGTCTCCCCACACACATCAGATGTCATTTTGATATGAGCTGCTGTAAGAACCTCCAGTATGTATTCTTGGAAGGAAAACAAGCTTCACAAAAATCTGACAACCTACACACAACAAAAAAATAAAAAGAAAGTACATCAGCAAAAAAGGATACTTGAACCAACAAACAAACAAACAAACTGAGCCAATAATCATCACCATTGAGGTGAAAATTGTAAAACTCAGGTGAAATAGATGAATACTGAGAATACGCCTAAGGAGGGAAAAGCTCAGGTGAGTGCTTAGGCAAGCTGCCCTCCCCCACTTTACAAGACTTGTACAGGGACCAAAATGGGGACTCAATTACCATGATCCAAGTACCCTCCAACAATCCCATACTGTTTTTTGCCCAAACTGGAAATAAACTCCTCATTTACCCTATCTGTTTTTACAGAAATCAAGGCACAGCATTATTTGACACTGGAGCAGACCAATCCCTTATTGACAAAAAAATTGCCAACCTCATGAAACTACCTAAAATCAAGAGCAACATCAAAAGAGTTATCATGGCAGACAACCAAAGCACCCCAGTCACCAAGGAAGCAAAAAATTTCTGGGCACAAATAGGGGATGTACAAACTACCCTTGGTGGCCCCATCATTTCAATACCTAAATACAATGTAGTGCTTGGCTTAGATTGGATGAGAAAGACAAAATCTCACATTGACTGGGATAGATCTACGCTCATCATACAATGAGGAGAAGTTCACCACCATGTGTATCTAAATCACCTTGACACCCTCATGATGGAACACATATTTGTAAAGATTACCAAAACAGAATAAGAAAAGAACTCTAGTAAAATTGACTGGAATACCTGCACATACAAGATCATCCATTTTAAAAATATTGAAGTCTCATTTGAACAGGACCCAATACGCCAGCAACTTGTCCAATAGTTTCCTTCTGTATTCCAAGAGAAACTACCAGGCTTACCACCTGACAGAGGTATCCAGCACAAAATTGGCCTTAAAGGAAGTGTACCCAAGACCCGCCCAATCTACCAATTGACACCACAAGAAGAAAATTGCTAAAATAATATCTGGATGAAATCATGGAAAAAGGGCTCATTTGTCCATCAAAGTCTCCTTTTAGTGCAGCAGTCTTCTTCATAGCCAAGAAAGATGAAGGCTTACACCTTGTCATCAATTAAAGAGCACTCAAAAAAGTCATAGTTAAGAACAGGTATATCCTTCCTCTGATTGACAACCTCTTTGATGCTTTAGGAGGATTACAGTTCTTCACACAGGTTGACTTAACAGAAGGATACCATCAAATCTATGTTAATCCTGATGACATCCCAAAGACAGCGTTCAGAACCAAATATGAATTTTTTGAATGTGTAGTACTTAACTTTGACATGAAAAATGCCCCAAGTACCTTTGTGAATGAAGCATTTAAAGATTATATTGGAAAAGATCTATAGTCTACCTTGATAACATAATCATATACAGCCTCACTAAGGAAAAACATTGAAAAGACATCTGCATGGTGCTTAATACACTCAAAGACAACCAGCTCATAGCTAAAACTTCCAAATGTGACTTCTTCTCAACTGAGCTTCTATTCCTAGGCCACATTATCAGCAGAGAGGGAGTCAAACCAGACCCAGAAAAGGTAAGAGCTATAACCAACATGCCGTCACTGCGTAACAAGAGTGAACTTTGAATATTCTTGAAATTGGTTGTATATGCCAGGAGTTTTATCACTGATTGGAGAGCCCTAACTTCCCCTGTCTGCAATCACTGACAAAACAATAAAATTTGTATGGACACCAGTGAGAGAACAACACTTCCCCAAATTAAAAGAGCAAATGGTTATTACTCCTATCTTATAACACCCTAGCTGCAAAGGAGCCTACAAGTTGGAAACAGATGCCTCCAACTATGCAATAGGAGGGGTACTTAGAATTCAAACTACAGAAAAGGACTTCCTCCCTGTGACGTATGAATTAAGGAAGCTGTCCAAAGGTGAGCAAAGATACCCAATACATGACAAGGAACTGATAGCCATTGTCCACTGCTTAATGAAGTGGCAATACTATCTGGAAGGTGAACATATATTCAAAGTGCTAACTGACCACAAGTCACTGGTATTCTTTAAAACACAACAGCACCTATCTAGACAGCAAGCTAAATGTATGAAACTCATACAAAGATATTAAATGATAATTGAATATAAATCAGGCAAGAAGCTACTTACTGCTGATGCCCTATCAAGACTATACTATAAGCACCTACTCTGCACTAACAAAGACTCTAATTGGTCCATGTTAATCACAGGGAATTTCCAACAGGGGTTTCCACTTGGTAAATCAATGGATATCCAAGAGAAAGTCCTTAAGAACACAAATCTGTTCAAAAAGTATACAGCACTTGTCAGAAATTGCGTCATTAATGCTATTTTGATATTGTCTTCAAATAGTGATATGTGCAAATATTTGATTGGTTTCACTTTTGAATTTGGGAATTCCTTACCTTTCTTAAATGGGTTAAAATCAATCTCCACCCATTCTGGAATATCCTACCTGTCTTTGACTGATCCTGGTATGAGTTCAACTCAATCTGACCTCATCTGCCACCCTGTCTACCTATTGAGTGATCAGCGGCTCTTGTCTATTATTTAAGTATAATTACTTCTCCTAATAAAGACAAGTTTATTCACATTTGTGTTGGCTTTTGTATTCTTCAAGATTTTTCTTTCCTTTTTGCCAGAATTAAATCATCTTCTTGCATTCCAGGAAATTAAAAAATGTGCCCTTAATTTTGCCCTGAAGGCTAACCCAAGGATAGCTTCAAACCTCAAACTTTTTGCTATAAAGGTTTCCTGCCGTGTCCTCCTGGATGTTGTCCCCAGGAGCCAAACACAACAGTACTCTATATCACATATTACCAAGCATCAATACATTACCCTAAGTGCTGTCAACACAAGATTGGTATAATTCTTTGCTACCATAGTAATCTGGGCCACACACATGTAAGAATCTGCATGAATACCTTAAGACATGTTACTGGTGGCCCAACATGCTGTACAGCATCAGAGAGGTGCTCAAACAATGAAAAGTATGTGAAAAATATGCATGCTCCAAGTCACCCCCCAAATCAGTAATGCCAGTGTCAATTAACCAATCATCCAAAGTGTGGGCACTGGACATTGTGGGACCCATGCCTGGAGACAACAAAGGCAAAAATTGCATTATAACAGCCATTGACTGTGCAACTAGGTGGCCTGTGGCAAAAGCCACAAAATAACACAAGGGAAACAATGTGAGACAATTTATTGGAAAATATATCATAATCAAGTTCGGAAAACCTGAACCCCTAATTACAGATGGAGGAACAGAACTCACTGCCATCAACACCAGCATCTACCTTGCTAAAAATGAAGTAAAGCACACAGTTGTCAGCCCTTATCCCCCAAAAGAAAAAGGGAGAGTAGAAAGATTGAACGGTTTCCTTGTAGAGGCACTCAGTAAATTGTCTGCCAATAGCCCACAACTTTGGGCTGGCATGCTCCCAACAGCGCTAATGATATGCCAAACACAAGTCAATTTAAAACAGGAAAAAGCCCGTGGGAATTTGTCTACAGACATAAAACTGTCATTATCAGTACTGAGTTGGGACCTCAATTATGCTTACCTAAGAAAGTACCAGGCAACAATGATCCTGACAAACAACATACCCAGAGGGACCAAAAAACCAAGGAAAAAGAAAAAGCTGAGTGAGAAGCAATCCCTATCCAATAGGAATTATTTCAAGTTGGGGACAAGATTTGGGTTGTCAATCACAACTTACACAAGTTAGAACCAGTGTTAAGAAACCCAGGAATTGTCATGGAGATCAAACCTAACAATACCTACATCATCAAAGGAATTGGCGCTCATACAAAGTTAAAACACATACATCATGACTAACTCTGTCTATGCAAGGCAAGGACCACACAACACAACTCATAGTTACCTGTCTCTGGCGCAAGACTGGATCAATATCAAGCCTGAATCCCCAACACTCTCAAGAAAATCCCCAAGGCTCCGCCTTCCAGTACCCCAGGGGGATGTTGTAATATCTTTGATTACTCCCTCTTGGGGAAGTAATTCCCCAAGTGATTCTCCAACTAATCATTAAGTTGGTGGCACTCTTATTGGCCGCCCATCTTATACAGGGATCAACCCTTTTGAACCCTAAGAGGAACAATTACTTGTGTCAAGTTTATACTTCTGGAAAGTATAATAAATGGAATAAGGGAAAGATTTAAGAAGAGAATGATACTTTATTTGATATGAATATAGGCTAATATATAGTATCATGAAAAGCCACATAATGTCCATGTACGTCATGGAGGTCATGGGGCTTATCTGAGTAATGTTCCTCTTAAGTCACAAGGCTTGTTCAAGTTGTGTTCCTTTTAGGATCTGGATGTTTGATCCTCGTAATAGATGGTCAACTGGTAAGAGTGCCACCAACTTATTGACTAGTTGGTGAACTGTTCAGTGGTCCATTTGGTGATTTACTTGGGGTGTTAATTCCACAAGATGGAGTAATCAAAGATGTTGCAACACTTGGATAAGCCTCATGACTATCATGACATATATGGACAGTATATGGCTTCTCATGATACTATATAATATTCTGAACTCATACCAATAAAGTATTATTCTCTTCTTAATTTTCCCCTTTATTTTGTTTACTATAATTCTCAGAAGTATATACATGTGAAGCAATTGTGGATATTGCTTGTTTTTTCAAAGCTACAGAAGGATGTTAGCCTTGCCAATGTACTCTACCTGTCCTATGCAAAGGACACCACAGACACAGTAGAATGTAACTTTTGTAGATAATTACGTTTATTGAAGCTGGAGTACAATCTAGCCAGCAGCCGCAATCTATCCAGGTGTAACTAAGAACTTGTTATCATCCTTCCAGGTGTCTGTATCCATATTTACTGAAAAAACTCTGGTTCTTGTCCTTTCAGATAGTTTCCAGTGGCTATATTTGCAATAGATCTATTCTTGCTGGCTATGTTTATCCTGATTAGCTGTCCTTGGCACATGTGTTGCTACTGGCCTCTTAAGGTGTACATAGCGCTTCAGCTACAGCCTACACTCTTCTTGAGCTAGCCTACTGGCAATTTTCAATTGGCTGTGCCTTTGTGCACCTCCAATAGCACTAAGGCATCACACTTGTAGTTGGTTGACACTCAGGTTTATTCCAAATCTTGTTTATCTATCTATGAGAATAGAAATGTTGGCATTCCTTCTGCTTATTAATGCTACTGTTGAGTTGAGGATTATATGCCATGTAATAGCTGACTTGATCCAATATTGAACCAATCATTATCTGCTTTGTAATTTTATTATGAATTTGGTATTTCATAGCCTTTTTTGCCTCCATAGTTCAATATGTGTATATGCGCCTCCTAGGCTGGGGTGGGGCTAGGGTGATTCAATATTCAGTAGGATATAGTGGGTGTAATACAACTAATTGTCTATTGATTACACACCGTGCAATCAATCATAATTACTGTATGCTGACAATTATATAGTGTATAATAGTTATATCAATTATACTAAACTAGTGGTTACATGGCATATAATCACTATGCTTAATAATATGATAATCAAGTGATAATATGGTGTGCAACTGGTAAGATCTGCATGTGATTATTAGCCTGATCATTTGTGGTCATTCAGCCTAATCTCACAATACACGACAATAAATAGAAATTTTGTTGAGTAAATTGACCTTCAAGTGGAACCAGTTGCCTTTTGTTTTGTTGCTGAGCCATTTTTGGTTATCTCAACGGGTTGTAAACCTGCTGCAGAATAAACCCTTGGCTTCTAAAGGAAATACCACCTGTCTATGGACTCACTTTTAGCATTTCTTATGGCCATAAAAAATCTGCCAACCCATTAATCAAATCACTACTCTCATTTAATTTTGAATCTAAGCGGCTTTTTCTTCTCCCACTTTGAAAACTACTCCCAAGAAGTAGCTCTTTAAATGATGCGAAATAAATAAAGAGGGGTGAAGCTTGATTCTGCCAACCAATTCCCAATTGAGGTGATTGGAAATCCAGCTGGTAGAAAAAAGTCGCTGTACTATCTCAGTTTCCAGATTCAATATATGCAGTTCAACTTGGATTGTGTTAGTTGGTATCCTCAACAGTTGGTGAATGGGCTAAAATAAGATGTTCCATCCCATATTTTAGCTGGAGATCCCTCGGGCAAGCGATAGATGTATTGTGGGCTGTAATCAATTTACTTTCTCTGGGGAATAAAAATTTTAGGGGGTTCTAGATCAAATGATATTGCATCAATCACCCATCTGTGAAGTGTTTAATGAAAATTTGATGCATTGGTTGAATTTATTGATGGGAAGGTGGTAATACAACTAGGGCTGCGGCGTACCACCCCGGACAAAAATCGGATCTTGTCCGGCATTTTCAAAAGTGTGGATTCTAATTATATATTTCTATTTAAAGCTGCTTTAAAAAGCCGCAATTTGGAAAGCCGGACAAGATCCGAATTTTGTCCGGGGTGGTACGCCGCAGCCCTAAATACAACCTGGTTTCGGTTTGGAAAGTTTCATCTCAGTATTGTTCAAGCTTTGTGGTGATCAATGAATTTATAGCTTGGATAAAGGACTTCTAATTAGAAGTTCATCTATCCAGCTTAAGGTTTAGGATGAGGAGATCCAATTGTAAATTGACATGCATTTCTGACGTGAAGCATGAGGGAGATTTCGATCAATCAGAAGCGCAGGTTGGGTGTGCGCCAAAAGGTGGGTAAATTAGATGTGCCACTTTCAAAATGCTTATTAAACTGCAAAGCAGTGTTCGATTCGTTTTCATATGACGACATTGGTTTATGATGACGAGGCTGCACAGATTTATTATATTTATTTCTTGGTGTACTTGACTTTGTTTCAAATATGCACTTAAGGATGATTCATTTTACAAGAGCTGAAAATCAGATTTACAAATCATCCCACATCAAGGTCAAGTCTGGCTAATCGCTCTAACAAAGTTATAAGTACATGCATGATTAGATAATACTTTTGCAACCAATCATTGGTCGCCATATGTGGTGAGTGATTTATGAAACTTAAATCATAAGAAAAAAACAGGGGCTGGTTTAGTGGCGGTGTTTGATTGGCCGATCACGCCTCTCGGCCACAAAAGGGGGGGCCAACAGTGAACGTGCACTGCTGTGTGGGGTCGTAAAAGCGAGTTGACGGCCAATTAAAGGAATGGTATGGCCGACAATGCTAGGTATAGATTGGCAGATGAGCATTGCATTCCTGCTCCCTTCATATTTCGTGTATCCAATACTCTCTCCATCACGGCTTAGGTGAGTAAAGTTTAAATAGGCAGCATGTTCGTTTATCAACCATTCAACTTAACAAAAGGCTAACTTTCACCCTAGCTCCTGGTTTATTTTTGGCAACGGCAATCGGTAAGCATTTCCATTTTTCTTTTCTCATAATGTCAGACAACTGGCTTTAGTATTACAATGTTCAGCGTCCTGATAATTCTCCTGGCGATACCTACTGCACTATTCTTCTACTTCTTGCAGAAGAGTAGTTCTAAACAGGACTCCTATTCCAAGCTCACTGCTTCCGAACCTGCCCCACAAACACCCAGCAAGAAATCGAAAGCCAAGGCTAAGAAACAGGCTAAAAAGGCGGAAGCTATAGCTGAGCCTGCTGCTCCCAAACAAACCAAGGCCGAGGCAGCCAAAGAGAAGAAAGTTTCCCGCGAGGCCGTCAAGGTAGTTCCTGAGTCAACTCCTGAGCCAGTCGTAGCTACACCTGAAGCTCCTGCTTCTACCAAAAAGAACAAGAAAAAGAAGAAGGCTGCCAAGGCTGAGAACAAAAACGAGTCTACCCCTGCTGTTATTGAGACCCCTGCTCCCACCCCCGAATTGGTTCATGAGGATGCCCCCGAAAATAATGGAGCAGAGTCTGAGCCCTCTGACTTTGTTGAAGGTATTTTATTCATTAATTCCAATCTAAACTGGTTAGCTACCAAACCTAAGAAGAAGAATAAGAAATCCAAGGCTGCTAAAGTAGAGACCCCATCCGTTACCGAGTCTATTCTCCCTGAACCTAAAGATTTTGCTGATTTTATTGACGAGTCTGAGTTTACCAAGCCAACCAAGACCAGCGTTGCCAAGCCTTCCAACCGTTTTGTCAAGGGAGTTTCTGAGCGTAAGCCAGTTGAATCGGCTAACCCTTGGGCCCTTTTGGCTGACGAGTAAAAGCTTACTGCTCATAGACTACTCATTGTTCGTGTAACGCCTACTCCAATATTACCGCCAGTTCGATTGTGCTAATAGCCTGTTGAATTCCTTGACAAACCTTGTAGTCTTGCTCCTCTTTGCCATAAATACCTCCCTGTTCCTTAACTTTGTTCTGGGTCATACGGTTTAAAGAACCCATTTTGTTTGCTTGGCACACTTTGTTTTTTGGTTTGCGCGGTTATTAAGCACAAGATCTGGATTGCTACGCTTAAATTTACTTGTTCTGATGATGTAGCCTGGTATTTAATCCTGCCACAAATCATAAACCTGTCTTTTAAGGATATAACTACTATGTTCTAGCCGATCTAACACTGATAAAACACAAATATCTTCCCCATCGATTGCTTGTTTTCAACTTGTATTGAAGTAAAGATCCCACATAACATCTATAATATGCCCAACCTCTATTTTCATCATAAGTTGGTTTAAATTTAAATCTGAACAACTTATGCTCAGGTGCTTTTCCCAATAAAGCTGCTTCAATTGGCTAGAACGGGCGACCTACTCCTCGACAGTTTCGCCTTTTTACACGAGTTGGATTTTCATCCGAGTAGAAATTCGATTTTTGATCATCCAGAGTTGATTAAATAAGAGTTTGTCATGGCTCAGTCCACAAGATATTGATCCTGCATTGAAAACAAATGCAGATGTAGAGTATATACTTCTGGGAAGTATAATAAACAAGATAAAGAGGAAACTTAAGAAGATAATGATACTTTATTTGATATGAGTTTAGAGTATTATTTAGTATCATGGGAAGCCACATACTGTCCATGTATGTCATGGTAGCCATGGGGCTTATCCAAGTAATTGTTCCTCTTAGGTCATGAGGTTTGTCCAAGTAGTGTTCCTCTTAGGACTCAAATGTTTGATCCCCATAATAAATGGACAAATGATAACAGTGCCACTGACTTAGTGATTAGTTGGGGAATCATTTGGTGAGTCACTCAGGGAATTAGTTTCCCAAGAGGGAGTAATCATAGATGTTGCGACATCTCCCCCTGGGGTGTTAGAAGGTGGAACCTTGAGAATTTTCTTAATAGTGTTGGGGATTTGGGCTTGGTATTGATCCAGTTTTGTGCTGGGTACAGGAAGTTGGGAATTATGTTGTGCTGTTCTTGCTTTGCATAGGCGGAGGCAGTCATGGTGCATACGCATGAGCTCTGTTCGAGTGCCAATGCCTTTGATGAGGTAGGTGTTATTGGGTTTGACTTCCATGACAATGCCTGGCCCTTGTAATCCTGGATCCAACTTGTGCATGTCGTGGTTAACGACCCAGATCTTGTCCCCAACTTGGAAGCATTCTTGTTGTAGTGTGATTGCTTCTCTCATAATCTTTTCTTTTTCCTAACATCTTGGTCCTTCCTGGCGCGCTGTACAGTAGTTTTAAAAGCTATGGCAACAACCGAAAATACCCCAGATTTAAATGGAATGATTTCAGATTTGAACAAAATCCAACTCTCAGGTTAAAATATACACTCTGTTAACAGGGTTTATTGGCATTAATGGGCAAAATGAGTCAACACAGCAATGAAGGGCTCAAGCGCAAAGCAAAACCATTCAAAATACAATCTGAAATACATTGATTCACAAATGAAATGGTGTGAGTTGACTTTTGGTGTACATATGGGTCATTATTTTTCTTGTTATGCCTAGGCGCCAGATTGATTATTTTATAACTTAATCACATTATTCATATTCTAATTATTCAGAAAGCTTAAAATACAACCAATCCCAAAACTTTAATTGATCTTGGGCTTAGATGATTTTTTAAAAAAATAAGTCATCAATTTTAGAATCAAAAAGTGCAACTTATAGTATTATTGAAAATATCTTAAGTGCTACTACAAACTACAAAACAAAAATATTTATGATGAGTTGCATGAGAGAGTAATAGCAGCCCCAAAGCTATAAGTGCTATTACCCTATCTTTGGCTCATCATAAATATTCTTAGTTTGTTTCAGAAAAAAAGGTTGTTGTTTTTGAAAGACTGATAACTCTATTTAAAATACACCCTCTAGTAAGTTGCCCTACTTCATGAACTTGCCCCAATACATCACTAGCATAATCTGATATTTTTGTTTCTCTGGTATCATCACGTGATTTCAAATGATAAGTTATCTCAGAATATTCTGATAAACTTTCAAATGTTAGAGGTGAAGTGTATAACTTCTCATCTATCATCAAATATGAAAGATTGATGCGCAGATTTTTAACTTCAAGCTCTCTTTTTATAGGCCTAACTTTTCTTTCATAAATATAAAAGAATGACTTTTGAGAAATATTTGAGCCTGGTAGTACTGATTTATATGATTCTTTTCTTTTTTCTTCTTGCTCAAAAATATTTTTAAAATCATTAATATTTTTAATATAAAGCTCATTTTCTTTTTTCTTTAATATTTTTGATATTACACCAAAGTGACCATCAACAATGCCTTTTCCATGACATTCAACAAAACAATTATATTTTATAGAACCCTTAATATATTTAGGTGCCTCTTTAAATAAGTAATATAAAAATTCATATGATCTAAAATGATTTCCATTATCAGTCCACACTTTTATATTTTATATTTTTTTAAATATATCTAATTTAAGAAGACTAATTAGACATTCACCTGAAAATAAAGAATCATGTGATAATATTTGAGACAAAAAATCATATTCATATTTGGTTTTATTGTTTTCTTTAAAAACTAATGCAAACCCTAATAATGAGATAGGCTTTTTTGAATAAAAACAATTATTGGTCTCAATTGGATCACTTCCAACCTTTAAGTTTTCCTTATAATCTATAACTACAACACAAGACTCATCATCTAATTCATAAATATCTTTTTTATATTCCCTATTTTGATGAACATAAAAGTCTTGGTGCTGATTAATAGTCTTTAAGTCATTGCCTATAGATTCTGGTAATGGTAAATTTTTACTTTCACATTCTTCATTCTTTTTTTCAGTGAATTTTTTAAATTACAAATATTGCACATATTGGTTTGTTTTTTACTTTTAATTATATTTTTAGGAATTAATTTATAGTAAGTATAAATTGAAACTGAAATTTCATTTTTTATTTTCATATTTTCATATTTTCATATATTTCTTTTTTTGTTTTAAGTAGAGAGTATTTAATTTCAGTTGAGTAATTACTCATCTCTTTTTCTATATCTTTATAAATTTTTTCAGGCACTTTTTTTGTAAACTGGCTTGTTTCAAAAGAATTTTCCAGCAATTTTTTAATTATTTTTTAGTTATTTCTTTTTTTAATGAAAAGTTATTGTTTTTTTTGGCTTTTTTTGTTTAAGCTTACATTTTTATTTTTATATATTTTTCTTGAGTATCTAAACTCACTTTTGGTTATATTAAGCCCCATATCATTAAGCTCTTTTAAAGAGTAACTGGAAGTAACTGGAGATTGCAAGGCTGGAAGATGCTTTTGGGGAGAAGATTTCATGAGATCCTTTAAGTTTTCAATAAACTCATTACTTTTTTGATTTTGAATAGTTGGCAGGAACTGAGATCTCCCAAATTCAGTTTGAGTAAGGAAGTGCTTGATGAAATTATCAAGATTCTCACCAGCAATAAAGAGGAATGCCTTTTTTAACATTGCAATTCTTTCTCTTTTTGTTGAAGCTCCCAAGGAAAAAAAGGGTAGCATGGCAGAAGTAAATTTAACTGAGGACATGGTAGTATTTTGAATCTGTAATTAGGTCGGATCTCTGAAATGTGCCTTAATGATGGAGTAGTTCTGATCAGAATGTGGCCTTTGAATGGGGTCTTTTGGATTAGAAGCTTTGTGGTGCTTTAGCTTTTATATACCAAGCTAAATGATACCATTCTGAGTGAAATGGTGTGATAGCTTTTACTATAGTTTGAACTTGAATTTATATTTGCAGAATTAATTAAATACCCAGTTTTCATGCACAAGTGATATATGTGAAGCAGCTAAGCATCATTATTACATCATATCCTCTTTGTAATCAATGCAAATCAATTAAAATGATGTATTCAGTTAACTGTAACTCTTCTGCATATTTTTAAAATAATAAAACATTAAAGAGTTCTATTTAAAGATTGCTTAATTTGAGGTTCGAAGCTCACTTGAACCTTAAAATTAATCTAAACAGTGATAAAAACATCCTAACTTCAAACTGCCATAAAATCCTAAATAATTCGGCTTTTTAAATAAAATAAGATGTAAATATAAAGCTCTCAATCTTATCTTTAATTTCGTTAAATAAAAAGATACTTTTATATTAAAAAAGAGTTTTTATTAGCTTTGAAGTGATCTACTTTATATCATTAGATAGAATCATGTAATAAAATCTGGATTATAATCTTTTAAATTACTTTTGCTTTAATATTGAGTATAGTATACATATTAAAATTTTTACACCAATAGAAAGATGGGATCCTTGGCTTCATTTTGATAGTTTACAATGTAAAAAAATATTAATTTTTCATTGAGTTATTAATGTTTTAAATATAAAATGTGTAATTAGTTACTTTTTCAAAATTGAACTGTGTTATGCTGCGACTTGAGCAGCATGTGCATTAGAAAATGGCACAATCCCTAAAATAATGACCCATATGTTTACATGTGAATTGGTGACAAAATACACCCAAGCAAAGTGAGTCAAAACTCAACCCAAAAACAAAACACAATAGCAACTCACTATGTGTGAACAAAATCACTCACTCAGTGTGTGCAATGGATTGTAATCATGAATGATACCAAGGTATCTAAAATACAACACAAGATCTGAAACATAAATTTTAAAAATATTGTGTTGGGTATTTGAATTTGGCAGTAAAATCTAGGAAAATGGATGTACTTTTTTGAGTATTCTAAAATGGGTGTTGTAAAACCAAAAACAACTAATTAAGAAATAAAAAATCTATAATTGGGATATTAGGTGGGAAAAACTCTAATTAAATATCCATATTCAGATAAAAGCAAAAATTAAAATTAGGGAGTAACTTAATTGAAGTTTATTTAATATTTTATTAAATTTTAAAATGAAAGGAACACAATACCAGAGTACTAATACACCCATTGTGCGCCGCGGTTGCGGTCGCCCCAGCGGGTCAAAGAATAGAGTTAGTGCAACTCAAGTGCCTACTCAAGAAGGAGACAGGAGAGTAGAGTTCCATAGTGACGCTGCACTGACACAGCCAGTTCAAGGAGCACAAGCTTCTAGGGTGCAGAGCATCAACCCTTGGGTCCCAAAGCTGACCCAGAAGCCCACCAAGGTCACCACTACAAAGAAAGTTAGAAACAAGGAGGTAGAACTTACTTCATATGTGTTCAATGTTGTGTACCGGCAAGAGTCAGTCCCGTCAGCCATGCTGGAGAAGGTGAAGCCTGTACTTGATACTAACTACAAGCCCTACGTCAGTGATGGCAATCAGGAAGAGGATGAGGAGCCTGAGTTCTTCAGAACTGACAAGGAACAGTTGGTGCTCAAAAAGGTTGCTGCGTTTTACACCAAGGTGCCCATGCCCTGTGTTGTGCCCAATGCCAACAAGTCAATCCCCACTGCTAAAAAGCCCGCTCAGAAGCACATCCCTGACATTAAACACATCATCCTGCTTAAGCTAATGCATGAATTGGGCGATTACAAGGTAGCCACGGCCCTTGTTGGGGTGGATCCCAAGTACGCCAGCAAGACCTTCAACAAGTTCATTGATACTGGCCAAGTCCTTGCCGCAGAGAAATCCTTGTGTATTTCCACTATGCTCACCAAGGAGCACAAATGAGCAATCTGCCAGTGGATCATCTGGGACTGCCATCTTGAACTGGCAAATATGCAGGCAATGGTCAAGTCCACTTTTGGGGTTGAGGCTTCCATTTTCTTTTACTACCATCTGCTGAAGAAGATGTGCTTTTCCTGGAAAAAGCTTGGGTATCTCCGTACAATTGGAATAGCCCAGCCAACATTGAGACCCAGAAAAACTATGCAGAGGTGTACACTGCCCTCAAAGCTAAGGAGACAGTGAAATTTTACTATGTTAACAAACTGGCATTTGCCTCGTCTATGCACAATGCATATGGTTATGTCCCCAAAGGCTCCAATGACGGGATGGCTTGGCGTGTTGCAGTCCGCGCCACAGCCTACTCAATGGTGGCTCTCCTTGGCCCAAAGGGGGTCGAGCTATACCAAATGATACTGGGCTCCCACAACAGCTGTACCTTTCTATCATTTCTCTGATTGGTCCAGGAGCACCTGAGGCGCGCAAGCCCAGGCTTCACCAACGTCATTGTGCTGGACAATGTTGGTCTCCATAAGGTGGCTGATATTCTTGAGAAATTCCCAATGATTGACACCAACAGCGCAGTGGGCCCCCAGCAATTGGCCACAGCAAATTTGCGCCTTCTCTTCCTCCCTGCTTATTTGCCCTTCCTAAATCCCATCAAGGAAGTCTTTGGGTGGCTTAAGAAAGTTGTCAAGCAAGGAACCCCAAGTGGGACTGAGGACCTCTTTAATTTGCTGCAGGCCAGGATCCACACCCTCCCAGCTGAGACTGTGGCCAAATTCTATGGCCACGCTAATTTGTTCATCCCGTGTGCCTAGCCAAACTGTTAAAGCAAAGTGGTACACAGCGTGGTTCAAGGATATACAATGAGGATATAGTAAACAAATTGTGAGTTGCTTGACAAGCAGGAGACCAAATTGGGAGGACGGTTTCAACATCTTGGATCCAATGACAGTGTAGCAAAAGATTGAAATGGAAATTGTTAATAGGCAGGTGATTTGTAAGGGTAAATTTGAGAGAGAATCAGAAGGCATTGACATGTAAAGCACGGGCCAGGTTGTAGCCATGGAATCTATGGCAACCTTGATGGCCACAGAGGCTAGCCTTTCAAGGATGGGGGCAAACAGCCCCAAGTGAGCTATTATTTTGGGATAAACTTCTTTTATTTTCTCAGGGATAATAAGCTATCTAGAAACAAGTTTCTAGAGGGGAAGTGGGGAAGTCTTAAGGAAGTAAGGACAAGCAGGGGGGATTCTGCGGCTTCTGATTGGCTGGAAAAAATATTTTCTGCAGTTAGTGGTCCTGCATTGGAATTCAAGTCAATGGCGTCATAATTCAGAAAATTTTGGCAACCAGCGGATCGAGCACAGCCATCTCCAAATAGTGTATAACACGTAATTTTCTTGTCATATACTTATTTGGGGAAAAATAAGGTAGGACCAGATTTTTGAGGGCTATTTGAGCAACCCCAGCTTTGACCCATTTTTTGTCTATGACGGCGTTTAAGTTGTCAAATTTCTTTCAAGGGTTTGGCTGCAGTTCTTTGCTGATTTTGGGTTTTACAAGGGCACACTATTCCTTCCATTTGATTTTCTACTGTAACACAAACAGCCAATCAATTAAAGGCTTAGTGTGTCCAATTTTTTTATATTCTCTAATTTACTATTCAAGATTTATTAATTATCATTTTATATTTAGATGCTTCCGAGCCTGCAATCACATTCAGCAGGACAATCAATGAAGGTTAGTAATTTATTTATTTATAATCATTTTTTATTGTGTCATCTAAGGGTATCCCAAACGCTTGATACTGGATTACGCAAACACATTAATATCACTTTTGGCAAATAAATATAATAATCAAAAAAGTTAGTTGTAATGTGTACAAATCAGAAGTAGATTTTATTGAAATATATTATAATGCTTTTATTAAGACCTTCTCTGGGATATATTCTGCAAATCTTGTTTGCTAAAATAAGAATTAGAAAATTTTATTATAATAAAAATAATATAAATTGCAATGGAATTATTTAGAAGAGAGAATTTATTAAGAGCGCCCATAGTGAGTTCTTCTGTATGTACCCACCCCATAATGGAGGTGGCGCACAACCTCCACCGCCACACCGTGGACGGTGGATACACCCTTATTAAAAAACTCCCGCCTGCTGGTGAAGATGAGTAGGGTTAGGTGCAAATGGAGGAGCAGCTTCTCTGGTGGGGCTGCAAACCTGTAGATACCAGCCAGGACCAGGGCATCCTGGATGACGTGATCCACCGAGTCATACCCAGGGGGGACCTTCTTCCCGTCCAGGGAGAGCCTGGCCTCGTCAATTCCTAGAAGGACCCTGTCAAGATCCTCCATGCTGGCGCCCATTCTGAAGTAGAAAAATATCCCGAGGTAAACCACCAGATGAAGCCTTTGCCCAGAAAAGGCTTCTGTAAACTCGCATAATTTATTGAAAACTGCACTGATCTTCTTATCATGCTTGGTATTTGCAAAGGCCAGCTCCATGGCTGCAGGGACCCCCGTCTTGTTGGCACTCCAGGCCAACCCAAAGTTGGCAAGGAGGATTTTTGTCTTCTTGACAGCTGTTGCGTATGCAACAGCCAATTTTCCTACCGCACGCCCAAAGTTGTCCAGCAGGTAAGAAATTGTGTGCTCCAAAGGGTAGCAGAAGCAAGCAGCCGCATGGGCCCGGCCCATCTCTGGTACATTCTTGAATGGGAGCGTTGCCAGGATGTCCCAAACAAGCTCAATGGAGTTTACACAGTAAACTTCACTGATGGGATACTGGGTCCAGGCAGACCAGTTGGGTATCCTTGTAGTCAGTAACTGCCAGCTTGGATGCCCCCTTGCCATGCGTCAGCCCAGCTAATGCCTCCCATGACATTGGAAAGGACCCGTGGATGCGGTCCTCCAGCTCCTGAAAGACAGGGGGGACAGATACAGCTGCTTGGCCACATGAGTGGCGTAGTTGGCATAGAATGTGGTAGGGACAAAGGGGACCAGGACTTGGTGGAGTTCACTGTCTATGTTCTCTAAAAAACAGGTAAGTATTTACAATTTTTTATTAACTTTATTTTTTTATGTTACCTTCACATGTTTCTTCCTTGCCAGCTGCTTCAGCAGGCTTGGCCATTCTTAGCGCAAGCAGTTGTGCGGGCAATTCTTTATCCTCTGCTCTGGCACACTTGACAGGTTTGAGATGTTCATACATCTCTGGATTGTCAACCCAGACAGGCGGCACAGAAATATTGTATGCCTTAAATTGCTGGCCCTCAACCACCGTCTTTTGGATGTTGAGAAGACACTCAATGGTCTTCTCAGGGGTGTCTGGTATTTTTGTCATTAGGGCCTTTGCAGACTCCTTGTCAATTTTGTCCCCTGTAAGGACAGCAGCTTTGACTTTTGCCTTGACCTTGCAGTCAATGTCTTTGGTTTTGGCAATTGCCAAGTCAAGATCCTTCAAAAGCTTCTCCAATTCTCACATTGATTTTTTACTAACCTTTTCATATATTTTTTATAGCTTTTGCCCCAATAAATTCTGTATTATTTTAATACTGTTGCCTCTTTTTTATCCCTTTTTGTTTTCCCATTTACTACATTATCCCATCTTTTTACCCATTTTGTATATGTTTTACACTCATCTCAATATGTGTTGTTTGCTTTGTGTTGGCAGTGTTTCCTTAATTGCCATATTATTTTAGCACTTTGCACAGCCCCTTGTGAAAATATTAACAACAATTTGGTTATCAGCTAAATTTGAATTAGAAAATTATGTGTTAACTGTTTTTAGATAAAGTTGTTACTGATCTGAATTCAAAACCTTAATTATAAACTTTAAGCCAATCAGGAGTCAAGTGATAAAGTGATTGTTGTGACATAAAGGGTCATTCAATAATTCTTTGGTGTATGTGCGCTAATTAATATGATTGGCTGGATGTTTTGCCATTTTACGCCATTGTTGCTCTGGCAAGTTGTTGATGGACTAGTACTAACCCAGCAGCTGATTGGGCACTAGTCCATCAACAACTTGCCACAGCAGCAATGGTGTACAATGGCAAAACATCCAGCCAATTATATTAATTAGCGCATATACACCAAAGAATTATTGAATGACCCTTATGTCACAACAATCACTTTATCACTTGGCTCCTGATTGGCTTAAAGTTTATCATTAAGGTTTTGAATTCAGATCAGTAACAACTTTATCTAAAAGCAGTTAACCTATAATTTTCTAATTCAAATTTAGCTGATCACCAAATTATTGTTACTATTTTCACAAGGGGCTGTGTCTAGGTATTAAAAATAACTGTGTTCTGGATCTAGATACATGGCATAGTAAATATATGATTTTATAGAAATAATCTGAACATAAAGAATAAAAAACTATAAACAAAGAGAACATGAACAATTGAAATTCAAAATAAAGATGATATAAATAGAAAATGTTTGGCAGCAGGGGTTTTTTTGGGGCAGGGAAGAGTGATGCCTAGGAGGCAGAATAGCGCAGAAAGGAAGACGTAGAGGCAGTGCTGGCCTGGGGGTCCAGGATTGGGTAAGTTGGGCTTGCAAGTGAGGGGTGTTGGTGACGGGGGTGGAGGCAGGAGGATTTTGCGTGATGGCTGCCATATGAGGCTTGTCGTATTCCTCATTGGTCATTGGCTGGATGGGCTGGTAAGTAGCAGTGGCCCAAGGTGGAAGGCGCTTGTCTTTCTGTGATTGGTTGCCCATGTTCACATGAAAGACAATTTGGGCAAACAAGTCAGCCACCATTTGGCAGCCAAAGAGAAAATTGTGGTCAAGAACCCCAAGATAGAGGTTGTTGAAAGCCTGAGGGCGGCGCTCCCGTAGTGTATCTCCAATGTTAAAGAAGACAGAATCAGACAGATGGATGTCTGCATAGCTGGCAGGGTAGACTGAGGCCTGGTGCCCATGTTGCTGGATGGCCTTGAGGGCGGTGGAGCTACCCTCCATCTGGTGGCTCAAGAAAACCTGGTACTTGGAATTTGAGCCATCCCAGGAGTTGAGTAATCCACCAAGGATGTGGCTATATGAGTAGCCATTGATGAAATCTGGGTTTGTCTGATAGTAGACAAAACCATTGGCTGAAACAGCCAGAAACACACCAATGAAAGTTCCCTTCTTGACCTTCTTCCTTCATTTTTGAGTGGCGGCTCTTCCTTGCTTGCCAAAATCATCAAAAGCTATTGATAGCTTGTAATAGGAGATGAACATGACATAATCAGTTAGACTAGTCAGGCATTGGACCAGGGTTGATTTGATGGTGGTGTCATATGGGGAATCCTCAGCGCCATCCCATTGGTTGCCGGCAAAATTGGTAAGAATCCATATTGAAGCCACCTTCCCATACATCCTAAGCTACACCATGCGCTCAGACACCCAAATGCCATGATGCGCAAGTTGCTTCCAGACCTGGGTCAAGGGAAGCTTGGGATCCTGTTGGAGGAGGTCAAGCATGATTGGGTATAACTCAGATATTTGTGACTCAGGGGCCTTCTTGGGCTTCTTGGCTGTCCCAATAAGATTCCCCCTGTTCATCAGGTTGTTGAATTCCCGCATGACAGTAGCTTGGGTAAATTGAAACTGGGTAGCAATCTGTTTCCAGGACAGACCCCGTAGATTCAGTGCCAAAATTTCATGAAGAATTTGGGTAGTGATGATTTGTTGCTTGAGGCGCTGGGCCGGGGGAGCTGAAGCCTGATTGGCTGTAGGGGGAGCAGGTTGGCTGGTGGCAGGAAGTTGTTCCAAATCAAGGTTGCCATCCTGATTGGTTGGTTGGTGGGCAGCTTGTGCGGGGGTGGGTACAGGAGCAGGGGCAGAGCTAGACACTATGTGACTACTGAACAAGTCAAAGCCATATGGGTCAGGGGTCAGGTACAGGTCAGCTTCCTTGTTACCCGCTTCAAAGGCTTGGGTGTAAACAGGTGCCTCCATGTTCTGAGCCTCACCTCCATTGAAGCTGGCTTGGCTACTGCTGGCTTGGCTGCTTGTGCCATTGAAGATGTTGCTAGTAAAAACCATTGTAAAAAACCTAGGATAAAATCACTAAAAGTAGAAATTTTAAAATTTAATGATTTATTTTTATTGTAATCTTGAGCCCATATTTGGAAGGTTCTCAAAACCATTTCATACAGATCAGGATCCATGAAAATGAATAAAATGCCTCTGTTCCTAAATTGGATAGCTGCTGATTGGCTGTTAAACAGTTATATTTCTATTTTAGGCTGCTCATAAACATCTTGTGTGACTTCATTTTGGTTTGTTTTTGTGGAATCTTGCTTCTAGATTGCTCAAATTCCGTTTCATTTTAGTCCTTCTGTTGGTTCCTCATATGAATCCTGATTGGATTATAATATACTCCGGAACAGCCTCCATCCATTTCCCTTGTTGCATCATTTCATTTTGTTTGTGGTTTGAACTACACCGCTTGATGTTTGATATAACTTCATATAATGGGCTAGTGAAATTTCGTTTTTTGTTTGACAGTTCATTTATTAACTGATTTTTTTTTAAATTAATTGAATCTTGAATCTCGCGCAACTTGGATTTTGTTCAAATCTGAAATCATATCATTTAAATCTGAAGTATTTTTGATTGTTGCCATAGCTTTTAAAACTATTGTATGGCAGGATCACTGTTGTCTGGCACTTTCTTGGGCAGAGGTAATTGTGGTCTTGATGTAGTGCTAACAATGGCTGTCTTATGCCCATAGACAAGTTTGCACGGGATTTTGCCCATATTGCAATTAACTCGTGTCCTTCACACCATAAGTTCAGTTGGAAAAATGTCAATCCAGGCTTTGGGATTGTTGGCAGATAACTTACTGGGGGTCTCTACAAGGGGATTGTTTATTCTTTCAACTCTTCCATTTACTTGCAGATGATAGGGGCTGGCTATGGTATGCTTTATTCCATTCTTGGCAAGGTAGACCTTGGTGATAAATGGATTTAAGTCCAGTTCCTCTGTCTGTGATCAGGAGTTCAGGTTTCCCAAACTTAGCTATGATCTCTTTGCCAATAAATTGTCTTACATGTTTTCTTTGTGTTCTTTTGTAGCTTGTGCTACAGGCCATCTAGTCCCATAGTTGATAGCTATGATAATGTACTTTTTGCCTTTGTTATTGCCGGGCATTGGTCCCACAATATCTAGTGACCACACATTAAAGGTTGTGTGATTGACACTGGTATAATGACTAAGAGGATGCCTTAGAGCGGGTGTACTTTTCACAGACTTCACATTGGTCTAGTACTTCCTTGATGTTGTTCAGCATGTTGGTCCACCTGTAGTGTGTCTTGAGATATTCATGCAATTTCCTACTACAGGTGTTTCCCAGATCTCTGTGGTATCAAAGGATTGTGCCAATCTTTTGTGTTGACAGGACGTAGGACACAGTATTGCCACTTGGTAGTATGTGGTGTAGAGTACCATATACATTTTTGAGCAGATGTTTGTTCTTGAGGACTTTCTCTTGGATTTCCATTGGGGTGCCAGGTAAGAACCCTTCTTGGAGATTCTCCATGATCAACATGAGCCAATCAGGGTCCCCATCAGCGCATAGAACATGTTTACTGTATATCCTTGAAAGAGTGTCTACCATAAGCATTTCTTTGCCTGGTTTGTATTCAATTATCATGGGGTACCTTTTTATAAGGCTCATTCATTCATCTTGTTGTCTAGATAGATGTTGTTGAATCTTAAAGAATACCAATGAATTGTTATTGGTTGGCACTTTGTGTCACAATAGGTTCCATCATGCCAGGAATTATCCGGCCAAGTAGAAAGGCTCAAAAAGCCAGCAAACCTTTAACAAAATTGACCAAATTAACAGATTTAAATCAAACAGTTGATCAAGAATGGGTTACAGCTGCTCTAGTCTACCAGCTGAAACCAATTCCCCCTTGCAAGTTGACGTTGATAAATTGACGTAATTTGAGGGTTACTCTGTATGAGCTTATTAATCAGCATGGTCATCAGAAGTTGATCACTCAAGGGTTCTTTGCAACTTGAACTATATACTCACTTGACAATGTAGAAGGAATCAGATCCAGGCGGTATTGCTTAGTCAAATTTTGATATATATTAAATAATTTTCACTGTTTCAACTCTTATGAGTTGAGTCTTCCCAAAAATTTACTCAATAAAATAAATTATCCCTTGGTCTAAATTTACTTTTGAAAATGCATCCTGTAGTTGTATTGCTGCGCTACATTCCCTACAATCTTATTCTAAGCCAGATCATTACTGGAAGATGGGGCCCTGCAGTTAGAACTTTGTTGTTGGCACCTCCCAATGGTAATTCAATGCTTACCAATCTTGGAGTGGTCCCCCTGTCTTTAAAAATAAAATTTTTGCTGCATCTCAATGTCCTGAATTTTATTCTGAAGATTCTCTGATGCTTTCACAGACTATTTATCTTGGGCTACTTTGGTTAAGATTAATTATTTTACTTAATCCTAGTATCTCATTTGGAAATTTTACAAAACAGTATTTGAAGCTGCGTTAGTGGTTAATCATTAACTCTATGTGAATTTGGGTGGTAATTCCCCACCACCTGGAGACAGCTTCTAAATATCCCACAATTTCTGTCACATTACTCAACTCTTCTACGTCTGAGTTTTTAAAAGCAGTTTCTCATGAATTTGTGTTTCTTTTCTCCTGCTCCGGTGAGATATATGTGTTTATCATGTTTATTTTTATCAGTCATTTTCTGAGTTTTAAGTTTGGGATTTTCTTTAATTTGTGGTTTTCATCTCTGGTTGCAGTTGTTGAGACAGGATCTTCTGTTTCCTATTTCCGCCGCGCTATGTCATTTTGGCGTCCAGATTATTTTCCTGCTCCACCTACTGATGAAATTTTGTGTGAAGTTTTATCAGCTTTATCATTTTATTCTGGTTCAAGCCTTAGTCACAAATCCTAAGTTTACCATGTGATGACAAAGGTTTCTGAGGATGCTTGTGAATGATTGTTGTCCGCGGTGGAGCACAATACACGTGTTTTAACTGAAAGTGCATCTCTGTACCCTTTGTTAAAAAATGTGTTTATCTATTGAGGAGCTCAAAGTATATCATAAGTTGTACGTCTTCCAACAGAGTAATACTCTGCTTTCAATATTTCTTTCTCAGTTTCTTGTCTACTGCCGTACAATCAATGTTCCCAAGGTGAATAAACTCTCAGCGTTGTGGTTAGCAGTTGATCAGACTGCCCAGGGTCTGGCAGTTTGGGATTACATGTTAACCACAACTGAGGCTCTGGTAAGCCAAATTCTTTCTATGGTCTCAAATCTGTTGGTTTCCAAATAAGGTTTGGGTCATTATTTGTTAGATTAAGCCAAGGCACCAGCTTAAGCATTTTAAAGACTTTTAACTTCTTTGGTATCATTTAAGTTGTAAACTTATGCTTTTTGAACATTAATATAATGCTTAGTTTACTGAAGAAAAATTTAAGAGTGTAAAATATACAAATAATAAAAATAAATCTTATTTCTATTAACTGTATTTTTTCTAAAAACCCTTTTTTCTATTTTAATAAGCCAAGAATCAAATATATGAGTTGCATGGGAGAGTAATAGCAGCCCCAAAGCTATAATTGCTATTACCCTATCTTTGGCTCATATAATTAGTTTCTTAGTTATTTTTAGAAAAAAAAGTTGTTGTATTTAAAAGGCTATTTACCCTATGTGAAATATAAGTTTTTGTTATGCGTCCAACTTCATGAACATGTCCTACTAATCCTTTAGTAGTATCAGCTCTCTTTGTTTCCCTGTCATCTGTGCAGAACTTTGCACAATAATTTATTTTGGAGTACTCCTTAGCATCCTCAAATGTCAAAGGTGAAACATACAGATCACCATCTTTCATTAAATATGAAAGATTAACATAAAATGCTTTGACTTCAAGCCAGCTTTTTTAGGCCTAGATTTTCTATAATAGATGTGAAAAAAGGTTTTTCAGGAAACATCTGAATTATTTACAAGTGTCTCATATAGACCCTTTCTTTCTTCCTCTCTCTCAAAAACCATTTTGAGATCATTTATATTTTTTATATGCATCTCATTTTACTTTTGTTTAAATATTTTAGATAATACATTAAAATGACCATCAACAATACTTTTGCCATGACACTCAACAAATCTATTAAACTTAATTGTTCCTTTTATAATTTTAGGTACCTCTTTAAAAAGATAATATAAGAATTCATAAGATCTGAAATGATTACCATTATCAGTCCAAACTTTAATATTTTTAATATTCTTAAATTTATTGTTTTTAAGCAGACTTATCAAACACTGACCTGAAAACAAAGAGTCATGAGATAAAATTTCAGATAAAAAGTCATGATACTCATATTTAATTTTCTCATTTTCTTTAAAAGCAATTGCAAATCCTAATAAAGAAATAGGTATTTTCTCATGAAAACAATTATTTGTCTCTATAGGACCCCTCACCTATTTTAAAGTTTTCTTTATAGTCTATTACTATAACACATGAATTAGTATCAAGATTATTTATATCACTAATATATTCTTTATTTTGGTGCTTATAAAACTTTTCATGTAGGTCGATAGATTCCAAATTTTCTTTAATAGATTCAGGCAATGGTAACTTCTTTATACTCAAATCCTTTTTTTTCATTTCTAATGATTTTTTTAAGTTGCAAATGTTACACATATCAGTTCTCTTTTTGCTTTTAATTATATTATTAGGAATAAGCTTATAGAAAGTGGAAAGTGGAAATTGAAATAGAAATATTGTTTTTTATTTTCATATCTTCATAAATTTCTTTTTTTGTTTTCAATAAGGAGTATTTTATTTTAGTTGAGTATTCACTCACTTCTTTTTGTAATTCTTCATAAATCAATCCAGGGGATTTTTTAGTGAATTGGCTGGTTGGAAATGAATTTTTTAATATATGTTTTAAAATATTTTTTATGTTTTCTTTCTTTACTGAATCATTTTTTCCTTTTTTATTTTTTGGATTTAATGATGCTTTTTTAGCATTTTTATTTTTTAGAACATGAATACTCATTTTTTGTCATTTTAAATCCACAATCCCAAAGCTCTTTCAGACTGTAGCTTGATGTAACCAATGCTCTTAGGAAAGGAAGGTGCTTGGCAGGGGACTCTGACATCAATTCCTTTAGGTTGTTAAGGAAATCATCCGTCTTAGAATTTTGTATGACAGGTAAGAAGGTACTTTTTCCAAACTCTGTTTTTAATAAAAAATGCTCAACAAATATGTTAAGATCACTGCCAGCAGTAAAAAGGAATGCTTGTTTAAGCATAGAGATTCTTTCTCTCTTAGTAGAAGCCCCCAGTGAGAAGAAGGGTGTCATCTGAGGTGCAAACTTGATAGGTTCCATAATGATAGTGGTTGGGTTCCTTGGCTTGGTTCAGGCAGTTCTTGCTTGGAAACAGATGTGAAGTTATCAGAGAGGAGTAAAGGTGTGGATTGTAAAGTAAATTTCTGTAAAGTTGAGCTATTTAAATACCATGTTAGCTGAGATTTTGCACTACAGGCATAAATCCCCAACTGACCCCCAACTGATCTCCTTAATTTATCAATATCACCCCTGAAGTCTGATATCATTGTTTATTTACCCCTTTTTATATTCTGGTTAACTGTTGATATCTCAGCAAATAGTACTTCAATCTCGCTCAAACTAGTATCATTAGAAAGCCCTTACTCTCAGCTTTCAGAATTGTGCTACAACTCTATATTTCAATACCGATTTAGTATCTTGAAGTGGCTTTGAATGTAAGCTTATAAAATTATTATTTGAAATAAAATATGCTAATTAACTCTTAAAGTATGATATTTTAATCAGTAAAATAAATTTAAAGTATAAATTATTATTTAGTTTACTTCTAGTAACAAACTCAAAAACCTTTTGTTATAATAAACTTAAGTTTATTATAACTTTTAACAGTTCTTAAAAAATGAACTTTATATATCTTAAATCTATCAAAACAAAAATGTTATTTTTAATCACATATAAATATTTGCTTGTATAATTAAAGTTGTATCTTATTTTTATAGATACAATGACTAAGATCATTTTTCATTTAGATAAATAAATTTTAACCTTTATAAAATTTAATTAAATAAAGCAAGATTTTGATACATTCTTTTTTATGTTTGAATTTTTTATACATATTATCTCTAGCATACAGTATAAAAATATAATTTTATTAAATAGTTATATAAAGCTATTTTGTTAATATTAAATACTTAAGAATTTGAAAAGAAAAACTTTTATTCTCTTATAAGTTCTTATTATATATTTTCTAAAAAATCTAACTTAAGAATAAATTACTTATGCTAAATGAGATCACATAAATTTCAATAAAAGTTTAGTTTTAATTTTAGTTTTTTTAACTTTTACTAGATTTTTTAGAAAACAAATCCAAAATTATTTAATATTTATTTATTAAATATGCAAAAAAGCTGTCTGCCCTCTTTTTGAAAAGAGGGATTCAAAAATTATTATATTTTAAATTAAATATTTTTAAAAAAGCTAAGATTTTAGGCAACAATTTAATTTCCAACAAAAAGCATCATATCAGTTTTTATTGTATTTTTATGTTTCTCTTTTTAGAATGATGTCATTTTTACTAATCAGCTTTCAAGAAATAATGGTATATGAAATAAGATTGTTACTAGCTTTTAATACAGTTTAATTTAGCTGTAAGTAGAAAATGATTAATTTAATATAGGTTTTTATATTATAAGGATTAAATAAGATTTATTTTGATAAAATTGTTGTAATTATTTAAATTTATTGATAAGAAAATTAAAATAAAATTTTAAAGTGTTAAGTAGCACAGTTAATAGGAAACAGATTAATCTAACAAATAATGACCCTGTTTGATGGAAGTCAAAGCCAAACACACTGTGCGCTCCTGGTTTTCACTGGGACTTGTTCTGCAAAGGGGGCGTCCTCTATCCAGAGTTAGGATTGTTCTCTCTGTAGTTCTTCTCAGTTGCAATTGGCAAATTTGAAAAAACCTGTTGAGGTGAATGAAGCGCCAGTAGTGTCTGCCCCTGAGAGTTCATTGGCTATGCTTCAGCACGTTGTGCCTGCAAAGTTTTCAGCAGTCAAATACAAAGAGTTGCCCCTTGTTCCAATTGATTATGATCATCCTGACCTTCCTGCTGCTGTCCAGGAAATGATCAAGAAAAATTTTCAGGGGAGCACCCTGCCTCCTTAGCTGCTGTCTGTATCATCAAAGAGAAGCAGGATCCTGCCAAGATTCCAACATTTGCTGCAAATAAATCTACTTCTGGTTACTTCTTGTTTTTGTTGAGGGTCTGGATGTACAAGAATTCTGGCTACTACCAACCTACTTAACATCAAGCCATTGCCCAATTTAGTCCCCTTCCAATATACCATTTGACATACCAAGAATGGTAACCAAGCAATATCACCTGACTGTCCAAGTATCCAGTGGCTTGAACCCATCTAGCACATGATCAACCCCTAGGTTTGATCCAACTAAATCCCCACCACAGCCAAGTCTATATAAGCCTAAAGTATTATCCAATAAAATATACTTCTCTTCTTTCTTAATTCCATATTTAAAGCTTCCCCAAAAGGCGCTCCTTATCACTGGTAGCAGCTACGGGTTTTCAACCACACCCATGAAAGAGAAAATGACTGACCAAAACCCGCCCACCTTTGCTCACGTACTCAACCAGGCCACATCCCAGGATACCTGGAAGACTTACTTCTGCGCCCACAACATTGACAAGAGGTATACCTAGTGGATGCACCGTATTTGAAGGTCTGGTCATGCCCAAAGCATGCACCAAGATTATTCAATACAGTCTCTCTCTTCAACCACAAACAAACACAATGACACCTATCACAGGTGAAGTGAACAACACCAAATACATTGTTATCAACAAGTTATTTGGTAAAAACAAAGAAAACATCATCAATTGACTAGACCACTCAGCCGCCAAACTCCGCGCCAGCTGCATCCCCCGTGAGAAATGGGTCCAGGAAGCCAGCAAGCGCCTGTACAAGGCCGCAGCTAACTGGTTTGCCACCTGGGTTGGCTCACAAACTGATGACCAGCTTGACAACTGGGAAGAGTTCAAAGCCAACATCACCCACAATTTCTGCATCACTGAATCCCTCCAAGACATTGCAATACAGCTCAGTGATCTTCCTCAAAAGACCACTATCACAGCTTACGCCAACAAATTTGAGGAAATACATTGAAAGACCAAAAGCCAGCACAAGCTGACAACATACATACCAGAGCATCATTAATCAACAGAATGAAACCCTCTGTTGCTGCCCTCACCCGCCCAGAGGCTAATACCTCCATGCTCACGCTCATTGCAGAAGCCAAGCACACTGAAAAACGCGCAAACATGGAATATGCTGCACACAACAGCAATCACTCCTCAAACAGCAATGGCAGAGAAAACTCCAATGGCAATTAGCGCCATAATACCAACCATAAAAACAGCAACTCCAATTGCAACAATGGCAATTACAGCCAAAGCGCAAACCACTCCTGTCCCAAGAAAGAGGATACCGCCAAAGTTAACAATACTGAAGCAGCAACCTGCTATGAATCTGACCCCACATTCTCTGACCTCAAAGGTCTTGAACAGAGGAACAGGGAAAAGAGGAGGGGGAACAGACTTAAGTGCCCCTGTCTCCCCCCAACTTGACAAGAAATTATACCAAGGCACAAACTTTGCTACTCGCATCCCCTGTGTCCCGCAATCCTCCATTTTTATGAACTTAAAAATTAAAGATCACTCACAACTTCTTGTCTACCCATAAACTTACAAATCTCATACACATAAAATTTTATTTGACTCTGGTGCACAACACACTATAGTTAGCAAACCTTTTGTAACCAAGTACAAAATACAAGTTGTCAAATCCAACTTCAAATACGCCAGAATGGCAGATAAATCAAAGGTTCTACTTGAAGACAAAACAACTCCCTTCAGAATTGACCTCCAAGGCATACAAACGTCCATCAAAGGACTTGTCATGAACAAAATAAACTACAGCATTGTAGCAGGCATGGACTGGTTCACCCGAGTGAACCCCAGCATATGTTGGAAAACAAAAACCATGACCATCAAACGCAACAGAGTCAATTTTAACATCCTCAAAGAACCTAATGACCTCATTCTAAGAGACACATTATTTGTCCAGGTCATAAACCAAGATGACTCAGAACATCTAACCAAAGATAGTACCCTCCACATAATGAGGTATACTGAGTTCAATAACATACAAACACAAAAAATCCAATGCCCAGAACTTGCAGTACTCCTAAATGAATACACTCACATATTCAAGGAGGAACTCACAGAGTTACCCCCCCCAAACAGGAGGTCAAACATGGCATTGACTTATGCAAAGCCATGCCTAAATCTTCAACCCTCTACAGACTCTCTCCCATGGAGACACAAACCCTCAAAACACACATTGAGGACAACCTAGCTAAAGGCTTCATCCGCCCATCTGAATCCCCATGGGGGGCAGCAGTATTCTTTGTAAAGAAAAGAAAGGCACTCTACGTCTAGTAACTGACTACAGAGCACTAAATGCAAGCACAGTAAAGAATAAATACCCTATTCCACTTATAGAGGATCTGTTTGAAAGACTATCAGGTGCCAAATTTTTCTCCAAAATTGACCTCACCTCAGGTTACAACCAAGTTGAAGTAAAGGAAAAGGACATACCAAAAACTGCGTTCTGCACGTAATTTGGATCCTTTGAATGCAGAGAAATGAATTTTGGGATGAACAATGCTCCTGCAACGTTTGTCACCATGATGAACCAAGAACTAAACAGTCTCTCAAATACATTATGCTACCTTAAGAATATCATCATATTGTCAAAAACAAAAGAGGAACACCTCACGCATGTCTGTGAGACACTCAATTGACTCGCAAAGCACAAACTTTATGCAAAACCAAGTAAGTGCCAATTTATGGAAAAGGAACTCCTGTTCTTGGGCCACATTGTCTCTGACAGTGGCATCAAAGCAGATCCAGACAAAATAAAAGCCATAAATAACATGCAACGCCCCACCTCTGTTAAACAAATTAGATGCTTTCTCAGTATGGTAGCTTACCTAAGGAAATACATCAAAGACTGCAGAAAACTAACCACACCAATCAATGACTTAACCAAGGGTAATGCCAAAAAGAAATTCATCTGGAATCCAGAATGTGACAAGAATTTTCATTTATTAAAACAAGCTTTGATTGAAGCACCAATCTTGCAATACCCTAATAATAACGGGTGCTACAAGCTTGAGTCAGATGCCAGCAACACTGCCATTGACGCAGTCCTACACATCTTCCAGCCAGGGCAGCAAGACTTCTTGCCAGTATGTTATGTAAGCAGAAAACTAATTAATACTGAGCAGAGATACCCAATACACAATAAGCAATTGCTAGCAATATATCACACATTCAAGAAATGAAAATTTTACCTAAAAGGACATTTAAATGTCCAAGTACTAACTGACCATAAATCCTTAATCTATTTCAAAACTCATAACACACTTGCACGGCAACAAGCAAAATAGATGTCCTTGCTGGAACAGCTCAATTTGGACATCCAATACAAAAAGGGGCAGAGCTGGTCATGGCTGATGCTCTCTCTAGACTATGTCAGCCTAGAGAGGATCACCCTGACCACCTGGACCCTGACTGGCCAAACCTGTACAACACTGGGTATAAAACCAAAGGGAAAGACCCCTCAACACATCAACTGACCCACAATACATTAATAAGAAACAAAAAGTATTTCCATATATCAAATGGCACAGTATACCAAATTATTGATGACAAACACGTCCCATACATTCCACTTGCGCAAAGAGTTAACACCATACTAAGATATCATTGTCTACTAGGCCACACAAAGGCTAACAAACTATACCTCACACTAAAAGAGATAGTATGGTGGCCCAACCTCAAACAGGATATAGTTGACGCTCTGAAAAAGTGCATAGTGTGCAAGAAGTACACCAGTACAAAGGCTCCTCAGCCAACAGTCAACCCAGTACCAGACCCTGATCCATTCAAAGTTTGGGGACTGGATGTAGTGGGTCCCTTCCCAGACAAAAAAACAAATCAACGTTTCTTAATTGTAGCTATTGACTTTGCCACATGCTGGCCCATCTGCTGGGCAACAAAGGACCACAAAGCAGAAATCATCAACCATTTCATTAAAAAAGCCATCATAGCCAACTGCGGCACTCCAGACTACATCATAACTGATGGAGCAACCAAGTTATCAGGCCACATAGTAAATGACAACTTAAAGTCCAAAAACATTAAACACAACACAACCTCTCCATACAGGCCACAGGCCAACAGTAGAGTAGAACGCCTCAATGGCAGCCTTATCAGGACCCTAGAGAAAATAATGGATGGCAAAGACAAAGACACATGGCCACTATACGTGAAACATGCATTATTAGTATCCCAAGTCCACACCAATCAAGGAACAGGCTATTCACTGTTTGAGCTAACTTACGGGTACAAACCAGAAATAATCACCCGCAAAAAACAGCCTTACATAAAGATCCCCCCGGGAAAACCTCCCACAGTAGAGCAAGCACCAAACCTACAACATATCCGCCTCAAAGCTAAAATAGCTGAAAAAAAGAGGCTTAAGACACAAAAGGTAACCTCCACAGAGGAACCACTTCCCATCAACTCCCCTTTCTGGATTCTAGCTGGCAACAGAAAGAAACTAGACTCAGTACACCAGGGACCAGGAAGAGTCATCAAAATACAGACCAGAGCACAACACTTACCTAGTAAAATTCCAAAGTACCAAAAACCCAATTATCAAGAAATACCACAGAACCTGTCTCTGCCTCAGTAAAGGAGAGCACTCAATCAGACTGGTTCCAACTAGCAAACAGCTCCAGGAGCATCAGGTGGCAGCTGTGAAAACAAAGCCCCCTCCTGATGCACCAGAGTAACCCCTTAATGGGTGTGTGTGTTGAGGGTCTGGATGTACAAGCATTATGGCTACTGCCAACCTACTTAACATCCAGCCATTGCCCAATTTAGTCCCCTTCCAATATACTGTTTGACATACCTAGAATGGTAACCAAGCAATATCACCTGACTATCCAAGTATCCAGTGGCTCAAACTCATCTAGCACATGACCAAACCCTAGGTTTGATCCAACTAAATCCCCATCACAGCCAAGTCTATATAAGTCTAAAGTATTATCCAATAAAATATACTTCTCTTCTTTCTGAATTCCATATTTGAAGCTTCCCCAAAAGGCGCTCCTTATCATTTTATGGTAGCATTGATAATAGTCAAACTATCTATTGGCTGGCCATCCTGTTGGATACAGGTGATTCCAAGAACTTTATGAGTGTTGAGACTGCAGACTTTCTGCAACTCAAGTATCACCCTGGAATGCTTGTTAGGGGTGGAAACTGTCAAACATTTCTCTCTTTCAAGCTCAAGAAGCCAGTGACATTTGTAGTTGCAGGTCGGTCTTTTACTGCAAGGTTATCCATTTGTTCTACCCTTATATATCCTTTTATCCTGGGGGTGGGCTGGTGGCGCAACCATAATGTATTAACCCTGCTGAAATAAAATAAGTTGTAAGTGGAACACTATTTGGGCATATCTATCCGTATTCTGTTGTTAGGTATGTCCAAACTAGAGCATTCCTCTCAGACCATTCAATTGGTTCCTGTTCCTGCCCCTGCAAGTTTGGATTTACCAGAATGCCTGCACCCCTGGTCTTCAGCTTTCAACGCTACTAGGGGCAAGGTCCTTCCCAAGCACACTCAGTTTGAATTTGACTTTAAAGTTACTGTCAATCTGATTCATATTGCGTCTCCTATTTACCCTTTAACCCTGAAGGAAGACACATGTTTAGAGGAGTGGACTTGAGACATGTTAGCAAAGGGATCCATTTTCAAGAAGGCTTTATCAATCTACTCCCCATTGTTGTTTGTTCAAAATTCTGATGGGTCTCTTTGTCCTTGCGTTGACTACAGGAATTTGAATAAAATTACAATTCCTGATCCCTATCCTTTACCTCTCAAAGCTCAGATTTCTTGGTGCGTTGAGAAGGCAAAGGTATTCTTGAAACTTGATCTGTTGAATGCCTTCAATCAAATCAGGATTGCAGAAGGAATGGAATGCTTAACAGCATTCAGAATCAAGAAGGGCATCTTCCAGTTCTGTGTAATGCCTTTTGGATTGAAGAATGCCCTACCTTGCTTTCAGCGGTTAATTGATTTGATCTTGGGGGATCTCCTAGGAGTATATGATATTGTGTATATGGACAACATCTTGGTTTTCTCTCCAGATGAGGATTTGCATAAGGACCACCTGTTGGCAGTTGTAGAGTGCATTCTCCTGGCCAACTTGATCACTAAAAGGATTAAGTGTGAATTATTTAAGCGTAAGATTACCTTTCTGGGTAATAATATCTTTGAGAATGGCCACATCATTGCCCCTGACAAAGAAGCTGCGGTTTGAGAGTATGCTACTACTGTGACAGTATTCCAACTTTGTAGTTTTTTGGGTACCTGTAAGTTCTTGAAGAAATTCACCCCTCACTTGTCTGAAGTGGCCGCCCCTTTATATTCAGCTAGCAGGAAGACAACTCTGGTCTGGACGCCTGAGTGCGCAGATGCGTTTGCAGCAGTCAAGGCTCTTTTGTTATCCTCCCCAGTGTTGAGACATGTGGATCCTGAGCTGCCTTTTGTGGTTTCCACGGATGCTTTGAAATATGCTGTGGCCAGTGTGTTGTTACAGACCACTGGTGATGGGATAGAGAGACCTGTAGGGTATTTTTCCCAGAAGATGGAGGCTCAGGAACACAATTACATGCTTTACAACAAGGAACTGTTGGCAGTTGTGGAATTTTTAAGGCATTGGCATCACCATCTCATATCAGTGCATCATTCATTTGTAGTAAGGACCAACCATAAAGCTCTTCTGTATTTTTGACAACCCAGGGTTTTGTCAGGTTGCCAATCCAGATGGAATGGTGACTTGATAAGATAAAAGTTCTGCTACAAGTTCATTAAGGGTACAGATAATCACCTGGCAGATGTTTTGAGTAGAAATCCTTCTCATCTCCCAGATGCTGGTATGGACATTGAGTTTAACACACACATAATGATTCCATACAAGGCTATTATTCCTTTTTTTCTACCTCTGCTGGCTACGCTTGCTACCATGTCCTTGATTGAGGGCGCAGACTTAGACTTATATTCCAAAGTCAATTTTTTGCAGCCTCTGTCCAAAGGTTATGATAGGTTACTGGAACCAGCATGTGCACATCCAGTTGGCCAGCCGCAGGGTTATCACAAGATAAGTCCAATTCTATATCATCAAGGTTGCTTGTGGGTCCCAGAGGGAACTATTTGGGATGAAATCATGGAGGCCAATCACACCTTCTCCACAGCAGGCCACCCTGGGAAGAACAAAATGGTGTAGTTAATTTGCCAACAGTTTTCTTGGAAAGGTTTGATGGTGCAGGTGGAGGCTTAAGTTTGAGACTGTTTGGTATATGTTTGGCCCAAGGCAAGCAGGAACAAGACAACTGGTTTGTTGGTTCTGCTGAAGCCAGCTGCAGGACCCTGGATGTTGGTGTCAGTGGACTTTATTGGAGAGCTCCCTAACTCCAACGGGTTTAATGCAATCATGGTGGCTGTTGATTGCTTCACAAAAACGTCACACTTTGTTCCCTGCTCAACCATAATTACTTCAGTGGAAACAGCTCAGTTGATGTGAATAGAATCTTCTCCTTGCATGTGTAATACCCAGCTACAGTAGGTACCACTTGCAGTATGTATGGCAACAGGTTGATGAACTGGAACCCAGTCAAGGCGGTAACGGTAGGGTACACAATCATCAGCCAGCAGAAGATCTTTGTGTGTATGTTGTATCTTCCAAAGCTCCTGGCAAAGTAGGTTAAGATGTAGTATATGGATGTGTACATTGCAATAGAAAGTGTAGAATGTGGAGACACCAGGGGAGACCAGGGTCCAGTCTGGGAGGAGTTCAGTTGACCAGGGTTGTAGTGGGGGTCATGACCTAATCCATCTGGGGAGGGCCCAAAGAACTCTGACCCTTGTTAGTAGCCTCCAATCCCAAGGCAAGCTGTGAGCACAGCTGTGAAGATGAGATGGTTCATCTTCCTTGGATTGGAGGGTTGGCAGGGGCTGATTGTTAAGTTACTTTAGTTATAAGTTGAATTTCACTTTTATTGAGGGGATTAATCTCAATAATAGCACAAGCTATTACTGAGGTGGGATCCTTTATTTATAGTCCTCTCCCCTGTGCAAAGATTTGCAATTGGAAGGGAAAAACAGGGGATGGGAAATCCCAGAAGTTTGGAAGGTAGGGATAGCAATTGGGACTTGGGAAGATGGTCAAATTCCTGTTCTCCTGCTATATGTGGCTGGTTGAGAAGTTCTTGAGGTGAACCAATAATTTCATGTTGCCCTGGTGCTAGGTGAGGGATGTGAGTCAATTCCTTTTTAGAAGTTATTTTGGTGTCAAGAACATTGTTTTGGATGGAGTTTGGCCTTGCCCATGTGGTCTGTAACTTAGCACCTAATTGGTTGGTGGCAAACTTATTTTTAAAATCTGAATCATTATTCCTGCCCTCTTCTGGAGGGGGAATTTTGTTTTCTGAACTTTCCCCTGTTTTCAGGGACTTATTTGATTGGCTGTACCCCAGGGGAATTTTGATTAGTTGCAGGGTGGGCCCTGGGACCCAGGTGGGTGGCAGGCATCTGGCTGGGACCCAGGGAGCAAGCAGGTGGGCTGGCGGGGGGCTTGTGGGTGCCTGGCTGGGTAGCAGGAGGCTGGCAGACAGGCAGGGGGCTTGCAGGTGCCTGGCTAGGTGCTGGCAGGCGGGCAGGCGTCTGCGCGGTGGCGGCAGGCACCTGCCTGAATGATAAATTAGTTCAGCGCCCACCAAGATCCAATTTTTCCCCAAATTTATTTTTATTTTCCCCTAATAAGGGGGAAATTCCATATCAAATTTTGCCCCTAAAATTGGGGTCTCAGCTATATTTCATCAACTTTTCCTTTCAGTCAGTATTAGGTTTATGTCAGGAATATTCCTGATAGCATGGCATCCTGATGGAGACTGTGAGTGACCGCGGGCCCCAATTCATTGCTCAGTTCTGGGAAGCTTTTACTGGAATTCTAGGTATTAAATTATGCCGTTCCACGGCTTTCCACCTCCAATCTGATGGAAAAACAGAGAGGGTAAACCAAAGTTTGGAGGTCTACCTACACTGCTACACAAATGCAAGACAAGATGACTGGTGTGATAACCTACCCATGGAAGAGTTCACATATAATAACTCTCTGCACACATCAACTCAGGTTTTACCATTCTATGCCAATGTAGGCTACAACCTTTCATCCAACATGGGTCCCTGCTTAGTTAGCAACATGGAAGCTATAACTGATCAAGCTGCTATATTGAAGAGGGTCCATCAGGAGCTCCAGGTTACTCTCACTGCTGCCATGACAACTTACAAGGAATACACAGATTGCAAGCGCCAGGAAGGTCAAACTTACAGGCCAGGTGATCTAGTCACAGTTGATGCTTGCAATATGAAACTGAAGGTCCCCTACCGCAAATTAGGGCCCAAGCAAGTTGGTCCCTTCAAGATTGAACGTCAAATTGGTCCCTCTGCATATTGGCTAGATTTACCCCTGGCTTTCAAGATTTTCCACACCTTCCATGAATGCCTTCTTACTCCCTTTAAGGGTACAGAGACTCCTTCTTCCCAACCCATTCTTGTGGAAGGAGAACCTGTGTATGAGCTAAATTGTATTCTGGCTTCCTGTAAGAATCAACACTGTTTGGAATATTTGGTGTCTGAAAGGGTTATCCAGATTTCAAAAACTCATGGGTTCCCCAATATGATTGTTCCAATTCCCCAGACCTGATTCAAGAGTTCTACAAGCAGAATCCCACTGCTGTTGGCCACCCCAAGCTTACCTTAGCTGCAATGAAACTCCCACCTGCTCACAAGAATTTCTCCTTATCTCATCTCTCAGATAGTGGTATTGTGCCCAGAGCTAAAGCAGAGGGTAATGTCATGGTAGGTTTCATCATGCCAGGAATTATCCGGCTAAGTAGAAAGGCTCAAAAAGCCAGCAAACCTTTAACAAAATTGATCAAATTAACATATTTAAATCAAACAGCTGATCAAAAATGGGTTACGGCTGCTCCAGTCTGCCAGCTGAAATCAATTCCCCCTTGCAAGCTGACGTTAATAAATTGACGTAATTTAAGGGTTACTTGGTATAAGCTTATTAATCAGCATGGTCATCAGAAATTGGTCACTCAAGGGTTCTTTGCAACTTGAACTATATACTCACTTGATAATGTAGAAGGAATAGGAGCCCAGGATCCAGGTGGTATTGCTTAGTCAAATTTTGATATAAATTGAATAATTTTCACTGTTTCAACTCTAAGAGTTGAGTTCTCCCAAAGTTTACTCAATAAAAATAACATATCCCTTGGTCTAAATTTACTTTTGAAAATGCATCCTGTAGTTGGATTGTTGCACTACATTTCCTACAACCTTATTCTAAGTCAGATCATTACTGAAAGATGGGGCCCTGCAGTTGGAACTTTGTTGTTAGCACTTCCCAATGTTAATTCAATGCTTGCCAATCTTGGAGTGGTCCCCCTGTCTTTAAAAATAAAAATTTTGCTGCATCTCAATGTCCTGAATTTTATTCTGAAGATTTTCTGATGCTTTCACAGGCTATTTATCTTGGGCTACTTTGGTTAAGATTAATTATTTTACTTAATCCTAGTATCTCATTTGGAAATTTTACAAAACAGTATTTGAAGCTGCGTTGGTGGTTAATCATTAACTCTATGTGAATTTGGGTGGTAATTCCCCACCACCTGGAGACAGCTTCTTACTATCCCGCAATTTCTGGCACACTTTGAATATCTGTGCACCTTCCAGGTAGTATTCACACTTATTAGACAGTAAACAATAGCTATCAGTTCTTTGTCATGTATCAGATATCTTTGATCACCATCAGACAGCTTTCTTGATTCATATACTACAGGGAGGAAGTCTTTTTCTGCAGTTTGAATTTAGACTACTCCTCCTATTGCATAGTTGGAGGCATCAGTTTCTAATTTGTATACTCCTTCACAATTTGGGTATTGTAAGATAGGGGTAGTGACTGTGAAGTTCCTTTCCACCAGTACCTAAAGTGTGTCCTAGGTCATAGCCAGGGACTGGCAGGAAGGGGTTGTCATTCTCTAGTAAGGGAAAATGTATCTAAGAAATATGTATAAGGGCCAAAATGGGCTTTTATTCACTATCAGAAGGAAGATCCCTTAGAAAAATTCTGGTATATGGCTCAGGGGGTCAAGGGAACAATATAGGTTTGCCAATAGTTGGAGTCCTCTAACAATTTCTTGGACTCCTTGTACTTGGTCTTGGACTCCTGCACCTTAGTCTTGGGCTTCTGCACTTTTATTTTGGGCTCCTGTAGTCTGTTTCATCTCAGGCTTCTTATCCTTAGCCCTGGCTGCTGTATTTTAGGATTTTGCACCTTTAGCTTGGTCTTCAGCTCCTTCTGTAGTCCTAGCGGTCTTTGTAATCCATTTGATCCAGTCCCTGTTAAGCCTCAGATAGCTCCCCTTTTTATAGCTCCCTGTTTCAGTCCAAAACCTCTCTCAAAACTCTTCTTTTCCAAAGCTTAAACTATCCAGTTTTTCTCTCTCTACAATATATTAAACTTAATAACTTACTTCAGCCAATGAAAGCCCTAAACTTTCTGCTTCTGTTCCTCTTTTTTAGGCTTTAACTCTTAAGTTAAAGCCCTTAAAACACTGATCAAATAAACTTTGGCTTACAGCCAATCATGCACCTCAATCCAACTATTTTGCCAAACAGTTTACCCAAATGACTTTCTCTTGACTATGGTTTGAACCCAAAGCTGTCTTGCTCCAGGTAAACAACTGCTCCGCGTTTTGAACAGTTTTGCTGTGATTCCTGTCACGTTTTTCTGGCAAATCTCAAGCGCTTTTGCCTATGTTTCACATAGGGGATTTTCAAACCCTCAATTCTTCAACATTTTGCACCTTTGAACTTGCCCGTTGCTTGCCTCTCAACTCTCCTAGTTGTTCCTGGCAAAATTTGAATATTTGCTTCATAAATTTTCCATCCTGTTTCTGGCCTGCTTCTGGCTCCTTCCTGCTCAATTTAACCTTAATAAATTCACAGTTTAATCACTGTAAATAATTTCTTTCTCTCTTTTTTTCTTTTCATATGATATTTAATTCTTTTATATCATATCTTTGACTGCTTAAAATCCTTATTTAACTGCTTCTTATATTAATATTTCCTCTTTTAAGACACCAACATAAGCATTCCAGCCTCTATATCCAGTTTGGCTAGTCCTTCCAAAACATCTTCTAGCTCCATAGCTAGTCCTGTAAAATCATATTCTGATCTTTTAACCAGCTCTTCCAGCTCTTCAGCTTAACCACAATCAGTCCATCTTAGTCCATAAACAGCTCCTTTCAGCCCTTCAGCTTACCCTTACTAGGAACCACCTTGGTTCCACTTGCACAATGAACCATCTTAGTCCCAAACTTCAACATGAACCAACAGTCCCTAAACTAGTCTTCACTGTGATCATACAGTCCTTCTTACTAGTATTTTCTGCTGATCCCATACTATGAACCACCTTGGTTCTTTATCTCAGTCCCTGTTACCAGAACCTGTAGACCCAGGAATGAGTCTACATTGAACTGGAGTTTGACTGGGCCCTCACAAGTGGCAATCCACTTAGGCCATCCAACCATAGATCAATAAAGTCTATGTTGTTGTTTTTACTCACCCAGGTGATTAAGTCTTGGCTTTCAGTTGCAAAGTAATCAGCTTTACTTCCCAGAGGCCTGATCACACCAAGTTCTACAGCTGCTTCCCCAAGCAACTGCCTTGGTGACACCCCTGAGAATATCTATGCCCTCCAATGCTCACTTTGAGATCTCTCCAAAGCTCCCATAGGGACATAGATGAGGACACCCTACCAGTCCATTAGGTAGGATGCTTGCTCACAGACCTCCTGTAAGTGTATCAGGGTATGTAGAGCCCTCAGAGCTCGTCCCCTCCCTGGCAGCTTGTGCTACCCACCAGGGGTCTAAAACTTACAGCCCTGGTGGGCAAATCCCCTACCATGCTGGCATACACTTCTACCCTGGCAGCCCACATTACCCACCAGGGTCTAAACATCCTCCAGCCTGAGCAGCACATGCTAACAATCATGCTGGACCACTCCCCATCTCAAGCAGCTAAAGTTCCATGCTGAGCTATCTCATTCCTCACCCCTAGCAGCCACAGTTCCCTGCTGGATGAGGACCTCTAGCCCAAAGCATCCAATATCTTCTGCTGGGTGAAGATAACATCTGCCTCTAGTAGTCTTTACACCTACTAGCTAGGCCTTACCTTCTCTAGTAGCCATCATTCCCTACTAGGCCTCTACCTGCAACAAACAACCAAACTTTTACTTGACCAACATTAGCCCCACCCGTAAACCACCAAACATGTGGATCGTCACAGTGACCATACGTTTTTTCAACTGTCAGAAATGTTGATATCTTAACAGTGTCCATACAAATTTTGTTGTCTTGCCTGTGATTGCGGATAAGAGGGCGGCTAAGGCCCCCAGTCAGGAATGAATATCCTGAAATAGGCTACCATGCCTAGGAACATACAAAGCTCACTCTTTTTTGAGGCGCTGGCATATCAGTTGTGGCTTGTATCTTTTCTGGGTCTAGCTTCACTCTGTCCTTGCTGATAATGTGTCCTAAAAGGGGGAGTTATGCTAAGAAAAAGTCACATTTTGAGGGCTTGGCTATAAGTTGGTTATCCTGTAGGGTGAGGAGGACCAGGCAAACATTTTCCAGTGTTTCTCTATAGTTGGGCTGTATATGGTTATGTTTTCAAGGTAGATGATAGCCCTTTTTCCAATGTGTTATTTAAAGTCTTTATTAATAAAGGTTACAAAAGTTCTTGGGAAATTTTTCATGCCAAAGTTGAGGACAACACATTTAAACAAGGCATACTTAGTTCTGAAAGCTATTTTAGGCATGTGCTCTGGTTTAAAGCAGATTTGGTGGTAACCTGCTGTCAAGTCAATTTTTTTAAGACTTGGGACCCCCCAGGGCATCAAAAAGGTCATTAATCAGGGGCAGGGGTTATCTGTTCTTAATTGTGACCTTGTTAAAGACCCTGTAGTCTGTGACTAGGCAAAGACAACCATATTTCTTTGCTACAAAAAAACAGCTGCATTGAAAGGAGATTTAGAAGATCTTATTGGTCCTTTTTCAAGGGCCTCATATAAGTAGGTATTTAGTGTGTTGTCCTCTTTTGATGTTAGGGGGTAGATAGGTTGTGCTTTTGGTGCACTTCCTTTGAGGTTGATTTCATGTTAGATGCCCCAGTTGGGTGGTAGCCCTGGTAATGTTTCTTGGAAAACTGAAGGGAATTCTAGGACTAGCTGTTGATTAGATTGGGTCTTGTTTGTGTAAGGTCTCTGCATTTTTAAAGTGGATAATCTCATACATGCAGGTGTTCCAATCAATCTTGCTAGGTTCCTTTTTCTCTTCTGTTTCTGTAATTTTCACAAACACATGGTCTCTCATAAGTGTATCAAGATGAGTTGGATATACATGGTGGTGCACCTTGCCTTATTGTATGGTGAGGGTAGCGCTATACCAGTTGATATGAGGTTTGGTCTTTATCATCCAGTCCAGGCCAAGTATAATGTCATACTTGGAGATTGGTATGATTGGGCCACTGAGTGTGGTTTTCACGTCTTTTATTTGGGTGTGGAAAGGTTTTTTTTCCTTAATGACTGGTGTACTTCTATTATCTGCCATGGTAACTCTTTTGGAATTACTTTGGACCGTGAGTAGTTTCATGAGGTTGGAATTTTTTTAACAAGGGATTGGTCTGCTCCAGTCTCAAATAGTGCTGTGCCCTGATATCTGAAAAAGTGAAAAGGATAAATGAGGAGTTTATTTCCAGTTTGGCGGCAAACAGTATAGAATTTCTGGAAGGTACTTGGATCATGGTAATTTAGTCCATGTCTTGGTCCCTGTACAAGTCTTGCAAAGTGGGGAGGGCAGCTTGCCTAAGCACTCCCCTGAGCCTTCCTCTCCTTGGTGGTGTTATCAGTGCTCAATTGATTTACTTGAGCAGTAAAATTTCTGCCTTGAGGATGGGTGCTATTGGCTTGGTTGTTCTGCTTGTTAGGTTGAGGGTCCTTATTTGCTGTGGTACTTTCTTTTTGTTTGTTTGTTGTGTGTAGGTTGACAGATTTTTGTACAGCTTGCTTTTCTTCCAAGAATAAGTCTTGGAGATTCTTGAAGTTGTTCATGCTAAACTGACATCTAATTTGTGTGAGGAGACCATTGTAGAAGTCTAAACATGATCTAGACTCATCAAAGTTGATGGTGGCAAGATCTTGGTCATGCATGTTTTCAAAGGCTGTAATGTACTCCTCAATGGTTCCTGTCATTTTGAAAGTTTTGAGTTCTGTCATGATCACCAAATTGGTGTCTTTCATGGCAAAATTTTCTCCAGGAAGGCGGCTTTGAACATGTCCCAGACTTTGTTGTGATCAGGGTGTTGATTGAATCATTTGCTTAAAAAGTGTGAGGCAGTCCTTGTAACGTGTAGAGCAATTTCACTAGCCCAGAGTTTGCAGGGGTAGCCTACTTGTGTAAACTTATTTTGTGTGCTTGAATCCAGAGGTTGGCATTTTCTTTATATAGTCCTGATAACGTTTCAATTTTTGCTTAGTGTAGGTGTTGAAATAAAAGGTTGGGTATTTTGGTTATTTCAGGAATTGAAGGTGGGTTCAGGATTCCCTGTGTGCTGAGAAAGTTGTACTGGTTGGTTGGTACAAGGGCGCTATTGAAGACAATAAATCCCACTGGGATATCCTAATCTTATTTGTATTGTCTCCAACCTGTGGAGAGTGCCATCTGCCGGGCTCTTTTCTTTGTAGGAATTTTTCCTTTAAGTTGTGCAGGTGTAATAACCTACCTTCTGTTACCACTGTTGAGTATATACTTCTGGGAAGTATAATAAACAGAAAAAAGGGGAAGATTTAAGAAGAGAATGATATATTTATTGAATATGAATATAGGCAAATATATAGTGTCAAGTTTATACTTTTGGGAAATATAATAAACAAAATAAGGGGAAGATTTAAGAATAGAATGGTATATTTATTGAATATAGGCTAATATATAGTATCATGACAACCCACATGCCGTCTATGTACGTCATGGAGGTCATGGGGCTTATCTTAGTAATTTTCTGCTTGAGTCACAAAGCTTAATCAAGTTGTGTTCTATTTAGGACCTGGATTGAGCAATCCCCGCCATAGATGGTTAACTGATAATGATGCCACCAGTTTATTGACTGGACAGTGAATCATTTGGTGAGCTGTTTGGTGATTTACTTGGGGTGTTAATTCCCCAAGAGGTAGTAATCAAAGATGTTGCAACATCTCCCCCTGGGGTGCTGGAAGGCAGAGCCTTGGAAATTTTCTTGAGAGTATTTAATATTTGGGCTTGGTATTGATCCAGTTTGGTGTTGGGCACAGGGAGCCTTGAATTTTGTTGGGCTGTTTTTGCTTTACACAAGCAGAGTTGGTTGTGGTGCATACGTTTCAGCTCAGTTCAAGCTCCAATCCCTTTGATGAGGTAGGTGTTATTGGGCTTAACTTCCATGATAATGCCTGGTCCGCGTAACCCTGGGTCTAGTTTGTGTTGGTTGTGATTGACAACACAGATCTTGTCTCTGACTTGGAACCTTTCTTGTTGCAATGGGATTGTTTCCCGCTGGACCCTTTGATGCTCCATCTTTTCTTGGTCTATTCTGGCTTTTAGTAATTTTGGGTCATTACTGTCTGGTATCTTCTTTGGAAGTGTCAGTTATGGGCCTGTGATTGTACTGACAAGTGAGGGTTTCTGACCATAGACAAGTTTGTAAGGGCTTTTGCCTGTATTGCAGTTGACCTGAGTTCTGCAGACCATAAGGAAAGTTGGTAGCATATCAACCCAGGCTTTTGGATTATTAGAAGATAGCTTACTGAGGGCTTCCACTAGTGAGCTGTTTAGTTGTTATACTCATCCATTTGCTTGTGGGTGATATGGGCTGGCTGTGATGTGTTTTATTCTGTTTTTTGCAAGATATATGTTGGTGTCTGTCAGGAAACCAGGCATAGGTAGAGGCGTTGGGTGGCTCAGAATGAGGTTGGGCTGAGCCAGCGGGTAAAGCCCACCATAGAATGGGTGCTAACTTGATAATTTAAGACATAGACTGCCTGAGTAAGGACCAGGGTCCAGAGGTAGGAATCATGGAATCCACCATTCCTGTCAGGGTGATGTAAAGTACTCCAAACAGTTGAGTGGACGTGGTCTCTGCAGCAGTGGGGGTCTTCATTGGGCAGTCAGGTTGTGGGGTTTAGGGCAGAGTCATGGGAACAAAGTAGGCAGGCAGATAATTGTACTTGTCTTTGAACAATCTTGCAGCCTTTTGTACCACTTTCCTCCACGTCCTATGTATTCAGTTTCTCTAGTCCTGGCTAAGGGGTCAGCAATGAGGATGGTCTCCAAGTTGTACTCTGCGTAGGCCGGGTTGGGTGGATATTAAGTAAAATGAAAGGGTCTGTAGGGGCCTCCTGGGGGACAGTAGAGTGCCTGGGGGGTCAGCAGGTTGGTCTCCAGAAGGGGCGGGTGCCTGATGGTCTGCTTGAACAGAGTTAAGATGGAAGATCACTAAGACTAGGCAAGGTAAGATTTGTTTGAACCAAAGGTTCATAAAACTTTATTATCAAAAATGACAATGATGTCATCACCATACCACTGGGGTTTTTATACCATGGGACTTTGCTTCTTCAATTTTTGAAGGGTTCAGGTTTGCAGGCAAGGTACTGGCAGGGCATGGATCTTGGCTTGGAGTCTTGAGGGCGGCAGATCCAGGTTGTGCCTGCTTTGGCAAATAGAAGTGACAATGCTTCATTCTGCTGCCACTGTTCTATATGTCACCTGAGTAGTTCAATTGTACTAACCCTTCTGGACAGAAGGCTGTCAGTTTCTGGTGGTTGTTGGCAGAGTTAAAAATAGGTTTTGTTTTAACCTCCTTAAGGCAAACTGCAACCTCTGCATAGGTTTGGATCTTTGGTGGCTCAAGGTTGACATCAATCTGGTGACCATTTGGGGAATTGTCCTTGGGAGACTGGCGGGTCTCAGAGTAACTTGTTAACTTGGGTTTTCATTTTAACAAGTGGGTGGTCTCCTGTCCACTTTGTGTGACTCAAGTAGTCTTTGGAGGGTCAGGGTTTGATTCCAGGGTTCCCAATATTGGTTTCAAAACTCCAGTATTGGTGTTGGGCAGGTTGGCAGTAAGTCCTTCCCCAACCTCTGTTAGCCAGGTTATATCTCCTTTGTAGGTATGGGTCTTCATTGGCACCAGTTTGGCGGCAGACTAGCAACTATTCAGGGAATTCTCCGTAGCAGGCCAGCAGGTTGTGGGGTAATTTAACAATTTGAGCCTATGATTTAACAGATTGGTGGGTCTTGGTCTGTCCTGGAGGGTTTGATCCGCCTTCAGGGAACTAGGGTTTGACTCTTGGTTTTTCAATACAAGTATTGAAATGTCATTCATGACAGTGCTAATAGCTTTAAGTTCAGTGCCTCCATCTGTGATCAAGAGGTCAGGTTTCCCAAACTTTGCTATGATCTCTTTACAAATGAATCTTATCACATTGTTGCCTTTCTGTTCTTTTGTGGCTTGTGCTACAGGCCATCTGGTTGCATAGTTGATAGAAGTGATGATGTATTTTTTGCCTTTGCTTTCACTGGGCATAGGTCTCACAATATCCAACAACTATACCTTGAAGGGTTGTGTGATAGATACAGGTACTACTGACTTGGGTGGAGCTTTGGTTTGGGCGTACTTCTCACAGACTTTGCATTGCTCCAGTACCTCTCTGATATCATATAACATGTTGGGCCGCCAGTAGTGTGTCTTGAGGTATTCATGCAAACTTCTGCTATGGGTGTGTCCCAAGTCTCTGTGATATTGGAGGATTATGTCAATCTTTTGTGTTGATGGGACGTAAGGTACAGTGTCATCATTTGAAAGTATTTGGTGAAGGGTACCATATACGTTTTTGAACAGATGTTTGTTCTTGAGGACTTTCTCTTGGATGTCCATTAGTGTGCCAGGTGGGAACCCTTCCTGGAGCTTCACCATGATTAACATGGGCCAGTTGGGGTTGCCATCAGTGCAGAGGACATGTTTATTGTATAGCCTTGATAGGGCATCTGCAGTAAGCATCTCCTTTCCTGGCTTGTATTCAATTTGCATGGGGTATCTCTGTATGAGACTCATCCATTTGGATTGTCTTCTTGACAGGTGTTGTTATGTTTTAAAGAATATCAACAAATTGTGGTTGGCAAGTACTTTGAACGCCTGGGCTCCTTCCAGATAGCATTGTCATTTCATGAGGCAGTGTATGATGGCAACTAACTCCTTGTTGTGTATGTGGTATCTTTGCTTGCCGCCTGATAGCTTCCTTGATTCATATGCCACAGGAAAAAAAGTTCTTTTGGGCTGTTTGGATACAGAGGACTCCTCCTATGGCATAGTCAGAGGCGTTGGTTTCTAGCTCATAGATATCCTCATGGTCTGGGTATTGTACAATGGGGGCAGTAACCATGCGTTCTTTCAGTTGGCAGAAATGTTGATTTGTAAGGGTGTCCAGAAAAATTTGGTTGTTTTCCCAGTGATGGCTGACAAGGGAGCTGTTAGGGCGCCCCAGTCAGGGATGAACCTGCATACGTAGGCTACTATTCCAAGGAAAGTGCGGAGTTTGCTCTTGTTCCTTGGGGCTGGCATCTCTGTTACGGCACATATCTTATCTGGATCTGGTTTGATACCATCTTTGCTGATGATATGGCCAAGGAATGGGAGTTCAATTGAGAAGAACTTGCATTTGAACAACTTGGCACTCAGTTGGTTGTCTTCTAGGGTACAGAGGACTGTGCAGACATCTTCCCAGTGTTGTTGCAGGTTGGGACTATAAATGGTGATGTTATCCAGGTAGATGATTGCTTTTTTCCTGATGTGTTCCTTGAATACTTCATTTATGAAGGTTAAAAAGGTACTGGGAGCGTTTGTCATGCCAATGTTGAGAACAACACATCCAAAGGATCTGTATTTAGTTTTAAATGTGGTCTTTGGAATGTCTTCAGGTTTCACGCAAATTTGGTGGTAACCTGCTGTCAAATCAATTTTTGTGAAGATTTGGGACCCCCCCCAAGGCATCAAAAAGGTCATCAATGAGGGGCAGGGGATACCTGTTCTTAATTGTGACCTTGTTGAGGGCCCTGTAGTCTGTGACCAGGCAGAGTCCTCTGTATTTATTTGCCACAAAGAAGACAGCGGCACCAAAGGGTGACTTTGAGGGTCTGATGAGGCCTTTTTCAAGTTCTTTGTCAAGGTAAGCTTTTAGGGTGTTGTCTTCTTGTAGTGTAAGGCAGTAGATGAGTTGTTCTTTAGGTAAGCTTCCTTTTAGGTTGATTTTGTGTTGTATACCCCAATCAGGGGGTAACCCAGGTAGTGTTTCTTGGAATACAGAGGGGAATTTATTGACTATCTGGTCTCTAATGGGGGTCTGTTTGTGTTGAGTTTCCGTGTTTTTGAAGTGGATAACCCCATACGTTCAGGTGCTCTAATTGATTTTTCTAGGGTCAGTTTCTTCTCCTGTTTTCATGATTTTAAATAATACATGGTCTCTCATGAGAGTGTCAAGATGTGTTGGGTATACATGGTGGTGGACTTTTCCTCTCTGTATGGTGAGGGTGGCACTGTCCAGTCAATATGAGGTTTTATCTTTCTCATCCAGTCTAGGCCAAGTATGACATTATATTTGGGGATTGGTATGATTGAACCACTAAGTGTAGTTTTCACGTCTTTTATTTGGGTGTGGAAAGGTTTTTTTTCCTTAATGACTGGTGTACTTCTATTATCTGCCATGGTAACTCTTTTGGAATTACTTTGTACTGTGAGTAGTTTCATGAGGTTGGAATTTTTTTAACAAGGGATTGGTCTGCTCCAGTCTCAAATAGTGCTGTGCCCTGATATCTGAAAAAGTGAAAAGGATAAATGAGGAGTTTATTCCCAGTTTGGCAGCAAACAGTATAGAATTTCTGGAAGGTACTTGGATCATGGTAATTTAGTCCATCTCTTGGTCCCTGTACAAGTCTTGCAAAGTGGGGAGGGCGGCTTGCCTAAGCACTCCCCTGAGCTTTTCCCTCCTTGTTGGTATCTTTAGTGCTGGCCTGGTTGGCTTGTGCAGTGCAATTCCTGGTTCAAGGATGGGTATTGTTGGCTTGGTTGTTTTGCTTGTTGGGGTGAGGCTCTCTCTTAGCTGCAGGATTTTCCTTGCGCTTGTTGATGGCATGTAGATTGTCAGACTTATGAGCTGTGTGTTTTCTCTCTAGGAATACATCCTCAAGCTTCTTGAAGACAGTCATGTCAAACTGCCATCTAATGTGTGTGGGAAGGCCATTGTAGAAGTCTAGGTGCGGCCCAGCTTCATCAAAGTTGATGGTGTTGGGTGCTTGGTTGTGTAGTCTTTCATATGCTGTGATGTACTCTTTGATGATTCCTGTAATTTTGAAGGTTTGAAGCTTGGTCATTATCACTACATCTGAGTCTTTCATGGAGAACTTTTCAAGGAACGCAGCCTTGAACACTTCCCAATTTTCCTTCTGGTCAGGGTGTTGAGCTAGCCATTTGGTTACAAAACGTGAGGCAGCCCCTGTGACGCAAAGGGTGATCTTGCTGACCCAGAGTCTTTGGGGGGTATTCCACTTGTTCAAATTTACTTTCAATACTATTAATCCAAAGAGAGGCGTTTTTGCAGTGTAGTCCTGCAAAGGCACCAATTTCAGCGGTGTGTAGGTGTTGAAATACAATATTGGGTATCTCAGGCTGCGGAGGCACTGTTGTAGTTGGTGTAGTGGGTAACAGTCTGCAGGCTTTGAGAGAGTTGTACTAGTTGATGGGTACAAGGACGTTATTTTAGATGACAAGGCCTGCAGGAACGTCTTGTCCTACTTTGTAATCTCTCCAGTTGTTAGGGAGTGACATTGTTTGGGTTCTTTTCTCAGGAGGAATTTTTCCTTTGAGCTGGGTAGGTATGGATAACATACCTGTGCTATCACTGTCAAGTTTATACTTTTGGGAAGTATAATAAACAAAATAAGGGGAAGATTTAATAAGAGAATGATATATTTATTGAATATGAATATAGGCTAATATATAGTATCATGAAAAGCTGCATGCTGTCCATGTACATCATGGGGGTCATGGGGTATATCCAAGTAATTGTTCCTCTTAGGTCATGAGGTTTGTTCAAGTAAAGTTCCTCTTAGGTCTCAAAATGTTTGATCCCTGTAATAAATGGACAAACAATAACAGTGCCACAACTTAATGATTAGTTGAGGAATCATTTGGCAAGTCACTCAGGGAATTGGTTTCCCAAGAGGGAGTAATTGTAGATGTTGCAACACAGATATTGGTTAATATGATTGGTAGTTATAATAGGGAATGTGCTGATTATCTTTCAGATTCTATTTCAATTTTTTAAAATCTTATCTTAAAAAGCCACAGAATTTTGGCCCAAACATTACAGATAGACTTAGATTAGGGTTATGGCAGATCTGATTGTTGAGTTATAATAAAGTAGTCATTCAGATCAAATCTGGCTCCAATTTTTTGGAATCAGAGCCTTACTTTATCCACTGGTGGAAGATATGTTTTTGGTCTTTATCTATACATTGATTAATAGAATGAGTTCTGTTACAGTAGTTTTAAAAGCTATGGCAACAACCAAAAATACCTCAGATTTAAACAAAATGATTTCAGAATTAAGCAAAATCCAAGTTGTGCAAGATTCAGGATTTGAATAATTTAAACATTTTTGGTTAACAAATGAACTGTCAAACAATAAAAGAATTTTCACTAGCCTATTATAAAAAATTATATCAAACATCAAGCGGCGTAGTTTAAACCATAAACAAAATGAACTGATGCAACAAGTGAGATAAATGGATGCTGTTCCAGAGTATATTATAATCCAACTAGGATTCATATGAGGCACTGGTAGAAGGACTAAAATGAAATGAAATTTGAGCAATCTAGAAGCAAGATTCCACAAAAACAAAACAAAATGAAGTCACACAAGATGTGTAGTATGAGCAGCCTAAAATAGAAAAGTAACAGTTTAACAGCCAATCAACAGCTATCCAATTTAGGAACAGAGGCATTTTATTCATTTTCATGGATCCTGATCTGTATGAAATGGTTTTGAGAACCTTCCAAATATGGGCTCAAGATTACAATAAAAATAAATCATTAAATTTTAAAATTTCTACTTTTAGTGATTTTATCCTAGGTTTTTTTACAATGGTTTTTACTAGCATAATTTTTGACGGCACTAGCAGCCAAGCCTGAAGCAGCCAAGCCAGCTTCAATGGAGGTGAGGCTCAGAGTGTGGAGGCACCTGTTTACACCCAAGCCTTTGATGCAGGTAACAAGGAAGCTGACTTGTACTTGACCCCCAACCCCTATGGCTTTGACTTGTTCAATAGTCACTTCACTCCCAGCTCTACCCCTGCTCCCTTACCCATCCCTTCACAAGTGCTAACCAACCTGCCAATCAGAATGGCACCCCTGATTTGGACAACTTCCCACCAATACCCAACTTGCTCCCCCTACAGCCAATCAGGCTTCAGCTCCTGCAGCCCAGCACCCCAAACACAGAATAATTACTGCCCAAATTCTCCAAGAAATTGTGGCACTGAACCTGCGTGGCCTGACCTGGGACCAGATTGCCGCCCAGTTGCAATTTACCTAAGCAAGAATAATTCAGGAATTCAACAACCTGATGAATAAGGGAAACCTGTTTAGGACAGCTAAGAAGCCCAAGAAGGCCCCAGAGTCCCAGATCAGCAAGGCCTACCCAATTATGCATGATCTCTTGCAGCAGGACTCCAGGCTTCCTTTGACCCAGATCTGGAAGCAACTTGTGCACCATAGCATTTGGGTGTCTGAGCGCATGGGGCAACTCTGGATGCACAGAAAGGTGGCTTTAATCAGGGTGTTGACCAATGTTGCTGGCAACCAATGGGATGGCAGTGAGGATTCTCCATATGACCAGGCCATCAAATCCACCCTGTTTCAATGCCTGACAAGTTTGTCCAATGACATCATGTACATTGCCTATTACAAGCTATCAATAGCTTTTGATGATTTTAGTGAGCAAGGAAAAGCCGCCACCAAGAATGGAAAGTAGAAGGGCAAGAGAGGGACTTTCATTGGTGCATTTCTGGCTATTTTGACAAGGATTTTGTCTACTATTTGCACACCCTGATTTCACCAATGGATACAAGTACTGCCACATCCTTGGCTAATTGCTTGACCCCTAGGATAGCTCAAATTCCACCCACTGGGGTTTCTTAAGCATCAGATGGAGGGTAGCGCCACTGCCCTCAAGGCCACCCAAGGACGCAGGCACCAGGCCTCTGTGTACCCAGCCAGCCACACTGACATCCATCTGGCTGATGTTGTGTTCTTTGATATTGAAGATAAACTCCAGGAGTGCCACCCTCAGGCTTTTAACAATCTCTATCTTGGGGTCCTTGACCATGATTCTTTCTTTGGTTAACAGATGATGGCTGACTTGTTTGCCTAAATTGTCTTCCATGTGAACATGGGCAACAAATCATGTAAGGACAAGCGCCTCCCACCTTGTGCCACAGCCATCTAACAACTAATACAGCCAATTACAGACAAGGAATATGACAAGTGGTATATGGCAGCCCTCACAATAAATCCTCCTGTCTCTACCCCTGCCATCACTACCCCACCTGCCAGCCCCACCCACCCAATCCCAGAACCTCCAGGCCAGCACTGCCTCTACGCCTTTCTTCCTGTGCTATTTTACCTACTAGGCATCACTCTTCCCTGTCCCTAAATAACCTCCCTGTTGCAATTTTTATATTTATGTTATCTTTCTCCTGAATTTCAATTGTTCATTTTCTCTTTGTTTATAGTTGGTTTTATTCTTTATGTTCAGCTTATTTCTATAAAATTGTATATTTACTATGCCATGTATCTAGATCCAGAAGACAGTTATTTTTAGCACCCAAACACAGCCCCTTGTGAAAATATTAACAACAATTTGGTGATCAGCCTATTTTAAATTATAAAATTATAAGTTTATTGTGTTTAGATAAAGTTGTTGCTGATCCAAATTCAAACCTTAATGATAAACTCTAAGCCAATCAGGAGCCAAGTGATAAAGTGATTGTTTTGACATAAAGGGCCATTCAATAATTCTTTGGTGCATGTGCACTAATTAATATGATTGGCTGGATGTTTTGCCATTGTATGCCATTGCCGCTGTGGTAAGTTGTTGATGGACTAGTGCCCAATCAGCTGCTGGGTTAGTACTAGTCCACCATCAACTTACCACAGCAGCAATGTTGCTCAATGGCAAAACATACAGTCAATCAGATTAATTAGCGCACATGCACCAAAGAATTATTGAATGATCCTTTATGTCACAAAAATCTCTTTCTTACTCAGCTCCTGATTGGCTTAAAGTTTATCATTAAGGTTTGAATTTGGATCAGCAACAACTTTATCTAAACACAATAAAATTAAAATTATCAAATTTAAAATTATCTGATCACCAAATTTTTGTTAATATTTTCACAAGGGGCTGTGTTTGGGTGATAAAAATAATATGGCAATTATGGAAACAATGCCAACCTAAGGCAAACAACACTTATTGAGGTAAACGTAAAACATATACACAATGGGTGAAAAGATGGGATATTGTAGTAAATGGGAAAGCAAACAGGGATAAACAAAGAGGCAATAATATCAGAATAACATAGAGTTTATTGGAGTGAAAGCTATAAAAACATATGCAAAGGTTAGTAAAAAAATCATATAAAAGAACTTAAAGAGTGTTGTGTATATACTTCTGGGAAGTATAATAAACAAGATAAAGGGGAAAATTAAGAAGAGAAATGATAATTTATTGGATATGAATATATGATAATATATAGTATCATGGAAAGCCACATACTGCCCATGTACGTCATGGAGATCATGGGGCTTATATGAGTAATGTTTCTCTTAAGTCACAAGGCTTATTCAAGTTGTGTTCTGTTTAGGATCTGGATTATTTGATCCCTGTAATGGATAGTCAACTGATAGTAGTGCCACCAATATACTGGTTGGTTGTTGAGCCCTTTGGTGACTCATTTAGTGATCTACTTGGGGAGTTAATTCCCCAAGAGGGAGTAGTCAAAGATGTTGCAAAAAAATCTTTTGAAGGATCTGGACTCAGCAATTTCTAAGATCAAGGGAGTTGATTGAAAGGTCAAGGCAAAGGTCAAGTCTGCCGTCCTTACAAGGGACAAAATCAACAAGGTGTCAGCAAAGGCCTTGATGGCCAAGATGCCTGATACATCCAAGAAGACAATTGAGTGCCTTCCCAACGTTCAGAAAACTGTAGTCAAGGGCCTCCAATTTAAGTCCTTTTTCCTTTCTGCACCATCTGTCTGGGTTGATGCCCCTGAGATGTATGCACATCTCAAGCAGCAACAGTGGCTAAATCAACTGCAGGGATGCAAAAGTGAGGATCTAAAAGTGGCCAAGTCAACAATTTTGAAATTTCAAAATTAAATTAAAACAGCATATCTGGAAATAAAAATTATTATGGCCATATAAAATACTTTTCATTCCTTCTCTCAACCAAAAAAGTCAAAAAAAAGTAGTTACTTTATTATAAAAAGCCATTTTGAAAGTTTAACAGTGTCAACTTGGCCACTTTTAGATTCTCACTTTTGAATTCTCACTTTTGCATCCCTATAGTCAATTTGGCCACTGTTGCCTCTCAAGCCAGCCAAGTAAGCAATAACAGAGGACACCAAATTTCTGGCCCAACTGCTTGCGCCAAGAATGGCAAAGCCTGCCAAAGCCGCCAACAAGATGGAGATTGTAGAAAATATTCTAATAATCAAAATTAATAAAAATTCAATGATATTTACCTGTTTTTTAGAGCAAATTGTTGGTGAACTACGCCAGGTCCTGGTCCCTTTTGTCCCAGCCACATTATACGCAAACTATACTACTCATGTGGCAAGACAGCTGGCTCTTACCCCCTATTTTGCAGGAGCTCAAGGATTGGATTCATGGGACCTTTCTGATGTTGCAGGAGGCATTTGCTAGGATTACACATGCTGAAGGGGCATCCAAGTGGGCAGTTACTGCCTACAAAGATGCCTGATTGGTCTGCCTGGACCTGGTATCACTCAGTGGAGTTTACTGTGTAAACTCTATTGAGCTTGTTTGGGACATCCTGGAGACGCTCCCATTTAAGAACATACCAGAGATAGGCTGGGCCCATGTGGCTGCTTGATTCTGCTTCCCATTGGGGAATACACTCTCTTACCTCCATGAGAACTTCAGGCACACAGTGGGAAACTTGGCTGTTGCAGTCACAACAGCCATAAAGAAGACAAAAATCATCCTGTTGGACTTTGGGCTGGCCTGGAGCGCTGACAAGACAGGGGTGCCTGCAGCCATGGAGCTACATTTCTCAAAGAAAAAAATACAAGAAAAAAATTAGCACTATGTTTAATAAATTGTGCAAGTTTACTGAAGCCTTTTCTGGGCAAAGGCTTCATCTGGTGGTTTACCTGGTGTTCCTGTTCTACTTTGGGATGGGGGCTAATATTGAGGACCTAGACAGATTCCTTCTTGGAATTGACAAGGCCAGGCTATTCCTGGACAGGAAGAAGGTCCCCCAGGTTATAACTTAGTTGACTATGATATCCAGGATAACCTGTTCCTGGCAGGCATCTATGAGTTTTCAGCCCCGCCAGAAAAGCTGCCCCTGCTTCATTTTAAAAGTTGCCATGAATATTTTAATCAGGGTGTATCTACTGTCTACAGTGTGGTTGTGGAGGTTGTGTGCCACCTCCATTGCCAGGTGGGTACATACCAAAGAACTCACTACAGGCGCTCCTAATATGTTCTCTATTCCAATAAATTTCATTACAATTTATATTAATTTATTATAATTAATTTTTAAACTACTTTTATTTTAGTGAACTATTACTTAGAAAAAATTCTTATAGAAGGTCTTTATATATGTATAGTAATATCTGTTAATAAAAATCACAAATACCTTGAGAGCTTTACCTTTATTTTCTTAATTTACTTTTTATATTTATTTGACATAAGTGAGATTTCTTTATAATTATTATATTGTGACATTACATATTTGGAATATCCATCACAGAATATAATAGATATAATTAATTTATAATATAAAATTAAGCATCTGCGTCAGTGGTGCTGTTCTATGTGATTATTGGCTTAAAAGTTTCTAAATTTGATATGATAATCCATAAATCAAAAATAGTAAATTAGAGAATATAAAAAAGTTGGAAAAACTAATCCTTTAATTGAATGGCTGTTGTGCAAGGCACACAGGGATGAAAAAATCAGTGTGGTCATATAATCTGACCACAGTCTCAGCTGGAAGGGTGTGGATTCTGGCCTGCAGCAAATTAAAGAGGTCCTTGATCCCAGTTGGGGTCCCTTGCTTGACAACTTGCTTGAGCCACCCAAAAACCTATTCAATGGGATTTAGGAAGGGTGAATACAAGGAGAAATAATAGGTGTATATTTGCTGTAGCCAACTGCTGTGGGCCAACTGCCATGTTTGTCTGGATTGTTGTAAATTCCTCAAGAATATAAGCCACCTTGTGGAGCCCAAAATTATACAATACAATAACATTGGGGAAACCTAGACTAGTATGCCTAAGATGCTCTTGGACCACTTGGAGAAATGACAAGGTCTGGCTATTGTGAGATCCCAATATCATTTGGTACATCTCAATCCCTTTTGGGCCAAGGAGAGCCACTATGGAAGAGGCTGTGACACAGACTGTAGCACGCCAAGCTACCCCGTCATTTGAGCCTTTGGGGACATACCCATATTCATTGTGCATTGACAAGGCAAATTCTGATTTGTTGATATTACAAAATTAGACAATCCCTTTGGATTTGAGAACAGTGTACACCTCAGCATATTTTTTCAAGGTCTTAATATTGGTTGGGCTGTTTCTGTTATAGGGAGATACCCCAAGTTTTTTCCAGAAAAAGTGCAGTCCTTTTACCAGGTGGTAGTAAAAGAAAATTAAAGCCTTGAACCCAAAAGTATACTTGACCATGGCCTGTATATTTTCCTGTTCATGATGGCAGTCTTGGGCTATCCACTGGTGGATTGCCCATTTGTGCTCTTTGCTGAGCATAGTGGAAATGTGCAAGGATTTCTCTGCAGCAAGGACTTGGTCAGTCTTGATGAAGGTGTTGAATACCTTGCTAGTGTATTTGGGATCCACCCCAACAAGAGCTGTGGCTGCCTTGTAGTCATCAGATTCCTGCATAAGCCAGAGAAGGATGATGTTCTTGATGTCAGGAATGCGCTTCTGAGCAGCCTTGGTGGGTTCAGACAAACTTGGATCCTGATTGCTGATTGGCATGCAAGGCATGGGCACCTTGGTATAGAACACAGCAACCTTCTTGAGCACTAGCTGACCCTCTGTAGTCCTATAGAACTTGGGCTTAAGCCATCTTCTTGGTTGCCATCACTGACATAAGGCTTGTAGCTAGTGTCAAGCATAGGCTGAACCTTCTCCAGCATGGCTGACAGGACCAACTCTTGGCAGTACACAGTGTCAAACAAATATGAATTAAGTTCTACCTCCTTGTTTCTAAACATTTTTGTTGTGGTAACCTTGGTGGGCTTCCAGGTCAGCTTAGCGACCCAAGGGTTGATACTCTGCATCCTAGCAGCTTGTGCTCCTTGAACTGGCTGTGTCAGTGCAGCGTCATTATCAAACTCTCCTCTCCCATCTCCTTCATGAGTAGGCGCTTGCATAGCACTAACTCTTTTATTTGACCTGTGGGACTGACTGCACTGCAGCAGACAAAAGGTGCATTAGTACTATGTTGTTTTGCTCCTTCCATTTTGAGAATTTAATAAAATACTAAATAAATTTCAATTAAGCTACTCCCTAATTTTAATTTTTGCTTTTATCTGAATATGGATATTTAATTAATATTTCTTCAATATCCCAATTATAGATTTTTTATTTCTTAATTAGTTGTTTTTGGTTTTACCACACCTGTTTTAGAGCACCCAAAATGATTTCCACCCATTTACCCAGATTTTACGCCAAATTAAGCACCCAACACAATATTTTTAAAATTTGTGTTTCAGATTGAGTGCCTTATTTTAGATACCTTGGTATTGTGACATAAATTGAGGGATAATAAGAAGCTGTCTCCATGTGGTGGGGAATCACCCACCAAATTCACATAGAGTTAATAATTAACCACCAACACAGCTTCAGATACTGTTTTTTGAAATTTCCAAATGAGATACTAGGGTTAAGTAAAATAATTAACCCTAACCAAAAGAGCCCAAGATAAATGGCCTGCAAGAGAATCAGAGTGTCTTCAGCATAAAATACAGGACGCTGAGATAGCATCAGAGTTTCAGCTTCAATGGTAGGAGAAACAGTTCCAAGATTGACAGGCATTGAATTAACATTTGGCGGAGGCAATAACAAAGTATCAACGGCAGGGCCCATCTTCCTGTAATAATCCAGCTAAGGATTAAATTGTAGGGAATGTAGCGCAAAAGGCCAACTACAGGATGCATTTTAAAAAGTTAATTTAGACCAAGAGATATTTGATTTTATTGAGTAAATTTTTGGGAGGACTCAACCCTTAAGAGTTGAAAAAGTGAAAATTATTCAATATATATCAAAATTTGACTAAGCAATACTGCCTGGATCCTGGGCTCCTATTCCTTCCACATTGTCAAGTAAGTATCTGGTCCAGTTTGCAAAGAACCCTTGAGTGAACAAATTCTGATGACCATGATAATAAATAAGATCATATTGGGTGACCCTCAAATTACATCAATTTATCAACGTCAGCTTACAAGGGGACTTCAGATTCAACTTGCAAACTGGAGCAGCTGTAACCCATTTTTGATCAACTGTTTGATTCAAGTATGTTAAATTGGTCAATTTTATTAAAGGTTTTCTGGCTTTCTGAGCCTTCCTACTTGGCCAAATATTTCCCAGCATTATGGAATTTATTGTGAAAGTTATCATTCTTGATTACAATCCATTGCACATAACAATTGAGTGGTTTTTTCAAAACAGCTGGCTTGACCTGTCAGTAAGGTTCCAAGCAAGCAGGTTTGTGACCCGCAATCCATTTACCTGGTCACTCAAAGCCAGACTAGGAAGTCAACTCAAATTGCCAAATCCAACAACATGAACAAATGATGATCTCTTACAGTTGATACCTTGTTTTTGGCGCTCAACTCATTATTAGGATCAAGCCACCCCCTTCACCATCCTACTGTGTGATCTACACAATCATGTTTCCTTTTTATCTGACTCACATTAAATATATAATCACTACCTCTCAATAAAGAATATTGTCTAGTTTCTAAATATTTTTCCTCTTGTAACTCTGCTAAAACAGCACAGTTACAGCATTTTTATCACAGGTAGGTTCTCTATCCTACCTTATCTTGTAAAATTCTGCCTGTTGCCCGTACTTACCGCAGCCAACAAATCCTCAATAGAATCATGTCTGCCCTCCCAGCAGACTGGACACCATACACACCTGGTGCCAAGATACCTGATGGGTTTGTCCTCTACCAGAGCATAGTGATACCACTCCCTGTGTCCAATGCCCTGTCAGAACAAGGGTTCTTCCAGGCCCCCTCCACTATGCCTTGTGCAACTGATGAAAAACCATGTCAGCCTACATAGCCCAAAGACTTCAAATTGCTGCCCTGGAATCCTTTGCTGGGGCCAACAACAACAACACTGCTGCATGGATCCAATCTGCCCAAAGCAAACTGGCCCAAATGGAATGCCTGCAGCAATCTCCATCCAACTGATTCATGATGCTGGCACCTGGTGCAACAAGTGGCATGAAAAACACACCAAAAAGGACTGGTATGCCTTCAAACAAGACTTCTTGGAAAGATTTGTGCTTAAAGATACAGCACTCATGATCATCTTCCAAATGAAGAAGTTGACACAAACTAGTACTGTGAAGGAGTTGACAAGAGCCTACAAGGAGTTGCACCTGTGCTCTCCCACCTAGATAGCCTTTGACACCCCAGCCACACATCTCATGTACTACAACGTACTCAAGTTGCATGTAATGAGACATGTGAACCTGGGTCAATTGACCAATATGCAGAGTCTTTACTGCAAAGCGGAGAAAGCAGAACAAATGTCCAACACTCTCCACAAGGCGTAAACCGGAAAACAAGAGAAACCCAAAGACTCTCAATCAATGGGTGTTCCAATTGACCAGCCCTGGGAACAGCAGAAGCAGCACAAACCATAAAACCGCAGGTTCAAATGGACATGGAAACGGGAACAGTGGCCAGTCAACCCATACCCATTTCTGTATCAATGCCACACAAGGCAACCAAGACAAGGGAAAAGCCTGGGGAGAGCATTAAGCAAGCCAAGCTCTGCCTGCACAACTCCTGACTTGCCCAATGATGAATACTAACCTGAGGACGTGGAACAGTGTCCAATGATCCAAGTGCTCTCAGAGGACCAGGTGCTCTACACCTTTGCCAAACACCCCAATAAACTGATGTCTTTGTCTTTCTGTTTTTTCAGTTACACAGGCTCAGCACTCCTGGACTTGAGCACAGACCAAACCCTAGTAAACAGCAGCTTTGTGGACAAGTTCAAGCTAACCACTAATCCTTTGCAGATTAAAAACATGGTTTTAGCCAATGAACATCACATTACTGTGACAAGGGAAGCCACCCCCTTCTTTGTCATGCTTGAGAACCTGCACTCCACCATCCAAGGCCCCATCATTGACTTTCCCAAAGTTTGACATTGTACTGGGTTGGACTGGTTGCAAAAGAACAACCCCATGTAGACTTGGCAACCTTGGTATTGACCATCAAATTCAAGGGCTTCAACCACCAGATCTACCCTGACTCAGTCAACCACTCCTACACAACCATGTCTTTGAGCGCATTACAGAGACCCTGGACAAAAAAGAGAACCTCAAGGCAATTGACTGGGACTCCTGCCAGTACAAGATCATAAATTTCAAAGACCACCAGGATACCACTACGCCTCAGGATTGCAAAATTGTAGCCCATCATCCAGAAATCTTCAAGGAGGCTTTACCCGGGTTGCCTCCAGAAAAAATATCCAACACTCCATCCAAATCAAGGGAGCTGTACCCAAGGTGCCGCTCATCTATTGCCTGACCCTAAACAAAGACAACGCCCTATGTGCCTACCTCAAAGAGGCCTTGGAGAAAGGACTTATCTGCCCCTCACAATCTCCTTTTGGTGCTGCTGTATTCTTTGTGGCAAAGAAGGATAGCACCCTGTGCCTAGTCACAGACTATTGAGCCCTAAAGGAAGTTATCATTAAGAATTGTCACCCACTACCACTCATTGACGGCCTCTTTGATGCCTTAGGAGGCGTGACAGTCTTCTCCAAGATTGACCTAACTGCAGGCTACAATCAGATCTGTATTAAAGAGGAAGATATCCCCAAAACAGCCTTTTTCATTAAGTACAGCTCATACAAGTGTGTGGTGCTCAATTTTGGTATGATAAACGCCCCGTCAACCTTTGTGACCTTCATGAACAAGGTGTTTGCCCCTCACATAGGCAAGCACGCCTTAGTATACCTGGACAACATTTTGTCTATAGCCCCTTGGTAGAGCAGCACCGCAAAGACCTGGAGGCAGTCTTTGCTGCCCCGGCACAACACAAGCTGCTAGACAAACCCTCCCAATGCCAGTTCTTCCGCAAGCAACTGCCTTTCCTAGGATACATAGTCTCAAAAGACAACATTAAGCCCAACAGTCAGAAGATACAGGCCATCTGCAAAATGCCACCACCCAAAGAAAAGTTGTAACTACGCAAGTTCTTAGGAATGGTGGCCTATGTACACCGTTTTATACCTGACTGTGGCGTCCTGACTGCACCCCTGTTTGCCATAACAGGCACCAAATCCAATTTTGTATGGACCTCCCAATGTGACCTTTGCTTTAGGCGTCTCAAGGAAAAGCTCACAACAGCACCTATCCTGCAGTACCCCCAAACACAATGGGGAGTATCAAATGGAAACAGACACCTCAGATGCATCCATTGGGGGAGTACTACAAATCAAAAACAATAATGGTGACTTCCTGTCTGTAGCCTACAAATCACGGAAACTGACAGACAGCAAGTGTTGATACCCTATACACGACAAAGAGTTGTTGACAATTGTACACTGCCTAGTCAATTGGCTTTGTTATCTGGAACAACAGGAAGAATTCACAGTGTTGACCAACCACAAGTCACTAATATATTTAAAAACCCAAGCAAACCTATCCTGCTGTCAGGCCCACTGGATGGAACTCTTAGAGAGATTGTATATGCTTATAAAATACAAGCCTGGTCCAGAACTTGCCATGGCAGATGCACTATCACGCCTGTAAGTCCAAGCCACAAGAGGAGGGAATGGGCTCAACCCATACTGGCCCCTCTTGGTACTTCAGACAAAGGACAAAGGTTCCCCCTGGCATTACAGACATAACAAAGGAAACAGTCATTAAGAACAAGCACTTATTTACAGACGTGTATGGAACCTTACATCAAAAAATGTCTGACAGAACCACCATCCCTTATGTTCCCACACACCAGAAAGTTGACACCATCCTAAGTTACCATAGAGACCTATGGCACTCAAAAAGTTGCAACCTCTATGAATTCCTTAAGCACAAAGCATAGTGGTCAACCCTGTACTGAGACATTCAGGAAGTCTTGGACCAATGCAAAGTATGTGAGAAATTTGAAAAAAGAAAAACCCCACCTAAGTCAGTACTACCTATTTGCACACAACTGCTCTTCAAAGTGTAGGCCCTGGACATTGTGGGCCCCATACAAGGAAAGCATAATGAGAAGAAGTACATCATTACTTCAATAGACTTTGCCATACAATGGCCAGTGGTATAAGCAGTAAAAACACATACTGGCAACAACATGCGGCAATTCATAGGGAAGAAGATCATCAGCAATTTTGGAAAGCCAGAACTCCTGATAACCAATGGAGGCAAAGAATTGACCTCTGAAGATACCAATGTATACCTCACTAAGAATGGGGTCAAGCACATAGTGACGACACCTTATCATACTCAGGCCAATGGACATATGTAACATCTAAATGGCAGCCTCATGCAAGCCTTGGTCAAGCTCACTACTGGGAGACCTGAGGACTGGTATAAGCAGCTATCAACTGCACTACTTGTATGCCAGACTTGTGTCAACAGATCCACCGGGAAAAGCCCTTTTGAATTGGTATATGGCACACAGCCCAATATCATCCAAGCATTGTCAGGACCCAAGCTGCAAATTCCAAGCAAGATTCCCCCTGCTCAGATCCTCAGGTCATAGAGGCCAATGGCAATCAAGTAGAAAGAGAAAAAAAGTGTCTACAAAAGACATTTGTCCCCATCCAAAACAGACATAAGGTCAGTAACAAAGTTTGGGTCATGAACATTGACAAAAGTAAACTACAACCCAAGAAATTAGGCCCAGTGATCATCTTAAAGGTAAACAAAAACAAGGCTAACCTTGTGCAAGGACTTGGGAAACGTAAACAAGACAAGGTCATCCACCATGACCGCCTGAGACCCTGCAAGGCAAGACAAAAACAGTGTGAGACTGTCCTACCCGCCATAGAACAACAGTTAGTCCAGTATAGCACCCAGGCTCCTGACAACCTCCCTGACAACCTGTCCCCAGAGGAGGCCAACCTTCAGTTGGGGGGTGTCAAAAAAGCAGGCTTGACCTGCCAGCAAGGTTCCAAGTAAGCAGGTTTGTGACCTGCAATCCAATTATCCAGTCACTCAAAGCTAGACTAGGAAGTCAACTCAAATTTTCAAATCCAACAACATAAACAAATGATGATCTCTTACAGTTGATACCTTGTTTTTGGCGCTCACCTCATTATTAGAATCAAGTCACCCCCTTCACCATCCTACTGTGTGATCTACACAATCATGTTCCTGTTATCCATGACTCACATTAACTATATAATCATTATCTTTCAATAAATAATATTACCTAGTTTCTAAATATTTTTCCCCTTGTAACTCTGCTAAAACAGCACAGTTGCGGCATTTTGTTTACATATTGAGTTGCAATTGTGTTTTGGTTTTAGTTTGAGTTTTGATTCACCACGCTTGGGTGTATTTTTGCACTGATTTACATAGTAAGCATGTGTATGCCAAAGGTCAACTCACGCCATTTCATTTGTGAATCAATGTATTTTGGATTATATTTTGAATAGTCTTGCTTGGCGTGTGAGAAATTTGTTGCTGTGTTGACCCATTTTGTCCATTAACGCCAAAAAACCCTGTTAATAGAGTGTATATTTTAACCTGATAGTTGGAATTTTCTTAAATATGAAATCATTTTGTTTAAATCTTAGTATTTTTGGTTTTTTCATAGCTTTTAAAAATACTGTACAATTTAATTTTTAAAAAAACATTATATTTCAACTTAAAAGATTGTTCAAAAATTAAATTTTATTTAAATATATGCATTTATTATTTCTTTGTTATTCTTGCCATAAACCCTTTATTTCACCCAGGAAAATCTACTGGATGCCAAGCAGGTGGTGCTGGATTCCAGAGGGAAGAAATCCTTCTCCTCCCAGGTCCTTCATGAAAAATTAGCTACCCCAAGTTAGAAGGATCCATAGTTCATGAAAGGGTCCAATTAAGATACCTAAATTCAAGCTAACACTTAAATCTGACCAGATTTTGTCCACCACAACCCTAACTAGGATCCATAACTTGCAGGTTCAGCCAGATTCACTAAGAATACCATTCATTTTAGCTAGACAAAAGTGCATCAACAAGCCTCTATATCTCATGATAGTCACCCAGAAATAAGCCCAGCTAAACATCAACTTGTCAAATTGTTGCAACTGAGATTGACTACCTGCCTTCCAATGTCAAAATATGGACAATAACTCCTAGTTAGATGTGTAACCAATTCCAAGTGCTGATCCCTCAATTAGATATTTAGTATTCTTATCATACTTGAATTTTGTCACAATGCCACCCTCTGATTGACAATTAGCTTTCCTTTCTGTTAAATTAACTACCATCTTCTAAATAAAGCAATATGTTATTCCTATTATTTGTCCTTTCTATTAGACTGTTGTCTTCTCCAATATAAATACTAAACTATAATTAGTTCAGTTGCAACAGTGGTAGCAGCGGTAGGCTTGATTAACAGCCTACCTTTAACAAAATCCTTCCAAGGAAGGATAAAGTGCTGGTCATATGGCTACACCTCACCAAGAGACCTTTCTGCCCATCCCTAATGAAGAGATTTCAGAAGGATATGTTGTTTACCAAGACCAGCTAGTGCTAACTGGTGTCTAAAATTGGCTCTGGCTGGGACAACACAACATTAGTGTAACCCAGCCCTAATCAGATATGTCAAAAGGAATGCTGAAACTAAAGTTGGAACCCTTCACAAGTGGTGTAGAAGGCACCAGCATTGTAAGTTGGCTACACTCCACAGAAACCTGCCTCTGTATTTACACAGTACCTGAAACTATGTGGGTGGGTACTATGACAGAAATTGTTGAGTAATATGAAGAAGACTCTATGTGGTGGGAAATGACCACCCAGATCCACAAGGAGTTGATGATTAAGCAGTACTAAAGCTTCAAATACTGTTTGGTAAAGTTTCCAAAGGATACACTAGGGTTCTATAAAATAATTAAACCAACTATAGTAACCCTAGATAGATAGCCTGCAACAAAATAAGAGAATCCTCTGAATAGAACTCAGGACTTTGAGAGGTGGTAACTGTCTCATTTTTGGATTCTGGGGCAAACACTTCAAAATTGGTAGGCATTGGCGTAACATTAGGCAGCATAGATAAAGTAAATCTCAGGGATGGACCCCATCTTCCTGTTACATTTTGATTCAAAATCAAGTTATAGGGAATGTAGCAGAAAATACCCACTACAGGATGCATGAAAATATGTTAATTCCAGTAGATAAGTTTAGGTTAATTGAGTATTTAGGGAGAACTTAACTCTTAAGAGTTGAACAATGAAAAAATTTTAATATATACCAAAATTATTGACTCAGCAATATCACCTGAATCCACAGCTTCTATTCTGTATCATCATTCCAACAAGTAGCTTGTCCAGAATGCAAAAAATCCTTGTGTTATTAATTTTTGATGGCCGTTCTGATAAACAAAGTTGTATCAGGTGACCCTCAGATTAAGTCTATTTATCAGTATCAGTTTGCTATGGATAATTGGATTCTGTTGACAAACTGGAGATGCAGTAACCCATTGCTGGTTAACAGGTTGATTTAAATCCATCAACCTTATCAAATTTGATGGCTTCTTCTTCAATTTCTTAGCCCTTTGGTTATATCAGATAAGTCCTGGCATTATGGAAACTACTGTGACAGCCACAGCGTCAGGACGCCTCACTGGGCCTGCTACCATGCAGTTCACTACCTGGGCCAGTCAGGAGATTGAAATTACATGCGTCTTATTCAGGAAAGCTATCAAGTCCCGCTACAATAAAGATTTCTCACATATTATAATAGGAACTCCCCTGCTTTCAATAAAACAAACAGGATACATTCTTGAGTACCTTGATGCCTGGTAACAGCACTTTCTGCCACCAAGAAGCTATTACTGACAGAAATGCAATGCTCTTCACACTCATCATGAATGGGTCAAACCCCCATATCTGTAAGTAAGTGCCCATGGAGCGCTGCATCTCCATTGAAATCTTTACAAGGTCATTGTAGAAGAAAACAATCAAGCTACAATAGGCTTTCAAAGATCCAATGACACACTCCCTTAACCTTGCCCAGTACCTGGCAGAATCCACAGTCAAGTAGGATGTCACCAACCCTAGAAGCAAGATAACAGCAGCAAGCTCTCTCAGGAGATAAAGCTGCAATTGGCACAGATTGAGGGGTTGAAAAAGCCTGGGAGTTGTAGACATGAGAGGCTCTACAGCCTCATTTGATTTGCAAACTCAATTTCTCCTTGCTAAAAACCCCTGTGACTATAACGTGCACAAGGTTGAAACCTTAGACGTATTCCAAGTGCACAGTCACAACCCTATCCTCCAAGCCAGTCATTCATCAAATAAAATCACTTTCTTGGCTTATCTATTTTGCTTCTGTGGGAATACTCACAAGATCCTGGTAGACCCTGGGGCCAATCACATCATTATCAACCAGGAATTTGCAGATTCAAAACAGTTAGATTGAGTTCCCAGTTGCTTTGAAGAAGTGCATGTAGAAGACTCCTGCAGAGTGGCAATTACTTATGAGACAGTACCCTTCTCAGTGAGAATGGGAAACATCCAAGTTAGACGCTCTGGACCCATCATAAGTGGGTTCAGTCACAACATTATTGTAAGACTAGACTGACTACGTCACAACCAGTCCTACATTGACTGGGACATCTCTGTCATTAATCTTTGGAGAAATAATGTTGGCTTCCATATCTACCCAATTAATATTAGCAAGTTATTCTACAGCACTGTCTTTTTATGTATTGCAGAAAAGAACCCCTAAAAGTCTAAAGGGGAAGTTGGACTTCAATCAGCTTTCAGTCAAAGTTATCAGGGCTTAACCCCTTTAACTCCCCCCTCATAGGGACCTATCACTAGCTTTTCAGGAATTTTTTGACAAGTCTAATAATTTATTCAGTAAAACAATGGACCATTTACCTCTATATCAGGAAACTCAGCTTTTGTAACTGTTCTTTTTTAGCAGAGTTATAAGGGGAAAATAATTGGAGACTAAATAACTATCTTTATTTGGATATAGTAATTATATAGTTGTGCTGAATCATTATAAGAGGAACATGATTATGTAGATCACTTGGTTGGATAATGAAGGAGATGGCTTGATCCTGGTAATGAGTCAAGCGCTAAATCAAGCCATCCACTGTATGAGATCATCATTTGTTTGTGTTGCTGGATTTGAAAATTTGAGTCAACTTTCACATTTGGCTTTGGGTCACTGGAAAGTTAGATTGCGGGTCACAACCCTATTTGATCATAACCTTTCCAGGGGGTTGACCCCATTATTTTTACATCCCCCTTGGCTTAGGGTTGGCTTCCTCTGTTAGAAGGTCTGCTGGAAGGTCATTGGAAGCACAGACGCCGTACTGTACTAGCTGCAGTTTGGTTGCAGGAAGGGCATTCTCTTGTTGCTTCTGTTGGGTCTTGCAGGTCCAGAGCCTATTGTGATGTAGGACCTTATCCTGCTTTCTCTTGCTCAAACCTTGCACTAGGTAAGTGTTGTTGTTGTTTACCTTTAAGATAATGGCAGGCCCTACTTTTTCAGGCTGTAAATTGCTTTTATCTGTGTTCCTTACACATACTTTGTTGCCAACCTCATGCCTATCTTGGATGGGGACAAAAATGTCTTGTAACCATTTTCCCTCTCTCTCCTTTTGATTGTTGTTGATGTGGAGTACTTAGGAGGCTGAACAGAACAGTAGATTTCTTGATATCTCTAACTTAGGCCCTGTGAGGGCTTGGAAAATGTTTGGCTATGTGCTATAAACTAGTTTAAACGGACTTTTCAAAGTGGATCTGTTCACCTGAGTGCAACACAAAAGGAGTACAGCTGCTAATTGTTTGTACCAGTCCTCAGGTGCGCCAGCAGTGAGTTTGGCAAGGGTCTGCACTAGGCTGCCGTTTAGTTGCTTAACCCTGCTGTTGGCCTAAGAATAATATGACATGGTTACAGTGTGTTTGATGCCTTGTTTGGCAAGATAGACATTGGTATTGTTAGAGGTCAATTTTTAGCCCCCATCAGTAATCAATAGTTCTGGTTTTCTGAACTTACTGATAATCTCTTTTCCTATAAAATTTTTTACATTAATACCAGTGTGGGCCTTGACAGCCTGTGCCATTAGCCAGTGTGTATCAAAGTCAATGGCTGTGATGATATATTTTTTATCATTGTGTTTTACTGGAATGGGCCTCATAATGTCTAGGACATGCACCTTGAAGGGTATTTGAGTGCAAATAAGTAGTGTATATTTGAGTGGTGTGTTGCTTTTGGCAATTTTTTGCACACCTCACATTAATCAAATACTCCCTGTATATCTTGGTACAGTGTGGACTACCAGGACTTGTGTTTTAAGAACTTGTATAGATTTTGGCTCTTGGTATGACCTAGGTCTTAATGGTATCAAATGATTGTATCAACTCTCTGGTGCGTGGGTATATATGAAATGGTTGTCCTGTCAGTCATCTTGAAGTGTAGGGTTCCATACACGTCTGCAAATAAGTGTTTGTTCTTAATGACTATTTCATTTTTTATGTCCGTGGTGCCAGGGGGTAAACCCTTGTCCTTTGTTTGAAGTACCAGGAGGGGCCAGTCTAGGTCAAACTCATTCTCTCCCCTTGTGGCTCTAACGTATAGGCAAAAGAGGGTGTCTGCCATGGCAAGCTCTGGACCAGGCTTGTACTGTATGAGCATATTGAACCTCTCCAGGAGTTCCATCCAGCAGTCCTGACAGCAGGACAGATTTTCTTGGGTTTTGAAGTATATAAGTGACTTGTGGTTGGTCAACTCTGTGAATTATTCCTTTTGTTCCAGATAGCAAAGCCATTTGACTAGGCAGTGCACAATTGCCAACAATTCCTTGTCGTGTATAGGGTATTGGCACATGTTGTCTGTCAGTCTGCGTGACTTTTAGGCTACGGACAGGAAGTCATCATCATTGTTTTTGATTTGTAGTACTCCCCAATGGATGCGTCTGAGGCGTTGGTTTCCATTTGGTATTCCCCATCATGTTTGAGATACTGTAGGATAGGTGCTGTTGTGAGTTTCTCTTTGAGGCATCTAAAACAGAGGTCTTCTTGGGGGGTCCATGCAAATTTGAATTTGGTGCCAGTTATGGCAGACAGAGGTGCAGTCAGGACGCTGCAGTCAGGTATGAAACAACATATGTAGGCAAGCATTCCTAAGAATGTGCAGAGTTCCAACTTTTCTTTTAGCGGAGCCATTTTGCAGATGGCCTGGATCTTCTGACTGTTGGGTTTAATGCCATCTTTTCAGACTATGTGGCCTAAGAAAGGCAGCTGCTTGCATAAGAACTGCCATTTGGAGAGTTTGGCTAGCAGCTTTTGTTGTGCTAGGGTAGCAAAGACTGCCTCTAAGTCCTTGTGGTGCTGTTCTACTGAGGGGCTATAGACAATAATGTTGTCCAGGTATACTAAGGTGTGCTTGCCTATGTGAGGGGCAAGCACCTTGTTCATGAAGGTCACATAGGTTGATGGGGTGTTTGTCATACCAAAATTGAGCACCACACACTTTTATGAGCTGTACTTGGTGAAAAAGGCTGTTTTGGGGATATCTTTCTCTTTGATACAGGCCTGATTGTAGCCAGCAGTTTGGGTTAAACTTGGAAAAGACTGTGGCGCCGCCCAAGGCATTGAAGAGGTTGTCAATGAGTGGTAGTGGGTAACAATTTTTGATAGTAACTTTGTTTAGGGCTTGGTAGTTTGTGACTAGGCGCAGGGTACCATCTTTCTTCACTACAAAGAATACGGCAGCACCAAAAGGAGACTGTGAGGGGTGGATAAGTCCTTTCTCCAATGCTTCATTGAGGTAAGCATGTAGGGTGTTGTCTTTGTTTGGGGCCGGCTGGTAGATAGGTTGTGCTTTGGGTACAGCTCCTTTGAGTTGGATGGAGTGTTGAATGTGTTTCTCTGGGGGCAACCCGGGAAGAGCTTCTTTGAAGATTTCTGGATGGTGGGCCACAATTTTGTAATCCTGAGGTGTGGAGGTATCCTGGTGGTCTTTGAAGTGTATGATCTTGTACTGAAAGGAGTCCCAGTCAATTGCCTTGAGGTTCTCTTTTTTGTCTGGGGTCTCTGTGATACACACAAAGACGTGATTGTGTAGGAGCTGGTCTACTGAGTCAGGGTAGATTTGGTGATTGACATCCTCATGTTTAATGGTCAATACCAAAGTTGCCCAGTCTATGTGGGGATTGTTTTTTTGCAACCATTTCAGACCCAGTACAATGTTGAACTTGGGAAAGTTGATGACAGGACCTTGGATGGTGGAGTGAAGGTTCTCAAGCATGACAGAGAAAGGGGCAGTTTCCTTTGTTACAGCAATGTGATGTTCATCATCTAGGACCATGTTTTTAATCTGCAAAGGATTAGTGGCTAGCTTTAACTTATCTACAAAGCTGCTGTTGACTAGGGTTTGATCTGCACCCAAGTCCAGGAGTGCTGAGCCCATGTAACTGCAAAAGCGGAAAGGATAAGACATTAGTTTATTTGGGTGTCTGGCAATGGTGTAAAGTACCAGGTCCTCTGAGGGCACTTGGAGCATTGGATACTGTTCCACGTCCTCAGGTTAGTATTCATCATTGGGAAAGTCAGGAGTTGTTTGGGAAAAACTTGGCTCACTTAATGCTCTCCCTGGGCTTTTCCCTTGTCTTGGTTGCCTTGTGTGGCAGTGATACAAAAATGGGTAAAGTTTGACTTACCATTGTTTCTTTTTCTGTGTCCATTGGAACATGTGGTTTTATGGTTTGCATTGTTGCTGTTGTTCCCAGGGGGTGATTGGCTTGAGTGCCTGGCTGAGTGAGAGTCTTTGGGTCTTTCTTGTTTCCCAGTTTGCGCTTTGTGGAGAGTGCTGGATGTTTGCTCCACTTTTTCTGCTTTGCAATACAGAATTTGGAGGTTGATCACCTGATCCAAATTGATGTGTCTTATCACATGGGGTTTGAGGGTGTTGTATTATATGAGATATGTAGCTGGGTTATCAAAGGCTATCTTGGTGGGAGCGTGCAAGTGCAACTCCTTGTAGGCTCTTGTCAACTCCTTCACAGTACTAGTTTGTGTCAATTTCACCATTTGGAAGATGATCATGAGTGCTGTGTCTTTTATCACAAACCTGGTCAAGGAGACCTGCTTGAAGGTCTCCTGGTCCTTCTCAGTATGATCTTTGTGTCACTTGTTGCACCAGATGCCAGGGTCATGGGTCAGGCAAATAGAGATCTCTGCAATTCAGAAGCAAGCTGGTCAGTCCATCTGTGTCAGCTTGTTCTGGGAAGACTGAATTCATGCTATGACTTTGTTATTGTTGGCTTCTGCAAACAACTCCAGATCAGCACTGTGGAGTCTCTGGGCCACATGTGCAGGCATGATGATTTTGTCATTGGCTCAAGGGGTGATTAAAAGCGTCTGAAAAAATTCTTGCACTGATAAGGCATCAAAGGCAGGAACTAGGATTATCATGTTTTGGTAGAGGATATGTCCTTCTGGCATTTCAGTTCCTGGTGTGTAGGGTATCTAATCCAAGGAGAGCCTGGACATGATTCTTTTGTATATTTGTTGACTACAGCAAGTACAGACAACCAGAGGAATTTTAAAGAAAAAGGTAGGATGAAAATCCTACCTGTGCTACCAATTTTGTAACTGTTTTATATTAGACGTTAAAAGGGAAAATGTTTTGAAATAGATCATTTTCTTTATTGAGATATACAACTTAAATAGTTTGATTAATTTATTTTTAGGAGAAACATGATTATAATAATCAATCATTTAGATTGGACAGGGGGTGGTTTGATCCTTATAATGAGTCAAGCGCAAATTGAGCTGACCACCATGTAGGGATTGACAATGGGTCTTTTTACTTTGTTTAGAAATTTGAGTTAACTTCTGCATTTGGCTTTCAAGTGTGATGAAGTTGGTTTGGGGGTCATAGACCCTCTTATGCAGAACCTTGGTGGAGATTTGACCCTTCTGGCTTAACAATCCTCATTCTGCAAAGCTCAAACTAAATCACCTGGGGCCCTTAAGGATGTCTGCTGTCTACAACAATCATATTTACCAGCTTAAAGATTCCCAAGGTAACACCAAGAATATCCATCATGACTGATTGCACTCCTGCTGCGCCGTTCTGGCTCAGAAAAGTTTCACACACAACTTTCTGGATCTCTCACAAATTCTGATCCTGGTGCCTGACAAAAAACAGGGGGCAAGGGGGTGTTCCAACCAATATTGCCTCTTGCCTGCTAATTTATCTCACAATGCACTAAGAGCGCTTATAGAGGTGTCCCATAATGTATCTAACAGCATGGAGTATCATGTGGCTAATGTTGAGTTACGGGCAATATCCCCTAAATAAGAGCACTGCCAATTTGATGTGCTGACCCCTTGCCTAAGAAATTCTTAACCCAAACCTTATTTAGATCCTGCCACTGTGCCACCCCCTAATGGACTTGTGGCTTTCCAGTATGGTATATTAATTACACTATTCCCAAATAAACATCAGCTTGTTTCTATTCTTGTCTTTTCTATTAGACCGTTGTCTTCCACAATCTAAATACTGAACTATAATTGGTTCAGTTACAACAGGAGTACCCTCTTCTAGGTTTTTCTTTAGTGGTATTTTTTGATTTATAGGTTTTAATAACCTACCTGTGCTACCACTGTTGTGTACATACTTCTTGGAAGTATATACTACACAAATGGTGTCACAAATGAAAAACTCTTGCCAACTATGCTTATGGAGAAACCTCAACTACGGGATTCAAACCCTGAACCCCTGTGGGCCGCCTGCAGTTTCCTGGACTCAAACCAGAGCTGGATTTGACTTCATAGAATCTTCTGAGTTTGGATGAACAAGAATTACTTGCATCAAGGCCTCCCACACCAAAAGTTACTGTTAACCCAACCAATGAAAGTGCGGGCCAAGCCAAGGATCCTTAAATAACTTAGGCCACTGTGGTGGAGGAAGCAAAGAAACTTCCCGTGGAATGCAGGCCACCCAAAAATGACCAACCCTGTGACCCAAAAGGGAAATTTGAGTCCTCTCAGTTTGAGCCAGCCAGTGAAATATCTCTTGTGATGGATGCCACCAAGGGCTCCAGAACCCTGGTAGACGGTATCACCAGGCCTGAAAGAAATTGTGAAAGTTTCTTCATGGCAGATGGGTATACTTATACCTTGGTGTTGTAACTGAACCAATGAGAATTCAGTATTTGAATTGGGGAAGACAACAATCTAATAGAAAGGACAGGAATAATAAGAATAATATATTGTTTATTATAGGATACTGTGATTAATATATTATATGGGGAAAGCCACCAGGCCACAAGGGAGTGGCATGTTCCATGTAGGGTTTGGAGCCAAGGAATAACTTGTGCGGGATCAGCAGGTCAAATTGATAGCACTCCTAATTAGGAGAAAGTGCCCCCAGTTTGACATTGCCATCAGATTGAGCCATGCCATTAGACATGTCAAGGGACAACTCATCAAGCACCCCCTATGTATCATGATATACGTTGGCAGGCAATATTGGAAACTTGATTGTAACACCCCCCTTGCCCCCTGCTTGTTGTCAGACACCAGGACCGGAGTTTGCGGGAGATCTGGGAAGGTCTGCATGAATAACCTTTGTGTGGAGATGGCACGGCAGGGGCGCAAGCAATTGTTATGAAGCTTTTTGATGTTCTATTGGGTGTCCTCCAGCTGATAGGTGTGGCTGTCATAGACTGTGGCTATCTTGAAGGGATCCAAGTGGTTGGGTTCTAACTTGGCTGAATTGGGGTTGAGGGCGTAGACAGGGTCATCCACAGCGTATCTGGCCTCAAGGTGTCTTGTACCTCCCTCAATTTGCTTGTGTTCAATGTCTTGGGCCTTGACACACCACTGGATCAGGGAAGGGGTAGGCAACAAGGGGGGGTTTGCGGGAAATGTGAATTTTAATCTCTCTTGTTCCACTCCTGCCAAACCATTGGGCATCCCAAAGGCCAAGGTGCTGGGGCTGAACCTGGTGCCCCTGTTGATTCTCGCTTGCAAAATGAGCAGTGCAGAGGGCAGATGTTCAGTCCATGCAGTATTAGGATGTTCCTGTGAGAGTTTGGAAATCAGCAGTATCAGGGAGCCATTCAATTGCTCTACCTGTCCATTGGCTTGTGGATGATAAGGAGTTGTGACTATTTGTTGTAGGGCATTTTTGGCGCATTATGCTTTCATGATATGTCCAACAAGCTTGGGACCCCCATCCATAATGAGGTGTTTGGGTTGTCCAAAACGGGCCACGATTTCCTTGCCAACAAAGCAAGTGACAGTGGTGGCAGTGTGGTTAGCAGTCTCCCACAAAAATGGCCAGCAGGTGAAGTAGTCAATGGCTATGATGATATATTTCTTCCCAAGTCTGTCTTTGGGAAGAGGTCCAACAATGTCAAGGGCCCACTGCTCAAAGGGTTCTATGGCCTTAATGGGTAGGACAGACCTGGGGGGTGCAGGCTTTGACGTGTTATTTTCACACAACACACATGTCTTGAGGAGATCCAAGATGTCTTGGCGCATACGCGGCCACCAAACCTTATGTTTCATGATTTCAAAGAGGTTGCGTCCTCTGACATGGCCCAAGTTGTGGTGTTAGTGCAGTATGGTATCACCTTGCTGTGTGGTGGGGATATAGGGTGTTTTTTATCCTGTGTTGCAGACCCTGAATGGATTAGACAAAAATTTGTCCATCTAGGGATTAAGCAATAGAACAATTGTGCGGTTGCGCTATTGCATCCTGATTCTACTAGTGATAAAGACGTTTTAAACGCTCCTAAAACAGGTGTTTGATTTGCCTTTCAAACGCGCACAAGGCACGGGCTTCACTTTTGGGATTATAAATAGAACAACAAAGTTATTTATATCTACCTCCTTAAGGAAAGCCGCAAGAAAGCAGTTGTTCTCTTGCGCAAGACTTTTAGCTGTGTCAACCCACTCTCCTCCATTTGGAAAGTTCTTCTGTCTGTGCCTCCCTGCCTCTGGTGGCAATTCCCCTGCCTCACACTATATAAGTGCAATACTATCTAAATAAATACCAGTTTTTTCTATACACCTTATTATTCTTCTGTCCTTCATAGGCTGTCACTATACCATCAACAGGTATAGTATTAAGAATTAGGTCACTTACTAACTGTTTGTAGAAACTAGCAACCCCTTTCTGCAACTTTTACAACATTGGCGCTCATGTCTTACAACACCAACAGCCCCCATCCCTACAGTCCTTTCAATAAGGAGGGAGGAATGCCCCTGGCCCATTCTCCTGCCACTGCTTCTCCTTACCACCAGGCACCAGCCTTTACTGCTGTTAATGCCCATGCTGGGGAAAGAGCAGGCGCTCCCTATGGCCTGCCCAACCTAAGCCAATTCATACCAGAACATCAACGCCCCCAAGCTATTGTTTTTGGTCAACAACTGCTCCTACAAACCCCTGTCCTCTTAGAGATGGACACCAAGTCTTCACCTTCTGAGGACGCCATCCATAATGCCATACACGCCATGGATGCTGGTGCTGCTGGAAATGGTTCTTGCTCTGAACACCTGGCCATCCAGCAGCCTTCTGCTGAAAACGCCTTGGGTCGCTTTCAGAATCTCTCCCAGTTCAACCCTGACCAGCTCTGCTGTGACTCTGTACTGTTGAATATATCAAGGACTACCTACACCAATTTGCCCATCCTGCTGTATGCCACAACTGAATGCACCTGGGCTGCATCCAAAGCCTAGTACATGACCAGGGAATACTGGTATCTAACCAACAGATGTTCCTCCAGGTTCTGTACTCTGAGCTGGGCAATACTTTCACCACTGTCAATCAGTATCTTGCCAAAGTCACCAACGCCCAGAACACCATGCTCCACTGGGTTGATGCCATCAAAGTAGGCATAGCTAAGCTAGTTCCAGTGCATGTAGTACAGACCCTCACCCATCAGGGTATAGACGCCAATTGGATTAGTGTGATTACTAAGCATGTGCTGAAGACTGGCCCCATGGTTTGAAGCCTGACTCATGAGGTGGAAGTCTTAGCCTGCCGCCTTGCCACCATCCCCCCGTTCACCCCCACTTCTGCCGCCACTGACAACTCCCCTTCCATTGCCCTTCTTGGTTGAGACATCCTTGAGCTCTTTGATCACTACAAGAAGATGCAGACAGAATTGGTCCAGCAGAGTGCCAATCTTGCCTTCCTGTTTGATGGCTACCACACTGTGTCAGAACTTCAGGATAGTCTCAAACTCTGCCAATTGCATGACAGAGCTGACAGCCAGACCCAATTCAGGAAGGACAAGGAAGTAGTAACCTTGCTTCAAGCTGAGCTTGCCACCCACAAAAATTGCATCACCTCTCTGGAAGATGAATTGGATATCACCTGTCAGGAGAACAAGGTCTACCAAGATGAGCTGGACAAGCAACAACTTCTCCTGGACGCCTTCCAGAGCCAATTGGATAGGATGGACAGTAAGATTATGGCTGTCAACTTACAGGCTATGCCCATCAACTCTAAGAGTCACCACAGTCCACTGAGGTCCTCTTGTCCTGAGTTCTATCATAGCTACAAAAGCAATGAGGACCACACTCAGTTGGCTCCTAACGCTGTACAAGTATTAGAGCCAGTACTGGAGTCTGAGGATGACATCCTGGCCACCCCTGAAGCTTCTGGAGCTGCTCAAAACAGAGAAGATGAACGCAAAGCCCAGCAAGAGGAAAATTGTTGCCGCGCCTCTGAGGCTAGGTTTGCTACCTCCACCCTCAGCTGTTCCTGCCTCACCCGCTCTCCAGTGAGGATCACACCTGCTCCCCTCCAATATGGCTCCAACCACTTCAAGCCTGTCAAACTACCCAAGTTTGACCGCAAGAGCAATGTGGCCATGTTCTTACGTCTGTACCAGAACTCCATGTATGGCGCAGACAATGCCATGAGGGACTCCACAATCATCAACTGTCTGGATGCTGAGACTCAAACCATTATCTTGCCACGTCTTCCTGAGAATGGCTGGACTTTTGCCAATGTCTCCAGAGCCTTGACAGAAGAATTTGGTAGCCAAGAAGCAACCTTGGTTGCAAGATGGACTTTGCAGACACCAAGTTAAAGGTGGGGGAAACCCTAGAAGACTTCACTTCTAGGTTCTACTTTGAAGCTCAAACTCTGCCGTCTATGAGTGCAGTGCAGTTTATTGATATGCAGTCAGCACTCCTTAATGATGTACGTGTCAACTGGGAACTATCTCTGGCCCTTAAGTCAGGCATTTACAACGCTTGCACTGTACCAGATCTGATCCACCTCCTACACACCTGCAAGGAGGAGTTTGAAGTCCCTCTCCCTGAAGACCGCCCTTGCCAGCAATCTGAGCATAGACCCTACATGGCGGTCAAGATGCCCAAGCCTTCCGACCAGGTTGGCCCTGCTCCAGTCAACAGTGGCCCCCGTACTTGCTTCAAATGTGGTATGGCTGGCCACTTCTCTCGGGAATGTAGGAATCCATGCCAAAAGATCCATCATGTAGACATAGAGGACACTTTGGAGGACTACGCCAAGGATGCTGATATTGAGGAGGACAATGAGGACCAGTCAAAAAACTACTAAGCAGCCAGGACAAGGAGAAATCCTTGGCTGCCTTTGTAATTTTGACACCCTCATCTCCCCCCATACCACTTCCTCCTGACAAACCAGATCAGAGGCCTGCTGCCTTGCCATTCTCTGGGATCAACCCTAAGGATGAGCCCTCCCTGATTGACTTCAACTCCCAATCAATACATGAGGATGTGGAGTCTGACAGAGTTCAAGAGGACCTCCTCCATTGAATCCTCACTGTTAACATGCAAACCCATTGGACTACACTTTGCCCTGAGGTTTTTATCCCCCAAATAGCTTGGAGAACAGTATCCTTACCCTATGCTGAACAACTGGCTCAAAGGCGTTGAAGTCACTCATGAGGAGGATAGTGCTGAACAACTGGCCAAGCTGCTCTGCACAGTAAATGTCTCAGCACTGCTAGAATCTCTCAAGGAAGTAAGCCCAGCTGTGGGAGCTGCCATGGCTACCTTCCTGGAGAAGTTCAAAGGACTAAGCATACACCAGGTCTCAAAGATTGTGGAGATCAGAGAGGGCCGCCAGGATTGCACCTATATCAACCTGGTAGTGAACAAGACTCATGTCCAGGCCATACTGGATACTGGTGCCCCTGGAAACATTATATCCTCTCAGCTGGTTAAGAAGCTTAAGCTGGCACCAGACTTGGCCTACCATGAAGAGTTTGGTACTGCTGGGCCACTGACCACTAGAGCAAAAGGAGCCTACTCTTCTCTCCCACTTTGCTTTGGGAAGCTAATGATCACTGCTCCTGCTATAGTCCTGGAAAAAAATAGCTATGACATTCTTATTGGGACTAGCTTCATGGCTCATTATAGCACTGTGACTAACCATGGAGACCATACATTTGGAATATTGGGCCATTCCATACCCATGTTCTACCATGGTAATTGCCTGTCTGACCTGCCCTTACAATGCTTGCACTACATCAATCTGGAGTACGCCAATGGAGAGCTTCCAGTTGCTTATACGCTGTGTAGTAAGAAGGTCAAGGTGCTACCTCTCTCAATTGGGGAAGCCAAGGGTATCCCAGTCTACGCCTCTTGTAATGTGACAATCCCACCTGGCGCCCAGGTGATCCACAATACAGGCCTCTTGCTGGCTCTATCAGCTGGCACTCATGGAGAAATCTTTGGCATCCCTAATGCCTTCAGACTAGAACCATGGGTTGCGCCAGGCATCCTCATGCCAAGTGAGAAGGAGGTACTTATACTCTTGGCCAACATGAGTTGTGAAGCTATGGTTGTTGCCAAACACCAACTTCTGGCTCATATACAACTGGAAGAGCATGACAACCTGCAGGAGACTGCCCCCTTTGCAGACTTCTCTGAGTTGGGTCTACCCTGTGAGCAACCACTGGTGCTATTGGTCATAAGCCGTGACTCTCTATCTGGCCTCTCTGAAGAGCAGAAGGATCAAGCTATGGATCTCATTTCCCAGTATAAAGATGTGTTTGCCAAGGATGATTATGACCTGGGCAAGGCTGCAGATGTTGCGCATCATATTGACACTCAAGGCAGTCTACCTATCCGCTCCAGACCTATATGGCGCAGTCAAGCCAATCATGCCATGGCTAACAAAGAGCTTCAGAAGCTATTGGGATCTGCCTTACTGGTCCCCAGTAAAAGCCCTTGGGCTTCCTCTCTCCTGATTGTCAAAAAGAAGGATGGCAGCAACCGTGTGGTGATTGACTACCGTCAACTGAGTGCTGTTACCAAGAAGGATTCATATCTCCTCCCGCATATTGATGATACCTTGGACCAACTGGGTGGCGCCAAGTTCTTCAGCATCATGGACCTTATCAATGGGTACTGGCAGATTGACCTACCCCCTGCTGATCAAGAAAAATGTGCAATCATCACTGACCAAGGGCTATTCCAACCCACAAGGATGCCTCAAGGTCTGTCCAATGCCCCAGCTACCTTTCAACAGGCTATGGATGCAGTGATGGGCGACCTCAAACTCACCAGTATCTTGGTCTACCTGGATGACATTAATGTATTCTCCCAAACCTTTAATGATCACCTACAACACTTGGAGGAAGTCTTCCAGAGGTTACTTGCAGCTAATCTCAAGCTCAAGCCACACAAGTGCAACTTCTTCAAGGAGCATCTTGAGTTCCTTGGATTCATCATTAGCCAAGATGGACTCCGCCCTGTACCTCTGAAGGTGGAAGCCATTGAGCAAATGCAGATCCCAGCCAATAAGCGGGAGTGCAGGTCTTCCTGGGGATGTTTGGGTACTACTGCTGCTTCATCCCCAACTTTGCATCCCTGGGTGACCCCCTTTTTCAGCTTCTCTGAGCTGATAAGGAATTCTTCTGGAGCCCAGCATGCCAATCTGCCTTCAATGCTCTCAAAGGAACACTGACTGCAGCTCCTGTGCTGGCCTACCCTGACTTTGCCAAGCTGTTTGTGTTTCATACAGATGCTAGTCTGACAGCAATTGGGGGTGTTCTCTCCCAACTGGACTCCAACGGACTTGAACACCCTGTTGAATACTGCTCATGTACGCTTAATGTTCACAAGAGGAACTACACTGTCACCAAACAAGAGTGTCTGGCTGTGATATACTCCTACCAACAGTTCAGAGTTCATCTCCATGGGGTACATTTCACAGTTGTAACAGACCATGCCTCCTTGCAATGGCTGAAGACCCTCAAGGACCCCAAAGGACGTCTGGCGTGTTGGGCCATTAAACTTCAGGCTTATGACTACAAGATTGTTCATCAAGCCAGGGCAGCCCACCAGAATGCTGACTGTCTCTCCTGCCTTCCCACTGTTGCCTTAGTATCCCCCATGGCTGACATTCTCTATGACAAGCTTATGGAGGATCCTTTTTTGTGGGGAGAGGAGCCAGTAGAGATACAGAGGGCTCTCAAGAAGTTAGCTGTTGATACCAAGGTCTCTAAGGAACAACTCCTGAAGCATTGTGGAGACTCTTGGCTACCCTCCATATGCCCATCCCTACGCATGGACTCAGTGGTGGCTGCTCACAAGACTACTGGCCATGGTGGCATACAGAAGATGTTAGCTCTGCTACAGCAGCACTGCTTCTGGGAAGGAATGCACACTGACGTAGTGGATACGCTAGCCAACTGTCATGACTGCAACATTGAGAGCCCTAAGGTTGCCAAGTTTCAACACAGACTGGTACGCCCTGGGTTTGCCTTCCACACTGTAGCCATTGATGTAGTGGGCCCCCTGCCAGCTATCAACAGCCGCAACAAGTTCATTATTGTGGCAGTTGACCATCTGACTAAATGGGTAGAAGCCAAGGCATTTCCCAAACAATCTGTACTGGTGACAGCCATGTTCATCCTGGAGAATATCATATACAAACATGGTTGCCCCCAGATCCTGCTGACAGACAATGGTACCAACTTCACCAGTTATATCATCCCCCGCCTCAACCAACTGATGGGGATTTGTGGGACACTACCCACTCTTTATCACCCACAGACAAATGGCATGGTAGAGCGCACTAATGGGAGCCTGGTCCAGATACTCCAGAAGCTCAGTCACCAACATGAGAGTGAATGGGATACCTTCCTTCCTGCAGCCACCTTTGCATACAACATTGGGTACCATTGGGCAACTGGCAAGCCGCCCTTCCAACTGCTCTATGGCTGGCAACCAGGACTTCCCCCTTTACTATATTCCTTGGTAAAGCCCAGCATGGCTGTGTCCCCAGAGGCCTACCTCAACAAGCTGGTTCAACCCCTTATTTTCTTGCAATCAGAGGCCTACACTGTAAACTTAAACCATAAGTTGCAGGACCTAGAACAAGCTGCATCCAAACGCCCTGCCTTACTCACTTACCTGGTAGGAGACTCAGTCTACTTCTTCAGCAATAGAGGGTACGGCTGTGAATCCAAACTTGCCTCCCTTTGGCAAGGTCCAGTTCAAGTTATCCAGAAGACTGGCACCGACTCCTACACCTTTAAGGAGCCCCATTCTGGGCAATTGATCACTATAGTACACACTCAGTATATGTGTGCTGTTCCTAGTGACCAAGAGTAAGCCCCAATGATGACAATAACCCAAAAAAACAAAAGCCTAATTAAAAAATTCCATGGGTTGTTGTCCTGTTTGCAATAGTGTTGCACCAAAGTATGAGGAATAAGAATAAAAGAACAAGGTGTTTATTGGAGACTGACAAGACTCTTCCAGTACCGCACCAACTGTTCTACCACCTGAATGACAGCCAAGAAACACAACTGGTTGCCTACAGATCCACAAAGCCAATGATCAAGGATTGGGCAACAAACCCCCACCAAGCAAGACACACAATTGACCCCAATGTCCACAGGAAAGGCGACCCCCAAGAAGATACAGTCACACAGAAGACTCTCGTAAAAGACATACTCTACTGGGACCTGACCACCCACCCTGTAGAATAAGGATAAGGCCCACTCAAGGAAGACCCCCATGTTCTCCTCCTGCTTGGTATCACAGTGGTTGGTTCCTCAAAGAACAAGGTTGCCAGCCATCACCATTGGCACCAGATGGGCAGTCCCCTCCACTGTGTATGACTTCAACACTTCCTGGAAGGCTTGCCAAAGACGTTGCTCAAAGTTGTCAGAGGTTTTTCAACTGACTGTTTGAGCGTCGGTAACCCCAGGTGTTGCCCAAGCGCAAAGGACTGACTTCACTATGTTGGATACCGTCCCCTGTTGCAAGACTGAAAGGCCTTGACCCCCAAATTGGAATTCCTTCAGCTGAGCCTCCAAGTATTCTTCTGCCGCCCTCATGGAGAACTGCCAATGGATACTGTTACCCCTTTGCAACCCAGTTCCTGTCACCTCCCTGGGCTCACTCAAAGCTAGGAACAGCGCAGCAAACAATGGATCTGTCCCCTCTAAGGCCAGCTGAGGCACCAGTAGCTGATCTAAGTGAACCCCCAAGTCCAGGTAGCTGCTGTCCACATCATGCAGGACTACGTGCTTCCCTGCTGCCTTCATCATCTCTCTTTGCCTGGTATGCTTGCGCCTCTTTGAAATTACCACTTGCACCTTCTTCAAGACTCTTCTTGTGACTCTTCTAGAGGGATTGCTCACCATAGCTGTCACCTAGAGACGCCAGCCATTTTTAACCTTGTTTTCTAATCCAGTGGAGGGAAATGTTGCAGACCCTGAATGGATTAGACAAAAAGTTGTCCATCTAGGGATTAAGCAATGGAACAATTGTGTGGTTGCGCTATTGCATCCTGATTCTACTAGTGATAAAGACGTTTTAAACGCTCCTAAAACAGGTGTTTGATTTGCCTTTCAAACACGCACAAGGCACAGGTTTCACTTCTGGGACTATAAATAGAACAATAAATTTATTTATATCTACCTCCTTAAGGAAAGCCACAAGAAAGTGGTTGTAATCTTGCGCAAGACTTTTAGCTGTGTCAACCCAATCTCCTCCATTTGGAAAGTTCTTCTGTCTGTGCCTCCCTGCCTCTGGTGGCAATTCCCCCGCCTCACACTATATAAGTGCAATACTATCTAAATAAATACCAGTTTTGTATATACATCTTATTATTTTCTGTTCTTCATAGGCTGTCACTATACCATCAACAGGTATAGTATTAATAATTAGGTCACTGACTAACTGTTTATAGAAACTAGTAACCCCTTGCTGCAACTTTTACGACATCCTGTCTCTGCGCGGCGGCAGACATTGCCTGCATCAGTGGTGAACTGGCTTTTGTTGTCCTTCAGTTTGGAGATGGTTACCAAATTAGGACCTTCATAGTTGGTTGCTTCAGGCTGGAGGTAAAGCATTGGCCAATTGGGGTCCAAACTGACATCCCTGGTGATGGACACCACATAGAGCCTTGAGAGGGCATCTGCTGTGACAAGCTCTTTCCCAGGCTTGTACTCAATACACAACTGGTAAGAAGATAGACACTCAACCCAGCCTTCCTGGTGGCGTGTCAAGTGGGACTGTATGTTGAAGTATTAGAGCAACTTGTGGTCCTTCAGGACACAGGGTGGAAAGGTGGCCCCTTCCAAGTAACAGCACCACTTTTTGATGCAGTGCACAATTGCTGCTAACTCCTTGTCATGAATTGGGTAATGTTGTTCTGAGTCAGTGAGCTTCCTGGATTCATATGCCACGGGAGGAAGATGCCCTTGTCAGTTTCCACCTGTAACACACCCCCTATGGCCCTGTCAGAGGCATCAGTATTGAGTTTTTATTGGCAGTTTCAATTAGGAAACTTTAATACAGGTGTAGTTATAAGTCTCTGCTTTAATGTCTCAAAGGCTCAATCTCTGGAAGGGGTCCAATGGAAGCGCTGTTTAGTGTTCAGGAGTTTGGTGAGAGGTGCAATAAGTTCTCTGCAATTGGGAATGAACTTGTGCATGTAGGCAACCATGCCCAAGAAGCTGTGCACCTGACCAACATTGGTGGGGGGTGGCATGCTGGTGATTGCCTTGATTTTGGAAGGGTCAGGCTTTATCCCTTGAGTAGAGATGGTGTGCCCAAGGAACAAGAGCTCCAACTTGAGGAATTCATGTTTGAAGGGCTTAGCCTTCAACTGGTTTTTCTGAAGGGTATCAAGGATAGCATGGAGGTGTTGGAGGTGTGTGGTTTGATCTTGACTTAAGACAATAATGTTTTCAAGGTACACAACAACACACTTTCCTATCAATTCCTCAAATGCTTTGTTCATTAACATGATAAAGGTGGAAGCAGTGCTGGTCATTCCAAAGTTCATGACCTGGCAATTGAACAACTTGTAGCGTGTGCAGAAGGCAGTTTTGCCTCATCCCCTGGTGCAATGCAGACCTGGTTGTACCCCATGGTGAGATCAACCTTGCTAAAGACCTTTACACCCGCAAGTGTGTCAAACAGGTTGACAATTGACAGCGGGGGGTATTTATTCTTAACAGTCACCTCATTTAGGGAGTGGTAATCTATGACTAAGCAAAGGGACCTTTCCTTCTTGGCTATGAAGAAGACAGCAGCCCTGTATGGCTAAAGCAAGGGGCAGATAAAGCCCTTATCAAGTGTGTCTATGAGGTGCTGGTGGAGGGTTTCATCTTCTTTTGGTGTCAAGCAATAGAGAGAACATGCCTTAGGAAGCAACCCTTGTAGTTGTACAGCATGCTGGATCTCCCAAGGAGGGGGTAGTTGGTCCAGTGTTTCACTGAAAACGTCCTTATACTCCTTGAGGAGAGCAGCAAGTTCTGGTGGAGGTGGAGTAGTCAAGGGGAGGGCTGCAGGTGGTTCTCTGCGGATAACTTTGACTGAGCATTGATTGAAGTCCAGTTCCCCCCTTGAAATTGTATGAGCCTTTTTCTATTATTCTAACAAACACAGTATTGTGAAGCAACTTGCTCATCTCAATGGGATATATCTGAAAAACCACCCCATTCCTATTGAGGGTGATCACAGATGTATTCCAGTTGATGTAGGGTTGATTGTGGCAAAGCCAGTCAAGGCCAGCAATGACATTGTGGCTGAGCTCTGCCGTGATTGGCCCAGAGAGCTTAATCTGGATGTTCCTCATTCTCACGGAGAAGGGTACTGTCTCATGGGTAATTGTCACTCATTGGGAATCAGCCACCTGTACTGCCTTGAACCTGCTTGTCACTCAGTCTAGTTGTTGAGCATCTTCAAATGTCTGGTCAACCATAGTGTGATTGTCCCTATTATCTATCAGGAGTTTGTGGGTGTTTCCACAGAAACAAAAGGGATAGGCCAAGCAAGTTACTTTATTTGGAGAGTGACTGGCTTGAAGTATGGGGTCATTGTTATGAACTTGGAAGACGTCAAGAGTTTCAACTTTGTGAAGGTTGTAGTCGCAGGAGTTCTTTGCTAGGAGGGGTTGAGAGTGAGGGTCAAGTGGGGTTGTAGACCCTCTTGTAGCTACAACCCCCAGGCTTTTCCCAGGCCCTCAATTTGTGCTAACTGGAGTTCCCCCTTGTGGGAGTGCTTAATCCATTTTCCTGTTGGCGTGGCTGGCAGCAACCTACTTGGTTGTGAGCACTGCCAGGTGTGGGACAAGGTTGGGGTGGTGCGTCATTGGAGCAGCAGAAACCCATTGAAGCCTGGTTATTAGCCTCCACAATGACTTTATAGCAGTCATCAATGGAAGTGCAACAACCTACGGGAACCCACTTACAGATATAGGGTTTGAGCCCATTAACAATCAAGGTAAGGAGCATGGTGTTCCTGTCAGTCACAGCTTCTGGGGCAGCAGCAAGATACTCAGGAACAGGCCCAGTCTGTTTGATAGCCAAGAGGGGAGTCCCTATCACAATGGGCAAGAATGTCTCACTGTAGCGGGACTTTGCGGCATCCCTAAATGACACCCAGGTGATTTTTATCTCTTGACTGGCCTAGGTGGTGAACCAAACTGAAGCAGGTCCTGTAAGGCGGCCTGAAGCAGTGGCAACCCACATAGGCTCAGGTACCTGACATACATGGAGGCGGGTTTCAGTGGAGTGGAGCCAACTGACAATGTCAGCCCCTTCCAGGCCACCCTCAAAGGATTCCAGCAGGAGGTTGAGCATGCGCTGAGAGAGGTCCAACTGGGGTGAGGTGACACTAGTGTTGCGCTGCCCAAGGCAGAGTCAGTTGTACACACTTGAAAGTACCAGCTGATCTTGATAGATGACGTACCTGTCAGGGATGTCCCCCTTGGGGATTGGCAGAAAGGTTTCTTGATGAGGAGTAGCCATAAGGCCTGTACTCTGTCCTTTCTTGGGGGATTTTTTCTTTAGGTAGGTTGTGAACCTACTGCTGCTACCACTGTTGCAACTAAACCAATGAGAATTCAGTATTTGAATTGGGGAAGACAACAGTCCAATAGAAAGGACAGGTATAATAAGAATAAGGTATTGTTTATTATAGGATACTGTGATTAATATACTATATGGGGAAAGCCACCAGGCCACAAGGGGGTGGCATTTTTCATGTTGGGTTTGGAGCCAAGGAATAACTCATGCAGGATCAGCAGGTCAAATTGATAGTGTGAGAGAGGGGGGCTAAACTAACTAAGTTTGGCTCTCATCCTGGCAAAACAAACCACCAGGATGCCGCCCAATGGAGAACTGGGACGGCCGCTCAAAGGGGGGACCACAGGGAGGACATCAAGGACAGCTGAGGCAAGTATGCATTCAGGGCCATCAGCGCCAGCCCAGCAAGTAACCAAGGCGTACGAGTGGGGCAGGAGGGGGCATAGTAGGCGCGTGGAAGAACACCAAGCCACTCTCCTCCGGGTCAGGGAAGGGGGATGCAGCGCCTCCTCACCCACAAGAGCAAAAGAGACATAGTCAGCATCACCCAAATCTAGATCATTGCATGTCAAGCTTTTCACTACAGCCTCCCCGGAATAGAGAAGGCCGCCAGGAAGACTCAAGAGACTAGATGGATCTTTGCTCATGAGCCATGCGGAAGAGGAGATCTTTGACTACAGGTCTGGTGAGGTCAACCACAGGAGGAGCAAAAAAGGGGCCACAGAAAATACAACAAATTTTATTGTAGGGAGTATCATGATTGTGTTCTCCTTAAAATTTGGGAGAGAATAGTGTGATTTTCAAGAAAAATAACAACCAAATTGGAGTTGGTGGGGTAGCCACAAGCAGAAGGACAGAAAAAGCAACAGAACGGGTCTGGGGTGCTTGGGCGCAAACACGGGTGTCTTGGCAGGGTGTGGGATTGAGAAAACGGGTTCAAAATGAAGAAATCAACAGAAAACTTAATTTAACAGTAAGTAATATATGAATTTTTAAATGAATTTTAGACTCAAACGTCTCTTTCAAAAACAAAAGCAAAACCAAGAAGGAGCTATATGCCCGAGCTTCTGCTAGGGCTGTCAGGGAAGAGGACGGGTTTGAACTGGGCTGCCGCAAGGTAAGATTTTGAGCACTGCTAACACTTTTAACTTTTAAACTAGGGGAACTCCAACAGGGGGTTCCACAGATAATAAAAATTAAAATTTTAATTGCAAACAACCAAAGTTAATTCTAATGGGAAAATAGACAAGCAGGGGACTGAAAGTCCCCTTGCTGCATAAAAGGGATGGATTGCAAGGAAATTGGTCATGTGACAGTTGGCTCAGGATTCAATTGGCTAGCAGAAAAACTTTGCTGGATAAACCCAGAGGGACTGGAGAGTTTCTCCCTAATTTCTGTGGTCTGATTTGATTGGCTAGAAGGGGTACTAGGCATTTGGAGTTCAACTGAGCTGGCAGGCGTTGATGTGATACCTCTTGATTGGCTAGCTCTGATAGTTTTCAAAAGTGGACAATACCAGGCTAGTAAGTAGTCTAAATTGACTAGTGTTTCTTCCCAGGAGGGAGCAACCAAGGGCAAGGAATCCGCGGGGTAGGCTAGCACAAACCTCTCATCAACTGTGTGTGCTAAATCCTCTAAGGAATGAAGAGGTTTGGCTGACACTTTTGGACTTTTCTTGGTGCGGCAGGGGAAGATTGTGCGGTCTAATGCCAGAGGTGGCAGTGAATTTACAGATAGCACTTCTAATTAGGAGAAAGTGCCCCCAGTTTGACATTGCCATCAGATTGAGCCATGCCGTTAGACACGTCAAGGGACAACTCATTGAGTATCCCCTGTGTATCGTGGGATACGTTGGCAGGCAAGTCTGGAAACTCAGTTGCAACACTGGGCCGCCAGGAAGTTGCCCATCACTATTCTTGCAATAAAGTGACATGACCCTTTGGTTCAACCAGGTTATTCCATATTTGATTTTAGTTCTATTTCATTTTCAGTCTACCTCTTGCAATTCTGTACCTCACACCCAATAACCCCAAGAAACTGCGGACCAACTGCCCACACGATATTTTCCATTGGGAGCTCCCTTTGGCCCAGTATATTTCACAGAATACCCATCCAACCTGTTGTATTTGGAATTCACCCTAGAGAAAATCCTAATCTACGACCCAGAAGCCAGAACTAAATAAACCAAAACCATTGGTAGAGAAGGAACCCGGGTCACCATACCTCCCCTGCTGTTCTGCGACAAGTACAACTACCTGCCCACCTATCTAGTTTCAATGATGCCATCTCTCACCCCGCGGCTCAACTGCCTGCAGGAATCCGTTGCAACCAATGAATCCACCTCCACACAGATATTTGGGGTGATGTACATCACCCTCACCGGCCTGATTGATTCAATAGTGCCTGCTAGCAGACCCTGGGATCTTCTGGGAAAATTGTTATTTTATATTGTAAAATTAGCTCCAATCTTGTGGTGGGCCCTTCCCGCAGGACCCGCGGGCTGTCCGCCCGTAAGTTCTCAAGATGCCTCCACAGGCTGGATCCCTGAAAAAGGGAAAGATTTATGCCCAAGTGAAATAGAGTGAGAGCTCGCCATAGTCAATCAAATGGGGAATGTACACCCAAATTAGGATGACAAGCTAATAAGAAGAAGACGGTGTATATTTACTCTGAAATGGTCACCTTCGAAGAGAAAATATGGAAAGGTACAACAGATAATAATGTACAGGTGCAAGAGGAAGACTTTGATTTGGCTCAAGGTCAGAGAATTAGCTGCATAGATGGGTTCACACTCAATTTTGCGGATTCAGGAATCATTTCATCAGGAGGAAGAAGATTTTCAGGAGCTTGCAATGGTGAGAATGCAGAGTATAATAATCTGGTTATTGCAAATTGGATTAGTAAATATTGAAATAGGTGAATAATGAGACAAGATATTTAATGTGGAGAAAATATCAAACTACCAGAGTAGTTTATTGGAAATGATTGTTACTTAAGGCTCTTGGGTGCATCTTGATCAGGTGGCCTCATTGTATGTAATATTTGGTCAGCTTACAGACACCACCAATAGTGGTTCTGTAAGCTGTTACCTGATATCCTTGGAGGACAAGATTTTGGGTCCAATAAGAATTTTTTGCGCCATCACCCACTTGCAATCAACTGTTAGATTTAAATCTACAATCACAGCAAGCGGGCAGGGCTTTGGGGTGGGTTTCCCTGGGTGGCGCTGCTTTGGCCTAGCCACACCCAGGAAAACTGTCCATGACAATTTAAAAGAAATTGATATCTTTATTAAAGTTTGTAGCATACTTGCAGCCTTAGAAGGCTATCTTCTATATCTACATAAATTGTGTAGTATAGGTAGAAATCATCTTTTAGAGAGTAAGGGGTGATCTTAGTAGAATATTTGGATCAAGTCTCAGGGCCACTTCCTACTAGGTATTTCAGAGTAGTTCTCAGTGAAATGATTTTCCAAGAGAACATCATCAAAGATGTTACAAAACAAGCCACAAAAGCTTAGCTTTTGATACTATTTATACACTGCCATATTATTTAAGTATAAGTATTTTCTGTATGGACTGTAGATTTGGACAAAAGTAATCCAAGTTGCAAGGGAATGGTTATATAAGTTTGAGCACTTTGTAAGAGAGGTGAGACAATTGCCTCCAGAATAGTTTTAAACAAAGCTTATTAACAGGATTGAAGTATTGAATTTTAAATCTATTATACTTAAATAAAGACTACTAATCAACAAGTAGAGCGCTCCTAACCAGATGTAAGCCATCACTTTTTTAAATACTGATTAAAGTAGTGGTACATAATTGTTTACTTTTAAGTATACTTCAAGTTAGTTTTATGAAAATCAAAAATACTACCGCTATAGGTAAATTGGGGGATTTAAACTCAAAGGAATACTTTTAATCAAATAAAGTGGTTTTTTAACTTTGCTCCCAAACCCCAAGGGAGTCTGATTAATGTAGCTTCTCTAATAGAGGAAAATATGCAAATAAAATATATAAGACGAGCTGCAGTAAGACGAATCAAAGCACTATTTAGATGCTTTGATCAGCAGTGCTGAAAAGTGATTGTAAAAAAATCCGCACTTAGCTTGTAATCAATATTAAACTACTGGGTAAATTATAACGAGTGTCAAAAATAAGTGGCTGGGTTGTTATAAACAGTCAAATAGGTGCGACGGCCAATAAATAGTTAGCCACAGAAATGAAGCTAAAGGAATCTTTTAAGTGAAGAATAAGTTAAAGCTAAGTTGTTGAAATGCAAAAACTGACAAGCAAGAAGCTTTGAGGAGACCAGGGCAAACAAACTCGTCAAGAGACAAAACACAATACCGGCTAGTCAAGAGCTGATAAGCCCAGGTCTACCGATCTGATATAGACTGTAACCCCGAATAGATAAACCTTAGATGCATAGTATACAAAATCACAATACTATACTACGAATTTGCTGCTTGAAAAGGAAGAAACGCTAAAAGCGATAGCGCTTTCCAGATAACTATCAGCTCTTAAACAAAGTTTTATTTGTAATAACTCTTGGTTAAAAAATTACATAGAAACTAGAGAAACCTCTCCAAATCTCATAAAAAGAGAAGACAAATATGACGTATAGGAAGTCAAAAACAAATGTTTAAGACAAACCAGGAAGGCTAAGTGAACAGTAAAAGTAGGGATCTAAAGCGTAAACTTAGAGGTTGTGGCTCTTCATTTAAGCTTAGCTTGACTTTAATCTGACTAGAAAATTTTAACCACCTCTGAAAAGCCATAACTATTTTTAGATCTAGATATAAAAGAAACGCTCTTTAATACCTTCTTACAATCGAAGTCAATAAAACCTGAAAATCACGAGATCAGAATAAAGCTTTCCAAATCGTATCTGACGCTCAGTAAACATGACAAACTAAATTCATGCCTCGTTGTAAGAGGTGCTACCAAAGAGTTTATTAGGATGAAAAATACCCTACCAAGTCATGAAGTTTGCAAACAACTCTAATAAAAAAGCAAGGTTTAGAGAAAAAGGGTTCTAGGGAAGGGCTTTAGTTTTTGGGAGCATCACGGAAAGCAATGGCTTGTTCTTCACCCATGGAGGAAATAACAGTGATAGTAAGCTCACGACCATCCTCAAAAGCGGAAGTGATTTCACTGCCAAGCTCAGAGTCGGGAAGCTTAACATCATCCTTCATAGAACCATCAGGAGCCATCATAGAGAGGAAACCGTCATCGATATCGACAAGAGTGTATTCATCACGCTTGACGTGGGGAACCTCCATATTGTGGGTGGAGGGGGAGATATCTTCAAGCTTCTTGTTGGTGAAGATATCGATGGCAACCATGTGAACCTTGGCGTGTCCGTGCTTTCCAGTCTTGGAGGTAGACATATCAACGATCTTACAAGGACGACCCTTGATTACAACGTGCCCATTCTTACGCAGAGCAGAGCACTGCATGGGGTAGGTGAGGGAAGCGCCGGAGGCGGCGGACTCGAAGGTGTGATCATCATCAGCCATTGTTGATAGTCTAATAACTTCTTAGCCAAGGCTCAAAGAAAAAGAAGAAAAAGTGTTTACCTTTAAGAGGGGAGTAGTATGAAGGAAGAGAAGGAAGCTAAGACAGTTCTAAGTAGGTCTTTAATTTCAAAGGTAAAATTCGAAATATCTCGATCTCAAGTCAGCAATTCAAGGCATTCGGTTTGACGCTGAAAAAATTCTTACGATTCACCCATTCTGAACCTACACTTGCCAAGTCGATTTAGTCACCTATACATTCCCCCGGTAGATTCCATTCTGCCTTATCTCACCTCAGAACCGAGCCACAGCCCTTAAATTCTCAATCTAAAAACCTATTATGAAATTAGTATCCCCAAAACAGGATCGAATCAGTTTCCCCCAACCTGCTTGTGAGCGTAATGATGTCATCGGATAAATATTGTAATGGCCTCACTTGACGAATAAGAAATCTCAAATTTACATCTCTACCCAATCATAGTTCACGAGTACCCCTGTCAAGGCTTCACATAAACTGACACAGTTTAACAATCTGTTTATATTTAAGTTAATATGGAATAGTGGTTCAATCAAATTAGCCAATCGATTTAAAGCTCTTTAAAATTGGCCTGGTGAATTAAATCAAGCAGGCTGGGCATGATTTCAGACAGGACATTTATTTTGACAATATTTTTTGCGACTCGGAACAATAGATTGTCCCGACTAAATCTCACCTAGGGATGCTTTGGCTCAGCTCCGGCTAGCTTCCGGCTCTGGGCCGCTACAACCAAACGGAATTACTTAATATTTAAAGATTTAAATAAATCTTTGACATGACTGACCCAGTCAGAAACTGGCCTCGGCTGCCTGAGGCTTAGGCAAATCAGCCCTAATCCCACCACTTTCATAGCGCTAGGGATGATTCGGCTTGGCCCTGGCTAGCTTCTGGCTCTGGGCTGCTACAGCCAAAATGTAATCACATCATATCTAAACAGTTTAAAGTAAATATTTAAAATGAGTGACCCAGAGCCAGAAACTGGTAGTGGCTGCCCTGGACTTGGCTGAAGCAGCCCTCTATGATAGCCATTTTCAAGCCCAATGACCAAAATACAAATACCCTACATTTACAGCAGAAATCCCTGGATGAATTATAGAGCTGATCTTAATCAAATTTTACTTACATTTGGTAAAGTATTATTGAACTAGTATCACATGATTCTTATCAAGCCTTACTCACATGATTTATTTATCCAAGAAAGCTACAGTAGTTTTACAACATGTTGAGAAACAGAAGTGGTTCAGTTTAGAACAAAATTGCTCAGTCATAAAACAAAAGGTAACTGGTTCCACTTGAAGGTCAATTTACTCAATAAAAGTTCTATTTATCTAGGTCCAGATTACAAAAATAGTCAAACACACAACAAAATTAAAATCAAATACTGAATCCCAAAAATGAGATAGCAAACAAAAGTAACCCATATTCAAAACGGACATAAACCAGTCACATTCCAAAGCAATTTACATCAAATGTAATGGTGATTATGCAACAAGAAGGATATGAGCAGAGAACAGAATTGGTTCAATCACAAAAGTGATAAGTTCAAATATGAAACAACTCATTTTTAAAAATATTGATTATTTTTGGGACTCAAATTAAAAATAGTGGAATTGAGAAGTGAATCCATCAAAATCTATTCAGGAAACTACAGCATTATTTTCAATGTACATGCTTTTAAATTTGGCTATTTATGTATGAGAGAGTGTCTTAAATAGGAGCACAAATTTAATAAAATTAATTATCTAACCATTTTTAGTTTTCTGTTTTAATAGAATTTTTATTTATTTTTATTTTAAAATAATTTTTACATGTGAAGATAACTTTGATGTGGTTGAGGAGCAGTACCAGGAGCAACTCCAACCCCAGGTTACTGAGCAAGGGAGAACATCTGCTATGGCTCTGTCTATACTCTACTCAACTCAACTCAAAGGGGTGTAAGACTTCAGACTTTTTCAACAACAGCTGCAGTTGTATCAAAGCCTGTGCTCAACTATCACCAACAAATTACTATTTACCAAGGATACAAGAGATACAGCTAGGATTAAGACAATAGTTTTTTTGATGAGCCTAAACAGAAGGAGACTGAATTTCTTGAAATGATAGAAATGTGAGGGTTTTTATACCCAATTCTATGAAAAGGAGATGGTAGGATAATTATGTTTAAGTGAGATTAAGTCATAATTTAAATCAGAAATATATTGTCATGAGTAGGATTCTGAAAGATAAAATCAAGGGCTATTGGCTGACATTAGTTTTGGCTGAAATGGTTTGGTATTCATGGAAATATAGGCAACCAAAGATGGTAAAGAAGAAACAAACAAACAGAAGTCTTGGCATAAATATCAACAAAATAGGAAATATCAGTTGAGACTTAAATTCTCAGTCCTGACAAGGAGTGTGAGTTGTACTTTATTTTTAAAAGCTGTTGAGATAGACCATTGAAATCAGATTAAAGTGAACTGAACTCTGTAGCAAATCCAACTCATAAAGTTAAATTCCAAAAACCCCTTATTGAATAACTGTTTTCCTTTTCACATTGTTTTCCGTAGCCAGCCTAATCACACTTTAAACTTTTAAAATACAACTCCATATAGCCTGCAATGATAGTGTCAGGGATTCACTGTGGGGATATCAATTCCCCCTTATCCAAAACCCAGGGTATGGGACAGGGTTCAAAACCTGAGCCTGATTCCCCGCAGCCTGCCAGTTTAGAAGGCCAGGAACTAGAGCGCCTACAACCTATCAATAGTGAACCTGTTAGTAAAGCCAATGCCAACCTTCCAGGATCTGAGTCCTTGTCAACACCACAGGGTTTTATGAGCAAACCACCAGTGCCTGATAATAGAAGTTTCCCCAAAGTGATAACTTGCAACACTGGCAGTTTGGGAAGTGAAATCAGCAACTCTGCCAATGATAAATCCCTTGAACCTGCCCTGGCCTAAGACTTGATACTTGCCCTGTAAACCTGCCTAAATTATAGCGACCAACTATCATCCGCCCGCACCAGATGCCAGGAGTTTCCCTGAGATACCAACACTTGACACTGGCAGGTCGGGCAACAAAATTAGCAAGTCTACCAATGAGAATTGCCCCAAACTTGCCCAAAGTCCAGAAAATAGTGCTGGCCCTGAATACCTGCCCAATGGCAATGATCAAGTTATCAAACAGAAGGGTACAAAGGCCTATTCTTTAGAGATAGTCAATGGAAACCTGCCCATGCCTGATGCCACCCTGCCCCCTCTAGAATTCTGACACCAGCCCTCCCAAGCACAAGAAACCTAACCAGACAATGAGGCCTAGCAGAGCAGTATAAGTACCTGCCAGGCCAAGACCAATCCCCATTGTCATTTTTAAATAAAGGTTATGAGATGTTGGTTTCCCAAATATTACCATATTCTATCTTGGGTATCTGCCAGTTGACCTCTAAATCCTCTGATCCTCCTGCTGCCCTGCCAGTAACCTATTGTCAGCCAGGTGCTCTATTTGGTCCTGTCCACTTTACAGAATACCACATGAAGCTCAAATACAGAGGCTAATCCTCTGACAAGATACTAGAACAGGATTCCTTGGCCTGATCTAAAGAGCTGAACAGATACAACAGGAATGGACCTTGGTACATCACTGAGCCCCAACTGTTCAAAGATAAATGCAACTTTCTCCCTGCCTACCAATTAGACATGGAGCCACCTGCCACTCCCAAACCAATGCCCATGTCTGCAAATGAGCTCCCCTTGTATCACACCAACAAGCTATTTGGGATAGTGTATATCACCCTCACTTGGATGATTGACACTGTTGTGTTCTGAGGCACGGCACAGACACACAACATGAAACCCTAACCTTAGGATTGGATTTGTACTAAGTCTTAGTTAGATGAAAGGGAAGGCTATGCAACTACCTTGTGGCCCTGGAAGAATAATCTCTACTAGTTGTAGCTAGAGAGAGGCGCGGAAGTACTGGAAGACACAAAGACAAAAATTTGAATAGAACTTAATTTTATTGGTGAATTAAGAAAAGGAATATATAGTGGTTGATGATACCACAAAACACTACCAGGACAGTAGGATCACTTGCCACAAGCATGAGTGGGGCAAGTGAGATGCGCAGAGTCAAGAAACCAAACAATTGTATTTCCTGATTCAGTCATCAACTCATTTCAAGAGGCAAAAGCAAAAGCAAGAGATTCATCTTCAAAATGGCCCACCAAAGGCAAAATTGAAACATGGTGAATAGAGGTTTTCACAAAAGACACCATTATCCTGGCCACCAGCCTGTGACCCTGGGTGGTCAAGTCAGTTTCCTACCTAATTAAGTTAGCCACCCATCCTCTGGTGGGCTCTGCCCACTCTGCTCATGTCTCACCTGTTTCCAGACAATATCAGGCCAGCCACCCAAGGTTGGTTCCCTGACATTATGATAATATACTTTAAAACTGGTAACCTGAGCCCCAAGGTGTTGTTTTTTCTTGGGACATCTTGTATGTTTTTTGTAATCATAATCAATTATTACACTTTTATGATGACCAAGAACCTAGTTTCTTCCTCATGAAAGAATTTGAACCTGAACAACCCTAAAAAAACTAAAGCTGCTGCCAAGACCCCCATGATGCCCTCCACTCAGGTGCAGAATGTGATAGTCAACCAATCCCTCCTGCCATGCCATGCCAGTACTCTGCCTACACTTTCAAGCCAACATATCATCCTATTCCAGAAATACTGAGAAGGTTCTTGGGGTGTTCACCATGCTATCTGGATATGCCCTCAACTGGTTTGGCAAGGCCGCTACCAAAGACATAGAATTCTGTCTTGACTATGCCAATTTTGAGGCTGAGCTAATGGCCACGGTCAAAGACTGCAACACCAGATATTACACCCTGAAATTCTTGTTAGAGATCAGACAAGGAGCCCTCCTCATTCAGGCATACATTGAAAAATTCCTCAAGCTGAAGACCCACACCCAACTTGAGGACAAACTAGCAGCTATTATCTTCCACAAGGGAGTCAACTTAGCTATGAAGTACCTGTTAAAACACCACCTGCTCTCACTTATCCTGGATGAACTAGCTCACCTGTGAAAAGGCCTCAGCATGAATCAAGAAAAGACTGGGTGTAGGGTTCCTGTTCACCAGTCCCCATAGTGTGTCCTGGGTCATAGCCAGGGACCAACTGGAAGGAGTTGCCATTCCCTGAGTTTTGGTAGGTGGCTTTTCAGAAGTCTCTTATACTTGGCCTATATTACTGAAAAATCTTCCAATACTTTCCCTATCACTAGGCAAGCATCCCCACCATGCACTTGTACTTCAGCTGGTGCTAGTCCCTCTGTGATCCTGTACCAATCCTTCAATAACCTAGTAAACTCATTCCCAATAAACTCCTTTCCCCTATCTATTATCTCAAAGTGTCTAGTTAATCTCTCCCACTCTTCCTGGGAAAACTTACTAGTGGCAAACCTTCAACAGCTTTGGTGGTAGATGTCTTCATCCCCTTAGTTAGGGTAGAAGATATTGGGTAAATCACTCATAGGGTCTATCTTTACTAGTGGAAATTTGGGTAGGGGTTGAAATAGGCTTTTATTCACTTTCAGAAGGAAGATTCCCTTAGAAACCTTCTTTTATATTACCTGGGGGTCTGGGAAACAATATAGATGTGCAATACTTGGAGTCCTTCAAAAATCTCTTGAACTCCTTGTACTTGGTATTAGACTCCTGCATCTTAGTCTTGGACTCCAGTTCCTTAGTCCTGGGCTCCTTCTCCTTGCTCAACCGTGGCTCCTTTATCTTAGGGCCCAGCTCCCTAATTATGGGCTCCTGCACCTTTGTCTTGGGCTTCTGAACCTTTATCTTGGTCTCCAGCTCTCTGTTTAGCTCTAGCCCTTGTTATTCCACTTGATCCAGTCTCTGGAAAGTCTCAGATTGAACTCCCTTTTATAGCCCCTTGTTTCAGTCCTTAATCTCTCAGAACTTCTAGTTTTCCAGGCTTAAACTATCCAGTTCTTCTCTATAATATATTAAGCCTTTTAACTTACTTCAGTCAATTAAAACCCTGTTTTTTCTGCTGAATTCCCTCATTTTTTAGGCTCAAAACCTTCAGTTAAAGCTCTTAAAACAGTGATCAAATAGAACTTGGCCTGCATCCAATCAAACTCCTGGATTGAACAGTTTTGCTGAAACATTTTTCTGAATGACTTGCCCTTGACCCTTGTTCAAACCCGGCACTGTCTTGCTCCAGAATAACCTTGGCTCCACGTTTTGAACAATTTTGCCGTATTTTCTGTCATGTTTCTCTGGCAAAACTTGAGCGCTTTCACATATGTTTTACTTTAGGGATTTTTGAACCCTTAATTCTTCAATGTTTCTCTGAGTTTCTCCATATTTTCTCCACATTTTAGCACTTTGAACTTGCTTGTTGCTTGCTTCTTGCCTCTCTCAATCATTTTGGCAAAACTCCAGCCTTTGTCTTCAAAGTTTCTCTGTCCCATTTCTGGCCTCTTTGACTCTCCTTTATTCAATCAATACTTTAGTAAATTTAAAGATCAATTTCTGTAAATTATTTCTCTTTTTCTTTCTCTTTTCATATATGATATTTATTCCAATCTTTTTACCTTATCTTTTGGCAGTTTTTAATTAATTCTTTTACTGCTTCTTTCTTGTTAACAATCCTAATTCCAATAGTCCAAATCCAGCATTCTTTCTCCTGCATCTACTTCTGCTGGTTTCTTTTAACCAACTTCCAGTTCTCCAGCTAGTACTGCTTCATGATCTTCCAGGCTTCTAGCTAGTCCTGCTCCATAATCTTCCAGAACTTCAGCTAGTCCTTCTCCATGATCTTCTGATCCTTCAGCAAGCCCTTCCTAATCCATCAGCTAGTCCTTCCTAGTCCATCAGCCAGTCCTCCCTATAAATTACCTAGGTTCCATATGCACTACAAATCACCTAGGTTCCCAAGATCCTCCAGTCCTTTGTCACTATTTTCACTGGGATCTTTTCTGAGGAACCACTTCTTGGTTCCACTTTTCAGTCACCATTAAAAACTCTCAGTATCAGGCAATAAGACTTCCTCAAGTAGGTTAGAATTTGACTGGGACCCCATAAGTGACCACCACTATAGGCCATCAACCATAGACAATCCTCATGTCTATGCAGTTGTTTTTACTCACTCAGGTGGTTAATCCTGAGCTTTCAGGCGCAAAGTAACCAACTTTACTTCCCAGAGGCCTGATCATCATCAAGTTCTATAGCTGTTTCCCCAAGCAGCCACCCTGATGACACCCCTGAGAATATTCATGCCCCCAATAGTAGCTTCAGGACCTCCCCAAAGCCTCCAAGAAAACATGAACAAGGACCCCTTACCAGTCCATTAAATAAGAGCCCTACTTACAGACCTCCTGCAAGTGGCCAAGGGATCCTTTTGAGCTACCTCAGCTCATCCCTTCCTGGTAGCTCTTTGTTACCCATCACACCATCTGTCTTTTCAGCTCCAGTAGCCATCTATTACCTACTGGGTTGGTTCATTCCTCACCCCAGCAGCCCATGTTATCTACTGGGTGGAGATACCTGACCAACCCCCAATAGCCAATGTTACCTGCTGGGTTCAAGCCTCTCAACCAACATCCTAGCAGCCAAGATTACCTGCTAGACTGTACCACCCTTCAGCCCTAGTAGCCAAATTTACCTACTAGGCCTCTACCTGTTTCAAAACTACTATCCATGACCAACTTTCAGCATAGAGTCTTTATTTGAATCCAAATCAACCCTTGCCTGCAAAACTGCTTCCATGTAGACCATCACACTGGGCCATCCCAATTTTGCCCTAGATGAACCCCTACCCCAAATATAACTGGAATGAACTCCAAAGAGCTCCAAAGACACTACTGAAAATTAACTTGCTTCTATTGCCACAAGCCAGGCCACCTGACTGGAGCCTGCCCTAAGAAAAACACTTTTCTAATCTCACTAGCCCAAATAAACAATTCTCCCAGTATTATAAGTTTATCCAGATATTAGTCAAAATCAATGTAACCTTTCAAAATTGGAGGCCTTAATAGACACTGGGGCAGAAAAAAGCTTCATTGATGCAGATCTAGCCCAAGAATTTGACTTGACAGCCTCCAATAACTACCTGAAGACCATCATGGGAAACAGCACTTAAGAAAAAGGTTTTAAATACAAGCAGGAGTTGCTCCTGCTGATAGGGAACAGCACCTATCTTTTGCCCCTCAGCTAATGAAATTATTGTCACAACCTTTAATCCTTGGAGACCGTTGGTCAGATAAGCAGAGACTAATCCCCAACTACTGAGAACAAACAGTCACCTTGGGAGACCATAAGAATAACAACACAGTACTATTTTGCATCAACCCTGAGACACCACCCACTCACAAACTCCTGACTATCCAAATGGAGTCCAGGTGTGGGAGCCCTCCTGCCCCCTTAGAGAAATGAAACCATGTATTCAGTGAGGACACAGATGCTCATCTTCCTCAACACTTCATCTAAGATCACACAATCAACCTCCTATCAGGCACTCAGCCTAGTCATGGGCTAATCTACAGCTGCAACCATTGAGAACAGATAGTACTCAAGATTTCTCTCAAAGAGGTGACTGTCAAAGGCTTTATCAGAGTTTCCAAAGCACCCTGCTCATCACCAATGCTATTTGTAGAGAAGAAGGACAGCAGAATGCACCCATGTGTGAACTACCAAAAGTTGAACAACATTGCTGTGAAGAATAAATAATCCAATTAAAAACACTGACAACCTGTGTGACATCCTCACAGGAGCCCAAGTATATTCCAAGATTGATCTTCACAGTACCTCCAACCAGATACACAGCAAGGAAGGAGAAAAGTACAAAACCACTTTTAAGACCCGCTATGGCCTCTACAAGTACTTAGTAATACTGTTTGATTTGTGAAACACCCCCAGTACCTTCCAACAAATGATCAAAACAGTGCTGGGCAAATACCTTGACCAGTTCTGAGTATCCTACCTTGAAAATCTCTTAATCTATAGAAAGACTCATGACAAACACTTGCATCACTTGGAACTCATCCTCATGAAACTATCCTAAGCCAACCTCCACATCAAACTCAAGAAGTGTGAGTCTTTCTAACCCAAAGTGGAATTCCTTGGCTATTTATTCAATAAAGACGGGGTTGCCATGGCAAAAACAAAGTGGATGCAGTAACCAGCTGGTCCATGCTCACATGCTGAAAAGAAGTTAGGAGTTTACTGGGATTTGAAAACTACTGCAGAGATTTCATCCAATTTTTTCTCTGATTACTCTTCCCCTGACCCACCTATGCTCTGATAAAGTTCTGTTTGTTTGGTCCTCCAAGTGTACATTGGCATTAAAAGCCATGAAGCTTGTGTTCAACTCTGCCCCTGTCCTGGCCATGTCCAACCCCGCCAAGCCATTTGTCTTAAAAACCACCACCTCCAACTTTGCGGTGGGGGGTTCTTCTTCAGGAGGGAGATGATGGTATGCTACATCCTCTAGCACATTAATAAAAAAAGATGATTCCTGCCAAAGGAAACTGCCCCATCTACAACAAGGAAATGTTGGCAATAATCAAGACTTTAAAGACTGGAGAAGATAATTGTGTGGTGCAGAATTTCCCATCAATGTCCTGACAGATCACAAAAACTTGGTCTACTTCTTCAAGACTAGACAGCTGAACCAGAGGCAAGCCAGGTAGGCATTGTAACTAGCCAACTAAGTACTGACCATTGCCTAAAAATGTCATAAATTATGCAATTAATGCTATTTTGATATGGCCTTCAAATATTGATAGCTGCAAAGATTTGGCTGGGCTTGCTTTCAATTTCAGATATTCCTTGCCTTCTGTAAATGGGTCTGGTTTAATATCCACCCATTTTGGATTATTGTACCTGTCTATGAATGATCCTGGTATGACCTCATCCCAACGTGACTCCCTCAGCCACTCTGTCTTCCTAATGAGTGATCACTGCTCCTTGTCTACTATTTAAAGTAGAATTATTTCTCCTAATAAAGACAAGAATATCCACATTTGCGTTGGCTTTAATAATCTTCAAGCTTTTTTCTGTCCTTTTTGCCAAAAGGACCTCTCTTCTTGTTTTCCAGGAAATTAAGGTATGTGCCCTTAATTTTGCCCTGAAGGCTAACCCAAGGCTAGCTTCAAACCTCAAATCTTTTGTTATAAAGATTTCCCAGTGTGTCCTCCTGGATGTCATCCCCAGGAGCCAAACACAACAAAATGGTGCTCACTACAGGGGCTGCAAGCCCCTTGTTTACCTGTTCCAACATGTATTCTCTGGTCCTTCTCCCTTTGTTTCTGAAGTACCCAAGCAACCTAAAGTTTCTATTCCCCCTCTAGAAGAAGACATCACTGATGCCCCCTCAACTCCTATGGTATTGGTTCTGTCTCCTGGGCCCGCATGGGCCCCCTTCCAGCTTTCTCTCTCAATTACAAGCAAGCTTGTGCTGTTGCCCGCTCCCTTCTACATTCTGGCACTGTGGCAATGCACACTATCCCTGGCCTCTGTCCCAGGTACGCTTCTGAAGACCTGTACTCCTTCCTTTTGGACTTTGGTTTCCCCCTGTGTTGATGGAATCCATGGATACAATTAGCGTGTTGGTCAACCAGTTCATCCAACCTGCCCTAGTTCACCGTTAACTTGCCTTAGGATCCCAGAATCAACTATTAAATGCTGTGGCCAACGCTGTCTCAAATAACCATGCTCAAAATATGGCCTATCAAGAATGGTCTCACAGTCTCTTTATGTGTATTTCCAACAACCAGCGCAATTCACTGGCATTGCAGAAGTTCTTAACCTGCTCCCTGAACTCCCTTTGTTACTTGCTCCCTGAATACATCAAGGACCAACTATGCAAATTGGATGAACATCAGGCAGCGTGGCGTGAGCAAATTGAGGCCTTTCTGCTAAACCATTGCCAGGATTTTGAGACTCTGGTTAGTGAAATTAACCAATTCAGGGAGCATGTCAACTTGCGACTTGAATTGGTGGGAGCTCATGTTGATACTTGGGGCCGCCATCTGCAGCATCAATACAGTATGAATAAGGCTGCACTAGGCAACACTCTATACCAAGTGCAAAATTATGTGGATGATAGGGTAGCGTCTATTGAGGTGACTCCTCCCGCTCCTCTTGTCAAGGCCCCATCTAATTTTGAAACCAAGGTATGGGAGGCAATCACCAAACTCAAGGCTATCACTCAACGTCAAGCTTCTGTTCAGAACCCCCCTCCAGTTGAACCAATGCCTGAACCTTGTATTGCCTCCCTCACTGATCAGATGCCTACCTTGCAAGGTGAAATTGAGTACTTAAGACAGCGCCTCTCTAATTATGAGGACTTGTCATCTAAATATGAAGATGAAGAAGAAGGTGAAGTTGTTAATACTCCCGCTCATGGCAATCATGGTTGTTACCCTGGTTTTGAAGGTCAACCCTGGGTAAACTGTGTACGTGCACTAGATCAGCTTAAAGAAGTGACAAATGATGTAGCTGATAGGCAAGACACATTAGAAAGAGAGGTAAAAAAACCTCTCCTGCTTTACCAAGATGCTGAATGGACAAGTCGTTCCCTTGGTTGCTGAGACCACTTCCCTGACCACTTGCCTGAATGGGATTTCTGGCACCTTGGCAGTACAAAAAATTAAGATTGGCAAATTTGGAACTGCTGCAGCCACTGCTAGGGATATTAGTGGACAGAAAAGCTCTACCTTGGATACCCTAGAGGAGAGCCTTTGACTCCTCTGGGCCAGACAACCTGCTGCTGAATCTGAGTTTGAAGGCAACCCTCATATTAATGTCCTCAACCCTGGTGAAAACAGTCAGTCCTTGTCCTTGTCTATCAACCCAAACTACAAACTGACCTTCAAGCAGATATTTGATCCTAAGACCTCTACCATTGCTGCCTTTCTAACCATTTACAAAACTGCAATGTGTAGGGCTACTGACAAACTCAAAAAGGAACATATCCTCACCTGTCTCCATCCCACCTTCCAAGAAGTAGTAGTCACCAAGCTCCCCTCTATTGTCACTTGGGAGGACATGAAGCACCTCCTTATTGAGGAGTTCAGAGGAGATCTCAGCTTGGAGGTCAATAAGTATGCATTTATTCACATTGTCTTTAAGCCCAAGGAAACCCTGGCTGAGTTTGCAGATTGTTTCTACATTGAAGGCCAGCAGTTAATCACTAGTCAACAGTTAACTCCCCGGGAAGCCTACACGGCTTGTTAAAATGCTTTGAAGGTGAACCATCTTATATGCCTACACTTTAAGGCACACAAGACTTCACTCACTTCCATGAAGAGTATTAAGACGCTCTTGCAAGACATGCATTTGACCCATGGAGGTACGGTGGTACGTGAAAATAAAGCCAGCAATGCTGGGACTACCTCTTGTACGCGGCGCATTATGACTCTGGGCGCTGGTGGGCAGGCTAAGAGGCAAGGTTGTCATAACTGTGGTCAAATAGGGCAACACTTGCATACTTGCACTAACCCCCAAGTGGAAGATTGTGACCCCAAGGAACAGGTGCAAAAAGAGAGGTCAGCTTAGAAACAGAGACACTCTCTGCTGACTAATCTCCCCCATCTCCCCCTGATCCTCCTTCTGATAAGGAAGCTCCCTCTTCCTCTGGTCCAACTATCCCTCATTTATTTCACAATATGTCCAGTGATTTGGACCCTGAAGATTATGATAGTTATGGCTATTCTGTCTTGGCTGTTCTGGAAACTATCCCTGTCCCATACAAGCTTTGCTCTGGGAAGATCACCACCACTTCCTGAGTGCTTGCAAGTGAAGCTAAAGCCATGGTGGCTTGTCCTTACCTAGCTCAAGCCCATCAAACTCCTGTCTTGGTTGATTCTTCTGAGGAAGCAGCCAAGCTAGCTAAAGCTCTCTTCCAAAACGTAAATGTATCTCTCCCGCTACAGACTGTATATAAGGAGATTCCTGCATTACGGTGCATACTAGCTAAATGGGAAAAGGAGCTAGAGGCTACACAAGATGTGTTGGCAGTCTTGCCCCCTTTGGGAAAGATACAACCTGCGTGGAAGTATCAATCCAAAAGGTTAAAATCAAATCCATCTAGGATACAGGTTCTCCAGTCAACTTAGTATCTTCAAAATTAATGAAGAAACTTAAGCTGGCCCCTGACCTCAACTACACTCAGTAGTATGGCACTGCTGGCATGGCACAAACGTGGGCCATTGCTGTCTACTCCGCTCTATCCATGAGGTTTGAGAAACTCCTCATTGCTTCCCCTGCTGTAGTACTTGAGAACAAAAGCTATGGCCTCTTGGTTGGTACTCAATTCCTCCAAGAATATAACAGGATTATAAACTTGAGATGGATACCTTTTGCTCTTAGGATATGAGGTTCCTTTGATTTTTGAGGAACCTCCACGCCTCCCAGGAAAACGTCTTAAAATTTGCGTGCTTCAGTACCCTACAGGTATCTTCTCTCTCAAGTATAGGACTCACTCCTCCAACATGCGCACCCCTCTTCCTTCCTGCCCTACAAAAGAAGGGGTACCTCTTCTAGCACCAGCGGCTATCACAATTCCCCTGGGCTCTCAAGTGGTGATTGATTCCCAGATTTCTTATGAGCTACCTGAAAAATTGTTCTTGGAACTCTACTCACCTGAATCCCTAAGTTGTAAAGAGCCCCGCCTGTGTCCTGGGATTCTAGATCAAACCCACAAAGAGCCCGTACAATTACTGCTTGCCAACCTGACGGCCCTGCCCATGCAGGTGACCCAAGGCCAGGTTGTAGGGCATGGTTGTATACTGGGAGCAGAGCAAGTGGCCTCCCTCTACCCCTTCAGAACTTTTAGTGATTTCAATCTACCTGAAGACAATCCTCAAGTTCTCTCTTTGTTCACCGCTGCTGATTTCCCCCAATTGTCTCCTGTCTAACAAAAAGACATGTTAGACCTGCTCAATCAGTTTAGCAACATCTTTGCCTCTGGACCTACAGATTATGGCCTGGCTAAGGGAGTCATTCATCAGATTGATACTGGGGATGCATCCCCTTTTTGTGCCAAATCATACTGCTGTAGTAGGGTGGAGGATGCTCAAGTGTCTAAAGAACTCAAGCAACTTCTGGACACTGGGTTTCTGGCTCCTTCCTAAAGTCCTTGGGCTTCTCTGTTACTGATCCTCAAGAAGAAAGATGGCAAACATCACATTGTAATGGACTATCACCACCTGAACTCCCTCACTAAAAAAGACTTGTGCCCCTTGCCCAGATTTGATGATGCTCTCTGATGGCTGGGTGATTCCAAGTTTTTCTCAGCCATGGATCTAGCCTCTGGCTACTGGCAAGTTGACTTATCTCCTGAAGATAGAGAAAAGGCTGTAATTATCACCTCAGAAGGCCTTTTTGAACCCACTCATATGCCCCAAGGACTCTGCAATGCCCCTGCTACATTTTAACGGGCTATGGACTCCATCCTACAAGACCTAAAGCTCTCTTGTATTCTTGTGTACCTTGATGACATCACTGTATTCAGCGCTACCTTTACCAATCACTTGGAACACCTCAAGGCTGTCTTCATCAAGATTTGCAAAGCTGGCTTGAAAATCAAACCCTTCAAGTGCTCCTTCTTTAAGGAACATCTTGAATTCTTAGGTCACGAGGTCACTCAAACTGGAATCTGCCCTATGAATAACAAGGTGGAAGTCATTGAAAAGATGCTACCTCTCATGAATCTTTGAGAGGTTTAAGTATTCCTTGGCATGATGAGCTACTACCAAAAGTTCATACCTGATTTTGCTGAACTGAGTGAACCCCTTATCACTTGCTTTTCAATGTCCCCTTTGAATGGACAGACAGCCAACAACAAGCATTCAAAGCATTGAAGGCCAAGATCAAAGAGGCTCCTATCTTGGTCTATCCTGATTATGATAAAGAGTTCATCTTGTGTACTGACGCTAGCAGAGTAGCTGTGGGTGCCATCCTTGCCCAGCTTGACAATGAAGGTGTGGATCAACCTGTAGCCTACTACTTTCTGGGCCCTCAATAAGCACAAGAAGAGCTACAGCATCACTGAGAAGGAATGCTTAGCAGTGCTGCACACGGTAAAACAGTTTAGGCACTACATTTATGGGACCCACTTTAAGGTGGTCACAGATCACTCCTCCCTCAAAAGGCTGCAACAGCTAAAGGAGCCTGAAAGTCAACTAGCGCGTTGGGCTCTGCGTCTAAAAGAATACAATTTCACTGTGATACACTGTCCTGGGGCCCAACATCAGAACACTGATGGCCTGTCAAGGATGCCAATTCTAGCTATCCACCCTTCTGACACTGATTGCCTATACAAATTAATAGGGTATCCTGACTCTTGGACCACTGAGCCAGAAGACATTTGCTTGGCGCTACAGACCCTATCCAAGGACACTGTAATTTGTGATAGGCAGCTCTTCAAAAAGGTTAACAATGTCTATTTACCCTACGTTTGCCCTAGCATGAGGATAGCCATTATCCTCCAAGCTCACATTGACACTGGACATGGAGGCATAGCAAATACTCATGACTGGTTGTGCAAAAACTTCTATTGGGAGAACATGTGCCTCATGATCCCTGATGTCATTGCCTCCTGTCATTCCTGTCAGCTCCAATGCCCTTGCCTTTCCCAACACCAGTTCAAGCTCATCCCTCCAAAGCATGCCTTCCACACGGTGAGTATTAATGCTGTTGGGCCTTTCCCTTGGTCTAGGTTGGGGTGTCGGTTTATCTTAGTTGCTGTAGACCATTTTAGCAAATGGGTCAAAGCCAGAGCAACAAAAAAAATAACTGCCAAGACCACGGCTACTTTCTTGCTGCAAGACATCTTCTATTGACATGGCTGCCCTCAAGTCCTGCTTTCTGACAATGGTACCAACTTTAATTCTTGCCTCATCACGTCTATTGTTGAGGCTATGGGGATCCACCAATTGTTCTCTGCGCCATGAAACCCCTCAACAAATGGAACTGTCAAACGAGCAAACTCCACCCTTGTGTCCATAATGAGGAAGCTCACACTCTCTGATGCTGCCAATTGGGATATGTTCCTCTTTGCTGCTCTCTTTGCTTACCGCCTCAGTAGACACCAAGTGTCTGGTCAGTCTCCTTTTGCCATGCTGTATGGGCATGAAGCCGCCACCCCCTTAATATTGGGACCCCTCTTGATTGAAGTTGATGCATCTGCAAATCCTGAGGCCCATGTTAAAGACTTAACTAATTGTATCATTGACATCCAAGCAACAGCTTATTCCACTGCTTACAAGGTCAAGGCTCTGGAGCTCTCCCCATCTAATGCTGCTAGAGCCCCCTCCCTGAGTATCAAATAGGCAATCTAGTTCTCTACTACCAGAATTGTACAGGTGGTAAAGCTCATAAGCTGGATTCCCTCTGGGTTGGGCCCTGTGAGGTCACCTTTAAAAAGGGTGTTGAGTATACTGTGAAACTACTGTCTTCTGGACGTCCTTTTTCCCACATTCACTCCAAATTCCTCTGCAAGTATCAACTCCCTGTGTCCAATCTTGAGGGGGGAGATGTCGTAAATTGCGCAATTAATGCTATTTTGATATGGCCTTCAAATATTGATAGCTGCAAAGATTTGGCTGAGCTTGCTTTCAATTTCAGATATTCCTTGCCTTCCGTAAATGGGTATGGTTCAATATCCATCCATTCTGGATTATTGTACCTGTCTATGAATGATACTGATATGACCTCATCCCAACGTGACCCCCTCAGCCACTCTGTCTTCCTAATGAGTGATCACTGTTCCTTGTCTACTATTTAAAGTAGAATTATTTCTCCTAATAAAGACAAGTTTATCATCATTTGCATTGGCTTTAATAATCTTCAAGCTTTTTCCTGTCCTCTTTTCCAAAAGGACTTTCTCTTCTTGTTTTCCAGGAAATTAAGATATGTGCCCTTAATTTTGCCCTGAAGGCTAACCCAAAGCTAGCTTTGAACCTCAAATCTTTTGTTATAAAGATTTCCCAGGGTGTCCTCCTGGATGTTGTCCCCAGGAGCCAAACACAACAACAAACCTGGGAAAGTCAACATAGTTCCAACGCACTAAGCAGAAGAGCAAACCTAGTACCAACATATAGCAAGACTGGCAACAGCGCCCATGTTGACATGACCACTGTTGACTCAAAACCTTAAAACTACTATGTTTTTTGCTAGTTGCCCTAGCTTAATCCCTGTTTATTAAAGCGCTCAGGGGTGCATACCCAGAAAACATGACAAAATTGTGGCCATTTTGACACAATTAATATTAAGCTTAATTAAAATCTCAATTAGACCAATTTCCCTTTACATTACTAATAAATATATATTTTTTATTAATTTGTTTTAACAACTTAAAAGTGGCAATGTAAACACTTTTTAAGCCTAACTAATTTTTAATAACAAAACTGAAACATCTATAATAGAAAATTAATTGCAAGCTTAAAAATATTTTTTATTAAATTAATATATAGAAATAGGTATAGCACATATAGCAGATTGTTGAAATGTTCATCTTATAAATTTATCTGTGGCACTTATTTTGTCTTTAATATCATAAATGGATTGGTGGCTAACAGCAATCCCATAATCTAAGCCAGATTTACTATGTAATTTACTATAGAATTTATTACCAATTATAATGTTGAAAATTGGAAATGTCAACTATTTGCTTGTTATCATCCAACGGGGTGGATTTAAGCAAATTAGAGTGGCATAATTAAGCCTAAATTACTATGCCACTGCCTATTGAGGATGTTGTAAGTGGTGAAGTCAACACTTTACCCTTTTCATTATTTTAATCAACATGTTAACAAATTTTAGTATACCCAATGGTAAAATATAATATTCCCACCCACAAAATATTATTTTTAATGAATAATTTAATAACTTTGATGTTTTTTAACTTATTTTTATATGTTTTTATTTTTATTTTATTATGTGAACAAAAACACAAAGAAAGCAGTTAATATTTGCTGGGCTGCTAAAATTCAATTAAGCATACTATGAAAAAATAGTAATTTTTGAAAAAATGTTGTCAATGCCAATGTTGTTTCTGATAATGTCTAAAATTTTTTAATCAACAGTGGGTTGAGTATATACTTCTGGGAAGTATAATAAACAAGATAAAGGGGAAATTAAGAAGAGAATGATAATTTATTAGACATGAATATAGGATAATATATAGTATCATGGAAAGCCAAATACTGTTCATGTACATCATGGAAGTCATAGGGCTTATCTGAGTAATGTTCCTCTTAAGTCACAAGGCTTATTCAAGTTGTGTTCTGCTTAGGATCTGGAACTTTTGGTCCCCATTATAGATGGCTGAATGATAAAAGTGCCACTGACTTGATGATTAGTTGGGGAATCATTTGGCAAGTCCCCTGGGGAATTAATTTCCCAAAAGGGAGTAATAAAAGATGTTGCAACACCATAAAAATTAAAATCCCAACAAGAAAAAAGTAAAGCTAAACACAATAATATAAGCTACACAAAATATAAAAAATATTGTATTTATTTGATATAATTCATATAAGCACAACTGTAAATATCTTATGTTTTTTCAAGAAAAACAAAAAGTAAGACATTTCATTCACTTTCCACTATAAGTATTAACTTAAAATTACCATCTATAAATAAAAAATTAGGAATATCTAATTAAATTAAAAAATAGAAAAATTAAAAATAAAAAGTAAATGATCAAAACTAAAAAGTGAAAAATAAAGCTAAAAATTAAAAGTTAAAAGTAAAAAACATAGAAGCAAGCAAGAAAGCAAGTTTATTCCTCCCTCTTTTTGCCCTTCTTCATCTTGGCCCCTTCCAGGAGGGCAGCGGCAATAAGCTCAAGCTGCTGCTTGATCTCAGAGGCCTTAAACTTGTGCTTGACCACATTCTGGATTGTCTTTGTGAAATAGCTTGAATTTGTTGGTGGCTTGGTTGGGGGGAAGCAGTTGGTAAGATATTGGAGCTTGGAGATAGTCTTTTCCTTCTCATACTAAAGGAAGGAAAAGAACTTGTTAAACTTTGGGTGTAGCCCAAAGTTAGCCTTAAGATGCTTATGATAAACCTCAAGAGCCAAAGTTGTCTTCAGCTCACCATTCACTGCAGCCCAGTACACATTTCAGATGGCCTTGGCTTGGGCCTTACCTTGCCTCTGAGTGACAACCTTCCCAATCCACTGGGGCTCAAAGTAATTGAGGAGAGGCTTGAACTACAAATACTTTGCTATTTAGGAATCCTTTGAGAGAACTTCAAACCCCTGCGCAGTGTGCTCTGGCTTTAAAAAAGCCAAGGCACTAAATTGTACCAGCACAAATTTGCAGGTGTCCAAAGTATCCCTCTGGCTCAACCTACTAATCTTGGCATAGGCCTGCACATTTCAAGCAACTTCTGGGCGGAAGTGGAAGTGGCACCCCTACACCTCCCTGCTAAACAGATGCTCAAATGCATTTAACTGAGCAGGCTCAAATTCTATAATGCATTTTTGCGGGCCAATAGCTCTTAGCATTACCTTTTTCTCCAAGTCCAGGGTGGCCTGGTCTTTGTCAGTGTCAAGAGGGTTGGCACAGGTGTGGGGAGGGGTCTTCTTGGCATCATTGGCATTGGGGGGAAGGAGGAAAAGCTCTCAGCAGAGGATGGCAAAAGAGCAGGTGTAGATGACCTCAGTGGCCCCAGGAAGAAGGAATAATGCAAATGGAATCACCCAGATGTCTATCTGAGTATGGATCATCCAGAGCTGGTATAAAATCCGGGGGCAAGTGGCAAAGGTACCGTCAACTAGCCAGGTTGACGCAATTTTCAACTCCATCAGATTCTGATGAGTTGCATACCAGATAATATGGTCCTTGAAGCCAGGCCCATTGTTGTGCAGGAGGAAGCACTCCCCAGTTGGAAGCTGCTTGAGCTCATGGGCAAGTGTAAGCTTGAAAAAACCGTCAGAGGCCTTGGGTGGGTGGGGGGGGGGGGGTTGGCAGCAATGCATTTGTTGCTAATGAACTTAACCAACTACTCTTGAGTTGGCACCAACTTGAGATTGTTGGGCTTTAAGGGTTGCAAGGCCTTGATTGCCAAATCAGAAGCACAGAAGTTGGCAGAGGTGGGAATGAGCTGAACAAGGTACCATTTAAGCATTTTTGTGATTTAGTGATCAGGGGGCTCACAAATGTTTCCCACTTCTCAGCTATGACCTGTTCCCAGCCTTTGGTGTTCAGGCGGCCCCCACAAGTCTTATCCTCACAAACAAAATGCTTGATCTTGGTTTGGCACTTTTGATTGTTACAATTAAAAATGTAATTATCAGCAACATATCCAGGGCTGCCCTTTACAGACATGATGAGGAAGGACCAGGGAAAGCGCTTGGGAACTTTGAGCTTCCTTTCCACATTACAGATGTTGTGGATGACCAGTGGATCCCAAGCCACGTGACCAGAAGCTTTGAACTTCTTGGAGTATTCCTCTGGCTCCTCCTGATATTCATAAGAAGGGAGGGGAGAAGTGCCATTGGGGGAGGAGGAGAGGGGTTTATTGAGGCCTGATTGGAGGCCTCCTTCTTCTTATCAGAAGAAGAGGTAGGCTCCTTGGCAGCCTTTTCCTTCTTAGCATGTTGTTATTTGGTGGGCTCTGAGTCAGCCTTGGATTGATAAAAGGAATGATCAGTAAGATCATCATCAGTTTTATTAGGGGAGTAATTATGGGGGGAAGATGAGGGTGGAGGGGGAGATGAGATTGGAGGAGATGGTGTTGGGGGATGGAGTCTTGGTCTTGGCAGGCTTCTTGGTGCACTTGATGGTGGTGGCAGGGACTTTTGAGCCCCTGGAGACTTGATGCTTGGGCTGCCTGTTGCTTTTAGATGATATTAGCCAAAAAAGTATAGTATTACAAGTAAAACAACATGAAAGATAAAAAATACAAAGAGGTAAAGAAAAGAAAAGATAAGTAAAAATTATAAATAGAAAGCCTCATTTATCAAGAAAATAACATAAAAAAGTAAAGGAAAGCAAAATAGAAACATAAAGTATAAATCTAAAGGGTAAGACATAGAAAATAAGTGATATTTGATAAAGCCTCAAAGATGTTAGGTTCAGCATAACATCTTAGGGCTAAAGCAATGAAAAAGATATCTGAAACTAGAATCAAACAGATAAAAAGTATATAGGGAGTAGTAGGAAGGGTATATAACATATTTGCAAAAGATTATTATGTGGGAATTTTTATTAGGGGTTAAAGATCCAAAAATTAATAAATGGTCAAGTTTGGCAGTGGCAACCAGCTGAAAAAACCCTAATTCTCACTGTTGAGTGAAAAAGCTGAATTATCACTGTCAACTTTCCTGGAGTTAACCAAAAACTTAAAATTACTATGTTTTTTACATATAAAACTTTCTTACTTTAAAAAAAGGTTCAAAAGTTAACCCAAAAGCAAGGCAGTTTCATATGCCCAAAAAATAAAAGAATAAAACATAAAATGAAAGTAAATGTGTGGGAATATGTTTGTTAGTTGTAAGAGTATACAGGGGGAGCTGGGAGTGGGTTAATTACCATAGTGAGTGTTAAAACATTAAAAAGCTCTCTATACTAGTTACCCTGATAATGTTACATAGAACACCAAATGATAGGAATAGTACAACCACATCAGACCAGAAACCAAAGGCAGAAAGCTGCCAAGCCATTAACTATGCTAGATGATTTAAATGCAGTCATAGACAAAAATGGGTTCCAGCTGGAGTTGCTCAGATTCCCCTCAAAATTCTGGATCTTACCCCCTTTTGCCAATTAACTATGCCAAGAGAATCATTCATTATATCTTATTTGGTGACAGTAGCGCTTGATCCACTGGTTGCAAAATTTTCTGGATTATGACGCCATTAAGTCAAATATCATCATTGAACCATCAACTGAAAAAATATCTGTACCAACCAAATAGAAGCTGTAAACCCTCTGTTCCACCCAACCCAAATTCCCTTAAAGCTTCCCTAAATCTCATACTAGAAACTTGTTTCTAGATATCTTACTCTCATCAAAAAAGAAGCATATTACCATGTTGGAATATTTGGGCCTTCTGGCTCCCATATTTGACAATGTTGCTCATGATGTAGTCCAGATTGCCACTGATTCCTTTGCAGTTATCTAGCCTGCTATCTACATAACATTGTTATCCAGGTATCCTCATAATTTTCCTCTACAAATCATCTTCATGGCTTCCATTTTAATTTCCCTTTTTTGTTATTCTACTAGAGGATCCCAAATACTGAAGCCCTTCTTCCAATTTTGCTTGCTGTTGCTCAAGCAATTGAAGCTGTGCCTAGTTTATCTGCATTGCCTCTCCTTGAATAGTGCAGCCTACTATCTAGCTCCTAACAGATAAGTTGTCCATTTGATGGGTTCCAACCAGCACTCATAGTGTGACATTTATTAATTTAAGCTTAACTCTGAACCTCTGATTTGTTAAATATCAAACCAATAATGTGGCAAGTGGATAGTGTCAAACAGGGGAGAGTCAACTTTCAGTATTTTTAATCTCAATTATTGGTTTCAAACCCCTGGATTACTGATAAAAGTTAGCTTAAATTTTTAAGCCAAAAATACAACTTATTCACATATCTGATTGTCAACTACCAGGATGTTGACTTCACCACAGTTGCCCTCTCTAGTTGCCTCCTTAACAGGAGCAGATTCACACAGCTTCCTGGTTATAGGTTGATGCTAATTTTGTTTTATTTTTTTGTTTTATTTTTTAATTGCTTGAAGATCTCTTCATTCTTTACCTTTGCCTCTACTGTCACAGACACCTGTGGCTTAAACTGAAGGTCTGTAAGAGCATCTTTCTGAATGTTTAGGAGCCTGGACGCAAATCTTTTGTCTGTTGTATTGGGTATCTTGTTTTTTAACGCCTTCACCTTTAGTTTGTTTATTTTTTTACCTTCTAGCATCACCTCCTTGAGCTTGTCCTTCAACTTTTGATTAAACTCCTTAATCTTGGTCCCCACTGTGTCCAACTCATTAATCAGTGATTCCATAACCGCCATGTTTTTTATGTTTTCATCCCAACCCCTTTTATACCAATAAAAATCATCCCAAAAACACATACATTCTTTTGAATTTAAAAAGAATGAATAAATATTATATAATATAATTTTTTAATTTTATTATCTTTAAGTACATAATATTGAATTGGTATTAATATTTTATAGTGATTGTATATGTCAGAACTTTTGTTTCTGCTCCCAGACCTGGCGGTCTGATTACAATTTGCTTTATTGGGTAGTTGAGTAATCTTAGTCATTGTGTTGATAGTTAGCTTGTATGGCGACAAGCGTTACTTGCAACGTCTGGTATTTCCTTGGCAAGGCAACAGCTATCAATTTCCAAGGAAGGCAACTTCCAAGCAGCTTTCTATATGGGCGGCTTGCTAGTTATTCAAGTACTGACAATGGTCTTTGAACTCAGATATCTTCTTCTACTGTGAAAAGGTTCTACAGTAGGATCTTGGTATTATTGTCTGCCTTCCATTAGTCCAAAGGAAGGGCTTTTATAGAGCCAGCGTTCTCTAGCCAGGATAAGGTCATCTGGCACATATAACTCTTGCTTGGTAGCCTTTTCACCCCAGACCGCCAGCATCAACCCCCAGAGTTAGGCATCCATGCAATGGCATGGGATTCCATATCATAGTACCCTGCGCTGGGTACTAATTGCCATAGAGTAATACATAATCTACTAGCGTTCCAGCGGTGGCGGCGCTAATTTATGACTCTATTTTTAGCGCATGACACTTTGTTCCTGGGCAACCTTTCTTGCATGGATTTGCAATGGCACTGGCGGTTTGCTAGTGCAAATTGGACACATTCTTTTTGATCCTTGGAGAAACCCATAATAACTAACCCAGCAGTTTGCTAGAGTATTCCAGAATAAGACTAGCTAATCAGGAACCAGTCATAATTGGAGTCTATAGTATTCCTGGTTGTTCTTGTAATAATTGATCCAAATCTACTTTACAAAGGCTTCTCAGATCAATTAAGCCTGCTAGTAATATTGGAAGCTTCATCCAATAGATGGCTTGGCAGGCCGCCAAGATATTCAAGGTAAAACAAAGTCAGTATAAATTCCTGACATTTCCCCCAACTTGACTTAGTTATACTGTCAAGAGAAAAATTGCCGATCAACATGTCACAACCATCCAATGCTTCCAATACCTCCCATGTGACTGATACACGTAGCATTATTGCCGCCATGTTGGTTTCCAATTGGGCCCTGTTCCAGGCCATGGATTATGATGCCAATAAGGCACATATTTGCGGGCTTTGGGACAGGAATACCAGTACAATATTTACTGGTTTGGGTCATGAGGAGCCTCCCCATAAGCAGGTGCGCCAAGCACCCAAGTCCACATCTAAACAGCCAGCCCACAAAGATCCAACCCGGCGGGGCGTGGAAATCTCCTTGGCTACTTTGGAGGAGCAGCCCATTGATACCCAGGCTTTGGTTCATGGGTCTTTGGCCTCACAGGCTCCAGTTGGTGACTTGCCAGCTGTCCAATATCAAATCAATATGCCCAACTTTGATTACAGTGTTCTTTTCTCTGGCTTCAAATTGCGTTGTCAATTCTTCTTTGTTGTCCTTCAGAAGAGACCCTGGCAGGACTTGAAGGCATGTATCACTTCCTCAAGTTTTGGCTTTTTCTCTGTGGATGATGAGGTGTTGGCAGAGCGCCTAAGCCATGACCTTCTTGACCTTGTTGACATCTCTTGTACAAGTGATCCTGTGGATGTCTTGGATCAAGGGTTTGTCATCCAAATTGCTGACCAGATAATTCAATCCTGGTTTCAGCATCTTCCCCCGTTCCTGTCAATTTATCAGAAGCTACAGGTGGATAACTGTGATCAGCGGGATAGTTGTATTGGCAAGGTGGTTTGCTGGTGTTGGGATGCCTTCCACAATGGGAATCAGAAAACTGCAATGCAAGCCATGGTTCTCTGTGGGAATGTCATGTTGACCCCTGACCTTTGCCTTCCCCAGGGCAGCTTTGCCAGGATGGCTGCGCACTGGAAAAAACTCTGCAACACTGTTGGTAACATTAAGGAGATACTCCCAGATGAGTATCTTTCCATTGATGATTTCATCATGTATTGCCTTATTCCAGGGTGTGGCTATTCCCTTGAGGGTGGCCTCTGGCAGGTTGACTGGGACTTTGAGTCCATTTCCCTGCCCCTGATTAACTTTTCACACCTTTCTTCTGCCCACAAGAAGTTGTGGTTGTGTGTGGCTGTCTTCCTGTTTGTAGAAAGCCAGCACTTTCCCTTTGAACTTTTACCCCGTGATATGGCGCTTCTGGCTAGAAACCAAGAGCCTGACATGTCAGTGGTAATACCAGGGCCTTGACGTGCCATCCTGGCCAACCAAGACAAGGATTCCAATGAGGACAAGGAGGAGACAGAAGACAAAGATGAAGAAGACAACAATGAAAATGAAAACTACCAGGAGGGCAATTTCTAGCCTTGCCTCTTTTCACTATTTCCCAATAAAATCAAGTTCAAAAATCTTTATTTGTATTCTCTTAGAAATATAGGAAGCTACTTAGATGCCATTATTTGGAAAAGTGTGGAAAGGTTTTAGAAACCTTGAGTGGACTCTATTAATGAGTCACCCATCCAAAACATCCTTGATGATATAGGCGTCTTGGCCTGTTTGCTCAAAGACTTCAAATGGGCCTTTCCAAATAGTGTCAAGTTTGTGTGCTCTTCCTATTACTTTATTGTGATAGGAAACTTGAGTGCCAACCTTGAACTCTGGCAGAGCGCAGCAGTTGGAAGTATCCTGCTGGCGTCCTCTTGTTCTGGACAGTGTAGTCTCTGTAAAAGCTTCAGCCTGAAGCTTAATTAACGTATCTGCCAATCTTGTCATGTATTGGCTGTAGGTGATTTCCCCAGGGTTGCCCATAGCAGAGAAAAGTATTGGCAGGATGGCCAGGTGTCAACCATACATGAGATGGAAGGGAAAAAACTTATTTGTGCTATGTATGGAGATGTTATATGCAAACACAAATGCTGTCAGGAAAAGATACCACTCAGAAGTACGCTTATCTGCCAGTTTCTGAAGGATGTTCACCAAGGTGCCATTTGCTCTCTCAACCATCCCGTTTGTTTCTGGATGGTACAGAGTAGAGAGCACTCCCCTCACGCCCATGAGCTCATTAAGCTTTGGAATAACATTGGCCATGAAATTAGTGCTATTGTCTGTGAGAATGAATTGTGGGCAACCATGGTGGTGAATAATTTGCTCTAAGATGAACCTTGCAATAGCCTCTGTGCTGACATGCTGAAGAGCCTTCACCTCTACCCATTTGGTGAGATGATCTATGGCTACAATTATGTATCTGAGCCGGCCAACGCACATTGGGAGGGGGCCAACCACGTCAATGCTGATGGTGTGCCAAGAAAATTTGGGCTCAGCAGTCTTATATTAATGCTTGGGTACAAAAGGCTTCTTGTGTTGGCACTCTGTGCAGCAAGTCAGGGTTTCCTTAGGGTTGAACAGCAGAGACTCCCAATAGTAGTGGAGCTGAATTGACGTACAGTCTTTCAGAGGCCACCATGGCCTACAGCTTTATGGGCAGCCATAATCAGGGACAATCTTTTGGAAGGGTAGGGGAAAAAGTAATTATTCCCTTGATGGTATTTGTATAGTTTACCATCTTCTACTCTGTAGTACTTCATCAGTTCCAAGAGAATGGCCTGGATCTCATCAGGCTTGTCTTTGAACTGGCCAGTTAACATCTTATCATACAGTATATTGGCCTGTGATGATACAATATTAACAGTCAGGAGTCTGGATAGACAGTCTGCGTTCTGGTGCTTTGCTCCTGGGCAGTGAACTATCTTATAGTCAAATGCCTGCAGTTTTAGAGCCCATTGTGCTAGGCAACCTTCTGGTTCTTGTAGATTCTGAAGCTAACTTAGACTGGCGTGGTCCATAACCACAGTGAAGTGAACTCCATGGAGATACACCCAGAACTGTTTGTAGGCATATATTACTGCCAAACATTCACGTTCTGTCACCATGTAATTTTGCTCATGAATATTCAAGGAGCAACTGGTGTAGGCAACCATGTGTTCTTCTCCATCATTGTCATTCTGAGACAATACTGGTCCAAGCGCACTCAGGGAAGCGTCAGTATGTATCATAAAAGGCTTAGTAAAGTTGGGATAAATAAGCACTGGACTGCCAGACAGGATGGTTTATAGTGAGTCAAAAGCAGACTGGCAGGCAGAGGTCCATGTAAAATGTACTCCATTTTTAAGCAGATGAAAAAGAGGTTCACCTGTTTGCAAGAAATTTGGAATAAACCTGCAATAATAACCTACCATGCCTAAGAACATCTGGATATCCCTTTTGCTCTTAGGAGTCTTCATCTTGGTGATAGCCTTGATCTTGGCGGGTTGTGGCTGTAGTCCTTTGGTGTCAATAACAAAACCAAAGTATTTGAGCTGATCCTTAAAGAACTGGCATTTCCTAGGTTTTATCTTCAAGTTGGCATCTGCAAGTGGCTTAAGACAGCTTCCAAGTGCTCCAAATGATCTGTGAATGTCCTAGAAAAGACGTTAATATCATCCAGATACACAAAGACACAGGACAACTTGAGATCTCCTAGGATGGTATCCATAGCTTGCTGAAACGTGGCTGGGGCATTACACAATCCTTGGGGCATTTGCGTTGATTGAAAGAGGCCTTACAAAGTGATAATGGCACACTTCTCTTGTTATTATGGAGGCAGTTCAATCTGTCAATACCTGGAGATCAGATCCATTTCAGAGAAGAACTTTGCACCTCCCAGGCAGTCTAAAGCGTTGTCAATTCTTGGCAGCAGGCATGAGTCCTTCTTTGTGATCAGATTTAGACGTTGGTAGTCTATGACTACTCAGTTACTTCCATCCTTATTTTTTACTATAAGGATGGGCAACACCCAGGGACTCTTTGATGGAACCAACATTCCTCTATCCAGGAGCTGTTGTATTTCCTCATTGACAGTCTCCTTGCTGGCTTTTGATTATCAAATGAGGCGGAGTCAAATTGGTTTGTTGTCACCAGTGTTGATGTGATGGGTGACGTCCACTACAAAGCCCAAGTTGAAGTCATCCTCAGCAAAGATGCACCTGTACTTCTCAAAAAGGGCACTTGCTTGTTCCTGTTGCTATTGATTTAAAGAGGACAGGTCAGCCAGTGGGGTAGTCACGTAGGCACTGGCTTCAACCTGATCAGGTAGCCCCATTTCTGATAGGTCCCCAATACATTCAAAGCCGGCCAATTCCTCAATTGGCAGAAGATGCACAAATCCTACTATCTGATGTTTCTTCACATGGATGTTGTGTTCCTTCATATTGGCAAGTAGGATGTGCACTTTTCCATGTCCTGGTATAATTATACCAGGCGCTATACAGGGTTTGAACCTTGATCTTCCCCAGGGCTGATGTATTTTGTCATATAAGCCTGAGGGAATATCTAGTATCAGCCCTGTTGGTACAACACACTGTGTACCAGACTTGAGAGTGAAGGTTACCAGAGAGATAAGTGGAACTCCTTTATTCTCTTTTATCTGGGTTGGTAATTTCTTGCTCTTTCTTCCCTTCTTCTCATATGGTACCACTACAATCCTGTCCTTGTATGCCAAATTAATTGTCAGTTTCTCTTTGACACTGACGCGTCTTTGGTGTAATATAGAAGGATGGTCTGCTTCAATATGGTGAAAGTGTCATTTTCCAAATCAATATTCATACCATATTTTTGCATGAAGGCAGTGCCAATCAAAACGTCATAGTTTTGACTGGGTAGGACAACAGCAGGAGACAAAACAGCTATAGATCCAAATCACATTGGAATAGCACTATATGCTCCTTTGGAAGTTGTGGTGTGTAAACTGGCAGTGCCATAGACTCTACTGTGCGCAATATCAGGAGCCAATCCTAATTTTTGGACCAGACGGGTTGAAACTAAATTAATGGGTGCTCCACTGTCAATTATATCTCTTACTTTCACCTTATTAATGGAAATGTTGGCATATGTACACTTAGAGCAAGTTTCAGAATGTAAATTTAATAGGTAAATCCCAAGAGGGGCCAGGGTGTTGAAGTATTGCTTGAGACTATGCCCAATTTCAAGGAAGTTGTTCTCAATAATTTCAAGCGGCATTGTCAGTTGGACGCCTTTAAGTTTGGGAACATCTTTGGAGATATTTGGGCTCTCATTCAAGCAAGTTTCCAGTACTTGCGCAGCATAGAGTTTAGAGAATACCTCGACTGCGTTGGCAGTAGTCTTCCAGGGTCTACCTCTTCTGCAGGCAGGGATGGCGTACAGGTCATTGGATACCAGTTGGTGAACAGGGTTTTACTCAAACTCTTGACTAAGAGCAAAGTATCCAGGAGATCCTTTTGTCTTGGCGGCGTTCTTGGCAGGTTCCTTGGCAGTCTGGGAAGTCTTAGTGGCAATCTTGGCGGGCTCCTCTAGTTCTTCTCTGTTGGGTTCTTTTGGAATAGTCAAGGGAATGGCGGGTACAGTATATTCCATTACTGGCCCGCCTTTGCTTTTCCCTGATTCTTCTCATTGGTATCTACTACTGCATTGACCCGAGGAGGTTTGCCTTTAGGCAGACATTGACTTGCCCAGTGCCCTTTTTTGTTGCACTTTTGGAAGGATATGTTGGAATTATAAGGCTTCACCTCTCCAGCAGGTTTTGCAGTAGTATCTTTCTCCCCTTCAGGCGGCTTAGCGGATCTGTCACAATCCCAGTTTCTTCCTCAATTCTCTGACCCATTGCAACTGGCCATTCCTTTGTTGGGGATGTCAAATTTGGCCCCAAGACAGCCCAGATAACTGGAAATTTTTTGGGTGTTGTTGGCCTGGTTGAGTACTGGGAACATCACATTGGAGAGCTCTCTATATGGCTGAAGAGCTCTACTCATTGTGATGCGGCAGTCCAAGTCAGTAAGTACTCCTGCCCCCAGGAGTACCTGTGCTTTTTGATAGAAGCGGTCAGCAAAATCTTGTACAATCTCATATTTCTTGAAAGCAATATTACTATATTTGGCCTTCCTTGCTTGCAATTTGGTTTCACTGCCAAATTCCTTGATCACTGCAATTTTTGCATCCTCATAAGACCATTCTTTTGCCAGAAGTCAAGGCATGATCACGTCCACACTGGCAGGGTCTAGAGTGTTGATCAGAGCCGTTGCCTTCATGTGGTCTGAAGCTCCATGCATTGACATTTCAAAGAGGAAAATAAAGGGTTTAATGTTACCCTTTTGGTCAAAGGTTGGCAAGTTCAAAGGCTTGAACTTGTGATCAGGGATGGTTGTTTCCTCCCAAGTTTCCACTACTGGTTTGATGGGGCAAAGACCAGTCAGTGGAGTGAGTGGCAGCAAGGCAGCAACTCCTATGGGAACACAACAAGTCCCTATGCTATCATCTGTACCATGGTCAGAGGTAAAGTCAAAAAATTCAGGGGACACCGCCTTTTGTTGCTCAGGGGAAGAGTTTAGGACAGGGCTCTGCTTATCCTCTACAGACAAGCTGTTATTAGATAGCATCACCTGTTCCAATCTACTGAGTCTTGCCAATATGTTAGCCTCAAAGTCCTTTCTGGCGGCATCATTAGATTGCATCTGCTCTAAGAGACTACTATGGTTTTCTTCCATAAGCAGAGTGGTTGAAGCTAGCAGATCTAAACGTTTACTGTAGGCGTCCAGTTTGTGTTTGAGGGCGGCAACCTGAGTGTGGTTGTCTTCCAAGTCCTGGTAAAGCTGGTTTGTCAGGGAACAGACAGTCTCCATAATTTCCCATAAGTTGTGCTTTTTGTTGGTATAAGCTTTGTGGTTGAGGCAGCAGGCGTGCTGGTCCTGAGTCTGATCCAAGATTGGGGAGCTATCTGAAGAAGCTGACTTTCCCTTTATTTTGTTCACTTTCTTGACTAGTTTGTTCACCCAGGAGATGATCTTGTTCTGGCGCTCCTTGTGGCGGGTGCTATTTTCTGAAACCATACTGTGAAGCTTATCTTGTTGATCTGCTATCTCATCCATTCTAGACTGGCAAGCCAGGAAGCAACCTTATTGGCCAGGTTAACACTGTGACAGGTTACATCTGAAGCCCATTGAGGAGTCAGACTGTGGGAGCAAGGATTCCAGCCACCACTTGTACTACCTGGTTGTTGAACTGGGAAACTATCTCATCTACACAATAATTTTCAGAAGAAGAAGCTTTGTTAATGCTATCCACAGACTGTTGCACTGTGTAGAAGTTGGAGTTCAATTGGCAGACCAGGGCGGTGTGAGCGTGCTGAATTCTGATTCTGAAACAACCCATCTCCTCAAGGTTGAGGTTTTGGTGGGCCACCAAGTGCTGAACATGCTTGATGGCGGGGTGTACAAAGTACAACAAGACATCAGTTATTCTGTGGACTCCTCATCTTTTCAGAAGTAGGCCAAGCTGTGTGCTACTGGCCTCCTGATAACTTCTGAAAGTTGATCACAAGTGTTCAGAGGTTCTTGCAGTGATAAACAGGGAGTAATCACTATCCTGTTGTTTGTTGCCAGTGGATTTATAGCCTTGAATCAAGGTGTCCATAAGTGACCACACATTCTCAATGGTATAGTTCCTTGGTTTGTGTTGTACCATTGTGCCAGTGACGTCAAGGTTGATTTTATCCACTGGCACTTCTGGCACCTGGTAGGGAGCAATCTCCAAGCAAAGTGATGCATCCCGTTCTGCATTGCTGGTTTCCATGTAGTCCCCCATACTTATCAACAAAGCTGGGGTGGTGGGGCAAAGACTTGCCAACAACAGACAGTGCAGGTAAATCATTTTGTAAGTGAGCACCACTGTCAGAACTTTTGTTTCTGCTCTCAGACCTGGCGGTCTGATTACAATTTGCTTTATGGGTAGTTGAGTAATCTTAGTCATTTTGTTGATAGTTAGCTTGTATGGCAACAAGCATTACTTGCAACATCTGATATTTCCTTGGCAAGGCAACAGCTAGCAATGTCCAAGGGAGGCAAATTCCAAGCGGCTTTCTATACGGGTGGCTTGCTAGTTCTTCAAGTACTGACAATGGTCTTTGAACTCAGATATCTCCTTCTACTGTGAAAAGGTTCTACAGTAGGATCTTGGTATTATTGTCTGCCTTCCATTAGTCCAAAGGAAGGGCTTTTATAGAGCCAGCACTCTCTAGCCAGGATAAGATCATCTGGCACATATAACTCTTGCTTGGTAGCCTTTTCATCCCAGACCGCCAGCTTCAGCCCCCAGAGTTAGGCATCCATGTAATGGCATGGGATTCCATATCATAGTAACCTGCGCTTGGTACTAAATGCCATAGAGTAATACATAATCTATTAGTGTTCCAGCAGTGGCGGCGCTAATTTATGACTCTATTTTTAGCACATGACACTTTTTTCCTGAGCAACCTTTCTTGCATGGATTTGCAATGGCACTGGCGGTTTGCTAGTGCAAATTGGACACATTCTTTTTGATTCTCGGAGAAACCCATAATAACTAACCCGGCAGTTTGCTAGAGTATTCCAGAATAACTCTAGCCAATCAGGAACCAGTCATAATTGGAGTCTATAGTATTCATGGTTGTTCTTGTAATAAGTGATCCAAATCTACTTCACAAAGGCTTCTCAGATCAATTAAGCCTGCTAGTAATATTGGAAGCTTCTCCAATAGATGGCTTGGCAGGCTGCCAAGATATTCAAGGTAGAACAAAGTCAGTATAAATTCCTGAAATATATCATCCCATAATGGGTATTCTAAATGACATGTTTTGTCCCAGTATGTCAGGGAGCCAGCCTGGGCAGGTTCAAGAGAACTGGAAGGCAGTTGGCCCAGTGGGAAGGGCCCACACAGGATGGGAGCTAACTTTAAAAGGTAGATGAGAGATTTTCCAAGCAAGGCCCAAGGCCCAAGGACCATTGGCGGGTACCATGGAATCAATCAGACATGTGAGAGTTATATAAATGACACCAAACAGCTGGGTGGAAGTTGATTCAGTGGTGGCTACTGTTTCTTGCGGGTGGTTGGGCTGGGGGGTCAGGGGAAGAGTCATGAGTACTAAGTACACAGGCAGATGGTTGTATTTGTTGCAGAATAATAGGGGCTGCTTGGTGTCACAGGTGCCTTAAGATCCAATAAGTTCATGTCCTCTGGTACAGGCTTCAGGGTTGAAGATTAGAATTTTTTCTAATGTAAACTTAAAGTAAGAAGGATTTGGGGATTATTCTGTAAAATTTACTGGACCAAAGAGTGCTCCTAGTAGACAGTATAACTCAGGTGGCTTATATGCTGTTTCTTGGGGTTGACTGGTGAAGGAGATGGAGCCTCAGAAACCAGTCTACAAATGAAAAATTGCTAAAATTAGGTAAGTGATGATCTAAGTTAACAAATGGTTCATAACACTTTATTGCAAAAATGACAATGAGCAACTTTCTGGTGCCCCCAGAGTACAAGTATGCCCATCTGTCATGGGTAACCTTTTAAAAGTTTCTTTGGCCTGGGCGCTGCTGTCTACTAGGGTTTCCCATTCCTTGGTAGTATCCCTTGCAGGAGTTAATCTATTGGCTGATTTGAACTGAAAACACTCAAATTTCTTTCTTTGAGACATAAGATTTGTCATAATCTGGCAGCCCTTGTTTTCAAGGAAATTCCTGCAGCATTATATTAGTGGTGGCCTGGGTTATCACAGGGGTATTGCTTGGGTTGGCAATACTATTGGCTAGACTTAAAAGATCCCTCAGAGGGAAAAGTTTGATTGTGGAATGCACCTCATAGGTAGGGTATGTAGGTTTCTCTGAGGTTGTCGTAAAAGTTGCAGCAAAGGGTTGCTAGTGTCTACAAACAGTTAGTCAGTGACCTAATTCTTAATACTATACCTGTTGATGGTATAGTGGAAGCCTATGAAGGACAGAAGAATAATAAGGTGTATAGACAAAACTGGTATTTATTTAGATAGTATTGCACTTATATAGTGTGAGGCAGGGGAATTGCCACCAGAGGCAGGGAGGCACAGACAGAAGAACTTTTCAAATGGAGGAGAGTGGGTTGACACAGCTAAAAGTCTTGCGCAAGAGAACAACCGCTTTCTTGCGGCTTTCCTTAAGGAGGTAGATATAAATAACTTTGTTGTTCTATTTATAATCCCAGAATTGAAGCCCGTGCCTTGTGCGCGTTCAAAAGGCAAATTGAACACCTGTTTCAGGGGCGTTTAAAACGTCTTTATCACTAGTAGAATCAGGATGCAATAGCGCAACCGCGCAATTGTTCCATTGCTTAATCCCTAGATAAACAACTTTTTGTCTAATCCATTCAGGATCTGCAATATTTTCCTCCATTAGATTAGACAACAGGGTTAAAAATGGCTGGCATATCTAGGTGACAGCTATGGTGAACAATCCCTCTAGAAGAGTCACAAGAAGAGTCTTGAAGAAGGTGCAAGTGGTAATTCCAAAGAGGCACAAGCATACCAGCCAAAGGAGATGATGAAGGCAGCAGGGAAGCAAGTAGTCCTGCATGATGTGGACGGCAGCTACCTGGACTTGGGGGTTCACTTAGATCAGCTACTGGTGCCTCAGCTGGCCTTAGGGGGGAAAGACCCATTGTTTGCTGCGCTGTTCCTAGCTTTGAGTGAGCCCAGGGAGGTGACAGGAACTGGGTTGCAAAGGGGTAACAGTATCCATTGGCGGTTCTCCATGCAGGCGGCAGAAGAATACTTTGAGGCTCAGCTGAAGGAATTCCAATTTGAGGGTCAAGGCCTTTCAGTCTTGCAACAGGGGATGGTATCCAACATAGTGAAGTCAGTCCTTTGCGCTTGGGCAACACCTGGGGTTACTAACGCTCAACCAGTCAGTTGAAAAACCTCTGACAACTTTGAGCAACATCTTTGGCAAGCCTTCCAGGAAGTGTTGAAGTCATACACAGTGGAGGGGACTTCCCATCTGGTGCCAATGGTGATGGCTGGCAACCTTGTTCTTTGAGGAACCAACTGCTGTGATACCAAGCGGGAGGAGAACATGGAGGTCTTCCTTGAGTGGGCCTTATCCTTTTTCTATGGGGTGGGTGGTCAGGTCCCAGTAGAGTATGCCCTTTGCGAGAGTCTTCTGTGGGACTGTATCTTGTTGGGGGTCGCCTTTCCTGTGGACATTGGGGTCAATTGTGTGTCTTGCTTGGTGGGGGTTTGTTGCCCAACCCTTGATCATCAGCTTTGTGGATCTGTAGGCAACCAGTTGTGTTTCTTGGCTGTCATTCAGGTGGTAGAACAGGTGGTGTAGTACTGGAAGAGTCTTGTCAGTCTCCAATATACACCTTGTTCTTTTATTCTTATTCCTCATACTTTGGTGCAACACTATTGCAAACAGGATAACAACCCATGGAATTTTTTAATTAGGCTTTTGTTTTTTCGGGTTATTGTCCTTATTGGGGCCTACTCTTGATCACTAGGAGCAGCACGCATATACTGAGCGTGTAATCTAGTAATCAATTGCCCAGAATGGGGCTCCTTAAGGGTGTAGGAGTTGGGGCTGGTCTTCTGGATAACTTGAACTGGATCTTGCCAAAGGGAGGCAAGTTTGGATTTGTGGCCATACCCTCTATTGCTGAAGAAGTAGACTGAGTCTCCTACCAGGTAAGTGGGTAAGGCGGGGCGTTTGGATGCAGCTTGTTCTAGGTCTTGAAACTTATGGTTTAAGTTTGCAGTATAGGCCTCTGATTGCAAACAAATAAGGGTTTGAACCAGCTTGTTGAGGTACGCTTCTGGGGACACAGCCATGCTGGGCTTTACCAAGGAATATAGTAAAGGGGGAAGTCCTGGTTGCCGGCTGTAGAGCATTTGGAAGGGCAGCTTGCTAGTGGCCCAATGGTACCCAATGTTGTATGCAAAGGTGGCCACAGAAAGGAAGGTATCCCATTCAGTCTCATGCTAGTGACTGAGCTTCTGGAGTATCTGGACTAGGCTCCCATTAGTGTGCTCTACCATGCCATTTGTCTGTGGGTGATAAGGAGTGGATAGTTTCTCACAAATTCCCATCAGTTGGTTAAAGCGGGGGATGATATAACTGGTGAAGTTGGTGACATTGTCTGTCAGCAGGATCTGGGGGCAACCATGTTTGTATATGATATTCTCCAGGATGAATGTGGCTGTCACCTGTGCAGATTGGGTGGGGATTACCTTGGCTTCTACCCATTTAGTCAGATGGTCAACCGCCACAATGATGAACTTGTTGTGACTGTTGGTAGCTGGCAGGGGGCCCACTATGTCAATAGCTACAGTGTGGAAGGCAAACCCAGGGTGTACCAGTCTGTGTTGAAACTTGGCAACCTTAGGGCTCTCAATGTTGCAGTCATGACAGTTGGCTAGCGTATCCACTAAGTCAGTGTGCATTCCTTCCCAGAAGCAGTGCTGCTGTAGCAGGGCTAACGTCTTCTGTATGCCACCATGGCCAGTAGTCTTGTGAGCGGCCACCACCGAGTCTATGCGTAGGGATGGGCGTATGTAGGGTAGCCAAGAGTCTCCACAAAGCTTCAGGAGTTGTCCCTTAGAGACCTTGGTATCAACAGCTAACTTCTTGAGAGCCCTCTGTATCTCTACTGGCTCCTCTCCCCACAAAGAAGGATCCTCCATAATCTTGTCATAGAGAATGTCACCCATGGGGGATACTAAGGCAACAGTGGAAGGGCAGGAGAGACAGTCAGCATTCTGGTGAGCTGCCCTGGCTCAATGAATAATCTCGTAGTCATAAGCCTGAAGTTTAATGGCCCAATATGCCAGACGTCCTTTGGGGTCCTTGAGGGTCTTCAGCCATTGTAAGAAGGCATGGTCTGTTACAACTGTGAAATGTACTCCATAGAGATAGACTCTGAACTGTTGGTAGGAGTATATCACAGCCAGACACTCTTGTTTGATGACAGAATAGTTCCTCTTGTGAACATTAAGCATACATGAGCAGTATCCAACAGGGTGTTCAAGTCTGTCAGAGTCCAGTTGGGAGAGAACACCCCCAATTGCTGTCAGACTAGCATCTGTATGAAACACAAACGGCTTGGCAAAGTCAGGGTAGGCCAGCACAGGAGCTGCAGTCAGTGTTCCTTTGAGAGAATTGAAGGCAGATTGGCACGCTGGGCTCCAGAAGAATTCCTTATCAGCTCAGAGAAGCTGAAAAAGGGGGTCACCCAGGGATGCAAAGTTGGGGATGAAGCAGCAGTAGTACCCAATCATCCCCAGGAAGACCTGAATGTCCCACTTATTGGCTGGGATCTGCATTTGCTCAATGGCTTCCACCTTCAGAGGTACAGGGCGGAGTCCATCTTGGCTAATGATGAACCCAAGGAACTCAAGGTGCTCCTTGAAGAAGTTGCACTTGCGTGGCTTGAGCTTGAGATTAGCTGCAAGTAACCTCTGGAAGACTTCCTCCAAGTGTCATAGGTGATCATTAAAGGTTTGGGAGAATACATTAATGTCATCCAGGTAGACCAAGACACTGGTGAGTTTGAGGTTGCCCATCACTGCATCCATAGCCCGTTGAAAGGTAGCTGGGGCATTGGACAGACCTTGAGGCATCCTTGTGGGTTGGAATAGCCCTTGGTCAGTGATGATTGCACATTTTTCTTGATCAGCAGGAGGTAGGTCAATCTGCCAGTACCCACTGATAAGGTCCATGGCGCTAAAGAACTTGGCGCCACCCAGTTGGTCCAAGGTATTGTCAATACAAGGGAGGGGATATGAATCCTTCTTGGTAACAGCATTCAGTTGATAGTAGTTAATCACCACACAGTTGCTGCCATCCTTCTTTTTGACAATCAGGAGAGGGGAAGCCATAGGGCTTTTACTGGGGACCAGTAAGCCAGATCCCAATAGCTTCTGAAGCTCTTTGTTAGCCATGGCATGATTGGCTTGACTGCTCCATATAGGTCTGGAGCGGATAGGTGGACTGCCTTGAGTGTCAATATGATGCGCAACATCTGCAGCCTTGCCCAGGTCATAATCATCCTTGGCAAACAAATCTTTATACTGGGCAAAGAGATCCATAGCTTGATCCTTCTGCTCTTCAGAGAGTCCAGATAGAGAGTTGTGGCTTATGATCAATAGCACCAGTGATTGCTCACAGGGTAGACCCAACTCAGAAAAGTTTGCAAAGGGGGCAGTCCCCTGCAGGTTTTCATGCTCTTCTAGTTGTATATAAGCCAGAAGTTGGTGTTTGGCAACAGCCCATAGCTTCACAACTCATGTTGGCCAAGAGTATAAGTACCTCCTTCTCACTTGGCATGAGGATGCCTGGCACAACCCATGGTTCTAGTCTGGAGGCATTAGGAATGCCAAAGATTTCTCCATGAGTGCCAGCTGATAGAGCCAGCAAGAGGCCTGTATTGTGGATCACCTGGGCGCCAGGTGGGATTGTCACATTACAAGAGGTGTAGACTGGGATACCCTTGGCTTCCCCAATTGAGAGAGGTAGCACCTTGACCTTCTTACTACACAGCGTATAAGCAACTGGAAGCTCTCTGTTGGCGTACTCCAGATTGATGTAGTGCAAGCGTTGTAAGGGCATGTCAGACAGAAAATCACCATGATAGAACATGGGTATGGAATGGCCCAATATATCAAATGTGTGGTCTCCATGGTTAGTCACAGTGTCATACTGAACCATGAAGCTAGTCCCAATAAGAATTTCATAGCTGTTGTTTTCCAGGACTATAGCAGGAGCAGTGATCATTAGCTTCCCAAAGAAAAGAGGGAAAGAAGAGTAGGCTCCTTTTGCTCTAGTGGTCAGTGGCCCAGCAGTACCAAACTCTTCATGGTAGGCCAAGTCTGGTGCCAGCTTAAGCTTCTTAACCAGCCAAGAGGATATAATGTTTCCAGGGGCACCAGTATCCAGTATGGCCCAGACATGAGTCTTGTTCACTATCAGGCTTGATATAGGTGCAATCCTGGCGGTCCTCTCTGATCTCCACAATCTTTGAGACCTGGTGTACGCTTAGTCCTTTGAAATTCTTCAGGAAGGTAGCCATGGCAGCTCCCACAGCTGGGCTTACTTCCTTGAGGGATTCTAGCGGTGCTGAGACGTTTACTGTGCGGAGCAGCTTAGCCAGTTTTTCAGCACTGTCCTCCTCATGAGTGACTTCAACGCCTGGTTGAGCCAGTTGTTCAGAATAGGGTAAGGATACTGTTCTCTGAGCTATTTGGGGGATAACCACCTCAGGTCAAAGTGTAGTCCAATGAGTTTGCATGTTAACAGTGAGGACTCAATGGAGGAGGTCCTCTTGAACTCCGTCAGACTCCACATCCTCATGTATTGATTGGGAGTTGAAGTCAATCAGGGAGGGCTCATCCTTAGGGTTGATCCCAGAGAATGGCAAGGCAGCAGGCCTCTGATCTGGTTTGTCAGGAGGCAGTGGTATAGGGGGAGATGAGGGTGTCAAAATTACAAAGGCAGCCAAGGATTTCTCCTTATCCTGGCTGCTTAGTAGTTTTTTGACTGGTCCTCATTGTCCTCCTCAATATCAGCATCCTTGGCGTAGTCCTCCTCAGTGTCCTCTATGTCTACATGATGGATCTTTTGGCGTGGATTCCTACATTCCCAAGAGAAGTGGCCAGCCATACCACATTTGAAGCAAGTACGGGGGCCACTGTTGACTGGAGCAGGGCCAACCTTGTCGGAAGGCTTGGGCATCTTGACCGCCATGCAGGGTCTATGCTCAGATTGCTGGCAAGGGCGGCCTTCAGGGAGAGGGACTTCAAACTCCTCCTTGTAGGTGTGTAGGAGGTGGGTCAGATCTGGTACAGTGCAAGCGTTGTAAATGCCTGACTTAAGGGCCAGAGATAGTTCCCAGTTGACACGTACATAATTAAGGAGTTCTGACTGCACATCAATGAACTGCACAGCACTCATAGACGGCAGAGTTTGAGCTTCAAAGTAGAACCTAGAAGTGAAGTCTTCTAGGGTTTCCCTCACCTTTAACTTGGTGTCTGCAAAGTCCATCTTGCAACCAAGGTTGCTTCTTGGCTACCAAATTCTTCTGTCAAGGCTCTGGAGACATTGGCAAAAGTCCAGCCATTCTCAGGAAGACGTGGCAAGATAATGGTTTGAGTCTCAGCATCCAGACAGTTGATGATTGTGGGGTCCCTCATGGCATTGTCTGCGCCATACATGGAGTTCTGGTACAGACGTAAGAACATGGCCACATTGCTCTTGCGGTCAAACTTGGTTAGATTGACAGGCTTGAAGTGGTTGGAGCCATGTTGGAGGGGAGCAGGTGTGATCCTCACTGGAGAGCGGGCAAGGCAGGAACAGCTGAGGGTGGAGGTAGCAAACCTAGCCTCAGAGGCGCGGCAACAATTTTCCTCTTGCTGGGCTTTGCGTTCATCTTCTCTGTTTTGAGCAGCTCCAGAAGCTTCAGGGGTGGCCAGGATGTCATCCTCAGACTCCAGTACTGGCTCTAATACTTGTACAGTGTTAGGAGCCAACTGAGTGTGGTCCTCATTGCTTTTGTAGCTATGATAGAACTCAGGACAAGAGGACCTCAGTGGACTGTGGTGACTCTTGGAGTTGATGGACATAGCCTGTAAGTTGACGGCCATAATCTTACTGTCCATCCTATCCAATTGGCTCTGGAAGGCGTCCAGGAGAAGTTGTTGCTTGTCCAGCTCATCTTGGTAGACCTTGTTCTCCTGACAGTTGATATCCAATTCATCTTCCAGAGAGGTGATGCGCTTTTTGTGGGTGGCAAGCTCAGCTTGGAGCAAGGCTATTAATTCCTTGTCCTTCCTGACTTGGGTCTGGCTGTTGGCTCTGTCATGCAATTGGCAGAGTTTGAGACTATCCTGAAGTTCTGACACAGTGTGGTAGCCATCAAACAGGAAGGCAAGATTGGCACTCTGCTGGACCAATTCTGTCTGCATCTTCTTTTAGTGATCAAAGAGCTCAAGGATGTCTTGACCAAGAAGGGCATTGGAAGGGGAGTTGTCAGTGGTGGCAGAAGTGGGGGTGAACGGGGGGATGGTGGCAAGGCGGCGGGCTAAGACTTCCACCTCATGAGTCAGGCTTCAAACCATGGGGCCAGTCTCCAGCATGTGGTTTGTAACCACACTAATCCAATTGGCGTCTGCACCCTGATGAGTGAGGGTCTGTACCACATGCACTGGAACTAGCTTAGCTATACCTGCTTTGATGGCATCAACCCAGTGGAGCATGGTGTTCTGGGCGTTGGTGACTTTGGCAAGATACTGATTGACAGTGGTGAAAGTATTGCCCAGCTCAGAGTACAGAACCTGGAGGAACATCTGTTGGTTAGATACCAGTATTCTCTGGTCATGCACTAGGCTTTGTATGCGGCCCAGGTGCATTCAGTTGTGGCATACAGCAGGATGGGCAAATTGGTGTAGGTGGTCCTTGATATGTTCAACAGTACGGAGGTCACAGCAGAGCTGGTCAGGGTTGAGCTGGGAGAGATTCTGAAAGCAACCCAAGGCGTTTTCAGCAGAAGGCTGCTGGATGGCCAGGTGTTCAGAGCAAGAACCATTGCCAGAAGCACAAGCATCCATGACGTGTATGGCATTACAGATGGCGTCCTTGGAAGGTGAAGAGTTGGCGTCCATCTCCAAGGGGGCAGGGGCTTATAGGAGCAGTGGTTGACCAAAAACAATAGCTTGGGGGCATTGATAAACTGGTATGAATTGTCTTAAGTTGGGAAGGCCATTGAGAGTGCCTGCTCTTTCCCCAGCATGGGAATTAGCAGCAGTAAAAGCCGGTGCCTGGTGGTAAGGAGAAGCAGTGGCAGGAGACTGGACCAGGGGCATTCCTCCCTCCTCATTGAAAGAACCGCGGGGGTGGGGGCTGTTGGTGTTGTAAGACATGAGCGCCAATGTTGTAAAAGTTGTAGCAAAGGGTTGCTAGTGTCTACAAACAGTTAGTCAGTGACCTAATTCTTAATACTATACCTGTTGATGGTATAGTGGCAGCCTATGAAGGACAGAAGAATAATAAGGTGTATAGACAAAACTGGTATTTATTTAGATAGTATTGCACTTATATAGTGTGAGGCAGGGGAATTGCCACCAGAGGCAGGGAGGCATAGACAGAAGAACTTTCCAAATGGAGGAGAGTGGGTTGACACAGCTAAAAGTCTTGCGCAAGAGAACGACTGCTTTCTTGCGGCTTTCCTTAAGGAGGTAGATACAAAAACTTTTTTGTTCTATTTATAATCATGGAAGTGAAGCCTGTGCCTTGTGCGCGTTCAAAAGGCAAATCAAACACCTGTTTTAGGGGCGTTTAAAACGTCTTTATCACTAGTAGAATCAGGATACAATAGCGCAGCTGCGCAATTGTTCCATTGCTTAATCCCTAGATGGATGACTTTTTGTCTAATCCATTCAGGATCTGTGACAGAGGTTGAATCCATTCTTAACTTGAGCCCAGACAAACACAAGCAGCCAGACAGCCAAGCCTGCAGGCTGGCAGTCTGTAGGGGTTTGGGATTTGAATCCCGGGAATGTGATTCCAACTTGAGAATCAGTAATAAAATATTGTTACTTGTGACATCATTGCCTTTTTTCCTAGCATTCCCCTCCTTCTTTGCTTTCTTGATTAGGTATTGCTAGATGGCTTTTCAGGCGTTGAGCAAGTTGGGGATGTGTTCACAGGTGCTCTCTTCAAGGGGTATCCTACCTATTTAACGTAATATTGCTGAGTTTTGTAGTGTTGGCAGTATCCATGGATGTATTTGACATGATATTCATTTGCACGCCTCTCTTGAATGAGAGTTAGTTTGGACTTGATTTTCTGATGGAGAAGGGAGTTTTCCTCCTTCCTAAACAGCAAGGATTGATGGAAAACATTGTGAATTTTCTATGTTGGGGGAGGACCAGTTTGTATGCTACCTCTCCTATTTGCCTGGTGATCTTGTAAGGCACACAGTGGCGGTGAGCTAACTTTCAGCTGGGTATGTGCAGGGGGATATTCTGGGAGTCAAGGTAAACTTTCCCCCCAGCTTTCAAGGGTTTGCTGGGGGCTCTCTTCTTTTCAGAAAAGAACTTTATGTTTTGACAGCACAGATTAGATTTTTTAAGCATTTTCTTAAGTGTACTGTATCTGTTCAATCCAGGAACATCCTGGGCTGTTTACTTCTTTGATTCCAGTATTGGGGTCCCAGAATGAGTCAAAACCATAGTTGGCTTTGAAGGGTGACATGTCAGTAGATGTGTGGTCTTTACTGTTATAGGTGTATTGGGCCATGGGTAGCATGTCTGCCCAATTGTCCTGGTCTGCATTGACATAGCATTGAAGGTATTATTCAAGGATCTGGTTGACCTGTTTAGTCTGGCTATAGGTTTGCAGATGGTAGGAGGTCAAATATGCAGCGTTTGATTCCAAGATTTTTCATTACTTGGGTCCAATAGTGGGAGGTAAACTGGGGGCCACAATCAGTGACAATTTCCTCTGGCTTGCCATGTTGCGTCAGTATTTGGCCGTGGAAGTGTCAGGTGGTCTCAGATGCTGAGCAGTGGGTGGTAGTCAGTACAAAGTAAGCCATTTTGGTGAATCAGTCTACCATGCCTAGGATTGTGTTGAAGGTTCTTGAGGTGAGGAGTTTGACTATTTAGTCCATTGATACTGATATCCAGGGTCTGGAAAGAATATCCAGGGGTCCTAGCAGCCCTTCTGGATTAGAGCGTCAGGGTTTGGTTTTTTTTGCAGGTTTCACAGCCATTGATGTAGGCCACTACATTATTATCCACCCCAGGCCAGGCGTAGTTCTGCTTAATGCCTTGGAGAGTCTTGAGTCTACCAGGGTGGCCAGCCATCTCTGAGTCATGGTGATCAATCAGTACATTGGTTCAGGTTGGGCCCTCAGGTACATAGATCCTATTGTGAAGCAGCAGGGTAGTGCCCTTCAGGGGGAAACATTTCTTTATGTGATGGCATTTGGGGTCCTTGGCCAGGGTGAAGACCAGTTTTGTGGAGTAATCATCCTGTCTCTATGCTTCTATCATGTCTGGTTTGCTGGCAGCAATCTTCAAGTACTTCAGCTAGATTTCTAGGATGACATGGTCTAAAAGTGTGTGGGTATTGTGGTTCTTGGTTTCTGCAGAGGAGGGGAGTAGGTTGGCTCCCCTGCTCAAGGGGTTGGGCACCATATTCACATTACCGGGCTTGTAGTCAATTGTTAAGGTATAATCTGCCAGCTCCAAGGCCCATCTGGATTGTCTCTGGTTCAGTTGTCTTGGCTTAAAGAAGTATACTAGGTTCTTGTGATCAGTAAAAACCTTTAACAGGAATTTGGCACCACACAGATATCTGCACCAGTGTTTCAATTTTTTCATGATTTCAAGCATCTTATTGTCATAGATTGGGCAGTTCCCCTCAGCTAACAGCATCTTTTTGGAGTAATATGATATAGGATGTACCATACCATCCCCTCCTTCCTGAAGAATGACCTCACCCAATGCAAAGTCAGACACATTGGTCTTCAAGACAAAATGTTTAGATGGGTCAGGAATGGCCAGGACAGGAGCAGAGGTGAAAGCAAGCTTCAAGGATTCAAAGGTTGTGGTGCATTCTGGGGTCCAGCTAAACTGGACCTTGTCAGACCAGAGGCAGGTCATGGGCAGAGTAACCAGAGAATTTTTTTGGATGAAATTGCAGCAGTAATTTGCCAAGCCCAAAAAACTTCTCACATTTTTCCTGCTTTTGGGCACCAGCCAAGATGTTATTGCTTCTACTTTATCCTGTGCCATAGCAAACCTGCCGGTCTTCACTACATATCCCAGAAACTTGACTTTTGACTGGAATAATTTGCATTTCTTGAGCTTGGCATGTAGGTTAGCTTGATAGAGTTTGTTCAGGATCAGGTCAAGGTGGCGCAGATGTTCTTTGTGGGTCTTGCTCTATATTGGGATGTTGTCAAGATAGGCCACACAGAGTTGGCTGAGGTACTTGCCCAGTGCGGTATTAACCATTCTTTGGAATGTGCTTGGGGTGTTGCACAGGCTAAAATATATCACTAGGTATTCATAAAGGCCGTAGCGGGTCTTAAAGACGGTCTTGTATCTGTCTACCTCCTTGATGCATATCTGCTTGAAAGTGTTGCAGAGGTCAATCTTAGAGTAAACCTGGGCTCCAGTCAGGACATTGTAAAAGTTGTCAGCATTTAAAATGGGGTATCTATTCTTTACAGTAATATTGTTCAGCTTCTGGTAATTCATGCATGGGCACTGTGATAGTCCACATGGAAGCAGTTGTGCAGGCAAGGGCTGAGTTGGCCACAATAAATACTCTATGCTTAAAGTTGGAGAGGTATAGTGGCTTTAGGGCAGGTAAATGCCTAGTAGGTAACATGGGTCTACTAGAGGTAGTGAATGTACCAGCCTGGTAGGTAACTGATGGCTATCAGGGCTGGTTAGTTGTTCTCACCCAGCAGGGATTGTTGGCTGCTTGGGGTGAGAAAGAAGATAGACCAGCAAGGAACATTGGCTGTTGTGGGCTTGTGGGTTGTTCTCCACCCAGCAGGGACCGTTGGCTAACAGGAAGAAGGATGATACAGTCTAGTAGGTAACAATGGGCTACTAGGGAAAGGAAGAGCTGAAGCAGCTTCAAGATCCTTTGGCCACTTGCAGGAGGTCTGCAAGTGGGTAACTTTACCTAACAGATTGGTAAGATTTCCTTGTCTGTGTCTTCCTGAAGGCTATGGGAAGATCTTGAAGACACCAGAGGGGCATGAATATGCCTAGATACTTTATCAGGGTAGCTGATTGAGGAAGCAGCTGCAGAACCTGATAATGAACAGGTCTCTGGGAAGAAAAGTTGATTAATTTGCAACTGAAAGCTCAGGAATAACCACCTGGGTGAGTAAAAACAACTCAAAGACACAAGGATTGTCTGTGAATGATGGCCTATAGTGTTGGTCACTTACAGGGGCCCAGTCAAACTGTTATGAAGCAGTAGTTTTCAAATAAACTATCAGGTATAATGAATTGCAATGATAATCAGTCCTAATTACAATTATCATTCTCATCAGTACAGTAGTACAGCAATGACAACATAGCAGGTTTGTGATGCTTAATTGAGTTTATTCCTGCATCAAAATAGCATTATGCTTAAGTCACATGGCCGTAAATCAGCCCTGAAAAGGAAGCTACCATATTGAGTGGAATTTAAGGTATCACTTCATGCCAAAATAGTGTATGGCTGTCTGGGGTATCTAATAAGGCAACAACTTGGATGAAAGTCAATGAATACAACTGAGATTCATCCACGTTGTTCCCTGAAAGGTGCCTATAGCTCTTATTGTAGTACATCTACCTTGCAGATAAATCCTATATAACTTCCTCCCTTTTCACACCAATAAAACATCAGATTTTAGCTTATACACATTTTAGTCATTCAGTTGTCACCTTTGAGGAAGAAGTAAAGACTACAATTAAATAAGATAACTAAAATCTCAGCAGTAACAACTTGGAAGTAAGCAGAAACCTACAAACCCACACCCCAGGCCGCACTTCTGACACAAGCGCTAACTCACTTGAGGAGACTTATTGCCTGAGTCTGAGGTGTTAGTAACAGGGACTGCAGTGAAGGATGGAACCTTGGTGGCTCATAGTGCAGATGGAGAAGGACTAGTTGAAGAACTGGAAGATAATGGCTGAAGGAATGGAAGGTCATAGAGTAGGACTAGCAGAAGGACTGGCAGAAGGAATGGAAGATGACTGAGAAGAACTGGAAGAAGTAAAGGAAAGAGCAGGAATGATGGACTTGGACAGCTGAAAATAAGTTTAATAAAAAGAAATAAGTAGATAAAGAATTAAGTAAAAACTGATAAAAAGAAATGATAAAAGATTAAGAAAAATAATATAAAGATATAAGAAAGAAAGAAGGAAACAGTTCACAAAAAATATACTGTGAATTTACAAGAGATTGATTGAATGAGGAGGAGCCATAGCAGACAAAAATAGAACAGAGAAACTCTAAGGGCAAAGGCTGGAGTTTTTCAAAAATCATTAAGAGGAGCAAGAAGCAAGCGGCAGGTGGTTTTGAATTGGTAAAAAGTGGAAGAGAACACAGAGAAACGTTGAAGAATTTAGGGTTTGAAAATACAATAAGTAAGACATAGGTGGAAGCGTTTGAGTTTTCCTAGAGAAATATGATGGGAATTACGGCAAAACTGTTCAAAACACAGAGAAAGTGTTTATCTGGAGCAAGACAGCGCTGGGTTTGAACCAGGGTCACAAGTAAGTCATTTGGGTGAACATTTTGGCAAAATAGCTCATTACAGGAGTGTGATTGGCTGCAGGTCAAAGCTTGTTTGATCAAGGTTTTCAGTGCTTATAATGAAGAGTTTAAGCCTAAAAAATGAGGGAATGGACAGGGAAAAGCTGGTTTTTAATTAGCTGAAATAAGTAAAAAAGTTTAATATATGATAGAATAGAAGAAAACTGATAGTTTAAGCCTGGAAACCAAAGTTCTGAGAAGGAGAAAGGGCTGAAACAAGGAGCTATAAAAGGGAGAGCAGTCTTAGGAATTTCAGGGATTGAAAACAGTGGATTACAAAGGCCACAAAGATAGAGCAGAGAGCTGGAGACCAAGGTAAAGGAGAAGGAGCTCAAACAAGGAGCAGGAGTCCAAGACAAAGTACAAGGAGTCTAAGACATTGATGGGGAACTCCAAGTATTGACACAAAGCATTTGTTTTCCATACCCCTGGGCCATATACCAGAAGGTTTCTAAGGGGATCTTTCTTCTGAAATCAAATAAAAGCCCATTTGACCCCTGACCAAATTTCTAAGTAGTACAAATAGTCACTATGAGTGAATTAACCAACATCTTCTATACTAGTCAAGGGGAGGAGGATACCTACCTCCAAATCTGTTGAAGGTTTACCACTAGTAAAACTTCCCAGGAGGAGTGGAAAAGGCTAACTAGACACCTTGAGATGACAGATAGAGGGAGGGAATTTATTGGGAATAAATTTAATAGACTCTTAAAAGATTTTATAGGCCCACAGAGCGTCTAGCCCCAGATAAAGTTCAAGTACATGGTGGGGATGCTTGCCTAGTGATAGGGAAAGTATTGGAAGAGTTTGCAGTAATATAGGCCAAGTATAAACTTCAAGCTAGCCACACATATTACTAGAGAATGACATCCCTTTCCAGCCAGTCCCTAGCTATGACCCAGGATACACAATGGGGACTGGTGATCAGGAACCCCACAGGTGCATTCTCCCATCCTTCTTCCCAACAAATAGCATGGGCAACAAGCATGTACTTTTTGATACTCAGATAGATCACCTTTTTGTCATCTCTTCCAAGTAGATTTTGAGGGTAACTTGTTTGCGGTGGTTGCAACTCTATATGGGCCCATGATGTGGCTCTGTTCCAGGAAGGGAGTTCAATGGCATGGCCATACTCTGAATGTTTGGGGAGGCAGATTGCTACCTTTTCACTGAAGACATACTTTCATTTCTCCAGTGGGGAGGGCAGGATTCTAATGCTGGGGTCCATTTTCAGGGTCAGGAGTTTCCTGGGCTTCCTGTTGGTGGATCCCAGCTTTAACTGTACACAAATTGTGAGTGTCAAGGTTTCCCAGTGTGAATTTTTGCTTGCAATAATTCAAGATGGCCCCATGCCTTTCAGACCAGGAGTCTTCCAGGATTAGAGGGTGTGAGAGTCCATTCAGTATAATGGTTGTAGCTGGGTAAATGTTCTGGCCAATCTTCAATGGTAGTTCTGGTTTGCATTCAAACCTGAGGTCATGGGAGCTGTTTCCTATGATTACTTTGATGCCTTGTTTGGTAGCTGTTAGTCCTAGGTCCTTTGTCAGGGTGGAGTCAATGAATATTTCTTCTGCTCCTGTTCCAATTAATACTTCTATTAATTGTGACGCTCCATGTGTCTCAACTTTAACTTGGATAAACTTGTAAGACTGTGTAGAAGTGTTTATTTGGGCCAAAGCAATGGCAGTGGTATTTTTCTTGGGACAGGCCTTAGTAAGGTACCCAGGTTTGTGACAGTAGAAACACAGCCTATCTCAGTAATGGCGCTGCAGCTCTTCTGGGGACATGCTCTGTCAATTGGGTGTTTGGGCCCAGTTGGGAAAGGTAAAGGTGGACATGGCACTCTCCAAATTCAAGTTTAATCCTTTGAACAGAAGGAGTAGTTCATCTAGGTTGAGCGTAGGGGTAGTGTTTCAAGAGTTCTTTCAGGGTGAGGCACACTCCTTGGCAGTAGATGATGGCTGATAGCTTGTCTTCCAGCTGGGTACTAGCTTTCAACTTAAGGAACTTGTTGGTATACAACTGGAGCAGTTAAGAGCCTTGCTTGAGGTCTAGCAGGTTGATCAGGGTGTGATGGTGGAAATGCAGTTGTCACCAGTAGTCATGAGTTCAGTATCAAACTTGGAGTAGTCTAGGAGGAACTCTAGATCTTTGATGGTAGCCTTGCCAAACCACTCTAGTGCATCCCCTGGCAACATAGAGGCCACTCACAAAAACTTTTCTTTATTATTGGAGAGGTGTTAGCATTGGCTTGAAAGTGCAAACTAAGAGTAGGCATGGCTTGATGGGCTTCTTCTTGGGTGAATCTGTCCATCTGGGGCATGTCAACCTTAGTTGTGGTATGGTTCACAATCAAATTACGTAATTGTAAAGTTGGGATCTTTGGGGTCTCAATGCCAGGCGCTACATCCTTGGGTTCCTTGCTGTTCAGGGTCTTAAAGCTGAAGCAATTAGATTGGCAACCAGTTTATAGACGTAGTAAGTGGAAATCAATATATCAAGCATACAAGCTGCCCCAAGAGTTAAAAACATCTTGAAGCCCAGGTTTCCATAGTTTAGACAGATTGTCATAATGTCAGGGAGCCAGCCTGTGGCAGGTTCAGGAGAAATGGCGGGCAGGCGGTCCAGTGGGAAGGGCCCACCACAGGATGGGAGCTAAATTTAAAGTGTATGGGAGAGATTTTCAAAACAAAGCCCAAGGACCATTGGTAGGCACCATGGAATCAACCAGGCATGTGAGTGTTATATAAATGACACCAAACAGTTGGGTGGATGTTGATTCAGTGATGGCTACTGTTTCTTGCAGGTGGTTGGGCTGGGGGGTCAGGGGAGGAGTCATAAGTACTAAATATACAGGAAGATGGTTGTATTTGTTACAGAATAATAGAGGCTGCTTGGTGTCACAGGTGCCTTCAGATCCAATAAGTTCATGTTCTCTGGTACAGGCTTCAGGGTTGTAGATGAGAATTTCTTCTAATGTAAACTTAGAGTAAGAAGGATTTAGGGAATATTCTGTAAAATGTACCAGACCAAAGATTGCTCCTAGTGAACAGTATAACTCAGGTGGCTTATCTGCTGTTTCTTGGGGTTGACTGGTGAAGGAGATGGAGCCGCAGAAACCAGTCTGCAAATGAAAAGTGCTAAAATTAGGTATGTGATGACCTGAGTTAACTAATAGTTCATAATACTTTATTGCAAAAATGACAATGAGCAACTTTCTGGCAATCCAGAATATAAATACGCTCATCAGCCATGGGAGAATTTTTTCACAATATTTTGGGTTGGGTAGTAGCATTTACCAGGGTTTGGAAATTTTTCTTGGTATCCAAAGTAGACAGTTCATCATTAGCTGGACTGGAACAGGAAATCTCAATTTCCTTCTTTGAGACATAAGATTTGTCATAATCTGGCAGCCCTTGTTCTTGGGGAAATTTCTGCAGCACTCTATTGGTGGTGGACTTGGCTATCACAGGGGTATTGCTCAGGTCAATACTCTTACTTGCTAGGCTAAAGGGATCTCTCAGAGGGCAAGGTTTGATTGTGGAATGTGCCACATAGGTAGGTTTTTGTTATGAATGCTCATATTCAGGTTCTTTCAATTTTGCCTTTGGTGGGTTATTTTGAGGACAAATTTCTTGCTTTTGCCTTTGCCCCTCAAAATAAGTTGATTTCCAAAGATGAAAATTCAGCTGTTTGTCTTTCTTGTTCTGCACAACTCACTCATTTTGCAACTGAACCAATTAGAGTTCAGTATTTGATTGAGGAAGATAACAGTCTAATAGAAAGGACAGGAATGAATAGAATAAGGTATTGTTTATTGTAGAGTATTGTGATTAATATACTATATGGGAAAAGCCATAAGGCTACAAGGGGATGGATAGTGATGTGTTCCATGTAAGGTTTGAAGCCAAGGAATAATTTTTGCGGGAATCAGCAATTCAAATTGACAACAATTCTAATTAGGAGAGAGTGCCCACAATTTGATATTGCCATCAGATTGGTACATGTTGTTAGATACATCAAGATGCGGCTTATTGAGCGCCCCTGTGTATTGTAAGATACATTGGAAGGCAAGGAGGTAAACTCAGTTACAACACTCACCCCACTCATACCTGTGAAAAGTGATCCCACTGTCCCTGTATTGTTTTGTGGTAGCAACAAACAGGATATATTCTTTTCACTTTCACCAATAAAAATAAAAGTCTATTTATATTTTTGTCTTTGTGTTCTACCAGTACTTTGGTGCCTCTCTCTTGCTACAACTAGCAGAGGCTTACTATTCAGGGCCACAAGGTAACCACTTCACCTTCCCTAAAAAATAACCCAAGGTTTAGTACTGTCAGGGAATTCTTCCCTGACTAGAAGAATTATGACTCAATTAGCAGAATTTTTGCTTGTCAAAAGGGTTTTCCACAATCTTCCAACAAAGTGTTTAATTTAGATTCAATCATTGAGTTCATTCACTTGGGCAGGATTCTTCTCAGGACTACTTTGGTAATATTAACATTGATGTTAGTAAGGATTTGATAGATATTTTACCTATTTATGAGTATTTTATTTAATTGACTTTTGTTTTAAACCCCAAATCTAAATCAAAGGTTAATATTATTCCAATACACATCAGCAACTGCATAAACTCTGATTTGCTGCCTTTCTAGCGGTTTTTTATATAGCCACAATACCTACTCCAGCTGCTCTTGACGCTTTTTCTTAGCCATTAATATATGCAACTCCGCTTCTTTTGCCTTCTAGTGCCTAGTTCTTGATGTTATACCCTCTGTTATTACCACTACACCTTATGTTTAATGCTTTTAACTAATAAGGTGAAGAAAACCCTTCTTAAGACCCTCTTAAAAGGCTTCTTCCTTAAGAAACTGGGTTTAAATCCTCTGCTTAGTGCTAAATGAACCTCTTTTATATTTTTATCTCATAAGCAGTATTTGAGCTGCCCTTTGATTATCTTTCTCCTTGTTCTAACAATAAGTATTATATTTTACCTTAAATCTTGATCAAACTTACTTCTGTAATCCCTTTTTGAAGCCATGAAGGAAGTTATTTCCTGTTCTGGTTTCTAGCTCCTTTCTTATCTGTGATATTGACCTTGGAGAATCAGACTCTCACTACAGACTGGCATAGCTCTTCTCCTGATGACTCCCACCAGAAGGAACCCTTGGCTAATGAATGTTTCAAATATCTCTCAGGACACTGGGGAAGAAAGTTCCATTATGGCTTCTCCACCATTCCACCTCCACCAGCCAAACCTTCCTTGGTTAGACCCAATGCAGCCTTCTACCTGTTGGCGTACTTGATAGGATATTACCTACTGGGAAGGTTCAGTTCTATGATGGAAAGGATTGCATACTTAAGACACTTTGGTCACCTTGCTATGGTTACAGTTCCTATTGGTTCAGTTATCACAGGGCTTAACTTAGGGGCCTTGGCTCACAAGATTGGGGACTTGTTCCCTCTTAAGTGAGTAACTGAAAAGTACAAACCCAATCCTAAGAGTAGGATTTACTGTTGTGTGTCTGTGCCACGCCTCAGAACACAAAAAATGGTGCTTTTTACAGGGGCTGCAAGCCCCTTGACTATCCCTTTTGCTGCTACTTTTTCAGGCCTGTCTCCTCCCCTGCTACAGGAGTTTTCTTCACCTGAAATTATCAGTCCACCTATCAAGGAGGACATCTCAGACCCACCTATCATCCTCACTGTCTTGAACCTTGGAAATGGTCCCTGTCTAGTAGCATATCTCATGAAAAACCCTTACCTAGAACAAGTCATGGTCATTGCCCTTGGAATAGCCCACAGTGGGGTCATTCCTTGCCTTCAGTTACAGTTTAATCAAGAAGAATACTACAATTTGATTGTGCCCCGCAGGTTCCAAAACATCTCCTCCCAGCGGCTGGTTCTGCTGAACATCTATTATCATCCTTTGTGCAGCCTGCCTTAGCCCACCACCAAATGGTCTTGGGGCTTCACGTCCAAGAGATTTTGTCTCTTCAAGATGCTGTCACTCATAACCGGGATCAGTTTGCTGCTTATCAGCAATGGGTTCACTCCCTGTTCTCTTTGGTGTCTGATAATCAACATGGTTCAATTTCTTCCCAAACACGCCTGGTTACCTCCATTGAACAGGTATGTTTGTTCATCCCTGAATATGTCAGGGAACGTCTGCAGGAATTCCATCAATTGCAACAACTTTGGCAAACTCAAGTAGACTTCACCCTGAACACCTATCTCTCTGATTTTGAACAACTTGTGGAACAACTCAATGTATTTAGTGCCTACTTCTTTGACTAGTTGCAGCAGATGGCAGTGCATGCTACTTGTGGCTTCCTTGAGCTACAGAAGGAAGTTGCTCAAAAGAGAGCTACCTCTGCTGCTTTCATTGCAAAACTCCAAGCCCAAGTGGACAAGCTGTCTGCGCTTAAGATGTATGCCCCTCCTTCTCCTCTGTCTGATAATATGTTGGACAGAGAAAATAAGTTATGAGATGCCATCAGAGAATTATGTGTGTCTACTTGTAGCCAAGGAAACCCAACAAAAACTCCTCTGCCTGACCCCCAAGTGGCTATCTTGACTAATCAGGTTGCAGTCCTATAGCAAGAAGTTACTGCTCTCTGTATTGCATTGACTGATGCCATCACTATGATTAAATTTATAATGTAAATAAATAATTGTATAAATAATAATCATTTCTATTAAAATTGTGTCTTGATTAAAATCAATCATCACTATAATTAAATAATATATATAGATCAACAAATTGAAAATAATTAATTTAAAGCAATTTATATTTTAGTATAAAGATAATGTTTTGAGAAGACTAGGTTTATTTGGTAAAATGTGGGAGTGGAGGAGGTAAACTAGTTGGTGGGTAGGGTTGTGGGGGCAGTATTGGCTTGGAGGGGGTTGGGCTTTGATGGGCTGAGAGAGTTGGCTGGAAACTGGGGCAGTTAAAAACACCAGAGGCATGTGGTTGTCTTGACTGTCTTAAAGAAATTAATAATACAAGACATCATACTCACACATAGGGATCAAAATGATTGACTTTTATGTCAAGAACTCAAAATAAAGCAGTTTTAGATCAAGAGATAGTTGGCTACTGCTGTGGGCGTTCAGTGTCAACTTTGTAAACATATTAGCAAACTTCTGATGAGAAAAAGCACAATGTGATTGTGGGCAGCAAAAAGCACCTGATTAAATGTCTTAGGATTGTGCTATTTAATATTGTCTGTGATGTTGTAAAACAAAACATCTCCCAGTTGTACATCAGCATGGCTGGTAGAGAATATCAAGATGTCATGGCTGCCTGATTGGATATTTTCAGAAGCCACTTCTGTGCATTTCATGTTATGGCTCAGAAAAATTCTGAATCTGGAATTTCCTGAGCTTCAGATAGTAAGCAGGTCCAAGAGAATTTCTCCCTACATATATTCATTGGTCTGGCTGGATGTGGTTAAGTAAAATACTATCCTCTTTAGGAAAAACTGCCAGGAATGCACTAATGACAGTGCACAAATTTTCTTTTTTTACCTTCAGGTGTGTCATTTTCTCTCATGCTTCCATAATTTTGAACATTGTTATAACTGTGCTGTTTTAGCAGAGTTACAAGGGGAAAATATTTAGAAACTAGATAGTATTCTTTATTGGAAGATAAGTATTATTATGTTGTTGTGAACCATGGATAACAGGAACATGATAGCATTGATCACACAATGGGATAGTAAAGGGGGTGGCCTGATCCTGGTAATGAGTCAAGTGCCAAAACAAGATATCAACTGTAAGAGATCAGCTTCTGTTGATGTTGTTGGATTTAGAAATTTGAGTTGAATTCCTAACTTGGCTTTGAGTGGCTGGATAATCAGATTTCTGGTCACAAACCCACTTACTTGGAACCTTGTTGGCAGGTTAGCCTGCTGTTTTGACACCCCCCTGACTGAAGGTTGGCCTCCTCTGGGGGTAGGTTGTCAGGGAGGTTGTCAGGAGCCTGGGCGCCATACTAGACTAACTGTTGTTCTGTGGCGGGTAGGAAGGTCTTGCATTGTTTCTATCTTGCTTTACAGGGTCTCAGGCAATCATGGTGGAAAACTTTGTCTTGTTTGAGTTTTCTGAGTCCTTGCACAAGGTAAGTGTTGTTTTTGTTTACCTTTAGGATGATGGCAAGGCCTACTTTTCTGGCTGTAATTTACTCTTGTTGGTATTCATTACCCAGACTTTGTCACTGACCTCATGTCTGACCTGGATGGTGAAAAAGTATTCTGTAGGCGTTTTTCTTCTCTTTCCACTTGGCTGCTATTAGCCTGTATGACTTGAGGATCCAAGCAGAGTGGAACTTTAATGGGCATTTCCAGCTTGGTTCCTGATAGCGCTTGGATGGCATTGGGCTGTGTGTCATATACCAATTCAAAAGGGCTTTTCCTGGTGGATCTGTTCACACAAGCCTGGCATACAAGTAGTGCAGTTGATAGCTGCTTGTACCAGTCCTCAGGTCTCCTGGCGGTGAGCTTGGCCAAGGCCTGCACAAGGATGCCATTCAGCTGCTCCACATGTCCATTGGCCTGAGGATAGTAAGGTGTTGTCACTGAGTGCTGGACCCTATTTTTGATGAGGTATACATTGGTATCTTCAGAGGTCAATTCTTTGCCTCCATTGGTTATCAGGAATTCTGGCTTTCTGAAATTGCTGATGATTTCTTTTTCTATGAATTGTTTTATGTCATTGCTTGTGTGTGTTTTTACTGCTTGTGCCAATGACCATTGAGTGGCAAAGTCTATTGCAGTAATTATGCATTTCTTTTCATTGTATTTTCCTGGTATGGGGCCCACAATGTCTAGGGCCTGTACCTTGAAGGGCAGTTGCAATCAAATAGGTAGTACTGATTTAGGTGGGGTATTTCTTTTTTCAAATTTCTCACATATTTTGCATTGGTCTAAGACTTCCTGGACATCCTGGTATAAAGTCGGCCACCATGATTTGTGTTTGTGAATTTATAGAGGTTGCAGCTTTTTGTGTGCCCTAGGTCCCTGTGGTAATGCAGGATGGTGTCAACTCACTGATGTGTAGGGATGTAAGAGATGATGGTTCTGTTGGTCATTTTTTGATGCAAGGTTCTATACACGTCTGCAAATAAGTGTTTGTTATTAATGACTGTTTCTTTTATTATGTTTGCGGTGCCAGGAGGGAAGCCCTTGTATTTTGTCCAGAGTACCAGGAGAGGCCAGTCTGGGTCAAGCCTATTCTTGCCCCTTGTGGCTCTGACGTACAGGCACAAGAGTGTGTCTCCCATGGGAAGTTCCAGACCAGGCTTATATTGTATGACCATATTGAACCTCTCCAGGAGCTCCATCTAGCAGGCTTGACAACAGAATAAGTTTGCGTGTGTTTTAAAGTATATAAGCAACTTATAGTTGATCAGTGCCGTGAATTCCCCCTTTTTTTCTAGGTAACAACACCATTTGACCAGGCAGTACACAATTGATAACAACTCTTTGTCCTTATAGGGTATTGGCACTTGCCATCTGTCAGTTTGTGTGATTTATAGGCTACAGGCAGAAAGTCACCATCATTGTTTTTGATTTGTAGTACTCCCCCAATGGATGCGTCAGAGGCGTCTGTTTCTATTTGATATTCCCCATCATATTTGGGGTATAGCAGAATGGGTACTGTTGTGAGTTTCTCCTTAAGATGTCTGAAGCAGAGGTCACATTGGGGGGGGGGTCCATACAAACTTAGATTTGGCGCCAGTTATGGCGGGCAGGGGTGCAGTCAGGACGCCACAGTTGGTATGAATCATTGTACATAGGCGACCATTCCCAAGAATGTGCAGAGTTCTGACTTGTACTTTGGAGGTGGCATTTTGCAAATAGCCTGGATTTTCTGGCTATCAGGTTTGATGCCGTCTTTTGAAACTATGTATCCCAAGAAGAGCAGCTGTTTGCAGAAGAACTGGCATTTGGAAAGCTTGGCTAGTAGCTTATGTTGTGCCAGGGTGGCAAAGACTGTCTTAAGTCCTTGTAGTGTTGTTCTAACAGGGGGCAGTAGACAATAATGTCATCCAGGTATACCAAAGCATGCTTGCCTATGTGAGGGGCAAACACCTTGTTCATGAAGGTCACAAAAGTGGATGAGGTGTTTGTCATACCAAAGTTAAGTACCACATACTTGTATAAACTGTATTTAGTGCAGAAGGCTGTTTTGGGTATATCTTCCTCCTTGATACAGATCTGGTTGTAGCCAGCGGTTAGGTTAAACTTGGAGAAGACTGTGGCGCCACCCAGGGCATTGAAGAGGTTGTCAATGAGTGATAGTGGGTAACAATTTTTGATAGTAACTTTGTTTAGGGCTTGGTAGTTTGTGACTAGGCGCAGGGTACCATCTCTCTTCACTACAAAGAATACAGCATCACCAAAAGGAGACTGTGAGGGGCAGATAAGTCCTTTCTCCAATGCCTCTTTGAGGTAAACACATATGGTGTTGTCTTTGTTTGGGGTAAGGCAGTAGATGGGTTGCGCCTTAGGTACAACTCCTTTGAGCTGGATGGGGTGTTGGATGTGTTTCTCTGGTGGCAGTCCAGGTAGAGCCTCTTTGAAGATTTCTGGATGATGGGCTACAATTTTGCAATCCTGAAGCATTGTGGTATTTTTGTGGTCCTTGAAGTGGGTGATCTTGTACTGGGAGGAGTCCCAGTCAATTGCCTTGAGGTTCTCCTTTTTGTTCAGGGTCTCCATGATGCGTACAAAGACATGGTCACACAGGAGCTGGTCTAATGTTTCAGGATCACTCCTGAAATAGCTCTGAATGAGGATCAAAGCAAAAAATAAGCACAGTCTAGTGCAAAAGGAGAGAACCGCAAAAATGCCACTGCTTCATTAAGCATGATGTCATGGTTGCATGGATGACATAATTCATGCAATTATATCTCAGCTGTTAATAATTAGATGTCAATGCCCAAATCCACATTCAAGAGCTCTTGACAGTGCCTACATGTTTATCTTAATGAATTAAGTCAGGTCAAAAAGGCCATTTGGGAGCAAAATTGAGCAAAAGTGTTCCCCTTGCATGAACTCCTGTTGTATGAAATGATGTCATCCACGCAAGTGTATCTCAGCAAAAAAAGGCAAAATGATTGATCAATCACTCATTTTAAAGCTCTTTGTATTTTGAGCATCATTTGATAATGAATAAGTACCCATCAAGAACCCATCTTTTGCATAAAACCCACAGAAACACAAGACCTTGTAACTAATGAACTTTCAGTTCATTAATGCCCAATCCACCCAAGGGAGGAACCAATTAGATAAGTTCCAGAATTTGGGGATAAAGATAGAGGGCAGGTCATGCAGCCCTGAACAATTCAGGAATAAAACCCAAACCTTGGCCATCAATCCTGGCACTAACCAATGGGAATCCGGGACCCAGTCCACACAGTTTGGGCCAGACTCTTGCCAAACCTTACTACCCAGTCTAAAATTAGAACTTGAGGAAGACTTAGGACCATTTCCCCTCTTGATAGTAATTCATTGGCCACAACCAGGAATGGGCAATCCAGACCCAGATAGTAGAAGAACAAAGGTTTGACTATATTCCAATTGCCTGATTTCAGTCTTTATCATCCAGAATTTGTGATTCTTCATTCCCTGCTTTCACTCCCACTTGCAAAACTTTTCACAGTGAGAGATACTATAAATAAACACCCTTTGAATACTTGATATATTAAGCTATCATTGAAGTTTAACCCAATCTTGCTATATATTTTCCTTCTTAATTATAGAAAGTAAGTTCTGCTGTGTTTTTACAGCTGGGCTTTACAAATGAGTCTGGGTAGATCTGGTGATTGACACCCTCTTGTTTGATGGTCATTACCAAGGTTGCCCAGTCTACATGAAGGTTGTTACCTTGCAACCATTCCAGTCCCAGCAAAATGTCAAACTTGAGAAAATTGATGACAGGACCTTGAATAATGGAATGTAGGTTCTCTAGCATGACAGAGAAGGGGGAAGTTTCCTGTGTCAAAGCAGTGGTGTTCATCAGCTAAAACCACATTTTTAATCTGCAAAGGATCAGTTATTAGCTTGAAATTTTCTACAAAGCTGCTGTTGACTAGGGTTCAATCTGCGCCCAAGTCTAGGAGTGCTGATCCTGTGTAACTGCAAAAGCAGAAAGGATAAGACATCAGTTTATTGGGATGTCTGGCAATGGTGTAGAGTACTAGGTCTTCTAAGGGCACCTGGATCATTGGGCATTGGTCCACATCCTTGGGTTGGTACTCATTGTTAGGCAAGTTGGGGGTTGCACAGGGAAAGCTTGGCTTGCTTAGTGCTCTTCCTGGGCTTTTCCCTTGTCTTCATTGTCCTGTGCGGCGGTGATACAGAAATGGGTACAGTTTGACTGGCTATTGCTTCCATTTTTATGTCCATTTGAACCTGAGGGCTTGTGGTTTGCATTGTTGTTATTCCCAGGGGCGGTCAATTGGAACACTCAGATGGATGAGAATCTTTGGGTTACTTTCTCTTTCCAGTTTGTGCCTTGTGAAGAGCATTGGACATTTGTTCTGCTTTATCTGCTTTGCAATACAGACTTTGTAAGTTAGTTACTTGATCCAGGTTTACATGTCTCATCACATGTGACTTGAGTGTGTCATAGTACATGAGGTGGGTTGCTGGAGTATCATAGGCCATATCAGAGGAATCACATAGTTAGAGTTCCTTGTAGATGCGGGTGATCTCCTTCACTATGCCAGTCTGGGTCAAGTTCTTTATTTGATGTATGATCATGAGCGCAGTGTTCTTAAGCAAAAAATTTACCAAGAAGTCTTGTTTGAAGGTATCCCAGTTCTTCTTGGTATGTTCTTTGTGCCACTTGTTGCACCAGGTGTCAGCATTGTGGGTCAGTCAGATGGAGATTTCTGCAATCCAGAAGAGTTGTGGGCATTCCATTTGGGACAGCTTGCTTTGGGCCAATTGAATCCATGCCACTGCATTTTGTTGTTGGCTTCAGAAAAAGGTTCCAAGGAAGTGCTTTGAAGTATCTGGGCTGCGTAGGCTAGCATGGTGCTTTCATCAGTTGCTCAATGAATGGTGGTGAGTGCTTGAAAGAACCCTTGTGCTGACAGGGCATTGAAGGCGGGAAGTGGGATCACTGTGTTCTGGTGGAGGACAAAGCCATCAGGTATCTTGGCACCAGGTGTGTACGGGTTCCAGTCTAGCAGAAGTCCAGACATGATTCTATCAAGGATTTGTTGGCCGCAGCAAGTACAGGCAACAGGCGTAATTTTGCAAGATAAGATAGGATGAAGAACCTATCTGTGCTACCAATGTTGTAACTGTGCTGTTTTAGCAGAGTTACAAGGGGAAAATATTTGGAAACTAGATAATAATCTTTATTAGATATGTGGATTATATAGACACTGTGAATCATGGATAGTAGAAACATGATAGTGTTGATCACACGGTGGGATGGTGAAGGGGGTGGCTTGATCCTTGTAATGAGTCAAGCGCCAAAACAAGGTATCCACCATAAGAGATCAGCTTCTGTTCATGTTGTTGGATTTGGAAATTTGAGTCAACTTCCTAACTTGGCTTTGAGTAGCTTGATAATTGGATTGCGGGTCATAAACCTGCTTACTCAGAACCTTGCTGGTAGGTCAAGCCTGCTGTTTTGATACCTGTGTGTCTGTCTGTTCCAGCCAGTCATCTCTCATTCAATAGAGAAATTGCCAAATTGGGAAACCAAAAAAGATAATTTCTCCAAGTCCCAATTTGGGGGGAAACTGATGCCCAAATTGGGAACTTGCCAATGCAAAAAGAGCTAACAAGGCCACCTGCAAAACTATTCATGCACCAAGTCCAGTAAATAAATCTGGTTGCATGAAGAAAGTATAATTTCCCTCATGCCAATTGTTGAAACAGCAGGCTAAACCTGCCAGCAAGTTTCCAAGTAAGCGGGTTTATGACCCGCAACCCAATTATCCATTCACCCAAAGCCAAGTTAGGAAGACAACTCAAATTAACAAATACAATAATATGAACAGAAGCTGATCCTTTCCAGTGGGTAACTTGTTTTGGAACTTGACTCATTACAAGGATCAAGCCACCCCCTTCACCATCCCACCGTGTGATCAACACTATCATGTCCCTGTTATCCACAGTTCACAATAACTATATAATTATTATCTCTCAATAAAGAATATTATCTAGTTTCTAAATATTTTCCCCCTTGTAACTCTGCTAAAACAGCAAAGTTACAACATTGGTAGCAGAAGTAGGTTTTCCATCCTACTTTATCCCCCAAAATTCTGCTTGTTGCCTGTACTTGCTGCGGTCAACAAATCCTTGATAGAATCATGTCTGGCCTCCTGCTAGACTGGACTCTGTACACTCCTGGTACAAAAATACAAGATAGCTTTGTCCTGTACCAAAACATGGTGATCCCTCCTTCTGCCTTCAATACCCTGTCTGCACAAGGGTTCTTTCAGGCTCCTTCTGCTATACCTTGTGCAACTGATGAGAATACTATGCCAGCCTACATTACCCAAAGGCATCAAAGCGCTGCCCTAGAACCTTTTGCAGGAGCCAATAACAATAATGCCGCAGCATGAATCCAGTCTGCCCAAAGCAAGCTGGCCCAAATAGAATGCCCACAACAATTTTAGATTGCAGAAATCTCCATTTGAATGACTCACAACACTGGTACCTGGTGCAACAAGGGGCACAAAGAACACACTGAGAAGAATTGAGTCACCTTTAAGTAAGACTTCTGGGCAAGATTTGTACTGAAGGACACCACACTTATGATCATCTGCCAAGTAAAGAGCTTGACCCAGACTGGTACAGTGAAGGAGCTCACCTGCGCCTACAAGGAACTCCAACTATGTGATTCCTCTGATATGGCCTATGATACTCCAGCAACCCACCTCATGTACTATGACACACTCAAGTCACATGTGATGAGACATGTAAACCTGGATCAAGTAACTAACTTACAAAGTCTGTATTGCAAAGCAGATAAAGCAGAACAAATGTCCAATGCTCTTCACAAGGCACAAACTGGAAAGAGAAAGTAACCCAAAGATTCTCATCCATCTGAGTGTTCCAATTGACCGCCCCTGGGAACAACAACAACAGTGCAAACCAAAAGCCCACAGGTGCAAATGGACATGGGAACAGGAACAACAGCCAATCAAACCTAACCCACTTTTGTGTCACTGCCACTCAAGACAGTCAAGACAAGGGAAAGGCTCAGGGAGAGCACTAAGCAAGCCAAGCTCTCCTCAGACCATTCCTGACTCACCCAACAATAAATACCAGCCTGAGGATGTGGATCAATGCCCAATGATTCAAGTACCCTAGTAAGACCTGGTACTGTACACCATTGCCAGACACCCAAATAAACTAATATCTTGCCCTGTCTGCTTTTTCAGTTACACAGGCTCATCACTCATGGACTTGGGTGAAGATTGAACCCTGGTCAACAGCAGCTTTGTAGATAAGTTCAAGTTATCCACTAATCCTTTGCAGATTAAAAACGTGGTTTTAGCTGATGAACACCACATTGTTGTGACACAGGAAACTGCCCCCTTCTCTGTCATGCTAGAGAACCTACATTCCATCATTCAAGGTCCTGTCATCAATTTTCCCAAGCTTGACATTGTACTGGGGGTGGCCTGGTTGTAAAAAAACAATCCCCATGTAGACTGGGCAACCTCCATACTGACCATCAAATGTGAAGGTTTCAACCACCAGATCTACCCCAACTCAGTGGACCAACTCCTGTGCAACCATGTCTTTGTGTGTATCACAGAGACCTTGGAAAAATAGGAGAACCTCAAGATGATTGACTGGGACTCCTGCCAGTACAAGATTATATATTTAAAGGGTCACCAGGACACCACCACACCTCAGGATTGTGAAATTGTAGCTTGTCACCCAGAAATCTTCAAGGAGGCTCTACCTGGGTTGCCACCAGAGAAACACATCCAACACTCCATTCAACTCAAAGAAGCGTACCTAAGGCGTGACCCATTTATTGACTTACCCCAAACAAGGACAACACCCTATGTGCTTACCTCAAGGAGGCATTGAAAAAAAGACTTATCCGCCCCTCACAGTCACCCTTTAGTGCTGCCGTATTCTTTGTAGCAAAGAAAGATGGTATCCTGCGCTTAGTCACAGACTACCAAGCTCTAAACAAAGTTACCATCAAGAATTGTTACCCACTACCACTCATTGACAACCTCTTTGATGCCCTGGGTGGCGCCACAGTCTTCTCCAAGATTGACCTGACTGCAGGCTATAACCAGATCCATATCAAGGAAGAGGATATTCCCAAAACATTCTTCCACACTAAATACAGCTTGTACAAGTGTGTGGTACCAAACTTTGGTATGACAAACGCCCCATCCACTTTTGTGACCTTCATGAACAAGGTTTTTGCTCCTCACATTGGCAAGCATGCCCTGGCATACCTGGACAACATCATTGTCTACAGCCCCTCAGTGAAACAGCATCACAAGGACCTAGAGGCAGTCTTTTCCACCCTAGCGCAACATAAGCATCTAGCCAAGCCCTCCAAGTGCCAGTTCTTCTGCAAGCAGCTACCCTTATTGGGACACAAAGTTTCAAAAGACGGCATCAAACCTGATAGCCAGAAAATCCAGACCATCTGTAAAATGCCACCCCCAAAGAACAAGTCAGAACTTTGCACATTCCTGGGAATGGTTGCCTATGTACAAAGATCCATACCTGACTGTGGCGTCCTGACTGCACCCATCTGCCATTACTGGTGCCAAATCCAAGTTTGTATGGACCCCCTAATGTGAATTTTTCTTCAGATGTCTTAAAGAGAAACTCACAACAACACCCATCCTATAATATTCTAAACGTGATGGAGAGTACCAAATGGAGACAGACACCTCTGATGCATCCATTGAGGGGGGTACTACAAATCAAAAACAACAAGGGCAACTTCCTACCTGTGGTGTCACAAGTGACAAACTCTTATTGACCATGCTTACTGGAAAACCTCAACTACAGGATTCAAACCCTGACACCCTGTGGGCTGCCCACAGATTCTCAGGCTTAAACCAGAGCAGGAATTGACTTTGGGAAACCCTCTGAAGCTTGATGAGTCAAAATCACCCCCATCATTACTCTCCACGTTAGAGGTCCCTGTTAACTCAAACAATCAGTGGGCTGGCATAGCTATAGAACCCAAAATATCTTGAGCCACCACAAAAAAGGAAATAAAGAAACTTCCTATAAAACACGGGCCACCCAGAGATGACTAACCCCACAACCCAACAAGGAAATTCAAGTATTCTCAGTTCAAACCAGCCAATGAATCAACTCCAACAATGGATGCCACCAAGGACTGGAAAAACCTGGTAAACGGTAACACCTGGGCCAAAGAAATTTGTAAAAGTTTACCCATGACAGATGGGCATAATTATATTCTGACCCACCAGGAAGTTGCTCATTGCCATTCTTGCAATAGTGTGACATGAACCTTTGGTTCAACCAGGTTATTCCATACTTGTTATTGGTTCTAATTTATTTACAGTCTACTTCCTGTGGGTCTGTACCTCACACCCATCTACCCCAAGAAACCGCAGACCAGCTGCCCAACCTTTATTGTCCACCAGGAGCTCCCTTTGGCCCAGTAAATTTCACCAAGTTCCCATCCAAACCTGCGTATTTGGAGTTTACCCTAGAGGAAATCCTAATCTATGACCCTGAGGCTAGAACTAGAGAGACAGAGATCAAATACAGAGAGGGCACCAAAGTCACCATACCTCCTCTGCTATTCTGCAACAAGTACAACTACCTGCCCACATATTTGGTTCCAATGACAACACCCCACACTTTGCGGCCCAACCACCCGCAAGAATCTGTTGCTGCCAATAAATCCACTTCCACCCAGATATTTGGAGTGATGTATATAACTCTTACCGGCATGATTGATTATATGGTGCCCGCAAGAAGACCTTGGGCAATCCTGGGCAAATTGTTATCTTATATTGTAAAGTTAGCCCCAATCCTGTGGTGGGCCCTCCCTGCTGGGCCCACAGGCCGTCTGCCTGAGAGTTCCCAGAAACCCCCTAATGGCTGGATCCCTGAAACATAGCCTATGAATCACGCAAGCTGACAGATGACAAGTGCTGGTATCCCATACATGACAAAGAGCTATTGGCAATTGTTCACTGCCTAGTCAAATGGTGTTGCTACCTAGAACAACAAGAAGAATTCACAGCCTTGACAGACCACAAGTCCCTCATCTACTTCAAGACTCAAGCAAATCTGTCCTGCCAACAAGCCTGCTGGATGGAGTTTCTGGAACGGTTTAATGTGCTCATACAATATAAGCCTGGCCCAGAACTTGCCATGGCTGATGTGCTGTCACGTCTATACGTCAGAGCCACAAGGGGTGAGAATGGGCTTGACCCAGACTGGCCTCTCCTGGTGCTTTTTACAAATGACAAAGGTTTTCCACTGGGTACTACAGATATAACAAAAGAAACTGTCATCAAAAATGAACAATTATTTGCCAATGTATATGGAACCCTATACTGCAAAATGTTCAAAGGAACAACCATCACATATATCCCTACTCACCAACAAGTTGATACCATCTTGTGTTACCACAGAGACCTGGGCCACACTAAAATTTGTAACCTGTATAAATTCCTGAAACACAAGGCCTGGTGGCCAACCTTATATCAAGACGTGCAGGAAGTCTTGGACCAGTGCAAAATATATGAAAAATTTGTAAGGAGTGAGACCCTTCCTAAATCAGTACTACCCATTTGCACGCAATTATCAAGCAAAGTGTGGGCCCTGGATATTTTGGGGCCTATTCCCGGGAAACATAATGATAAGAAATACATCATCACTACCATGAACTTTGCTACAAGATGGCTAGTAGCCCAAGAAGTAAAGGTACACACTGGCAATGACGTACAATAATTCATTGGAAAAGAGATAATCAGCAAGTTTGAAAAGCCAGAACTCCTGATAACCAATGGAGGGAAAGAATTGACCTCTGAAAACACCAACATATACCTTGCCAAAAACAGGATCAAACATACTGTGACAACACCATACCACCCACAGGCCAATGGATGTGTAGAGCAGCTTAATGGCAGCCTTGTGCAAGCCTTAGCCAAACTCACCTCCGGGAGACCTGAAGACTGGTATAAGCAGCTATCAACTGCACTACTTGTGTGCCAAACCCAAGTGAACAGATCCACCGGAAAAAGCCTTTTGAGTTGGTATACGGCACACAGCCAAATATCAGTCAAGTGATAAGGAGCGCCTTTTTGGGGAAGTCTCAAATATGGAATTAAGAAAGAAAAGAAGTATATTTTATTAGATAATACTTTAGACTTATATAGACTTGACTGTGGCAGGGATTTAATTGGATCAAACCTAGGGGTTGGTCATGTGCTAGATGGGTTCAAGCCACTGGATACTTGGACGGCCAGGTGATATTGCTTGGTTACCATTCTTGGTATGTTGAACAGTATATTTGAAGGGGACTAAATTGGGCAATGATTGGATGTTAAGTAGGTTGGCAGTAGCCAGAATGCTTGTACATCCAGACCCTTGACACCCTCCTCTTAAGGGGTTACTCTGGTGCATCAGGAGGGGGCTTTGTCTTAACGGCTGCCGCCTGATGCTCCTGGAGCTGTTTGCTAGTTGGAACCAGTCTGGTTGAGTGTTCTCCTTTACTGAGGCGGAGACAGGTTCTGTGGTATTTCTTGATAATTGGATTTTTGGAACTTTGGAATTTTACTAGGTAAGTGTTGTGCTCTGGTCTGTATTTGATGACTCTTCCTGGTCTCTGGTAACTGAGTCTAGTTTCTTTCTGTTGCCAGCTAGAATCCAGACAGGGGAGTTGATGGGAAGTGGTTCCTCTGTGGAGGTTACCTTTTGTGTCTTGAGCCTCTTCATTTCAGCTATTTTTGCTTTGAGGCGGATGTGTTGTAGGTTTGGTGCTTGCTCTGCTGTAGAAGGTTTCCCTGGGGGGATCTTTATATAGGGCTGTTTGCTGTGGGTGATTATTTCTGGTTTGTACCCGTAGGTTAACTCAAATGGTGAATAGCCTGTCCCTTGGTTGGTGCAAACTCAGGATACTAATAATGCATGTTTCACGTATAGTGGCCATGTGTCTTTGGCTTTGCCATCCATTATTTTCTCTAGGGTCCTGATAAGGCTGCTGTTTAGGCGTTCCACTCTACTGTTGGCCTGTGGCCTGTATGGAGAGGTTGTGGAGTGTTTAATGTTTTTGGACTTTAAGTTGTCATTTACTACGTGGCCTGATAACTCTGTTGCTCCATCAGTTATGATGTATTCTGGAGTGCCATAGTTGGCTATGATTGCTTTGTTAATGAAACAGTTGATGATTTCTGCTTTGTGGTCCTTTGTTGCCCAGCAGATGGGCCAGTGTGTGGCAAAGTCTATAGCTACAATTAAGAAACATTAGTTTTTCTTTGTTTCTGGGAAGGTCCCCACTATGTCTAGCCCCCAAACCTTAAATGGTTCAGGATCTGGTACTGAGTTGACCATTGGCTGAGGAGCCTTTGTACTGGTGTATTTCTTGCACACTGTGCGCTTTTTCAGAGCGTCAACTATATCCTGCTTGAGGTTAGGCCACCATAATATCTCTTTTAGTGTGAGTTATAGTGTCAGGAACCCACCAGCTTGGAAAAATACCACCCAAAAGGTGTATGGCCGCGGATGGATTCAACCCTGTGATTAAAGAACCAATTGGAATGGAGATCATCCCCATATGGAACAATTCTCCAATAAGATGGTATCAACCTAATAGGGGATTGAATCTTCCCAACATGAAGTAAGCTCCAAGATAACTTAGAAGGAAAACAGAAGCCAAGGGATGGAATAAGGAAGGAGTGGGTGGACTGGCCCCCATGACCTGTGGTTACTCTGTGATGTGGGGATTGTGTGACAATGGAGTGGTGGTGTACCATACGCCTGGTACCACTTGGTACCACAACTTTTCCAGGTAATTAGGGGAAGATGAACCAGAATCTGCTCTGGTTCCAAAAGATATGCTTGCAGTAAGGTACTGGACAAGGAGCAGCCAAATCAACCATTTATACCCAAATAGTCCCATTGGGATGACGTGGGTAGCATCATGGTGTTTGATTTCAGGACTGTAAGTCAGGCAAAAGAATAAATCAAATAGGTAAGGAAATTGACTTTATTGATTGAACAAGTAAAAGATAATAATTTACCAACATTATATAGCATGAATGCTAAATGATAGTCTGGAGATAAAAATAAAGGAGGCCAATCAGTTGGAGATGAATTTGGGGAAATTTGGAGAAAACTGGAGATCTTAAGCAGTTGGAGATTAAGCTAGAATTATTTGCATTATTGATCAAATTAAACTGACCTCAAACACATTAAAACATTAAACACTTAATAAATTTGCCTTTCAGGCAGAAATAACACAGGAGAACCCCAAAATACCCCCAGTGTTAACTGGGAAAGGAGCACAAGGGCCAACAATAGAAACAGAGGCCAAAAGAGAAGTTAGAGCAAGAGCAAGGTCAAATTGGTTGTCAGCGTCATCAAGGTCCTTAAAAGAATCTGATGAAAGGATCAGCGTAGCTTCTGATTGGCTGGATTTGTTAATTGAAGTTAGCAATTTGCTTTTATCTAAACTAACATTTTCATCAATTCAAAAGTTGAGACAAACAGCGGGAGACCCGGGTTTGAAACCTGGTGTTGAATTTCCTATATCCAGAGCTATATTGAAATCAACAATTTCAGGTAAAATAGAGCAGTAGCTACTAACTAACCCAACCATTTTAGGAGACCAAATTAACCCCAGAGAAGGGGTTATCTCTGCTGATGTCTCAAGAGGTAAATTGTTGTCAGTAGGGTCTGAAAGAGCATTCCTGACATATAGGTTGTTGGCCTTTTTATGGCCTAGCAGGCGGCGATGTCTTAGTATGGTGTTAACTCTTTGTGCAAGTGAGATGTACTGGATATGTTTGCCATTAATAATTTAGCATACTGTGCCATTTGATACATGGAAGTACTTTTTGATTCTTACTAATGTGTTGTGGGTCAGTTGATGTGTTGAGGGGTCTTTCCCTTTGGTTTTATACTCAGTGTTGTACAGGTTTGGCCAGTCAGGGTCCAGGTGGTCAGGGTGATCCTCTCTAGGCTGACATAATCTAGAGAGAGCATTGACCGTGACCAGCCCTTCCCCCTTTTTGTACTGGGTGTCCAGGTTAAGCTGTTCCAGCAAGGACATCCATTTGGCTTGCTGTTGTGCGAGTGTGTTCTGAGTTTTAAAATAGATTAAGGATTTATGATCAGTTAGTACTTGGACGTTTAAATGTCCTTCTAAGTAACATCTCCATTTCTTGTAAGCGTGGTATATTGCTAGCAATTCATTATAGTGTATTGGGTATCTTTGCTCAGTATTAGTTAGTTTTCTGCTTTTGTAATATACTGGCAGGAAGCCTTGCTGCCCTGGCTGGCAGATGAGCAGGACTGCGCCAATGGCAGTGTTACTGGCATCTGACTCAAGCTTGTAGCACCCATTATTGTTAGGATATTGCAAGATTGGTGCTTCAATCAGAGCTTGTTTTAATAAATTCAAATTCTTGTCACATTCTGGAGTCCAGATGAATTTCTTTTTGGCATTACCCTTGGTTAAGTCATTGATTGGTGCGGTTAGTTTTCTGCAGTCTTTGATGTATTTCCTTAGGTAAGCTACCATGCTGAGAAAGCATCTAACTTGTTTAACAGAGGTAGGGCGTTGCATGTTATTTATGGCTTTTATTTTGTCTGGATATGCTTTTATACCACCATCAGAGATAATGTGGCCCAAGAACAGGAGTTCCTTTTCCATAAATTGGCACTTACTTGGTTTTGAGTAAAGTTTGTGCTTTGCAAGTTGATTGAGTGTCTTGCGGACATGCGTGAGGTGTTCCTCTTTGGTTTTTGAGAATATGATGATGTTTTCAAGGTAGCATAATGTATTTGAGAGACCTTTTAGTGCTTGGTTCATCATGGTGACAAACGTTGCGGGAGCGTTGGTCATTCCAAAGTTCATTACTCTACATTTAAAGGATCCAAATTGTGTATGGAATGTAGTTTTTGGTATGTCCTTTTCCTTTAATTCAACTTGGTTGTAACCTGAGGTGAGGTCAATTTTGGAGAAAAATTTAGCACCTTAGAGTCTTTCAAACAGATCCTCTATAAGTGGAAGAGGGTATTTATTCTTTACTGTGCTTACACTGAGAGCTCTATAGTCAGTTACTAGACGTAGAGTGCCTTTCTTTTTCTTTACAAAGAATACTGCTGCCCCCCATGGGGACTCAGAAGGGTGGATGAAGCCTTTAGCTAAGTTGTCCTCAATGTGTGTTTTGAGGGTTTGGGTCTCCATGGGAGAGAGTCTGTAGAGGGGGGCAGGTTTGGGCATGGCTTTGGTCAAGTTGATGCCGTGTTTGACCTCCCGTTTGGGGGGTAACTTGGTGAGTTTCTCTTTGAATACACGAGTGTATTCATTTAGGAGTGCTGCAAGTTCTGGGCATTGGATCTTTTGTGTTTGTGTGTTATTGAATTCAGTGTACCTCATTATATGGAGGGTACTATTTTTGGTTAGATGTTCTGAGTCATCTTGGTTTATGACCTGGACAAATACTGTGTCTCTTAAAATGAGGTCATTTGGTTCTTTGATGATGTTAAAATTGACTCTGTTGCGTTTGATGATCATGGTTTTTGTTTTCCAAAATACACTGGGGTTCACTTGGGTGAACCAGTCCATGCCTGCTACAATGCCGTAGTTTATGTTGTTCATGATAAGTCCTTTGATGGACGTTTGTATGCCTGGGAGATCAATTCTGAAGGGAGTTGTTTTGCCTTTGAGTAGAACCTTTGATTTATCTGCCATTCTGGCGTACTTGAAATTGGATTTGACAACTAGTATTTTGTACTTGGTTACAAAAGGTTTGATAACAATAGTGTGTTGTGCACCAGAGTCAAATAAAATTTTATGTGTATGTGATTTGTAAGTGCATGGGTAGACAAGAAGTTGTGAGTGATTTTTAATTTTTAAGTTCATAAAAATGGGAGCACTGCGAGACACGGGGAATGCAAGTAGCAAAGTTTGTGCCTTGGTACAGTTTCTTGTCAAGTTGGGGAGAGACAGGGGTACTTAAGCCTGTTCCCCCTCCTCTTTTCCCTGTTCCTCTGTTTCAAGACCTTCAAGGTCAGAGAATGTGGGGTCAGATTCATAGTGAGTTGCTACTTCAGTGTTGTTAACTTTGGTGGTGTCCTCTTTCTTGGGACGGGAGCAGTTTGCGCTTTGGCTGTGATTGCCATTGTTGCAATTGGAGTTGCTGTTGCTATGATTGGTGTTCTGGCGTTTATTGTCATTGGAGTTTTCTCTGCCATTGCTGTTTGAGAAGTGATTTCCGTTGCATGCAGCATATTCCATGTTTGCGCGTTTTTCAGCGTGCTTGGCTTCTGCAATGAGCACAGGAATGGAGGTATTTGCTTCTGGGTGAATGAGGGCAGCAACAGAGGGTTTCATTCTGTTGATGGATGATGCTCTGGTGTGTATGTTGTCAGCTTGTGCTGGGTTTTAGATTTTGCAACGTATTTCCTCAAATTTGTTGGCGTAAGCTGCAATAGTGGTCTTTTGAGGAAGATCACCAAGCTGTATTGCAATGTCTTGGAGAGATTCAGTGACGCGGAAATTGTGGGTGATGTTGGCTTTGAATTCTTCCCAGTTGTCAAGCTGGTCGTTGGTTTGTGAGCTAACCCAGGTGGCAAATCAGTTAGCTGTGGCCTCGTATAGGCGCTTACTGGCTTCCTGGACCCATTTTTTGTGGGGGATGCGGCTGGCGCAGAGTTTGGCAGCTGTGTGGTCTAGCCAGTTGATGATGTTTTCTTTGTTTTTACCAAAGAGCTTGTCAATACCAATGTACTTGGTGTTGGTAACTTAACCTGTGATAGGTGGTTGTGCGTTTGTTTGTGGTTGTAGAGAGCAACTGTATTGAATTATTTTGGTGCATGCTTTGGGCATGACCAGACCTTTGAATACAGTTCATCCACTGGGAATATCTTCATTCATGTCTTGGGCGTGGAAGTACGTTTTCCAGGTATCTTGGGATGTGGCCTAGTTGAGTACGTGGGCAAAGGTGGGCAGGTTCTGCTCAGTCATTTTCTCTTTCATTGGCATGGTCAAAATCCGTAGTGCTACCAGTGATAAGGAGCGCCTTTTTGGGGAAGCTTCAAATATGGAATTAAGAAAGAAAATAGGTATATTTTATTAGATAATACTTTAGACTTATATAGACTTGGCTGTGGCAGGGATTTAGTTAGATCAAACCTAGGGGTTGGTCATGTGCAAGATGGGTTCAAGCCACTGGATACTTGAACAGTCAGGTGATATTGCTTGGTTACCATTCTTGATATGTTGAACAGTATATTGGAAGGGGACCAAATTGGGTAATGGCTGGATGTTAAGTAGGTTGGCAGTAGCCAGAATGCTTGTACATCCAGACCCTTGACACAAGCATTAACAGGACCCAAACTGGAAATTCCAAGTAAAGTCCTCCTGCATTTGGACCCTCAAATTATAGAGGCCAACAGCAAGCAAACATAAAAAGAAAATAAATGTCTGCAAAAAGTTTTTGCTCCTATCCAAGATAGACATGAAGTTGGGACAAAGTTTGGGTCATGAATGTTGATAAAAGCAAACTACAACCCAAGAAAGTAGGTCCAGCAATCATTCTAAAGGTAAACAAAAATAACACCTACCTCATGCAAGGACTTGGGAAGCACAAACAAGACAAAATCCTTCACCATGATTTCCTGAGACCCTGCAAGATAAGACAAAAACAATGAGAGACCATGCTACCTGCCACCAAACAACAGTTAGTCCAGTATAAAGTCTGGGCTCCCGACAACCTCCCTGACAACCTGCCCCCAGAAGAGGCTGACCCTTAGCCGGGGGGGGGTGTCAAAACAGCAGGCTTGACCCACCAACAAGGTTCCAAGTAAGTGGGTTTGTGACCCACAATCCAATTATCCAGCCACTCAAAGCCAAGTTAGGAAGTCAACTCAAATTTCTAAATCCAACAACATGAACAGAAGCTGATCTCTTACGGTGGATACCTTGTTTTGGCGCTTTACTCATTACAAGGATCAAGCCACCCCTTCACCATCCCACCGTGTGATCAACACTATCATGTTCCTGTTATCCACGGTTCACAATAACTATATACTTATTATCTCTCAATAAAGAATATTATATAGTTTCTAAATATTTTCCCCTTGTAACTCTGCTAAAACAGCACAGTTACAACACAATGCAAGTTGGACTTTGGCCAATTATTTTCACTTGATAACCAACAATGCCATCCAGAAAAGAGAATCTCAGGTAATACCAAGTATCTTGGGTTTTCAATTCAATGCTTCACAATATTCCTGTCACACAAAGGTAAGGCTATATAAAAAAGATAAAATTATTAGTGATAGTTGTGCTATGATTGAGTGAAATTATCCTCAATAGTTATCACATAAAACATTCAAAAGACTTTACCACTATAAAAAGGCATACACTAAGCTTTGTCTTCCCTTTTTTCATGAGCCAGAAGATGAACTATCTTATCTTCTCTGCTGTTATCACAGCCTGCCTAGGAATTAGCATCACCAGATCACTTTTAAAACATATGAATCTTTTTATGAACCTATCAAAGAGTATTACTAAGAGAAGTCAGCACAACTAAACTTCTCACAAATTTACTCCTGGCCCACATCAGGTTTGCCTCACTCTACTATATTCATAGCTGTATATACTCAACAGTACTATATACTTATATACTTTGCTGGTAATTTTAGACAATTTAACGTACATGTCAAGGTTTTCTGTTGGGTATTGATGATATACTCAATTGTCACCTTTCTTACAAGGTTCCAAATGTTGATCTTGGCACCTTATCTTGCTAAAATACTTTCTCACATGTTGGGTGTTTACAGAAATTAGCTCATATTTATATAAAAAAAGTTGAAATTTATCATATGACTGAGAAAATTTGTTCTTAACTAAACTAATTTTGTTTATCTCAACAGATTTTAAAACTACTGTAAGATTGCCAGAAAAAACAGTGCTGAAAAGAAAGTGAGTACTAGTAATATGGATCATATAAAGCCCCATGACTGTCATATTCTACATGTAGACTATGTGGCTTGCCTTTTTACTATATAACATGCTTTTTTTATATCAAATAAATATATTATTTCCTTCTTCAATTTTCCCTTATGTTGTATTTTATATTCTTAGAAGTATATTTATGACACTGTTATTTTATTTTCAATCTTTTGGCTCCTCTTCTATCATCTTTCCCATTTAATAAGCCAAAATAGGGTCAGCTGCAATTTTCTATAAATCTTATCAAAGATATTTTCACTTGTATTAAAAACTGCACTTATAATACATTTAAGGTTTTATTAATGATTTAGCAATTTCTTAGCTTGGCTTAAATAACTATTTTTAATAATTTAATCTTGGGATAATTTTTTTGAATATTTTAAGAGAAAATGTTACCAAGTTATAAAATATATGATCTGTCACTTTGGTATAATCATAAAATTAGTGGCCCATTTGTTGAAATTTATTGATTTCTTGTGCTTACATGTAGCTTTGGAAATCGTGGCTTTTCTAGGGAATCTGCCTTTGACATGCCATTCCAACCCTTTGCCAGGAGACAGAGCAACGAAGCTTGGGACACAAATGAGCCTTGGCTACCAAAAGTGGGCTCGGCTATTGATCTCACTATTGCGACAAGGAAAACTATAAAATAATTTTTGGTTCCTTTTTATATCCCAAATACAAGCAATTGCCCAAGTGCCGCATTGATATTATGACTATTACAAGAGATATCCCTGCGCTTGTCGAAAATCTTATTTCCAAGTTGAAGCGGAGGTAAGCTTGACGTTTACAGAATCTCTAATAAAACTGCCTTTTTTGCTTTGAAGCATTTTTATATAGTTTTAGTTTAATTTTATCTTTTTACCTTTTTAAACCTTTTATGAAAATCCGACCGAACCAGAACTTTTCATCTGTTTCAAGGAGTTTTTAGTATATATCAAGCCTAAAGTTTTTTTCTTAAACAAAAATAAAATACCACCCTAACTTCTTCAAAAGACAAGTTATCGGCTCTTGGAGTGTTTCAACAGAAACTTTACTAGTTTTACGTCAAGTGATTTCAGTTTCCAAGTGGAATAATGTTCGTGCTCTTCTGGATGACATAGCTCACATTGGGCATCGTTTAGTAACAGCTCAGCCTCAAGGTATTATGTTTATGTCAAGGCACTATCCTATGATTTTTTCTTTCACTGAATTATTACCCTTTTTGCCAAGACGACTTTTACTAGCATCATATTGACCTGTTTTAGAATTGGCGGTTGGAAATATTGTTCGGCGCGTACTTCACATGATCCGCGAAGAATATAAAGTACACTTAAAAGAATTAGAAGAGGACAAAGATGGCCAGAATGGGACTGATAGTGACCCGTCGACTTGTGACGAAGCCTCGCTACGGGTCGGGACTACTACCTCTGCACCAACTGTTGCTTCAATGTTTACTCTTATGGGTGGAATTGATTTTACTGAGGAGGCAATGGATTATTCTCGCTCGGTTTACAATATCCTTTTATTTCTTTTTGTTTTAAATCATACACTTTTTCCTTAACCACTATAAACCTTTCAAGCCTACGGTTATCCAAGAAATCACTGAAATGATCGATGAACTTGTAAACATATATTCTAATATTGCCGGGCACGCCCTTGAACAAATCAATTCTAGGTAAAGTGCTGGCACATAAATGAATCTTGTAACTTAAATTCCTTTGAAGTGAGATAATTATGACTAGTGGAAAATCTCGAACTGTGATAGAGTTCCTCAAAGCTGCAGCAAGAGAACGGCAATTTCAAGTTATTGTAGTTGACAGCTCCTCCAAAAAGGAGACTCTTGATCTAGCCAAGGGTTTGGTAGCTGTGGGAATAACGACAACTATTGTGCCTCATGCTGCCATCTTTGCCATCATGTCGAAGGTGAACAAAGTCATTTTAGGAACTCATGCAGGTATGATATTTTTGTTTGCAAGAAAGCCAAGCTACAGTTCTTTAATCTTTAACAGTAATGGCCAATGGTGGTTTGATTGCTGTGAGTGGAACTCAATCAATTGCTGCTGCTGCACATTATCATTCCACCCCTGTAGTTGTCCTTACTGGGCTATATAAACTTTCTCCTCTTTTCCCAATGGATCACGAGCTTCTGAATATTTGTGTTTCTCCATCAACAGTCACCAACTATGCCGACGGTAAGATGCCCTTAATCACATTCCTTATACTTTTAGGGGATATTGTTGAGCATGTGGAAGTGGTTGCACCCTACTTTGACTATGTTGCTCCTGAACTTGTTAGCCTTTTTATAACCAATGTGTAAGTATATTCCTTTAGATTCTACATTTTAGAGCTTGCTTTGCTGACCTTCCTCTGTAGTGGTGGACATCCTCCATCCTATTTGTATCGTCTCATTACTGAAAACTATGACCCAATAGACAGTCATTTAGAACACACACCCCACCCCACTCTGTGATATCCACCAATAAATCTTTATTGTGTGTGACCTTTGCTTCTCTCAATTAAGCAGTGGTTATCTCCTCAGGACTTCTTCAGTTGTTACGGAGGCTTTTACAATGTTTTTTTAGAAAAACCTACCTTTTTAATGTCTAATTGAGGCCAACGATGGTAAGTGTCATGCCTAGACGATAGGTAAGTTTTGCTAGTGGATACCACCACAGGAGGTGTTGTTAGACACTTGGCAGTGTCTCACAGCTTCCCTATCTGCAACAGTATCATTTAAAAGTAAAATAATAAAAGGTTGTACTTAAAGTTGCCCTGTTTAATTAAAAGGTAAGAGATTTAATTCTTTTTAAATTTACTGATAATAATTAGAGCACAAGACAGCATCACCGGTTTGATTGGTCAATTTTTAGGTCTGAACCTGGCTGACGACAGCTGATGATGCTATCTGTTGCACCTAACATCATTGGTATAAAGGATGTGACTAGCTTATATGATTAGTAATTCTTAAAGATGGAAGATTAGATAAAAGTTAATGAACAAGGTAAGCCATCACTAAATACAACACTAATTTTTCATTTCAAACTACCTCAGATTCACTTTAAACAAAAAATAAGCTTCTAAATATACTAATACTAACTATTTTGTTCATAAAAGATCAAAAATATTAAAGGTAGACTTAGTTTAAAATTTTTGAAGTTTATTTATATAAAAAAAGATAGCAATTTTTTTTTTTAAAAATCTAACTTATTTCAACTTTAAAACAGCTGAATTTCAGGTAATCATTCTCTTAAACCCACTAACCTCTCTTTCTCTTTTAGACAAACTTGGTCCACAGCAAATCTTGAGGTAAGTAAGTCATTTTTTCACTAATTTACCAACCTAGATTAAAAAGCTCAAATTTTTGCTCTGAAGCAGATCATAGTTTTTAAGTTTTACTGGCTTAAGATTTTTAAAATTCACTAACTTTAATCTAGTAGCATATCTTAGCTTAAGTAAGTTTATTTTGTTAATTAACTAACTTAAATTTAAAAGTCATAGTCTTATCCTAAAGCCAATCTTGGGTTAAGTAAGTATATTTTTACTATTTTACTAATCTAATTTTTAAAAAGAGAGACATAGTTTTGCTCCTGCACAGAGCTTTGATTGAAAAAGTTATTTTTAATTTAATTAAGTTACTAATCTTTTTAAAGTTTCATATCAAGACATTTACAGAGCAGAGTTTTATAACAATCTTACAGATTATTATGTATGTACTGATATAGTTGACCTACATAAAATAGTTAGTCACTACACAGTTCTCTCCTCTTCTCATATTGGCTCTCAGTGCCACATGCAACAGCTTTCTCAGAATGTGATGTGCATTGTCTATCACCTTGAAAAGCTAACTCTGTTCATCACATTTACAGCCAATAGTAATTGGTAAGAGATTAGATAAGAGCTTGGCCCCTGTGAGTCATCTATGAACCAACCCAATATTGTTGTCTGATTGTTACATATTAAGATCAAGAAGTTAATCTGAGATATGCAGTATGAAATCTTTAGTATCTATCTGAGGCACTTTTGTGTCATGAAATATCAAAAGTGAGGTCTATCTTGTATGCACTGTATCCTGTTTCTCCACTCCACAAACAATTTTTCATTCAGCCTCAGAACGTTGACTAATTAATTTGAGCAGAAATTTCTACCATGGCTGTTTTCCCTTATCACAACAAGCTCAGACAATTTGGTATTAAGCTATATAATTCACACTTCATGTGATTAAAATTAAAATGCATCCTGCATGCATAGTTTTCTGACTGGCCTTTGCTGCTTAAAGTACTTCCCAAAGCAGTTTCAAAATAAGACAATCTTATCTGCTAATGTGTATCCAGACTATAAATGTCACATCCTCCAGAATGCAATTAGATCAGATACTGTGATAAGATGCAATAACATTGCTGTCAACAACTGCTGGATTGTCAGTACTTATTTACCCTTATCTAAAAGTATAAGGCACACATAAATGTTAAAGCCTGCATAAATCTCTGTATAATCAAGTACATTTTAGAGTATATCTTAAAGAGAGAAACATGTATATAGCAACAATTGAGGATCAGACATCTTTGGCTGATATTGTGCGCCAACATTCAGATGTTGTCAATAACAAGGTTTGTCAGCATTTCCATAGTTAATACATTGTCCTGCCAAAGGTTGTCTGGGAGCTGATGAAGTTCTCTCATCATTCAATCTATCCTTCTATCATTCACTTGGTTGTTTATGCTGAGAACTAACAGATAGTTTATTTCTCTTTTAGTGATAATGTCTTCTGTCAAGTAAAAAATTCTCTCAGAACAATCCTTATAGACTAGATGCTTGATAATACTAAGAATAAAAATAGTTGTCATCTTCTATACTCAGACTTTCCTCAGCATTATACTTGGCATGCTGCCACTTGAACATGTAGAAAGCGTCAGCAACACACGCAGTTTGGCAGATGTATAATGTTAGCCCAAATCAAGGCAAGAGTTTCTTTATACATCTTTTTTAACTATTTAAAGTGGGTGTACAAGCTTTGCAGACCTAAGGAGTGTGGGTAAAAAATTATAAAGTAGTACATATCTTATCAATCACCTGGCATGTGGGGCTTTAGGTCTGCGTCGCAATGATGAGTACTGGAGAAATGCCTTTCAGGAGGCTGCTGAAACTCACTCTGGCCACAGACAAAGTGTTGCAGATTCTGAATAGATTAGACATTAAGTCGTCCACTTAGGAATTAAGTGATGTAATAATCATATGATTGCTTTATCTCAACTTAGTTTAATAAAGTTAACTATATTAAAAACACTCTAAAAACAGGTGTTCAAAGCACTTTTCAAATGCGCTTCATGTGCAGGCTTTACTTTTAAGGTTATAAATAAAACAATGTAGATATTACCACTTGCCTCCATAAGGAAAGCTGCATGAAACTGGTTGTTCTCTTGCGCAGAACTTTTTACTGTGTCTTTTTACACTCCCCTGCTTTAGAAAAGTTCTTTTGTCTGTGCCTACTTTCCCCTGGTAGAAATTTTCCTACCTCCTACTATACAGCTGCAGCACCATCATAATAAATACCAGTTTTGTCATTATACTCTTATATTCTTCTGTCCTATCAAAGACTTCTATTATACCATCTATAGGTATAGTACTAAAAGTTAGAATCCTGACTAATTGTTTGTAGAAAATATCACCCTTTACTGCTATAAGTACGACATAGAGGCTTCTATTTGTTCAGGGCCCCACCTCTGGAGACATTACTAATAATTTGAGGATTTATAATGAGTTTAGAAAAGATTTTGCAATAACCTAAAACACTGGCTGCAGTTTCTAATTATTCCAAAGGGTCTTCAAGTTCTCCATCTTAATTATGGGCTTATAAAATGCCTGTAAGCTTCAAAAGTTTGGTCAAAGCTTAGAAGCTTACCATCTTCCTAACTATAATTAAGGATAAAAAAATCCCAGAAACCCAGTTCAAGATTTCAATCCCCCAGTTGAACTGCCTCAAGCTCACCCAGATTGTCTTAATGCAGATCAACAGGCAGCTTTTACCAGAATTACTGAGTAGATTACCTGGAATCCTACTCACGCACACTTCTTCTTTTAAGGCTCTGATAGTACTGGAAAAACATTTTTCTTTCAAGCTCTTGCAGCTCACTACCAAAATCAGGTATGCATGTCATCTGCGTTGCTTTAACTAGCTTAGCTACCAGCTTTCTGCTCATGAGACAAACTGCTCATTCAACTTTCAAGGTGCCTCTTAACCTAGACAAGAACTTAATTTGCAACATTTCTGTCCAAACTCAGCTAGCTGCTTAATTTTGCTAGACAAGCTTGATTATATGAGATGAAGCTCCCATGCAGCATAAGAACGTTGTTATGGCTATTGCACAAACCCTCAAAGTTATTTGCATAACTAAGCTTTTTTGGTGAGATCCCAGTAGTTTTTAAAGGTGACTTTAAGCAGACACTTCCAGTGATCTGACATCGTGGTCATGCACAGCAGGTTGAAGCTTGCATTCAGCAGTCTAGGATTTGGCCCCAGCTTTAGATTTTGTTTCTGAACCAGAACATTTGTTTGCATCAGACTAAAGAGAATAAAGCTTATGCCCAGTACTTGGATAACTTTTTCTTTGATCAAACTCTCTTTAAATCAGTTTAATTACCCTCCACTATTATTAAAGTTGCCAGATCTGAGCAGCTGAACCAGGCCATCTATCCTCCTGAACAACTTTGAGCCCTAACCTCTAATAATGTGGCTGTATTATTTAAAAGTTGTGCCATCTTAACTGTCACCAACCACCAAGTTGTTGTGTTTAACTCTAGAATCCTTGACGCTTGCCCTGGGGCATCACATGTCTATAATGCTGATAATTGTGCTAACCCAGAAGAAAGAGATGATGCTAATTTAGTTACTGCTGAGGTTATGCAGACTCTTAATTGCAGCAGCTTACCCCTATTTTACCTCACTCTGAAAGTAGGCGCTCCAGTGATAATTCTTCAGAATATTTATGCCACTGAAGGTCTATGCAATGATACAATAACTATAGTCACAAATTTTTTCCAAAATACAATCTGTGTAACAGTTACTTCAAAATTCTATAATAGCATATTTTACATCATTTCTTGCTTGACAATGATTAAAAAGCAGGAGTTTTATTTTATCTTGCAGTGCTGGCAATTTTTTATTTGTCTAAGCTTTTCAATGACAATTAATAAGTTTTAGAGCCAGTTTCTAAATAATTTAGGGCTAGATTTTACCCATGACTTCTTCATACATGGTCAGCTATATGTTGCACTTTTTTGCACTACTAATGTTCAGAAAGTAGTAGCTTTGCTTGACTCTAATCATAATCAGGGGCAGACTAAAAATGTTGTCTAATAAAAAGCTTTGCTTTATCCTGAACATCATTGTTAATAAAGAGCTTAAATTGTTTTTGACTGTCTAACTTTAAATAAAAAGGTTATTTAACTGCACTATTTTTATTTTAATTTTATTATAAGCCTATTTTAAGCAAGAAAATTAAAGCCAGATTCAAACAGTCTGTCTAAAAAAACCAAATTATGAGCACTGTGAATTATTTGTTTGCTTTTGAAAGTCTGCTACTCTATATATATGGTCAGCATGTATTTAAAAACGCCTCATATAATAATATACTAAAAACATGTTTATTCAATCATAATAAAAGCATGTTCTAAGCAAAAAATTTGGAGTTAGATTCAGGCAGACTTTCTAAAAAAGTGAATCATGAACAAAATAATTGATTTGTTTGCTTTTGACAGTCTTCTGATAAGTAAAAGTTTGTTTTACTCTACCTATAGAGTTCTCTAGGAATTTGACTTGTTTAAGCAAAGTACTAATTTTAAGCCTATCAAATATATTATTTTGTTCTTTAGAAAAAATATCTCAGCTAATTTTCTGCAAATTTAAGCCCAAAAAATAACCCATAAAGTCATTGAGAAAGCTAAATAAACATCAGCCAAAAATTGAGAGTTTTAATTTGATTTTTAACTTAAAATGAATTGTTTTAATCTTAATACAAATTATCAATAATTCAATCGAGTAAATCATCTAAAAGCCAGAAGAAAGTGATAATTAACTTGGGATTTCATTTAATCAATGTTGTAAAAGAGAATAATAAGCTGTAAATAAATTGTCTGATTAAACTATTTTTTTAACTCTGACTTTCTTGACTTGTGATTTTTATGGTAATTGACTGATAATTAGTTAATAAAGTATGAGAATTGAGTAAATAAGATACAAAGTAAAGACTTCATCTTTTTGAATCCTAATACACTAGTTTTAAAACCTGTTGAGATAAATAAAATGGTTCAGTTCAGAGCAAATGGTAAAGTCACATAACAAATTCAACTTTTTTGATAGAAATATAAGCTAATTTCACAGAAAATGTGCACTAATTGACAAAAATGTCCAGATTCACAATGAATTATATAAACTGAAAACAAATAAATAGTTATTTAACAACAAATATACCAAACACCAAAACAAATGAGTTTCAGTTGCAAAACAAAACTACTATGATTTTTAAAAACAAAATGAACTCATTTTATAAAGTAAAAACTCAATCCAACAGCAAACCTCAATAGCAACCAAAACAAACAACAAAAATATCAAATATTCTTGCAAATGAACCAATAATAGATCAGTATTTGGATTGGGGAAGCCAAGAGTCAATAAAAATGACAATAATAAGAATAATATATTGTTTATTGGGGAATAATATAATTAATATATCATATTGGAAAGCCACAAGGCTACCAGGCGGTGGCACCGTGATGTGTTTCATGTAATGTTCTGGCTGGAAATAACTTGAGAGAGATCAGTGTGTCAAATTGGCAACACATCTAATTAGGAGATAGTGCCTGTAATTTGACATTGTGCTCAGACTGATTTATAGTGTCAGCTGCTTTATGGGGCAACTCTTTGAGCTTTTTCTGTGAATTGTGAGATATGTTAGCGGGCAAGGAAGTAATCTTAGTTGCAACAATATTAAAACAAATCAATGAATTAATTCTACTTTTACCAGTTTGTTCTAATTAAGATAAACAATCTAGAACAAAAAATAGAGCTAAATGTTTTGAGTCTCTGTTTTTGGATTAAAATTATCAAAAAAATCAACTTTATTAATCTAAATGGCTAAAGGTGCACATTTAAGACCAAAAAATAATTAATATATAAACTTCAAAAATTAATGTGAAATATATGATAGTTACTAAAAGCTTTTATGATACTATATATATAGATAAATAAAAAATAATAAATAAATTATAAAGTTAGAATAATTAAATTTTATTTTTTTATTTTAAATTTATACTAAAATAGACACATCACAACAACAGAGTCAAGGAGCTAAAGAAGTATGCAGTGGACGTGAAACCCCTGAAGATCAAATAACAGAGTGACTGTAGTCCAGAAAGTAGAAGATGAGAGTATTTCTGAGTCATGCAGTGAGCCCAAGCTACACAAACACAGCAACAAACCCAGGACATTCAGACTAGCAGAACAGGCAGCATCAACCCTAAAGTTTCAAAGATTTCTATAAAAGCCATTAAAGTTGTCACTACCAGAAAATTAAACAACATCCCTACTGAGAGAGCGTCCTTAATAACAACCCTGTGTACACCAATATTATATTTTATCAGTTTTATAGAGAGTGTAAATCCTGTTTTGGATATCACTTACAGTAGTTTTAAAAGCTATGGCAACAAGCAAAAATACTTCAGATTTAAACAAAATGATTTCAGATTTAAACAAAATCCAAGTTGTGCGAGATTCAGGATTCAATTTATTTAAATATTTTTGGTTAATAAATGAACTGTCAAACCAAAAATAAAATTTCACTAACCCATTATACAAAATTAAAGCAAACATCAAGTAGTGTAGTTCAAACCACAAACAAAATGAACTGATACAACAAGTGAAATGGATGGATGCTGTTCCAGAGTATATTATAATCCAATCAGGATTCATATGAGGCACCAGCAGAAGAACTAAAACAAAACAAAACTTGAGCAATCTGGAAGCAAGATTACACAAGGACTAAATGAAATGAACTCACACAAAATGTGTAGTATGAGCAGCCTAAAATAGAAGAATATCAATTTAACAGCCAATTAACAGCTATCTAATTTAGGAACAGAGGCATTTTATCCATTTTCATGGCTCCAGATTTGTATGAAAAGGTTTTGAGAACCTTCCAAATATGGACTTGAGATTACAATAAAAATAAATCATTAAATTTTAAAATTTCTACTTTTAGTGATTTTTGTAAAGTTACGCCTCCCCCTTAGGCCTCCACTTCAATTCCTGCCAAATGCTTGGGAATTTCTACCAAATTATGTTTGAATATTTATCTAAAAGGGTACTGAAAAAGCCCAAGGAAAAGCCATCAATTTACTACTTTAGAATTATTCAGAAGATGCCTTCACCTAACCCACCCAAGAGACACCTTTGGTTAAATATCATATGCAAGAGCAGCGGGGAGCAGTGGTAATTGCACCTAAAGCATATTCCCGGTGTTAGTTGGTTCAGTTTTCCTTTTGACTATATCTGTTCAAAATCTGTCAAGATCTTCCTGCCTCAAGAAATTCATTTATATCTGCTCATATCATTGGTCAATTGGTTTGTGACATTCAATCTACCACCCCAATTCTATCCCATCCCTTAAATAAATGCAAGAGTTGTAAAAGACCTTGCTTCATCATTCTCTAATCTAATAAAGTTCAAAATTTGTTAGTAATTTTAGTCATTTGGTTTTATCTGTTGCTTTGCTGTGTTCAGTTGACTCCTTTCCCCCCTTTGACTACCCAGGAATTGTTGGCAACAACCTTTTGGTTGTTGCTGAAACTGCAATTTTATTGCAGTCAAGAGCTTGGTTCTATTTCCTCTTAACCTGCTCCCCAATTCTCACAAGTTTCATCCTAGGTTTTTTACAATGGTTTTTAACAGCAATATATTTGATGGCGCCAGCAGCCAAGCCAGCTTCAATGCAGGCAAGGCTCAGAACTTGGAGGCACCCGTTTACACCCAAGCCTTTGAGGCGGGTAATGAGGAAGCTGACCTGTTACTGTCCCCTGACCCATATGGCTTTGACTTGTTTGAGAGTCACTTAGTGTCTAGCTCTGTCCTTGCTCCCACACCCACCCCTGCACAAGCTGCCTGTCAACCAACCAATCAGGATGGCAACCTTGATTTGGAACAACTTCCTGCCACCGCCCAACCTGCCCCCCCTCAGCCAATCAGACTTCAGCTCCTGCCGCCCAGCGCCCCAAACGCAGAATAATCACTGCCCGAATTCTTCAGGAAAATGTGGCACTCAACCTGCAGGGTCTGTCCTGGGATCAGATAGCCAGCCAATTACAATTCACCCAGGCTACTGTCATGCGGGAATTCAACAACCAGATGAATAAGAGAAATCTGATTGGGAAAGCCAAGAAGCCAAAGAAGCCCACAGAGTCCCAATCAATGAGGCATATCCAATAATGCTTGACCTCCTCCAGCTGACCCCAAGCTTCCCTTGACCCAGGCCCGGAAGCAACTTGCGCACCATGGCATTTGGGTGTCTGAGCGCATGGTGCAGCTCTGGATGCACGGAAAGATGGCTTCAATTAGGGTTCTTACAAACTTTGCCAGTGACCAATGGGATGGTGCTGAAGATTCCCCATATGACACCGCAATCAAATCCACCTGGTCAGATGCTTGACAAGTCTAACAGATGACATCATGTTTGTCTTGTACTACAAGTTATCAATTGCATTTGAAAGTTTTGGTGAGCAAGGAAAAGCCACCACCAAGAATGGAAGGAAGAAGGTAAAGAAGGGGACATTCATTGGTGCATTTCTGGCTGTTTCAGCCAAGCGTTTTGTCTACTATTGGACAAACCCTGATTTCATTGATGGGTACTCATACAGCCACATCCTTGATGGATTGCTCAACTCCTGGGATGGCTCAAATTCTAAATACTGGGTTTTCTTGAGCCACCAGATGGAGGGTAGCTCCACCACCCTCAAGGCAATCCAGCAACGCGGGCACCAGGCCTCAGTGTACCCAGCTGGTTGCACCAACATCCATCTGGCAGATGTTGTGTTCTTTAATATTGAAGATACACTCCGGGAGCGCCGCCCTCAGGCTTTCAACAAACTCTATCTTGGGGTCCTTGATCACAATTTTCTCTTTGGTCACCAAATGGTGGCTGACTTGTTTGCGCAAATGGTTTTCCATGTGAACATGGGCAACCAATCATGAAAGGATAAGCGCCTCCCACCCCGTGCCACAGCCACCTACCAGCCCATCCAGCCAATGACTGATGAGGACTACAATGAGCAGTATATAGCGGCCATCACGCGCAATTCTCCTGCCTCTACCCCTGCAACCAACACCCCCCACCTGCAAACCCAACCCATCCAATCCCAGACCCCCCAGGCCAGTACCGCCACTACGTCTTGCTTCCCGCGCCATTCTGCCTGCTAGGCATCACTCTTTCCCGCCTCAATAAACCCTCTGGTTTCAAAAATTTCTATTTATATTATCTTTATTTTGAATTTCAATTGTTTGTGTTCTCTTTGTTTATAGTTGGCTATATTCTTTATGTTCAGCTTGTTTCTATAAAATCATATATTTATTATGTTGTGTATCTGGATCCTGAACACAGTTATTTTTAGCACCCAAACACATCTCCTTATGAAAATATTAACAACAATTTGGTGATCAACTGAATTTAAATTAGAAAATTATAGGTTAATTGTATTTAGATAAAGTTGTTACTGATCCAAATTCAAAACCTTAATGATAAACTTTAAGCCAATTAGGAGCCAAGTGATAAAGTGATTGTTGTGACATAAAGGGTCATTCAATAATTCTTTGATACATGTGAGCTAATTAATATGATTGGCTGGATGTTTTGCCATTGTACGCCATTGCCACTGTGGCAAGTTGTTGATGGACTAGTGCCCAATCAGCTGCTGGGTTAACACTAGCCCATCAACAACTTGCCACAGCAGCAATGTCATACAATGGCAAAACATCCAGCCAATCATATTAATTAGCGCACATGCATCAAAGAATTATTGAATGACCCTTTATGTCACAACAATTACTTTATCACTTGGCTCCTGATTGGCTTAAAGTTTATCATTAAGGTTTTGAATTTGGATCAGTAACAACTCTATCTAAAAACAGTTAACACTATAATTTTCTAATTCAAATTTAGCTGATCACAAAACATTGTTACTATTTTCACAAGGGGCTATGTCAAGCGCCAAAAACAATATGATAATCAAGGAAACAATACCAACACAAAGCAAACAACACATTTGAGATGAGCGTAAAATATATACACAATGGGTAAAAAGATTGGATAATTTAGTAAATGAGTAAACAAAAAGGAATAAACAAGGAGGCAAAAATATCAGAATAACACAGATTTTATTGGGGTGAAAGCTATAAAAACATATGGAAAGGTTAGTAAAAAATCAATGAGAGAATTGGAGAAGCTTTTGAAGGGCCTTGACTCTGGAATTGCAGAGATCAGAGAAATTGACTGCAAGGTTAAAGCCAAAGTGAAGTCCACTGTTCTCACTGGGAATAAAATTGACAAGGTGTCCGCAAAGGCACTTTTGTCAAAAATGCCAGACACCCCAGAGAAGACAATCAAGCGCTTACTAAATATTCAAAAAACTGTGGTTCAAGGGCCTCCAGTTCAAGGCATACAATCTTTCTGCGCCATCTGTCCAGGTTGATGACCTGGAGATGTATGCCCACCTCAAACCTGCCAAGCGTGCCAGGGCAGAGGATACCAAATTGCCTGCACAATTGATTGCGCCAAGAATGGCAAAGCCGGCTGAAGCCGCTGGCAAGGAGAAACCCAAGAAGGTAACCTAAAAAATTATAATTAATAAAAATTCTTAAATACTTAAATTTTTAAAGAAGATGTTGATGGTGAACTCCACCAGGTCCTGGTTCCTTTTGTCCCCCCCCAGCTTCTACTCCAACTATGCCACTCATGTGGCCAAACAGCTTTTACTTTCCCCCCTGTCTTGCAGGAGCTGAAGACAGGATCCATGGTACATTCCCAATGTCCAGGGAGGCATTGGCTGGGCTTTCACATGATGAGGGGGCATCTGAGTGGGCAGTTACTGCCTACAAGGATGCCCAACTGGTTCACCTGGACCCAGTTAACCCTAGTGGAGTTTACTGTGTAAACTCCATTGATCTTTTTTGGGATGTCCTGGTGGCACTCCTATTCAAGAATATACCAGAGATGGTCCGGGCTCATGCTTCTGCTTCCTGGTGGAGCATACAATCTCTTACCTGTTGGAGAACTTTGGGCGCGCGGTGTCAAAATTGGCTGTTGCAGATGCAACAGCCGTAAGGAAGACAAAAATCCTCCTGGCAGACTTCAGGCTGGCCTGGAGTGCTACCAAGACGGGGGTCCCTGCAGCTATGGAGCTGACCTTTGCCAAAACCAAGCACAAGAAGAAGATTAGCGCTGTATAAAACAAATTGTACAAGTTTACAAAAGTCTTTACTGAACAAAAGATTCACCTTGTTGTTTACCTTTGGTATCTTTTCTTCTTTGGGATGAGTGCCAGTGTAGAGGACCTAAACAGGATCCTTCTTTGGGTCAATAAGGCCAGGCTCTCACTGGACGGGGAGAAGGTCCCCCTGGGTATGACTTGGTGGATCAAGTCATCCAGGACACCCTGGTCCTGGCTGGCATATTTGGGTTTGCAGCCCCGCCAGAAAAGCTGTTCCTCCATTCCCACCTCACCATCCTTCCTTTTACCAGCAGGCGCAAATACATTAATAAGGGTGCATCCACTGTCCACAGTGTGGCAGTGGAGGTTGTGCACCACCTCTGTTGCGGGGTGGGTACATACCGCTGAACCCATTATAGGCGCAATTAATTTTATCTCTATATCAATAAATAGATTTATACTCTACTATGTTTTTATATTATAGTAGTTTTAAAAGCTATGGCAACAAGCAAAATTACTTCAGATTTAAACAAAATCCAACTCTCAGGTTAAAATATACACTCTGTTAACAGGATTTATTGGAGTTAATGGGCAAAATGGGTCAACACAGCAACAAAGGGCTCACATTCAAAGAAAAACCATTCAAAATACAATCTGAAATACATTAATTCACAAACAAAATGGTGTGAAATGACTTTTGGTGTACATATGTTTACTATGTGAATTGGTGACAAAATATACCCAAGCGTGGTGTGTCAAAACTCAATCCAAATACAAAACATAATAGCAACTCACTATGTAAACAAAATCACTCAATCAGTTTGTGCAATGGGTTGTAATCAAGAATGATACCAAGGTATCTAAAATAAGGCACACAATCTGAAATATATTTTTTTAAAAATATTGTGTTGGGTGCTTAAATTTGGCGTAAAATATGGGAAAAAGGGTGGAAATTATTTTGGGTATTCTAAAATGGGTGTGGTAAAACCAAAAACAACTAACTAAGAAATAAAAAATTTATAATTGGGATATTGGGTGGGAAAAAATATTAATTGAATATCCATAAACAGATAAACGCAAAAATTAAAAATATGGAGTAACTTAATAAAATTTTATTTAATATTTTATTAAATTCTCAAAATGGAAGGAACACAGCAACAGACTATCATTGCACCCGTTGTGCGCTGTGGTTGTGGTTGCCCCTGTGGGTCAAAGAATAGACTTAGTGCAACACAAGTGCCTACTCAGGAGGGAGGCAGGAAAGGAGAGTTCCATAGTGACACTGCACTGACACAGCTGGTTCAAGGAGCACAAGCTGCTAGGGTGCGGAGCATAAACACTTGGGTCACAAAGCTGACCTAGAAGCCCATCAAGGTTACCTTCACCAAGAAAGTTAGAGACAAGAAGGTAGAACTTACTCCGTATGTGTTCAACGTTGTGTACCGGCAAGAGTTGGTCCCGTCAGCCATTCTGGAGAAGGTGAAGCCTGTACTTGATACTAGCTACAAGCCCTACGTCAGTGATGGCAATCAGGAGGAGGACAAGGAACCCAAGTTCTACCAAACCAATGAGGGGCAGTTAGTACTAAAGAAAGTTGCTGCGTTTTACACCAAGGTGCCCATGCCCTGTGTTGTGCCAAAGCCAACAAGCCAATCCCCGCTACTAAAAAACCCACTCACAAGCGCATTCCTGACATTAAGTGCATCATCCTTCTCTGGCTCATGCGGGAATCAGGTGATTACAAGGCAGCTGCGGCTCTTGTTGGGGTGGATCCTAAGTACGCCTCAAAGACCTTCACAAGTTCATTGATACTGGCCAAGTCCTTGCTGCGGAGAAATCCTTCTGTGTTTCAACCATGCTCACCAAGGAGCACAAATGGGCAATCTTCCAGTGGATAACCTGAGATTGCCATCTTGAACTGGCAAATATACAGGCCATGGTCAAGTCTGTTTTTGGGATTGAGGCCTCAATTTCCTTCTATTATCATTTGGTCAAGGGAATGCACTTTTCCTGGAAAAAGCTTGGGGTATCCCCCTACAATTGGAACAGCCCAGCCAATATAAAGACCCAGAAAAATTACGCTGAGGCGTACACTGCCCTCAAAGCCAAGGGGACAGTGAAATTCTATTATATCAACAAATCAGCATTTGCCTTGTCAATGCACAATGGGTATGGGTATGTCCCCAAAGGCTCAAATGACAGGATGGCTTGGCATGCTGCAGTATGTGCCACAGTATACTCAATGGTAGCTCTCCTTGGTCCAAAGGGGTTTGAGCTTTATCAAATGATATTGGGTTCTCACAACATCTTTACCTTCTTGTCATTTCTCCAATTGGTCCAGGAGCACCTGAGCCACACAAGCCCAGGCTTCACCAACGTAATTGTGTTTGGACAACGTTGGTCTCCACAAAGTGGCTGACATTCTTGAGGAATTCCCAATGATTGACACAAGCATTGCAGTGGGCCCCCAGTGATTGGCCACAGCAAATTTGTGCCTTCTCTTCCTCCCTGCCTATTTGCCCTTCCTAAATCCCATTGAGGAAGCCTTTGGGTGGCTCAAGAAAGTTGTCAAGCAAGGAACCCCAACAGGGACCAAGGACCTGTTTGATTTGCTGCAGGCCAGGATCCATACCCTCCCAGCTGAGACTGTGGCCAAATTCTATGGCCACGCTGATTTGTTCATCCCTGCGTGCCTAGCCAAACAGCCAATCAAGTAAAAAGGCTTAGAGTGTCCAACTTTCTTTATATTCTCAAATTTACTACTCAAGATTTATTGATTATCATTTTATATTTAGATGGTTTCATGCCTGCAATCACATTCAGAAGATCTATCAATATATGTAAGTAATTTATTTATTTTATTATATATTATTTAATGTGTCATCTGAGGTTATCCAAAATGCTTGATACTGGATTACGCAAATATATTTATATCACTTTTGTCAAATAAATATAAAATAGTCTGGTAAAAATTAAACGCAAATTGTAAAGTTGAAATTTATTTTATTACTGTATTATTTAATACTTTTATGAAGCCCTTTTCGCAATATATTTTGCAAATCTTGTTTGCTAAAATATTATTTGAAAAATTATTTATAATATAAAAATATAGTAGAGTATAAATATTTTTATTTATATAGAGATAAAATTAAGTGCACCTAAAGTGGGTTTGGTGGTATGTACCCACCCCGCAATGGAGGTGGCGCACAACCTCCACTGCCACACCGTGGACAGTTGATACACCCGTATTAAAGTTTTGCGCCTGCTGGTAAAAGGAAGGATAGTGAGGCAGGAATGGAGGAGCAGCTTTTCTGGCAGGGCTGCAAACATGAAGATGCCAGCCAGGACCAGGGCGTCCTGTATGATGTGATCCACCAAGTCATACCCAGGGGGACTTTCTTCCATTCCAGTGAGAACCTGGCCTTGAGACCCCAAGAAGGACCCTGTCTAGGTCCTCTACAGACGCGCTTATCCCAAAGTAGAATAGGAACCCCAGGTAAACAACCAGATGAAGCCTTTGCCCAGCAAAGGCTTCCGTGAACTTGCACAATTTGTTGTATACAGCGTTAATCTTCTTCTTGTGTTTGGTTTTGGCAAAGGTCAGCTTCATAGCTGCAGGGACCCCCGTCTTGTTGACACTCCAGGCCAGCCCAAAGTCCACCAGGAGGATTTTTGTCTTCTTTACAGCTGTTGCATCTGCAACAGCCAATTTTGACACTGCACCCAAAGTTCTCCAACAGGTAAGAGATGGTATGCTCCACCAGGAAGCAGAAGCAAACAGCCGCATGAGCCTGGCCCATCTCTGGTATATTCTTAAATGGGAGTGTCACCAGGATGTCCTAAACAAGTTCAATGGAGTTTACACAGTAAACTCCACTGAGAAATAATGGGTCCAGGCGGACCAGTTGGGCATCCTTGTAGGCAGTAACTGCCCACTCAGATTCCCCCTCACCATGCAAAAGCCCAGCTAATGTCTCCCTAGACATTGAAAATGTACCATGGATCCTGTCTTCAAGCTCCTGCAAGACAGGGGGGGGACAGGAAAAGCTGTCTTGCCATATGATTAGCATAGTTGGCATAGAAGGTGGGGGGAAAGGGACCAAGACCTGGTGGAGTTTACCATCAACATCTTCTTTAAAAAAGTAAGTATTTAAAAACTTTTATTAATTATAATTTTTTAGGTTACCTTCTTGGGTTTCTTCCTTGCTGGCAGCTTCAGCCGGCTTTGCCATTCTTGGCGCAATCAATTGTGCAGGCAATTTGGTATCCTCTGCCCTGGCACGCTTGGCAGGTTTGAGGTGGGCATACATCTCCAGGTCATCAACCTGGACAGATGGCGCAGAAAGATTGTATACCTTGAACTGGAGGCCCTTGAACCACAGTTTTTTTTGAATATTTAGTAAGCGCTTGATTGTCTTCTCTGGGGTGTCTGGCATTTTTGACAAAAGTGCCTTTGCAGACACCTTGTCAATTTTGTCCCTAGTGAGAACAGTAGACTTCACTTTGGCTTTAACCTTGCAGTCAATTTCTCTGATCTCTGCAATTCCAGAGTCAAGGCCCTTCAAAAGCTTCTCCAATTCTCTCATTGATTTTTTACTAACCTTTCCATATGTTTTTATAGCTTTCACCCCAATAAAATCTGTGTTATTCTGATATTTTTGCCTCCTTGTTTATTCCTTTTTGTTTACTCATTTACTAAATTATCCAATCTTTTTACCCATTGTGTATATATTTTACGCTCATCTCAAATGTGTTGTTTGCTTTGTGTTGGTATTGTTTCCTTGATTATCATATTGTTTTTGGCGCTTGACATAGCCCCTTGTGAAAATAGTAACAATGTTTTGTGATCAGCTAAATTTGAATTAGAAAATTATAGTGTTAACTGTTTTTAGATAGAGTTGTTACTGATCCAAATTCAAAACCTTAATGATAAACTTTAAGCCAATCAGGAGCCAAGTGATAAAGTAATTGTTGTGACATAAAGGGTCATTCAATAATTCTTTGATGCATGTGCGCTAATTAATATGATTGGCTGGATGTTTTGCCATTGTATGACATTGCTGCTGTGGCAAGTTGTTGATGGGCTAGTGTTAACCCAGCAGCTGATTGGGCACTAGTCCATCAACAACTTGCCACAGTGGCAATGGTGTACAATGGCAAAACATCCAGCCAATCATATTAATTAGCTCACATGTATCAAAGAATTATTGAATGACCCTTTATGTCACAACAATCACTTTATCACTTGGCTCCTAATTGGCTTAAAGTTTATCATTAAGGTTTTGAATTTAGATCAGTAACAACTTTATCTAAATACAATTAACCTATAATTTTCTAATTTAAATTCAGTTGATCACCAAAATGTTGTTAATATTTTCATAAGGGGATGTGTTTGGGTGCTAAAAATAACTGTGTTCAGGATCTAGATACACAACATAATAAATATATGATTTTATAGAAACAAGCTGAACATAAAGAATATAGCCAACTATAAACAAAGAGAACACAAACAATTTAAATTCAAAATAAAGATAATATAAATAGGAATTTTTGAAACCAGGGGGTTTATTGAGGCGGGAAAGAGTGATGCCTAGCAGGCAGAATGGCGCAGGAAGGAAGACGTAGTGGCGGTACTGGCCTGGGGGGTCTGGGATTGGATGGGTTGGGTTTGCAGGTGGGGGGTGTTGGTTGCGGGGGTAGAGGCAGGAGAATTGCGCGTGATGGCCGTTATATACCGCTCATTGTAGTCCTCATCAGTCATTGGCTGGATGGGCTGGTAGGTGGCTGTGGCACGGGGTGGGAGGCGCTTATCCTTTCATGATTGGTTGCCCATGTTCACATGGAAAACCATTTGCGCAAACAAGTCAGCCACCATTTGGTGACCAAAGAGAAAATTGTGATCAAGGACCCCAAGATAGAGTTTGTTGAAAGCCTGAGGGCGGCGCTCCCGGAGTGTATCTTCAATATTAAAGAACACAACATCTGCCAGATCGATGTTGGTGCAACCAGCTGGGTACACTGAGGCCTGGTGCCCGCGTTGCTGGATTGCCTTGAGGGTGGTGGAGCTACCCTCCATCTGGTGGCTCAAGAAAACCTGGTATTTGGAATTTGAGCCATCCCAGGAGTCAAGCAATCCACCAAGGATGTGGCTTTATGAGTACTCATCAATGAAATCATGGTTTGTTCAATAGTAGATAAAACCCTTGGTTAAAACAGCCAGAAATGCACCAATGAATGTCCCCTTCTTGACCTTCTTCCTTCCATTCTTGGTGGCGGCTTTTCCTTGCTCACCAAAATTGTCAAATGCAATTGATAACTTGTAGTAAAAGACAAACATGATGTCATCTGTTAGACTTGTTAAGCATCTGACCAGGTGAATTTGATTGCAGTGTCATATGGGGAATCCTCAGCACCATCCCATTGGTCACTGGCAAAGTTTGTAAGAACCCTAATTGAAGCCATCTTTCCGTGCATCCAGAGCTGCACCATGCGCTCAGACACCCAAATGCCATGGTGCGCAAGTTGCTTCCGGGCCTGGGTCAAGGGAAGCTTGGGGTCAGCTGGAGGAGGTCAAGCATTATTGGATATGCCTCATTGATTGGGACTCTGTGGGCTTCTTTGGCTTCTTGGCTTTCCCAATCAGATTTCTCTTATTCATCTGGTTGTTGAATTCCTGCATGACAGTAGCCTGGGTGAATTGTAATTGGCTAGCTATCTGATCCCAGGACAGACCCTGCAGGTTGAGTGCCACAATTTCCTGAAGAAATTAGGCAGTGATTATTCTGCGTTTGGGGCGCTGGGCGGCAGGAGCTGAAGCCTGATTGGCTGTAGGGGGGCAGGTTGGGCAGTGGCAGGAAGTTGTTCCAAATCAAGGTTGCCATCCTGATTGGTTGATTGACAGGCAGCTTGTGCAGAGGTGGGTGTGGGAGCAAGGGCAGAGCTAGAAGCTAAGTGACTCTCAGACAAGTCAAAGCCATATGAGTCAGGGGACAGTAACAGGTCAGCTTCCTCATTACCCGCCTCAAAGGCTTGGGTGTAAACAGGTGCCTCCAAGTTCTGAGCCTTTCCTCCATTGAAGCTGGCTTTGCTGCTAGCGCAGTTAAGATGTTATTATTAAAAACCATTGTAAAAAATCTAGGATAAAATCACTAAAAGTAGAAATTTTAAAAATTAATAATTTATTTTTATTGTAATCTCAAGCCCACATTTGGAAAGTTCTCAAAACCTTTTCATACAAATATGGAGCCATGAAAATGGATAAATGCCTCTGTTCCTAAATTGTATAGCTGTTGATTGGCTGTTAAATTGATAGTTTTCTATTTTAGGCTGCTCATACTACACATCTTGTGGGAGTTCATTTTGTTTTGTGCTTGTGTAATCTTGCTTCTATATTGCACAAATTTTGTTTCATTTTTGACCTTCTGTTGGTGCCTCATATGAATCCTGATTGGATTATAATATACTTGGAACAGCATTCATCCATTTCACTTGTTGTGTCAGTTAATTTTGTTTATGGTTTGAACTACACCGCTTGATGTTTGCTTTAATTTCCTATAATGGGTTAGTGAAATCTTTTTTGGTTTGAAAGTTCATTTATTAACCAAAAATATTTAAATTAATTGAATCCTGAATCTTGCGCAATTTAGATTTGTTTAAGTCTGAAATCATTTCATTTAAATCTGAAGTATTTTTGCTTATTGCCATAGCTTTTAAAACTACTGTAAATAATTTTTCAAATAATATTTTAGCAAACCGGATTTGCAAAATATATTGCTGAAATGGGTTTCATAAAAGTATAAAATAATACGGTAATAAAGTAAATTTCAACCTTACAATTTACGTTTAATTTTTATAAGACTATTTTATATTTATTTGACAAAAGTGATGTAAATATATTTGCGTAATCCAGTATCAAGCATTTTGGATAACCTCAGATGACATATTAAATAATATATAATAAAATAAAATACTTGCATCTATTGATGACCTTCTGAATGTGATTGCGGGCGTGGAACCATCTAAATATAAAATGATAATCAATAAATCTTGAATAGTAAATTATAGAATATAAAAAAATTGGACACACTAAGCCTTTAATTTATTGGCTGTTTGCTAGGCACGCAGGAATGAACAAATCAGCGTGGCCATAGAATTTGGCCACGGTCTCAGCTGAGAGGGTATGGATCTTGGCCTGCAGCAAATCAAACAGGTCCTTGGTCCCTGTTGGGGTTCCTTGCTTGACAACTTGCTTGAGCCACCTAAAGACTTCCTCAATGGGATTTAGAAAGGGCAAATAGGCAGGGAGGAAGAGAAGGCGCAAATTTGCTATGGCCAATTGCTGGGGGCCCACTGCAATGCTTGTGTCAATCATTGGGAATTCCTCAAGAATGTCAGTCACCTTGTGGAGACCAACGTTGTCCAACACAATCACATTGGTGAAGCCTGGGCTTGTGCGCCTCAGGTGCTCCTGGACCAATTAGAGGAATGACAAGAAGGTACGGCTGTTATAAGAGCCCAATATCATTTGATAAAGCTCAACCCCCTTTGGACCAAGGAGAGCCACCATTGAGTATGCTGTGGCACAGACTGCAGCACGCCAAGCCATCCTGTCATTGGAGCCTTTGGGGACATACCCATTGTGCTTTGACAAGGCAAATGCTGATTTGTTGATATAATAGAATTTCACTGTCCCCTTGGCTTTGAGGGCAGTGTACGCCTCAGCGTAATTTTTCCGGGTCTCAATATTGGCTGGGCTGTTTCTGTTGTAGGGAGATACCCCAAGCTTTTTCCAGGAAAAGCGCATCCCCTTGAGCAGATGGTAGTAAAAGGAAATTGAGGCCTCAAACCCAAAAGCAGGCTTGACCATATCCTGTATATTTGCCAGTTCAAGATGGCAATCTTGGGTTATCTACTAGCGGATTGCCCATTTGTGCTCCTTGGTGAGCATGGTGGAAATACGCAAGGATTTCTCTGCAGCAAGAACTTGGCCAGTATCAATGAACTTGTTGAAGGTCTTTGAGGCATACTTGGGATCCACCCCAACAAGAGCTGCAGCCGCCTTGTAATCTCCAGATTACCTCATGAGCCGGAGAAGGATGATGCACATAAAGACAGGAATGCGCTTGTGAGTGGGTTTTTTAGTGGTGGGGATTGGCTTGTTGGCTTTGGCACAACACAAGGCATGGGAACCTTGGTGTAAAACGCAGCAACTTTCTTTAGTACTAACTGCCCCTCATTGGTTTGGTAGAACTTGGGTTCCTTGTCCTCCTCCTGATTGCCATCACTGACGTAGGGCTTGTAGCTAGTATCAAGTACAGGCTTCACCTTCTCCAGCATGGCTGACGGGACCAACTCTTGCCGGTACACAACGTTGAACACATACGGAGTAAGTTCTACCTTCTTGTCTCTAACTTTCTTGGTGAAGGTAACCTTAGTGGGCTTCCGGATCAGCTTTGGGATCCAAGGGTTTATGCTCTGCACCCTATTAGCTTGTGCTCCTTGAACTGACTGTGTCAGTGCAGCGTCACTATGGAACTCTCCTTTCCTGCCTCCCTCCTGAGTAGGCACTTGTGTTGCACTAAGTCTATTCTTTGACCCGCGGTGGCAACCACAACTGCGGCGCACAATAGGTGCAATGGTAGTCTGTTGCTGTGTTCCTTCCATTTTGAGAATTTATAAAAATATTAAATAAAACTTAATTAAGTTACTCCTATTTTTAATTTTTGCTTTTATCTGTTTATGGATATTCAATTAATATTTTTTCCCACCCAATATCCCAATTATAGATTTTTTATTTCTTAGTTACTTGTTTTTGGTTTTACCACACCCATTTTAGAATACCAAAAATAATTTCCACACATTTTCCCATATTTTACGCCAAATTAAGCACCCAACACAATATTTTGAAATTTTTTGTTTCAGATCTTGTGTCTTATTTTAGATACCTTGGTATCATTCTTGATTACAACCCATTGCACAAACTGATTGAGTGATTTTGTTTACATAGTGAGTTGCTATTATGTTTTGTATTTGGATTGAGTTTTGACACACCACGCTTGTGTGTATTTCATCACCAATTCATATAGTAAACATATGTACACCAAAAGTCAACTCACACCATTTTGTTTGTGAATCAATGTATTTTGGATTGTATTTTGTATGGTTTTGCTTTGCATGTGAGCCCTTTGTTGCTGTGTTGAGCCATTTTGCCCATTAACACCAATAAACCCTGTTAACAGAGTGTATATTTTAACCTGAGAGTTGGATTTTGTTTAAATCTGAAATCATTTTGTTTAAATATGAAGTATTTTGGCTTGTTGCCATAGCTTTTAAAACTACTGTATAAGCCTTACATTAGTGACAGCAAAGGGCATGACAAAAACAAAGAGCCACACTATTATCAAACTATAAATAGACAGAAAGTGCTCAAAAAGGTCACTGAATTTTAAAGCAAGGTGTCTATTTCCTGTGTCTTGGAAGAACTAGATGAGGTGTTGCCTACCACCAAAAAACTCAAACACAAGGTGATCTCAGACTCAAAGCGTTAAACTATCATTATGCTTATACATACACTTAGGACTAAAAGAAGGCCACAGCAAATGTTGGTGTATCAGAAAAAGTAGCACATAGGCTGTATAGAAATTACCTGAAACATGGTAGATTTTTTTTTATAAAAAAAACCAAAGAACAAGTCAACTATCCTGGATAAAAAGCAAATCTGGGCAATCAAGAAATGAATTACCCAAAATTGTCATCTTGAACTATCAAATATACAGACAATAATTAATTTTGTTTTTGAAATTGAGCCACAGTTTCATTCTATTATTGTGTGATAAGAGGATTGAGATTTTCTTGAAAAAAACTTGTGGTATATCTATATAATCAGAATAGCTCAATAAACATCAAGACCTGTCATAAATACGCTGTGACATACACTGTGCTAAAGAATAGGGGTATGGTAAAATTTTACTACATTGATGAAATGTCTTTTGCATCTTTCATGTGCAATGTTTACAGCTATGTGCCCAAAGATGCCAAGAATGGTGCATCCTGGTGTGTGTCTGTTTGTGCTGTGGCCACCTCAATGATAGCTGTGGGGTTTCTGTTCACCGGTTCTTATTGTGTGTCCTAGGTCATAGCCAAGGACCAGCTGGAAGAAGGTGTCATTTTCTAGTAGAGGTAGGTGGCTAGCTTGAAGTTTATACTTAGCTTGCATTACTGCAAACTCTTCTAATACTTTTCCTATAACCAGGCGGGTATTCCCATAATGCACTTGTACTTCAGCTGGTGCTAGTCACTCTGTGGGCCTGTACCCATCCTTCAATATCCTGGTAAACTCATTTTTAATAAATTCCCTCCCCTTATCTGTCATTCCAAGATGTCTAATTAACCTTTTTCACTCCTCTTGAGAAGTTTTACTAGTGGCAAACCTTCAACAGATTCAGAGGTAAGTATCCTCCTCCCCTTAGCTAGGGTAGAAGATTTTGGGCAATTTACTCATAGTGACTATTTGTACTACTTAGAAATTTGGGCAGGGGTCAAATGGGCTTTTATTTGCTTTCAGAAAGAAGATCCTATTATAAACCTTCTAGTATATGGCCTGGGGGTATGGGAAACAATTGGTTTGTACCAATATTTGGAGTCCCTCATCAATATCTTGGACTCCTTGTAATTGATCTTGGGCTCATGCACCTTAGTCTTGGACTCATGCTCCTTAGTCTTAGATTCCTGCTATTTAGTTCCGGACTCATGCTCCTTGCTTGGGCTCTTGCTCCTTATCCTAGGCTCCAGCTCTTTTATCTTAGGCTCCAGCTCCTTTATCTTGGTCTTCAGCTCTCTGTATAGCTTTAGTAGCCTTGGTATTTCACTTGATCCAGTCTCTGAAAAGCCTCAGATAGCTCTCCCTTTTATAACCCCTTTTTTCAGTCCTTTTCTCTCTCAGAAATTCTGGTTTTCCAGGATTAAACTATCTAGTTTTTCCTGCTTTATAATAAATTAAACATTTCAACTTACTTTAGTCAATTAAAACCCTACTTTTTCTGCTAAATTCCCTCATTTTTTAGGCTTAAGCTCTTCAGTTAAAGCCCTTAAAACAGTGATTAAATAGGATTTTTCCTGTAGCCAATCAGACCCCCAGATTGAATGGTTTTGCCAAAACATTTACCCAAATGACTTGCTCTTGACCCTGGTTTGAACCTGACACTGTCTTTCTCTGGAATAACCTTGGCTCTGTGTTTCAAACAATTTTGCCATGTTTTCTGTCACATTTTTCTGGCAAAACTAGAACACTTTCACATATGTTTTACTTAAGGAATTTTTGAACCCTTAATTTTTCAACATTGTCATAGGTCTGGATGTACAAGCATTCTGGCTACTGCTAACCTACTTAACATCCAGCCATTGCCCAATTTGGTCCCCTTCCAATATACTGTTTGAAATACCAAGAATGGTAACCAAGCAATATCACCTGACTGTCTAAGTATCCAGTGGTTTGAACCCATCTTGCACATGACCAACCCCTAGGTTTGATCCAACTAAATCCCCGCCACAGCCAAGTCTATATAAGTCTAAAGTAATATCCAATAAAATATACTTCTCTTCTTTCTTAATTCCATATTTGAAGCTTCCCCAAAAGGCGCTCCTTAACACTGGTAGCAGCTACGGTTTTTGACCACGCCTATGAGAGAGAAAATGACTGACCAAAACCCGCCCACCTTTGCTCACATACTCAACCAGGCCACATCCCAGGAGACCTGGAAAACATACTTCCATGCCCACAACATTGAAAAAGATATACCTAGTGGATGCACCATATTTGAAGGTCTGTTCATGCCCAAAGCATGCACCAAGATTATTCAATACAGTTGCTCTCTTCAACCACAAACAAACACACAACCACCTATCACAGGTGAAGTGACCAACACCAAATACATTGGTATTGACAAGTTCTTTGGTAAAAACAAAGAAAACGTCATCAACTTGCTAGACCACACAGCCGCCAAACTCTGTGCCAGCCGCATCCCCCATGAGAAATGGGTCCAGGAAGCCAGCAAGCGCCTGTACAAGGCTGCAGCTATCTGGTTTGTCACCTGGGTTGGCTCATGAACTGACGACCAGCTTGACAACTGGGAAGAGTTCAAAGTGGACATCACCCACAATTTCTGCGTCACTGAATCCCTCCAAGACATTGCAATACAGCTCAGTGATCCCTCAGAAGACCACTATTGCAGCTTACGCCAATGAATTTGAGAAAATACATCACAAAATCCAAAACCCGGCACAAGCTGATAGCATACATACCAGAGCCTCATTCATCAACAGAATGAAACCCTCTGTTGCTGCCCTCATCTGTCCAGAGGCTAATACTGTTGGGAATGCCTTTGCTACATTTCCTGACAACAACAAGGAAATCTTGGCAAATCCAGGGTCTGAAAACCCTTCTCCTAATTTGGACTGTTTCCCAGGTCCTAGAAATGAATTATTAGTATGTGGTATATGTCCTCAATTACCTTTGATTGCCCTGGAATCAAGCCAGGAGGCCATTCCCTGGGCCAACACGGGGATTGAACCTGGGCCCACTCTCTTGTTGATGTATCACCTAGATAACATTAGTATTGCTAATTCAAACTTACCTTTTTCAATAAGCTAGAGGGCTTACTGCAGCCAATAAGAGGATGTGACGGGGACAGAGCTTTTTGAAACCAAATTTGCTTCAAACAATGATAAGGTTAAAGAAACGTTAAGCTCCGTACTTGAATGTAATTATATCAAGAATTGCTTATCCTCTTCTGGTGTTGCATTTGCACACCAGAAGCCCCCCAAGATGTTGTTTCTCCAGCAGCTGGGGTAAATGACACCTAGCTGTTGGAGAAGGCTCAGCAGGGGTCAGTTAGTATATTTTTTAAATAATCTTTTTAAAAATTCAAGTCAAAACTCCCCCTGCCAAGTTTCCTTCCCCAATATTTCCCTAATTACCCTTTAAATTACAGTTTTAACAGCTCTTGAAAGTCTATAAAAAGGCACCATTTGTCAGTTTGTTTGATTGTTCAGTTAATAAAGTCAATTCAATTACCTAGTTGATTTATTCTTTTGCCTGCTCTCCAGTCCTGAAATCAACACCATGATGCTACACAAGTCATCCCAATGGGGAACATTTGGGTATAAATGGTTGGTTTGGTTGCTCCTTGTCCATTACCTTACTGCAAGCATATCTTTTGGAACCAGAGCAGATTCTGGTTTACCTCCTCTCAATTACCTTGACAAGTTGTGGTGCTGAGTGATACCAGGCTTATGGTACACCGCCACTCCACTGTCATAAAATCCCCCCATCACAGAGGAACCTCAGGTCATGGGGGCCAGTCCACCCACTCCTTCCTTATTTCATCCCTTGGCTTCTGTTTTCCTTCTAAGTTATCTTGGAGCTTACTTCATGTTGGGAAGATTCAATCCCCTTTTAGGTTGCTACCGTCTTATTGGAGAACTGTCCCACATGGGGATGGCCTCCGTCCCAATTGGTTCTTTAATTGTAGGATTGAATCCATCTGCGGCCATACACCTTTTGGGTGGTATGTTTTCAAGCAGATGGATTCCTGACAAACACCTCCATGCCCGCGCTCATTGCAGAAGCCAAGCGCGCGGAAAAATGCGCAAACATGGAATATGCTGCACACAACGGCAATTGCTCCTCAACCAGCAATGGCAGAGAAAACCCCAATGGCAATAAACGCTAAAATACCAAACATAACAATGGCAACTCCAATTTCAAAAATGGCAATCACAGCCAAAGCGCAAACTGCTCCTGTCCCAAGAAAGAGGACACCACCAAAGTTAACAATGCTGTAAATAGCAACCTGCTATGAATCTGACCCCACATTCTCTGACCTCAAAGGTCTCAAAACAGAGGAACATGGAAAAGAGGAGGGGGAACAGGATTAAGTGCCCCTGTCTCCCCCCAACTTGACAAGAAACTGTACCAAGGCACAAACTTTGCTACTCACATCCCACGTGTCCCGCAATCCTCCATTTTTATGAACATAAAAATTAAAGATTGCTCACAAATTCTTGTCTCCCCATGCACTTACAAATCACATACACATAAAATTTTATTTGACTCTGGTGCACAACACACTATGGTTATCAAACCTTTTGTAACCAAGTACAAAATACTAGTTGTCAAATCCAATTTCAAGTACGCCAGAATGGCAGATAAATCAAAGGTTCTACTCAAAGGCAAAACAACTCCCTTCAGAATTGATCTCCCAGGCATACAAACATCCATCAAAGGACTTATTATGAACAACATAAACTACGACATTGTAGCAGGCATGGACTGGTTCACCCAAGTGAACCCCAGTGTATTTTGGAAAACAAAAACCATGATCATCAAACGCAACGGAGTCAATTTTAACATCATCAAAGAACCAAATGACCTCATTTTAAGAGACACAGTATTTGTCCAGGTCATAAACCAAGATGACTCAGAACATCTAACCAAAAATAGTACCCTCCATATAATGAGGTACACTGAATTCAATAACACACAAACACAAAAGATCCAATGCCCAGAACTTGCAGCACTCCTAAAATGAATACACTCTGTATTCAAAGAAGAACTAACAGAGTTACCCCCCAAACAGGGGATCAAACATGGCATCAATTTATGCAAGGCCTTGCCTAAACCTGCACCCCTCTACAGACTCTCCCCCATGGAGACCCAAACCCTCAAAACACACATTGAGGACAACCTAGCTAAAGGCTTCATCTGCCTGTCTGAATCCCCATGGGGGGCAGCAGTATTCTTCATAAAGAAAAAGGAAGGCACTCTATGTCTAGTAACTGACTATAGAGCTCTCAATGTAAGCACAGTAAAGAATAAATACCCTCTTCCACTTATAGAGGATCTGTTTGAAAGACTCTCAGGTGCCAAATTTTTCTCCAAAATTGACCTCACCTCAGGTTATTACCAAGTTGAATTAAAGGAAAAGAAAATAACAAAAATTGTGTTCCACATGCAATTTGGATCCTTTGAATGTAGAGTAATGAACTTTGGGATGACCAACGCTCCTGCAACTTTTGTCACCATGATAAAACAATCACTAAAAGGTCTCTCAAATACATTATGCTACCTTGACAATATCATCATATTCTCAAAAACAAAAGAGGAACACCTCACACATGACCGCAAGACACTCAATTGACTTGCAAAGCACAAAATCTACACAAAACCAAGTAAGTGCCAATTTATGGAAAAGGAACTTCTGTTCTTGGGCCACATTGTCTCTGAAAGTGGTATAAAAGCAGATACAGACAAAATAAAAGTCATAAATAACATGCAACACCCCACCTCCGTTAAACAAGTTAGATGCTTTCTTGGCATGGTAGCTTACCTAAGAAAATACATCAAAGACTGCAGAAAACTAACCACACCAATCAATGACTTAACCAAGGGTAATGCCAAAAAGAAATTCATCTGGACTCCAGAATGCAACAAGAATTTACATTTATTAAAACAATCTCTGATTGAAGAACCAATTTTGCAATACCCTAATAACAATGGGTGCTATGAGCTCAAGTCAGATGCCAGCAACACTGCCATTGGCGCAGTCCTGCGCATCTGCCAGCCAGGGCAGCAAGACTTTCTGACAGTATGTTACAAAAGCAGAAAACTAACTAATACTGAGCAGAGATACCCAATACACAATAAGGAATTGCTAACAATATATCACACATTCAAGAAATGGAGTTGTTATCTGGAAGGACATTTAAACGTCCAAGTACTAACTGACCATAAATCCTTAATCTATTTCAAAACTCAGAACGCACTCGCACGGCAACAAGCCAAATGGATGTCTTTTCTGGAACAGCTTAACCTGGACATCCAGTACAAAAAGGGGGTAGAGCTGGTCACAGCTGATGCTCTCTCTAGACTATGTCAGCCTAGAGAGGATCACCCTGACCACTTGGACCCTGACTGGCCAAACCTGTACAACACTGAGTATAAAACCAAAGGGAAAGATCCCTCAACACATCAACTGACCCACAATACACTAGTAAGAAACAAAAAGTATTTCCATGTATCAAATGGCACAGTATACCAATTTATTAATGACAAACATATCATGTACATCCCACTTGCACAAAGAGTTGACACCATACTAAGACATCATCGCCTACTAGGCCACACAAAGGCTAACAACCTATACCTTGCACTAAAAGAGATAGTATGGTAGCCTAAACTCAAGCAGGATATAGTTGACGCTCTGAAAAAGTGCACAGTGTGCAAGAAATACACCAGTACAAAGGCCCCTCAGCCAACGGTCAACCCAGTACCAGATCCTGAACCATTCAAGGTTTGGGGACTGGATGTAGTGGGTCCCTTCCCAGAAACAAAAACAAATCAACGTTTCTTAATTGTAGCTATTGACTTTGCCACACGCTGGCCCATCTGCTGGGCAACAAAGGACCACAAAGCAGAAACCATCAACTGTTTCATCAACAAAGCAATCATAGCCGACTATGGCACTCCATAATACATTATAACTGATGGAGCAACTGAGTTATCAGGCCACATAGTAAATGACAACTTAAAGTCCAAAAACATTAAACACTCCACAACCTCCTTATACAGGCCAACAGTAGAGTGGAACGCCTCAACAGCAGCCTTATCAGGACCCTAGAGAAAATAATGGATGGCAAATCCAAAGACAAATGGCCACTATACATGAAACATGCATTATTAGTATCCTGAGTCCGCACCAACCAAGGGACAGGCTATTCATCATTTGAGCTAACTCACGGGTACAAACTGGAAGTAATCACCTGCAACAAACAGCCCTACATAAAGACCCCCCCAGGGAAACCTCCCACAGTAGAGCAAGCACCAAACCTACAACACATCCTCCTCAAAGCTAAAATAGCTGAAATGAAGAGGCTCAAGATACAAAAGGTAACCTCCACAGAGGAACCACTTCCCATCAACTCCCATGTCTGGATTCTAGCTGGCAACAGAAAGAAACTAGACTCAGTTACCAGAGACCAGGAAGAGTCATCAAATACAGACCAGAGCACAACACTTACCTAGTAAAATTCCAAAGTGCCAAAAACCCAATTATCAAGAAATACCACAGAACCCGTCTCCGCCTCAGTAAAGGAGAGCACTCGACCAGACTGGTTCCAACTAGTAAACAGCTCCAGTAGCATCAGGCAGCAGCCGTGAAAACAAAGCCCCCTCCTGATGCACCAGAGTAACCCCTTAAGCGGGGTGTGTTGAGGGTCTGGATGTACAAGCATTCTGGCTACCGCCAACCTACTTAACATCCAGCCATCGCCTGATTTAGTCCCCTTCCAATATACCATTTGACATACCAAGAATGGTAACTAAACAATATCACCTGACTGTCCAAGTATCCAGTAGCTTGAACCCATCTAGCACATGACCAAACCCTAGGTTCAATCCAACGAAATCCCCACCACAGCCAAGTCTATATAAGTCTAAAGTATTATCCAATAAAATATACTTCTCTTCTTTCTTAATTCCATATTTGAAGCTTCCCCAAAAGGCACTCCTTATCACTATGTAACCCAGGTACTAAAATATTTAGGAGTGTTGTCCATTTTAACAAATTTGGCGGATGATTGCTGGGATAAGCCCCATTCCGCTAAACTTTTAAAGTAGTTTTCAGATCTAAAACCGCAGCCGAGCTTCGCTAATACCAACCTCACATCCAATCGGCAGCCTCTATAATCCAAACAGCCAGAAGACAACTTACTCATGCCAACGCTTCACAAATTTAATTTACCGTTTATCTCACCTGCAATAGTTTTTTTTACTTATGATTGGCCTTGATAATAAACCAAATTTAATCTTTATTTTAAAGTTTGAGTGCAATTATAAGATAAGCTAAAATAATTCTTGGAAGCGTCGATAGGAGACTGTTATATTATCTACATTTGCATTACGGAGGATGCCGATTGGATACGAGTTACCCGTCACATGGCTCTGATCAGATTGTCCATGCCTAATAAAACTGAGTCTTTTTTATTTAAAAACTTTTAAATTCCAATAGGGCTCCAGCTTTGAACGCATCGTTTCCAGACGTGTATTTTAGGTGCATGGTTTTTATAGATGTGTAATAAGTATGCAGGGGTGTCCGGAGTGTCAAAAGGCTAAATGATTCAATCTGTTCATAATTTACCCTTTTATGACAGTTCATAAACATGTGCAATACGATCATTGTTTTATAAAATGCTTATATTATTAACGATGTCTATCTTTAAAGATTAAAATAAAAAATATGTGGTATAAACTCTTTATTCATAGCCGACATGTTCAAAAAAATGTGTTTAAAGTTTTGTTTTACTTTTTTATTTCAGAACAGCTAGCATTTTGCTTAGGGAGCAGATTCAACCCCTCCAAGCTTCCGTTCAGATGATTCTCATCCTCCCCTTTGCTAAAACGATAGTTCAGTCACATGGCAATCAGTCACTCTATCTGCCCACTTATACCTGATCCTTGAACATTGGTAAGATTGAGCCACAAGATTTTAGCTTAAAACTAGGGCTGCGTCGTCCCACCCCCGGACAAAGATCTTCTTTTTCCGGCATTCTGGAAGATCGGATTTAAAATCAGCTTCAAATAGAAAATATATTATCTTCCACATTTTCAGAAACTTCGGACAGAATCCAGGTTTTGTCCGGGGATGGGACGACGCAGCCCTACTTAAAACCGAATCTGCTCATTCAATAAAATAATTATTTTCTCATTCTAATCCTGCTTGCCCTCAATAGGTTACCTTGCCAATATAAGTTAATTTAAAAGGCTAAAGTATTTTAACTTAGATACTATCTATATTTAGTAAAAAGATCTATTCAATCTATGGTCTAAAAAACTGTAAACGTTTATAAAAGAGACACCCCATATCACGTGTTTTCAATTGCTCTCTTTCATAAATCTTGACAGTAAATGAGGAGGTCATAATCCAATCAGAAAAATATTATCACCAATGCGAATAACTCTTTACCCTAAAATTCAAAGCTTGGAGTCCCCGAATCTAAAAAAAAATTATTGCTTCATATAGCTTCAGTCTATTGATAAGATAATAATATAAAGTAATATTGTCAGTCAGTTTATATCATTTGAAACTGGGGTAATTTAAACGCGGGTGGGTTACTCTATTTCTTCCAATGCTAATATTAACTAAATTAATCATTTAAGAAAGGTCAGTGAGACTTAATAATTATTTTCTAGTATTTTAAACGCTTCAGTTAATTAAATGTCGAATTTTTTTAAAAATATTGTCAACTACATACTTCTTGGAATTATATAAAATACGATACAAGAAAATTAAGAAGGTAATGCTGATTTATTTGATAAGAAGGTAGGGTATTATATAATATCATGGGAAGCCACATGGTGTCCATAAACATCATGGAAGTCATGGGGCTTGTCCAGAAAGTATTCCTTTTAGGGTTTGAAATGTTTGATCTCTGTACAACATGAGGGTATGGCAGGAGTTCTACCAACCAATTGATAGTTGGGTTGCCGTAACTGTGTTGTATTAGCAGAGTTACAAGGGGAAAATGATTGAAAATTAGATAATTATCTTTATTGAAAGATATGGCTTATATAGTTTGAGTGAATCATATTATGAGGAACAAGATTGGGACAATCAGTCAGTTGAATTGAGAAGGGGGTGGTGTGATCCTTGTAATAAGTGAAGCGCCAAATTGAGCTGTCTACTGAGCTGAGATTGTCACTTGTTCTTGTTGCTGGATTTAGTAATTTGAGTTGACTTCTGCATTTGACTACAGATCATGGGGAAGTTGGTTTGGGGGTCACAGAACCTCTTGTGCAGAACCTTGCTGGGGGTTGACCCCATTGTTTTGACACTCCCTTCTAAGTCTCTTTAAAATAAATAAAGCTCTTTTTATGTATTTCTTTTATTTAATTATTTACTTTAATTATTTATTTATTTACTTTAATTATTTATTTATTCTTTAAATATTTTCTCTCTTAATATTTTTCTTTTCTCTCTTCTGGTCACTATAGATGACTTATACCTAGTCCTTCCATTTCTTCTCTCTTTTAGCTATTACAGAAATCTTCATCTGAGCTTCTCTCTAGCCACTACAGATGTCCTCTACCTGGGTGTTATTATTATAGCCACTGTAGATGTCTTTTATCTGTGCTTTTCTCTCTATATTAGCCATCATAAATGTTTTTTCACTGAGGCTTTCAGAGGCATGTAGTCACACCCTTTCTACTACTTTCTCTCTCCTCTTTGCTCCAAAGTGATTAGCTTGAAAATTCACAGAGTAGCCAAATTTACTTCCTGGACATCTCTTTGTGTGACAGAAATTGCGGGATAGTAAGAAGCTGTCTCTAAGTGGTGGGGAATTATCACCCAAATCCACACATAGTTAATGATTAACCACCAACGCAGCTTCATATAGCTTTTTGTAAAATTTCCAAATGAGATACTAGGATTGAGTAAAATAATTAATCCTAACCAAAGTAGCCCAAGATAAATAGCCTGTGGAAGCATCAGAGAATCTTCAGAATAAAATTCAGGACATTGAGATGCAACACAATTTTAATTTTCAAAGACAGGGAGAACCACTCCAAGATTGGCAGGCATTGAATTAACATTGGGAGGTGCCAACAACAAAGTTCCAACTGCAGGGCCCCATCTTCCAGTAATGATCCAGCTTAGGATCAGATTGTAGGGAATGTAGCACAACAATCCAACTACAGGATTCATTTTAAAAAGTAAATTAGACCAAGGGATATTTGATTTTTATTGAGTAAATTTTTGGGAGGACTCAACTCAGAATTGAAACAGTGAAAATTATTCAATATATATCAAAATCAACTAAGTAATATCACCTGGATCCTGGGCTTCTATTCCTTCTACATTGTCAAGTGAGTATCTGGTCCAGGTTGCAAAGAACCCTAAAGTGACCAATTTCTGACAACCATGCTGATTAATAAGCTCATATTGGGTGACCCTCAAATTAAGTTGATTTATCAACATCAATTTTCAAGGAGGAACTGGTTTCAGTTGGCAGACTAGAGCAGCTGTAACCCATTTTCAATTGACCGTTTGATTTAAATCCATTAATTCAGTCAATTCTGTTAAAGGTTTGCTGGCTTTTTGAGCCTTTCTACTTGGCTGGATAATTCCTGGCATGATGGAACCTACTGTGACACTCTGATCCCTTGGATTGAGCAGCTGGTTTTTTAGACAGCTGCCCTGCAGGTAATTACAGGCCCTCTATGCTTGTGCAGTGGTAGTAAAACTCTTTCTAAAAATCACCCAGAAGACATAGGCAGAAAAACTCTTGGGACCTTTTTGGGCAGGAGTGACCTAGCTGTATTTTTATCCCATCTGGTATCATAATTTAAGTCCTTATTTAACACTTCATCATCCCAGGGGCCCCTAACTGTATTATCTTCTAGTTAGTTTTCTGAAAGAATAATGCTAGCCTAGCATCCTCCCCTTTCAAGAAACCCCTAGCTGTATTATCACCTGCGCTTGTCTGGGGATACTTACACTTTCTTATCATAACCATCCCTGGGTACTCTCTTTACATTTCTCAGCTATCAATGGAGGACCACCCCAACAACATCCCAAGGCTTAAAATGCAAACTCTATATTCAAATCTCCTTATCTAAGTTTAAACTTTCTTTATCTTTGCCAGCTTATGATCTTTCCTGAAAAACTGCCTTCCATGTGGATTTTCACATGGATCACCTATTGTAGTAGTGACAAAGAAGAATGGGAGACTCAAAATTTGGATCAACTTTACTCCTTTGAACTCCATTATTCTAAGTTATTAACACCTTTTACCTTGCATAGCAGATGTTCTATCACAATTTCATAGTGCCTGATGGATTTTCAATATTAAAAATTTCTCTGTATATCACCAATCTACTATCAAGGTAGCAGGTTATCCCAAACCTGCATTGGTGGCCAAGCTAGTAAAATTTGAGTATACCAAACACATATTGGTCTTGAAGAAGCTCCTGAAACATTCTAAAAGCATATGGATAAGGTCTTTCCAGGCATATTAGACAAATTTATATCATTATATTTGAATGGTATAAAAGTGCTCATTAAAACCTTTGAAAACTTGCTTGATTATTTGTTGCAACCAAGTTTCCAGACTCACCCGTTAATGTATCTTATGATACACAGGGGGCGCTTGATGAGTCACCCCTTGATGTGTCTAACAACATGAACCAATCTGATGGCAATGTCAAATGGCAGGCACTTCCTCCTAATTAGGAGCGCTACCAATTCAACCTGCTGATCCCCGCACAAGTTATTCCTTGGCTTCAAACCTTATATGGAACATGCCACTATGCTACCCCCTTGTAGCCTTGTGGCTTTTCCCATATGGTATATTAATCACAACATTCTACAAATAATAATACCTTATTCTATTAATTCTTGTCCTTTCTATTGGACTTTTGTCTTCCCCAACTCAAATACTGAATCCTCATTGGTTCAGTTGCAACAGTGGTAGCAGCAGTAAGTTCATGTCCTACCTAAAACAAAATCCCCCTAAGAAAGGACAGAGTACAGGCCGTATGGCTACTCCCCATCAATAAACTTTCCTGCCAATCCCCAAGGGGGATATCCCTGAAAGGTATGAAATCTATCAGGACCAGCTAGTCCTCACAAGTATGTATAATTGGCTCCGCCTTAGGCAGCGTGACGCCAGCGTCACCCCTCCCCAGTCAGACCTGTCACAACGCATGCTCAACCTTCAGCTAGAATCCTTTGTGGGTGGCGTCAAAGGAGCCAAAATTGTCAGTTGGCTTCAATCCACTGAGACCTGCCTTTATATCTACCAGGTTCCTGAACCCATGTGGGTTGCCACTGCGTCTGGGCGTCTCACGGGGCCTGCCACTGTATGGTTTACCAACTGGGCCAGTCAGGAAATTAAAATCACCTGGGCAGCATTCCAGGAAGCTGCAAGATCCCGCTACAGCAAAACCTTCTCGCCTATTGTGGTAGGAACTCCCCTTCTAGCAATTAAACAGACTGGATCTGTTCCCAAGTACCTTGCTGCCGCCCCCAAAGCCATAACTGACAGGAATGCCATGATTTGACCCTAATAATCAATGGGCTCAAGCCCCATATCTGTAAGTGGGTCCCTGTGGGTTGTTGCACCTCCATCAATGACTGTTACAAGGCTGTTGTGGAGGCCAACAATCAGTCTTTGATGGGCTTCTGCCATACTAGTGATGCTCCACCTCAACCTTGTGCAGCACCTGGCAGTGGCCACAAACAAGTGGGCCACTGCCAGCCCCACCAGCAGGAGAATGGGATCAAACTCCTCCCCAAGGGGGAACTCCAGCTAGCACAAATTGAGGACCAGGGAAAAGCCTGGGGGTTGTAGTTACAAAAGACTCTACAACCCCACTTGACCCTTCCTCTCAATCCCTGCTTGCAAAGAATCCCTGTGACTACAGTGTGTACAAAGTTGAAACCCTTGACGTCTTCCAGGTCCATAGTGATGACCCCATACTTCAAGCAAGCCAATCTTCAAATAAAGTAGCCCACTTAGCCTATCCCTTATGTTTTTGTGGGAATACCCACAAACTATTGGTGATACCAGGGCCAACCATACTATGGTGGACCAGGAGTTTGCTGACTCCCAACAACTGGATCAAGTGCCTAGCAGGTTCAAGGCAGTATGAGTAGCTGACTCCCGTAGAGTTGCAATTACCCATGAGATGGTACCCTTCTCTGTAAGAATGAGGAACATCCATGTTAAGCTCTCTGGGCCAATCATGGCAGGGCTCAGCCACAACGTAATTGCTGGCCTCAACTGGCTTTGGCACAACCGTCCCTACATTGACTGGGATACCTCTGTCATCACCCTCAATAGAAATGGGGTGGGCTTTCAGATCTATCCTGTTGAAATGAGCAAGCTACTCCATGATACTGTGTTTGTTAGAATAACAGGGACAGGCTTGTACAACTTCAAGGGGGGGAACTAGACTTCAACCAATGTTCAGTCAAAGTTATCTGCGCAGAACCACCTGCGGCTCCTCCCTTGACCACTTCACCCCCACCAGCACTTTCTACACTCCTTGAGGAGTACAAGGACGTCTTCAGCAAAACACTGGACCAACTACCTCCTCCTCAAGAGATCCAGCACGCTGTACAACTCTAGGGGTTGTTATCTAAGACATGCCCCTTATATTGTCTTACACCCAAAGAGGATGAGACCCTCCACCTGCACCTTGTGGACACGCTTGACAAGGGCTTCATTTGCCCCTTGCTCTCTCCATATGGGGCAGCTGTCTTCTTTGTAGCCAAGAAAGACGGGTCTCTTTGCCTGGTACAGATTATTGCGCCTTAAATGAGGTGACTGTTAAGAATAAGTACCCCCTGTTGTTGATTGGCAACTTGTTTAATACACTTGCAGGTGCAAAAGTCTTTAGCAAGATTGATCTCACCGCAGGGTACAACCAGGTCTTTATTGCACCAGGAGATGAGGCAAAAACTGCCTTCTGCACACGCTACAGGTTGTTTGAGTGTCAAGTCATGAACTTCAGAATGACCAATGCTCCTTCCACCCTTGCCATATTGATGAACAAAGCATTTGAGGAACTGATTGGAAAATGTGTGGTTGTGTACCTTGACAACATTATTGTTTTCAGTCAAGATCAAACCACGCACCTCCAACACCTCTGTGTTGTCCTTGACACCCTTTGGAAAAATCAGCTAAAAGCTAAACCCTCCAAATGCAAGCTTATCAAGTTGGAGCTGCTATTCCTTGGGTACACCATCTCTGCCCAAGGAATAAAGCCTGACCCTGCCAAGGTCAAGGCAATCATCAGTATGCCACCCCCCACTGATGTCAGTCAGGTGTGTACCTTCTTAGGCATGGTTGCCTATGTGCGCAAGTTTATTCCCAATTGGGGAGAACTAATTGCACCTCTCACCAAGCTCCTAAACACTAAGCAGAGCTTCCACTGGACCCCTGCCAGAGATCAAGCCTTTGATATGTTGAAGCAAAGACTTACAACAGCACCTGTATTGCAGTTCCCCAACCAAAACCGCCAGTACAAACTTGAGACTGACGCCTCTGAAAGGGCCATAGGGGGCGTGCTACAGGTAGAAACTGACAAGGGCGCCTTCCTCCCCGTGGCATATGAGTCCAGGAAGCTTACCAGCTCGGAACAATGTTGCCCCATTCATGATAAAAAATTAGCGGCAATCATGCACTGCGTCAAGAAATGCTGCTGTTACCTGGAAGGGGCTACCTTTTCACCCTGCGTCCTGAAAGACCACAAGTCACTCCAGTACTTCAACACACAGTCCCACTTGACACGCCGCCAAGCAGGCTGGATCAAGCGCCTATCCCCCTATCAGTTGCGCATTGAGTACAAGCCTGGGAATGAGCTCGTCACAGCTGATGCCCTCTCACGCCTCTACGTAGCATCCATCACCGGGGATGACGGCTTGGATCCAGATTGGCCAATGCTTTACCTCCGCCCTGAGGCAACCTGTTACAAAGGCCTTAATTTGGTAATCATCTCCAAGCTAAAGGACAATGAAGTTCAGTTCACCACCAATGCTGACAATGTCTGCTGCTGGGCAGAGACAGGTGAAAAGATGCCCTATATTCCCACCACGCAACAAGGTGACACAATATTGCACTACCACTGAACCCTGGGTCACATCAGAGGGCGTAACCTCTTCAAGATCATGAAACAGAAGGTTTGGTGGCTGTGCATGCATCAAGACATCTTGGATCTCCTTGAAACATGTGTGCTGTGCAAAAAGAATACGTCTAAATCTGCACCCCCAAAGTCTCTCCTGCCCATCAAAGCAATGGAACCCTTCAAAAAGTGGGCCATTGACATTATGGGACCCCTCCCCAAAGACAGACTGGTAAAGAAATACATCATAACTGCCATTGACTACTTCACCTGTTGGCCAGTGGCCTGGGCAATAACTAACCACACTGCCACCACCATCACCCGCTTCATTGGCAAGGAAATTGTGGCCCGCTTTGGGTGGTCTAAACGCCTCATCAATGATGGTGGCCCCAAACTTGTTGGGCATGTCATGAAGGCATACTGCGCCAATAATGCACTCCAACAGATAGTCACAACCCCATACCATCCACAAGCCAATGGACACATAGAGCAATTCAATGGCTCACTGGTTCAACTGATTGCCAAGCTCTCACAGGAACACCCCAATACCGCATGGACTGAACACCTGCCTACCTCTCTACTTATTTTATGAGCAAGGATTAACAGAGGCACCAGGTTCAGCCCCAGCGCCCTGGCCTTTGGAACGCCTGTCATTTTGATGGGTTGTTGGACAAGGGAAGTTATGGTCTACAGTTCCCAGGAAACCCCCTGTTGATAACTCTATCCCTAAACCAATGGTGTACCAAGGCCCAAGAGATTGAACACAAACAAATTGAAGGAGGGACAAAGCACCTTGAAGCAAGATATGCTGTAGGTGACCCTGTCTACACCCTCAACCCCAATTCAGCCAAATTAGAACCTAACCACCTAGGGCCCTTCAAGATAGCCGCGGTCTATGACAGCCACACCTATCAACTCAAATATGCCCAAGGGAATACCAAGAAGCTCCACCATGATTGCTTGCGCCCCTGCTACGCCATCCCCACACAAAGGTTGTTTGTGCAGACCTTCCCAGATCTTCTTCAGACTTGATCCTGGTGTCTGACAACAAGCAGGGAGCAAGGAGGGGTGTTGCAACCAAGTTTCCAGACTCACCTGCTAATGTATCTTACAATAAACAATATCTTATTCTATTAATTCTTGTCCTTTCTATTGGACTGTTGTCTTCCCCAACTCAAATACTGAATCCTCATTGATTCAGTTGCAACATATTTGAGAGTAGTCTTTGAGTGTATAAAAAGATTCAACCTAGGAGTCAATAAAAAAACTAAACTGGCTGTAACCAAACTTTGTCTTTTTGGGCATGTTATCATAAATAAAGGCCAAGAACTAGATTGAGAGATGGTTGCAGAAATTACAAAGCAGCTCAAACCTTGTTAGATACCTAAGTGCAACCCTTTACTGTAAATTCAGAACATAAACGTAAAAATGTGGGATTGTCAAATCCTTGGTCCATAAATTTGAATCACTTTTGCAGGATGGCCTTTTTTAATTAAATTGATTTTTTTAAATTTATTTGAATTTTTAAAAATGTGGGAACTCATAGACACTTTGCAAATTTCAAGTCAAACTGCATGTTTCCAATGGGCAAAATGAATTAACTGGAATCAGATTTGAAGTAATAAAATCCATCAATCATTTTAATAAGTTTACTATGTTTTTTGAAATTGCAGGATTTTTAAATCCATGAACCAAATTTCAAATCACTTTTGAATGCCACTAGTAAACTCAAATAATAATTGCAGGAAATGGAATGCAAATTGAATGTAAAGTAAGAAACTATGACAACTCACCCCAAATCAAGAAGCTCCACTCTGGATAAAATCAAATGAAAAATTCAATCTCAACAACCATGTTTAGACATGAAATTAAGTGAAATATAAAATTGTCTAAACTGGTGATGATACAATATTCTGCACTCTAAATCACTAATATAGCAACCACAAACCCATATAATGATTTATGAGCTACCCTCCTGATGACGCAGAATTTTTTTAAAAGTTTCTTGGCCCCTGACGTAGCCAAGGGGCCAAACAAACTTCTTTTCAAGGAAGAAGGAGAGGTGGGAAAGATAAACCATCAGTTTACTACACTATATATTCATGTATTGCTATTAAGAAAACTTGATTACAGTAGATTTTAAAAATGCCAATAATAAAATAGAATTACATATTAAAATCTATTTTTTATCACATTGCCTTTTCCTTGGTGTGTTGATAGTTCATTTACTGTTGATAATGCACTTGCATTTAATTGGATAGTTTCACCTCCAGTTGCCTTGGCAATAAGAAATCAAGTTGCTCTGCAACTACAGCTGATCTCAGGAAGGCAACTTGATTTCCTATTGCCAAGGCAACTCAAGGTGAAATGATACAATTAAACACAAGCATATTATCAACACCAAATGAACCATCAACAGATCAAGGAAAACACAATATCATAAGATAGATTGTAATATATAATTCTATTTTATTATTAGCATTTTTTAAAATCTACTGTAATCAAGCATCAAAATTTTAGTTGTCCTAAAATGGAATAGGGTGATTTTGAGAATGCCTATGATTCCTAAAAGAATTAGCACAAATCTACTCTAGATCCTTTAGCATCCTTTTTGAGACACCCTTCAATTATATTTATTTCAAATATACCTCATTTTTGATTTGAAATTCGGTTCTTGGATTTGACAATCTTGCAATTTCAAATTTGTTAATTTTTACATGATGTCTATGATTTGTTTGACAATCAGGAAATCTCATATTGTACATTATAATCCTGCATTTCTGATTCATGTATCCCACATTTTTTTGCTGTGTTTTGTCTTTTGTTAGTTGAGTTATCTGCTCAAGGGATTCAAAATTTGCCAATTTAAATAAATCAAAAAAGTCTAATTTTATGGTTGATTTTATTAAATATTTTAATTTTCACTCAGCTGAGTTACCCGTAAAAGTGATTTGAAATTTAGACCAAGGATTTGACAATCCCGCATTTTTATGTTTAGGTTCTGAATTTACAGTATTTAAAATAAAAATTTAAAATAAAAATTTAAAATAAAAATAAAAATAAAATATATGTTGCAAAGGAAGATGATTTATTGGCAACTGCCAGAATTAACTCATTCCGCAAGTCAACTTACTATATGTTGACAATCAGAATTAAAAATACTTTAATGTCAACAGTATTAGAAAGTCAGAATTAAGTTTTTGCTCTTGCAGACTACTAAATGTTGACACTTTTTTAATAAGCAGAAACCTGTTTTCTGATCATTTTACTTAATAAAAATTAAGCTTCAAGATACTTTTTAGGGTAATATGATCATTTAGAATCCAAAAATATAATAAAAAATAATGCAAATCTATCTGAAAATATAAGAAAACCCACTTTAAATCAATTCACTATGAAGTTAGCTATCTTTACTATAAAATATTTTTTCCACTTATAAAGATAAAAAACCCAATATATAAAAAGGTAATACATAAAAAATTTCATATTATAGGAAAATATTCTAATCATAAACAGTAATATAAAGTTTTTCTTATATTTAAAACTACAAAAAACATATAATTTACTAGTAAAATACCAATATAGACCATGTAATACAGTCTAAGACATCAAACTATCAATAAAAAACCAATGATTTTATAAAAACAGCATCATAAATTATTAATGAGTCTTTAGAATAATTATTTATTTAAAAAAATTTACTGAACATATAAGAACTATATAAAAAATCAGGCAATACTCAATAAATTTAATTAAAAGCTAGACTGTAATCACCTGGTTGCCATTAAGAACTGTGGCAATCTTCTTGATGTATTACCCAATCTCTGAAAGCATATATTTGGCCTTGAAAACTTCCTTTATCTTCTCTTGATATTGTTTTTCTTTGGTGGTTCTCTTCTTCTTGGATAGGTAATTCTCAATATCTCTGATGGATGCAACAGTCTTCCCCTGTGGGCTTTGAGGTGCTTGTAGAAGGTGTTGTATCTGGGCTTGATTCCAAAGGAGGACTTGATATGCTTATGTCAGCCCTCCAAAGATGAAGTAGTTTTCATCTCATATTTAAGAACTGCCTGGTAGCAGTTCCAGTTGGCTTTGGCTCTGGGCTTGCACTGGCGCTTAGTGACCTTACGTCCAATTAACTGTGGTTTATAATATTCAATGAAAGGGTAGAAGGCATCCTCATGTTTCTTGGCATATGGATCCTGGCATAGGAGGTCAAAGGCTTGTCCAGTATGCTCTGTCTTAACAAAGGCTAGTTCTAAAAATTGCTGAATTAAGAACTTGTACTTTCCTGATGTATCTAGACGGTAAAGCTTGTTGAGCTCAGGTAGACCCTTTAGTTGTCTGTTGACAACCCGTCAATAATAGAAAAAACCCTGGACCTCTCCATCAAAGGTATTTACAAAAGTGTTATACTGGGCAGTTTCATAGTCCATGATTATATTTGAGGGGCCAGGCGCTTTATCATGATCTTCTTGTTCTGCAGCAAGGGTGGCTTCATCCTTTTCATCATCATCTGTATTGGCTCTAGTGTTATGGCCAAGGGGGACTATTTCTATTACTGGGTAGGACTTTGATGCCCTCATGAAGGATTTTAAAGGCCCTTGTGTAGATCTCTTATTTTGCCCCAGGAAGAAGAAAGTAGGAAAATGGGAGCACCTTGCCTTCAATAAGGGAATGTACAACCCATAGTTGGTAAAAAAAGATGGGGCATACTGCAAAGGTATTGTCACATAACCAGGTCTCTGAATCTCTTAACTGCTCCAGGTTCTGTTGTGTAGCATAGCATATAATTATTGCCTCTGCTGTAGGCCCATCATCATGTAAAATGAATACCTCATCATCATTGAACATCTTCAGCTCCTCTGTCAAGACTAACTCTCTTGGACCATGGCAGATTTCTTATGGGGGAATAGATCACAGTGTTTATCATATATGTACTTCACTAACTGGTCACAGTCAGGGATGAGCTTCAGGTTCTTATTACTTAGGTGTGTGGTGGCCTTAACTGCCAGATCAGAAGCCTTGAATTCTTTGGAGACTGGAACCATTTGGTAGAGGTACCACTTTAGAAGCTTTTCAATAAGATTGATTGGAGCATTGCATGTGTGCTCTCCTTTTTCACTAGTGACTTTATCCCATCCTTCTGTGTTGATCCTGCCAGCGCAGCTTCTATCTTAACAAATATAGTGCTTTCTTCTTCCTTCTCTCTTCTGATTGTTTCAATTGAAAACATAGCCATCACAAACTAAACTTGAACCTCCTTTGACAGAAATTAGAGGGAAAACTGAGGGAACTTCTTTGGGAGCTTAAACTCTCCTTTGATGTTACATATATTATGAATATTTAGGGAATCCCATGGGCCAATTGGTGCTTGATGATAGTTAGACAGGTAATCATCAGGATCTTCTTTATTGCTGCTTGATGAGGAGGATGGAGGTACAGATTCTTTTGGCAGTGGATGGGAATTCTCTGGAATTGGATTCTTGCGCTTCTGGACTGGGATGAGCTTGATTCCTTGGGGCTTGATTCCTTTGATCTTGATTTATCTGGGCTTGGCTGGGTTTTGGACTTTTGTGTATCTTCTTTCTTCCTTGCTTATTTAGTGGAACCTCTTCTCCTTCTGATTGGTACCAGCTTGGAGAAGAGGAGGGGTCAGGGAGGGCTCTTTGCTTTCAGAGTCTGGAGTCTTCTCCTTTGTATTCTGTTTCTTTGAGGGCTCTTTGGCTGGTTCTTTGTTGGGGTAGGGACTTTGGGCCTTTCCAGAGGCTCTGGGCACTTTCTTGGTTGACTTGGGGTTCTTTTATGGCTTCCTGCAAGATTTTTTCTACAATAATTAGAGTAGAGTTCATAAAGTAAGAATAATCATGGGAAACATGAATAAAATTAATTAATAATAGCTTGTTTTAAATTTTATTATTAATTAAATAGTTTATAGAAGTATGGAAAGTAATTTTAGAGCTAGTTTATTAGTAAAGAATAGAAAAATCATGTTCAAATAAAAAGCCAACTTTCTGGTTGTAACAATAGTCAAAAATTTTAATTTAGTTTGTCAGCATAAAAAACGCTTAATTTTGACTGTTGGCATACTGACAGTCAGCATTAAACTAAAAAAACACTATGTAAATCACTTATAAAGCTTGGCTAATATTTTATGGAGCTGGTTTTTTAAGGCCAAAATTGATTATTTTTAAATTTAAAAAATTAAAGATTTGCATATGTAGCTTATTAAAACTAAATAATAGGGATTGTAGAGGGAAGTCTAAAGTACAGCCCTGGGTACTTTGACCTGAATTATCATACCCTTGTATGTGTGCTTTTTGTTAAGCATCAGTGTTTTACTAATAAACCAGTGAAGGTGTCAACATGGAGGCAGTCAGCGTTCTTTTATAGTAACTCTCTTACTAAATCTTGCGTAAATTATGTCACTTTGCTTGCTTAGCCAAACCCCTTTGTTGCAATTCAGGTGACACATCAATTTGAAACAAAGTTGACATTATAAATACATATATAAATTCTAGTTTTAACATATGCAATTTAGCTTAATTGGACTTCCAGAAATAAGCTAAATATTAAGTCAATGGGTTTAACATAACAGTACTGTAAATTCAGAGCCTGAACGTAAAAATGCGGGATTGTCAAATCCTTGGTCTAAATTTCAAATCACTTTTGCGGGTAACTAAGCTGAGTGAAAATTAAAATATTTAATAAAATCAACCATTTAATTTGACTTTTTTTGGTTTATTTGAATTGGCAAATTTTGAATCTCTTGAGCAGATAACTCAACTAACAAAAGACAAAACTCAGCAAACAAATGCAGGATACATGAATTAGAAATGCGGGGTTCTAATGTACAATTTGAGATGTCCTGTATTTCAAAAAAATCATAGACATTGTGTAAAAATTAACAAATCTGAAATTGAGGGATTGTCAAATCCAAGAACCAAATTTCAATTCAAGAATGAGGTATATTTGAAATAAATATAATTGAAGGGTGTCTCAAAAAGGATGCCAAAGGATCTAGAGTGGATTTGTGCTAATTCTTTTAGGAATCACAGGCATTCTCAAAAATCACCCTGTCAAGCCTCCAGAATAATATAATAAACTTGACCATTATTCCCCTTTGTTGATTGGTTAGATGGCCAATCACTATTTAGCTGGCTTGATTATAAAAGCATCAACTTATCCTATCCCTTGGATTTAGCCAATTGATACACTGATGATTAACCCAAAGATGGATCCTAATCCAAAAATGGACCACCAATTGGACTCAACCTGAACAACAAACTTGATACCTAGGCCACAATCACAGAACAATTAATAGCCAATAAGATGAAATACTCAAGAATATTAATGCAAGTTGGTTTACGCCAAATGTTTGCACCTCCAGATACCTCAAATTCTATGACTAATATGGAAGGTTGTTCTGAAGGATAATGCATGATGCAAAAACCCAATAGACAGGGTAACTAAACTTGCACATGCATAAACCGTAAACAAGATGCTGCCAACACGCTGGTGAAGTGAGCTGAGGCCCGGTAATCTATTGAAGTCCCATGCCAGACTGGAATAGCTGCCTAGCTCTGAGGGCTGAAACTAGCAGTCTGGGGAACAGATAGACTGACTAATAAGAGTTAGATGTGTCAGAAACCTATCTGGCAAGAGGGCATATCCACCCTATATAAAGTGCTCTCCTAACTAGAGATTGAGCAGAAAAAATATCACCCTTGGATTAGAGATTGAAGATCTCTAATTATAGTATCACTACTAGCCACTGCCTAGTAGTCAGTTGTATCCAGATAGAGCGCGCTGTTGTCTATCTGCAGAACCATATTTCTTCTCCTACAGCCTTAGGACTCCGCCAAGCTGTAGCTATATCCCCAGACCTGATTGGTAGCTACAGACTGTTGCCATACAGTCCTATCAACACATATACTACAATGTCCTTTAATAAAAGTAATACCTCAAGACCCCAAAATCTTGACACACCCTATTCCATTTTAGTGCGGCTAAAATTTAGATCCTACTATTCACAAAATTAACATATTTAACAATAAAATTGACTAAAATATACATTCCTCTTTTTGACTTTAAGTTTTTTAATAAAAATTTATTATTTCTTCTTTCAACAACAACCAAGTCTACAAGCTGTCCCCTGGCCTTGACAAAATCATGCAGGGCTACACTGGGTCTGCCAATAGTGAAGACTCCCTCTATGGCCACTCCCAACCCGCAGGCCCCTCTGCAAGCACTACCCAGGAGTGTGTTCTTTCTCCTGCAACTTCCAGCATGGCCCTGTTTGCCCATCATGCACAGGCAGCTGCCAACCCAAATCCTGTATCAACAATGGCATCTGGAACCAGCCATTTGAGCCATGGGGTCACTCAGAAAACCAAAACCCAAAACAGCCAATCAGATGGCATTGACAAGTTCCCAAGATAGACACATCCCTCCCCCAGCCAATCAGCCTGCAAGACATAGAAGAAAATTAATCACTCCAGAGATCATTCTCAAAATGGTTGAAAAGCAAGGGAAGCTTATGTCCCTTGGGGAAATTGTGGCCGCAATGGGGTTTGCAAAGCCCACTGTGACTGCAACCCTGCAAGCCCACGCCAACTGTGGCCCGCCTACCAAGAAGACCCTAACTGGTGCCCGTACTTCAACCAAAGGATACACAGCCCATCCTCTTATGATGGCCATTATGGAACATGACCTGTGGATGCCCCTGGTCCAGATATGTCTCCAGTTGGGACTCCACAGCATCTTCACCAACAAAAGAATGGTGAATTTGTGGATGCACAGAGCTGTGGTTGCTGCTAGAATCTTGTCCAATCAAGTTCTCAGTGGCCCCATTCTGGTGGATATCAATCCCTACAATTCAACTATTATTAATTTTATCAAAGGAAGGGCAATGAGGGCCCATAATGACATCATCTTCCTATCATACGCTAAGATTTCTGAAAGTATCCAAGACTATGGAGATAAGTGTATCTAGTCTGACGTGTACAAGCACAGCCCAATTTTGTATTGTTTTGTTGGGGTTTTATTGGCAGTTTCCCCATTGGGTGACAATTATTACTTGGCAATATTGAACAACGCAGATGGGTATGCCTACTAGACAGAGCTCAAGGCCATGCTGGAGGAGTGGGCCACACAAAAAGCCGTGCAAAAGGTTGTACTGAGTGCAGAGATGGAGCAGCTGGAATGGGCTACCCAAGAAATCAGGGCTGCGGGGCATACCTGCTGGTCCTACCCCATCAACTACGCCAACATACATATTGCAGATGTATGTCTCTACAATTTTGGTTCCACCCTCAGGCGCTTAAAACCTGCCACCTACAACAAACTATTCACCCAAATTGATAAGGGGTATGAGCTTTTCCCTTCCGCGTCTGTCCAGGACTTATTTGATCTCATCATCTTCTATGCAAGTGATAGTGATAAGTCCAGAAAGAACCCCCGTCTCCCCCCACGCCAGTCCATCTGTTTTGTCAAGCCAGTATATGCAAAAGAAGAAGAATTTAAGCAATTGAAGCAATCAGCTCTTGCTGCCCCTTCCCAGTCAACAAACCCTGCCTCCCCAACTCCCCCCATCAAGACACCTGCCTTCCAACCCTGACTCCCAAACCACCACCCATTCCCTCACCACTATCTCTGATGCTGCCCCTTTCACAGGTGCAGATGAAGGCAATGTTCATTCTTCCCATTCCCTCCCCTTCTTGTCCTTTGATTAGTAAATAAATCTTTTCTTTGTGATAACATATTAAAATTGATATCTCTCTTTAAATTCATAATTAATAATATTTTCTTTTTAAATTATCAACATTTCCCATAATTGATACAATGTTGTACATTTTACAAATAGCTTAAAATTATGAGCATACATATTTTTCATCATCATTAATAAATTAAAGAAAATAAACGTAAATATTGCATTAAAATATTGCAATTAGACGTCAAATATTGATATTTAGAAATTATGTACATAACTAAAAGCATTTTGTTTAATAAATGTCACTGTAAACTAGGCCTTTTTCATTATAATTTATCTAAATGGACTGTGTTTATATAAGAGAGCCATTAACACTTAGTACAAATATTGATACATAGTGCATTTTACAGCCTGTATATTTACCTATTGGTAATAATTCTGTAAACTTTTCAGTCAGATTTTATAAGGTAATAATGTAATGGATTAATAAATTACAGTTTATTGTCATTAATTGGCTGATTTTCTTTGCTGTGACAATTGTTTATTTTCTGATATTTATGCACTAGTATCCAATTGGTTGGTTTCACACCCAATTGCACAGGCAATAGGAAATCAAGCCGCCACCCAGACCATATCCAGTCTTGGAGTGGCAGCTTGATTTCCTATTACCTGTGTGATTGGGTGTGAAACTAACCAATTGGATACTAGTGCGTAAATATCAGAAAATGCACAATTGCCACAGCAAAGAAAATCAGTCAATTAATGACAATAAACTGTAATTTATTAATCCATTACATTATTATTACCTTATAAAATCTGACTGAAAAGTTTACAGAATTATTACCAATAGATAAATATACAGGCTGTAAAATGCACTATGTATCAATATTTGTACTAAGTGTTAATGGCACTCTAATATAAACACAGTCCATTTAGATAAATTATAATAAAAAAAGCCACATTTACAATGGATCTTATTAAACAAAATGCATTGAGTTATGCACATAATATCAAAATACCAAGAGTTGACGTCTAATTGCAATATTTGAATGCAATATTTACGTTTATTGTCTTTAATTTATTAATGATGATGAAAAATATGTATACATTGAAGATAGTACTATAGAAACCAGTTTTTTGATGGAATTCAAACAAAATGTCAACTATCTATAAATCGATTAACAAATTAGAAGTACACCTGCAAAAGGTTGTTGAAATTATAAAAAAATCAGGGAAGTAGTGACAGGAAAGCTGGGTGACAAGGGCCTGCTACTAATCCAATCAAAAGAAAATGCTATGAACAAACTAGGAAATATTATAGACAAAAAGAATAAAGAAGCATTACTAAATATCCAGGGAATAATTCTATCAAGTCTGAAGTTCAACAATGCGGCCTACAATTTGTGGGAGTTCTGGCAGGGGGCCAAAGAAAATAATAAGATCAAACTAATCAAAGGAAACAAAGTTCCAAAGAAAATCAACACAAATGAAGAGGAAACCAACCAAATTGAAACAGACAAAAACAAAACACAAGCAAGAATCAGGAGCGCTTCACAAAATACAGAAACTTTATCAAAATAAAATCAAGAGGAAGCACAAGTTGCAAGAAAAATAAGAAAAATTAAGCCCAGGAAAATAAATGAAGAACAGCCAACACTCATGAAGTTTGCCAAAGTGGCGCCTGTGGCTGAGGGGCCACAGGGGAAACAATTAGTAAGTCTTTTTATGTTTTACTTATATTTATTTTATTCATCACCAGGAATTGGGATGAGGTTGCAGAAGTGGCAGCTTATACACTGAGTTGGTTTTACAGGGGTTACCAGTCACTGGTAGCCCCTGTAAAACAAATGAATAAAAACCAAATAGATAAAATAATTCAACAGAATATGTTTGCTTTTTCAAGTAGTGAAGCTAAAAATAGGGAATATTTACCACCCGCGGGGTGCTTGCCGTGGTTGAGGGAAGCATATGAAATAGGATAAAGTATCAACTATAAAGAAATGAATGAAATTTGCAGGGATATCAAACTGAACTTTGATGAATACATATACAAAAGCATTCAAAGATTCCCATTAACAAACATCAACAAATATGAAAAGAATTTAATAAAAACCAACTTTTAAATCGGAAATAAATATTTGAAATCTGCAATTTTTAATGAAGTTTTTAAGGCACTATCAAATAAAGTCAGGGATGCAGTCCTTGTGAATAATTTTAAACCTTTATTTATTTCATTTGCTAAGGCCTGGGGGGCTGATTCAAGTCAGGCGCCCCCTGGAACCCTCTTCAAGTTCAACCAAACGTCCTATATTAATAGGTTAGTGCAAACATTCAAAAAATTATGCATGTTCTTGGAAAAGTATACCTCGCAAAGAATCCATGTTGAGGTATACATGGGAATCCTCCTCCACTGCATATTAAAAACCAATGGAAAAAAGTTGGAGGATGTACCTATTCAAATGGACATTTGCCGCATAGCCCTTGACCGCCAGAAAACACCACAGGGATACCGGACAGTCAAGCACGCCCTCTATGACTCATTTGCATTGGCAATGTTATACAGGTACTATGTGCCCCCCAAAAAAAAAACCTACTAGTCAATTCTGTAAATTCACTGCCACCTCTGGCTTTGGACCGCTCAATCTTTCCCTGTTGTACCAAGAAAGGTCCCAAAACGCCTGCCAAACCCCTCCATTTGTTGAATGATTTAGCTCACACAGTTGATGAGAGGTTTGTGCTGGCTTATCCTGTGGAATCCCTGCCTTTGGTTGCTCCTTCCTGGGAAGAAACCCTGGTTAATTTGGACTACCTATTAGCCTGGTGTTGTCTGTTTTTAAAAACTATCAAAGCCACCCAATCAGGTGTTGCCACATTGACGCTTGATAACCCAGTTGACCCCCAAATGCCTGGCATCTCTTCCAGCCAATCAGATTTGATTTTGGAAATTGGAGTAAAACTCTCCAGTCCCCCTGAGCCCATCCAGCAAAGTTTTGTACCTAGCCAATCAGGCTCACCCCCAACTGTCATGTGACCAGTTTTTTGCAATCCATTCCTTTTAACCAAGCAAGGGGACTTTCAGTCCCCTGCTTGTCTATTTTCCACTTACATTAAAGTTTGGAGTCACCTGCACCTTAATTTTCTTAATTTTGAGTTGCCTGGAACCAGTTGCGTCCCTAAAGCTCAAAATATTAGAGTGTAGCCCCTGTCCTAAGCTTACCTTTAGCCAGCCGGTTTTGAACCCGGCTTCTCTTCTGGCTCCTTGTACAAGTGTTCTTTCACTTAGTTGTTGTCTCTTTTGCTCTTGCCTTCAAAATCAAAGTTCAAAGCTCAAAATTTCAATTGAATTTTCCTATAATTTCTATTATTATCTCGAGTTTTCCTTTAAAAATCATTGTTTTCGAACCCAATTTTGCTTGCAGTTATAATCCAAGGGCCCCAAGACAACAGCGAGGCTACCCAAACCCGTTCTGCTGTTTCCCCAAGGATTTGCCAAAGACAACCCTAGTCTTGCCATTTTCTCTCCGTTTTCTCCAGAAACTATACCATCCTACCCCAAATTTTGTGCTGGTTCCTTCTATGATACTGCCGGCTCTTAAATTTGTTGTCTTTTCCCTGGCTCTGTTTCTCTTGCTTCTGTGGTCTACCTCCCCTGACCTGTGGGGGAAAATCTCCTCATTGGCCTGTCTGGTAGGTAGCAACCCTGCCAGTTTCTGGGACCTCTCCAGCAGTCTTCTCTTTTACAGAGAGGCTGTGGTTAAGAGCCTGGCGTGTGACAATCTTGACCTGGACGTTGTGGAGCTTGCTTTGCCTAGTTCTGAAGAGGTAGTGCCCCCCACACCTCCTCTCCCCTCCATGGTTCAGAAGAATGTGGTTACCCCCCAGGTCCTCCAAGGTGGCCTCTCCCGCTCCTACTTGCACTCCCTGGTTGCTCACTGGTCTGATTCTAATGGGTTTGAACATCTACTTCCTCCAGTTGTCCCCAGTGTCCTCCCTGTGGTCCCCTCTCTGAGCGGCCATCCCAGTTGCGCACTGGATGGCATCCTGGTGGTTTTTTGCACCGGGATGGGAGCCAAACTTAGTTAGTTTAGCCCCTCTCTCTCACAGATTCACCCACCTGCATTCCTTTTATCAAACAATCAACAACAACCAGGGTACAGGGCGCCACCCCTCTAGCAATCTCATCCAGGGTTGTCCACCACGTACAGAAGAGTACATGGATCCAATTAGACGCATTAGCTAAAAATTTGATTTTGGGGTATAATTCCTAGGAATAATTGCATTCCCTTTGCAATCAACATCCCCCAATAAATATTTCCCCTTGCAAATTAAATTTTTTTACTTTATATTTTAATACTAAAATTTTAATATTGAACTATGTAATATTAAAATTTCACAATAAGAATTTTAATATTACATATTTAAATATTAAAAATATTTAGTATCTAAAAGTTAATATTAAAATTTTAATAATACATATCATAATACTTAAATTTTTAATATCAAATATTTCAATATTGAATAAATCATGATTTAATAAAAATAGTTAAATTTTGAATATTTAAACTTTAATATTTAATATTTAAATTTTAAGATTTATAATTATAATTTTACTTTTAATATTTTAATTTTAATATTTTACTTTTTATTTTTAAATTATAATAGTAATATATAATTAAGTTGATACTAATAAAGGGACAGTTTAATAAAGTGAACATGTGTAATAACAAAATATTGTTTATAAATTTGTTTATTTACTAGTGCGTCAAGTACGGGTTCATTTATTACATAAACAAACAACGAGAATTGGATTTATCTGCATCATGCGGCCTGCTCCACTATTGTTCTAAACAAATGATTGTTTAGAACTCAAATTACCTTTTTCTTGTAATGTGATTTGTTAAACATATTTGATATACTTGACCTGCGTCCTAAGTACTAATTAGTAAGCAATACATGAAAATCATTGGTGGTTGTGTTGTGTGGTTATAGTGGCACTGAAATAACAAAGATCAGATGATGACATACAAGGTCCAATTTGTGGCTTAAAAAAGCCAAAGTACCATCAACAATTCACAATTATTTAAATAAAATAATTCTATTTCTATCTTTTTTAATTTTTTTATTTGTTAGCGCAACAGTCAATATAATATTCAGTGCATTATAATAAAAATATTTGTCCTCATACCTAGTATAATTAATTTTACTTACATTTTCTATGTATTCTTAAATATCTATAATACATTCAAACATCACGTTATTATATATAAATAATAATTTTTGAGTCCTAATAAAAACAAACTAAATAAAAATAAAAACAAATAAAACCCAGAGCGCCCATTTATCTGATTGGCTCAGAGGCCAGGGATTTAGGGAGGAGGGATTCTGAGTGCTCATAGAAAGCCGCCCCCACATTGGGTGGCATTGCAAATTGGAAGACCTAAAGAATATTGAATAGATCTCAGTGTCCTGAGGAAGGCCTTGTTTCACCTTATTCTTGATCCAAACAAACACCTTCTCAATTAGATTCAGGAATGGGGAATATGGCGGGAGGAAGAGAAGTCTCATTGGACAATTGGTAGGTCGGTGGCTGGAGGTGTGGTTGTTTTTGTCAATGGGGGGAATTCAGACACAACCAGATCCACTTTGTGGATTCCAACATTATCAAGCACAACAACATTGGTTGTGCTGCTGTAATTTATCTGCAGGTACTCCTTGACAGCTCGGAGAAAATTGAGAAAGGTCCTGCTGTTATGAGAGCCTTTAATCATCTGATACTGGTCCAACCTGCAAGGACCAAGAAGCGCAACCATGGAATAGGTCTGGGAACGTACAGCTTCATGATGGGCTATGCCGTCCTTGGACCCCTTCTCAACCAACCCATGCCTAGACCTGAGTGAGGAGGAAAACAACAATTTGTCAATATAGAAGAACTGGATATTCCCAGTCTCTTTTAGTGCCAGATATGTCTTGGCATAAATGTGTAAATCCTTGATGGTCTTTTCACTGTTCCTATTATATGGAGAAACTCCAAGAACCTTCCACAAGAAGCCCAAATCAACCAATTTTTGTAGACAAGGGTTTTGGAAACAGAAAGCCTGAACTCCGTGGTGAGCATTGATTGAACAACAAGTGTGTCCAGGTGGCAATCCTTGGCTACCCACTGCTTGATTGCGTCAATATGAATAGGCTGAAGGATTTTGGGCTGTCTTTTTGCCTTGGTGGATTTGGCAACTTGCCCGGTATTGCCATACTTGGTGTTGATGTTGGCAATGTATCTGTCTGTGACACCAAATTGGAACGCAATGTCCCAAACCACCATTCCCCTGTTCAAGCAGTTGAGGAGAGCTTCACACTCACTATCTGTCAACCAATGCCAGCCCTTGGCAGGTACCACGGCATCCTGGCTACCAGGCTCAACACAGGAGACGGGGACCTTTGTGTAAAAGGTGGGATCATGCTTGCTTGCAGTGGCACTGTCAATGGTTGAATACACAATAGGCGCAGATGGCTCAACAGTGGCTGCCAATGGCTTGTAGGTGGTGTCAAAGATGTGGGGGCAGGAAGTAGCAACTCTTGGGTCAAGAGTGCGGGGCTGGGTGACAACTGGGTAAACAGTGGAGGTGTAAGTAACCTCATTATTCCTGGTGACCCTAGTATAGGAGACTTTTGTGGCAGGCCTTGAGAGTGGCTTCTTCCTGGGATTCAAGCTGGTAGTTCTGGCTTGGTATGTGGGAGATGGTTGGCTGGCGCTGACATCTTGGGAGGCCTGTGTATTGGCATGACTACCCTTGAGTTGGGTTCTGGGTCTTTTCTTGGACCCTCTGGGACGCCCTTGTGGACAGGCTGCCCCGCAGGCTGGTGCAGGAGCGGGTTGGAAATGCAATTGACGGTCCATAAAAATAAAATAAAAAATATATTATATATTAAATATGTATTTATTTGGAGTTATTGGTTTAGTTGTGGGTAGTTGTTTAATCTTGATTTAGCCTTGAATAGTAGCAGTTTCTATATCAGTAATTTGAAGTGAAGTATATTATATACTTTCCGGGTTTGGATGATTTTAAAGTTTAATCACTTTTTATGTCTAAACATGGTTGTTGAGATTGAATTTTTCATTTGATTTTAGTTGTGGTGGAGCTTCTTGATTTGGGTTGGTGTTTCCTAGTGTGCTTACTGTACATTAAATTTGGATTCCAGTTCCCGCAATTAATATCTGAGTTTACTAGTGCCATTCAAAAGTGATTTGAAATTTGGTTCTTGGATTTGACAATCCTGCAATTTCAAAAAACATAGTAAACTTAATGAAAATGGTTGATGGATTTGAACACTTCAAATCTGATTCCGGTCAATTCATTTTGTCCATTGGAAATATGCAGTTTGACTTGAACTTTGCAAAGTATCTATGAGTTCCTGCATTTTCAAATATTCAAATAAATACTCAAAAAAATCAATTTAATTAAAAAAAGGCCATCCCGCAAAAGTGATTCAAATTTTGGACCAAGGATTTGACAATCCCGTATTTTTACGTTCAGGTTCTGAATTTACAGTACAAAATTGGCCTGTGCTTGTAAACATCAGTATCATGCCCTGCCCCAAAGGGCAGGCTCTTTAAATTTTTAATATTTATTATTTTCATTTGGATAAGATTTTTCATTATTTTAATATTGGAAATTTAAATTGAAAGTTAATATTTAAGTATTTTTAAATTAATTACCTTTTTTATCACATTTGCTTTTGAATTGTTGTTGTTGTTGTTTGCTCTGTTGCTTGCCTTAATCTTTTTTATATATGTCTAATTTAAAGTTAGAATATTTTTACTCATTTACCTTTCAAAACCACGCTTACGTTGTTGCCACTCCTCCAGCTTTATGATGCTGATCTGCAAGCTTACTGGGTTTCTGTCTTCTACTTTTCCTCCAGGTTCTTCCCAAACTTATCCAGTTACTCCTGTCCTTGGCTGTTGCTCCCCCATGTCAATCATTTCTAACTGAAGAAAATTTAACTATAAATAAAGAGCTTGTGAAGAGTAGGCTTTAAGCCAAAATTCTAAGTGATTTCTTCCCCTTCAACTTTTACAATTTTAACTTCAAATTTGTAATTTTTAGAATTTTGTTTTTTTAAATTCATTTTTTTAGTTTAGCTTTTTCCTTAAAATCCAAATGGAACTTGTAAAACAACAAGCCTTAGGATTGTTGTATCCATTTTTTCCCTTAAGAAATATTTCAATAGTTATATGTATCAATTTTCAGATGGAGAATATCCTAATATCAATATTCCTTTAGTTACAAATTGTTCACTATTGAACACTTTATTCTATCTTCTTTGCTTAGGGTTTTTACACTCTATTACTCCATTTGTGACGCAATATAGGTTTTTAGCAGGTTTCTGTAAGATCATCTTACAGACAGTACCTACATTCTTATATCTTTTAAATTTGAATCCCAATGCTTTGCACGCTTTAGTCTATAAGCTTGCACCATTATGGACAAGACCTTACAGTCAGATTGGATACACTTTTCTTCATAATCTTGGATACTTGCAGAAATCTTGGCATACGATAAGAAGATGACGTCATTGTGTGTCCTTATTGCCCTCTCTTTAATAAAATCAATGATGGTTGAATTGTAGGGGTTGGTATCCACCAAACTGGGACCAATGAGAACTTGATTAGACAAGATTCTAGCAGCAACCACAACTCTGTGCATCCACAAATTGACTGTTCTTTTATTTGTGAAAATGCCATGGAGTCCCAGTTGGAGAAAAACCTGGACCAGGGGCATCCACGGGTCACACTCCATGATAGCCATCATGAAAGGGTGGGCTTTTTCACCTTCAGTTAAAGTACAGGCACCAGTTGGGGTCTTCTTGGGAGAGAGGTCACAGTTGGCATGGGCTCGCAGGGTTGCAGCCACAGTGGGCTTTGCAAAACCCATCACGGCTACAATTTTCCCAAGGGACATAAGCATCCCTTGTTTTTCAATTATTTTGAGAACAATCTCTGGGCTAATTAGCTTTCTTCTGCGTCTTGCAGGCTGATTGGCTGGAGGCAGTGTGTGTCTGTCTTGGGAACCAGACACTGCTATCTGATTGGCTGCTTCTGGATTCTGGGGTCCCTGGGTGACCACTTGGCTCACTTGGCCAATTCTGGATGCTAGTGTTGATACACAATCTGGGTTAGCAGCTGCCTGTGTGTGATGGGCAAAAAGTGTCATGCTTGAGGATGCAGAAGAAAGAACACACTCCTGGGTAGTGCTGGCAGAGGGGTCTGCAGATTGGGTGTGACTATAGCCAGAGGCTTCACTATTGGAAGACCCAGCGTAGCCCTGCATAAATTTGTCAAGGCCAGGGAACAGCTCGTTTATTTGGTTGTTATTAAAAGAAGGCATAATAAATTTTATATTAAAAAATTAAACTCAAAAAGAGGAGTGTATATTTTAATCAATTTTATTGTTAAGTATCTTAAGTTGGTGATTATTACAATCTAAATTTTAGCTGTCCTAAAATGTAATAGGGTGATTTTTGAGAATGCCTGTGCTTCCTAAAAGAATTAGCACAAATTTACTCTAGATCCTTTGACATCCTTTTTGAGATGCCCATAAATTACATTTATTTCAAATTCACCTCATTTTTGAATTGAAATTTGGTTCTTGAATTTGACAATCCCGCAATTTCAGATTCATTAAGTTTTCCATGATGTCTATGATTTGTTTGACAATCAGGAAATCTAAAATTGTACATTAGAATCCCGCATTTCTGATTCATGTATCTCACATTTGTTTGTTGTGTTTTGTCTTTTGTTAGTTGAGTTATCTGCCCAAGGGATTTAAAATTTGCCAATTTAAATCAATCAAAAAAATTCAAATTAAATGGTTGATTTTATTAAATATTTTAATTTCCACTCAGCTGAGTTGCCCACAAAAGTGATTTGAAATTTAGACCAAGGGTTTGACAATCCCACATTTTTACGTTTAGGTTCTTAATTTACATTAAGGATTATCTTTTATCAGGTATTGGAGCTGATAGTGGGATGGCATAGCACCAATTCCAGCCTTATTTACAATTTGGAAGCTGACTGGTTGCTTTTGTTCGAAGCTGAACTAGAATATTCAGACCAACTTCACTTCTTTTATCGTGGAAGCTTTATAAACTGGTGCATCTTTCTTAAAGCAGTGAACTGGATCTTTGTTTTATAGGACTGGGGTTATTTTTTAATCATCATAGTATCATGTGGTTCTGTAAAGGCCAATGGATAATATCAATGTTTTGAAATCTATTATAACTTTTTTTGCTATTTTGATTGCTACTTAATCAAGCTCTTGCAGTCTAAGCCAAGGATCGATATTGTATCTAAAAAGAAAATTGGTGATCCGATTAATCTAGCAGTATGCGATTTTTAAATAAACAGAGCTGCGGTAAGCTCTCGCCTATGGTAGCTAAAGCTGCTCGTAAAACTGAACAAAGCGTGAGAATGCTAAAATAAACAGGCATTTATTTGTTCTGGTACCAATATGTTTCGAGCTCAAAATTTGGAAAGCCAGCTATAGACATCTCTCACTGGCTGAAGATATTGTGTCTCACACGCTTGAGGCGATGGATTCGGTCGTTGCACTCCTTTCTCTTGGATGCGATATGCGAGTCTTCTCTAAGGAGGTCTTTAAGGACATCGTCTCTCTCCTCGAGTAGTTTAAGGGTTTTGATCAGATAATCTTCAACGCATGTTGAGAATTTTAATGTGTAAATTTGGTGATAACCATGGGGATCTGGTCACAGTACCGATTTTTCGCAATGTGATAATAGGCCTGGGCAATCTCCATGACTCTCCCCACTTCTCTACTAAACAAAGGTGGGATTAGCGCAGTGACGTCGTCTTTAGTTGCCATGATTCCTAGGCTATTAAGCTGCCCTAGGGCATGATTGATTGTACTTTCAGTCGGCCCAGCTTTTGGTCTGAGAGTGGCTTGGCTGACTGTCATCCCAAGGAGGCCATGTATCTTCTGTCTGAGGTCTTCCAGGGCGTCAGCATTCCACGTCACGGGAAATTCAAGCTCCATTTCATATGAATTCTTTATGGCTACCTGAGCCTCTTGAGATATATTCTCCAGCATATCTTCCACCTTTTCTCTAAACTATTAGCTTTGTTAGCTAAAGAGTTACCTAAGAGAATAGTTGAGCCTTTCGAATCTTCCAAACTTTTCGTCCATCTGTTTAAATATTGGTGCCTTCAACTCTTCTTCTACGTCGCCCAGGCATTCCAATGCCAACTTCAACCATTCTGATTGGCAAATGGAAACAATTTCTTGCATTGCTTCGCTCTTGAGAAAAAAGCTGAACTCTCGCCCCTTCTGCCTCTGGATAATGCTTTGGATCTTTTCGGGGGTGAATTCATATTTACTCTTGACAGTGCCGCTCTTGACATACTTATTGATGGTTTGACTCATTCCTGAAAACTTCGCAGTGAGCTAAATTAACCAAGGTCTTACTTTATCGGGAGGCAGAACTAAAACTGGGCTATTTTTGGCCACTTCAGTGTTTAATCGATTAAAGTGCTTATCGATAGATTGGAATACAAGCTTATTGGTCCCCTGAGCCATGAGGAGGGATTTGGTTGTATATGAGAAGTCGCGGATGCGGTTGAGAAGTTCCAGTTTAGGGCTTTGCGACACCTCAGGTGGGATCGAAATGAGTTCCTGTGAAGCTGATTCCAAGAGCTCAATGACTTTTGACTTCATTTGTGGAATGCTCTTTTCGATAAGCTGAGTCAGGTTATCACTCAGTGCCTCTCTTAAGTTATCTACTCCCATGCGTAGTTTGGATTCAACGGGGCATGTATTCCATGGAGAGTTTTTCTCAAAGAATGTCTTTTCACTCCTGCGAGCATCATGAAAGGAAACATTGGCCAAAAGATCCTGCTTTGTTGGGTTTTTGATGATGTAATATCCCAGTTTAAGTGTGAATCTTCGGTTGTTGAGGACTTGGAACCACGTGGAATGACAGTTGGTTTCAATAGTGTCTGGCTTGGTAAGGACGCCAATGGTGCGTTGTCCCTTGGGATCTACCTGCTTTGCTAAAGACAAGATGGCTTGGTTTTCGATCTCATCCTTGCATGAAATGGCGGCAATTATAAGTGCCTTGGGGTTTTGTATTTGAGTTTTGACAAGATTCTCGACAAGTGCGACTGAATGAGCATCTTTAACGTTCTCAGTGCTGCGGATGATGCCAGGAAGATCAATGAGTGTAAGGTTGGTCTTGGCGCCTTGTATCTTAAGAAGTATCGTGTTCTCAGTGAATGTTAATTCATCAGAACTTGCATCCTTAAGCTTTGCCTCAGGTGTGGAGTCATCAAATTTGTGGTTAAGGTAATCCTGATGAGGTTTTTTTGGATTCAAAATTGCCTTCTGGGCTCGGCGGACTGTTAATTCAATCTCATCCAAGTCAGTCAAACCTTCCTTGAATGAGATTTCTTTAGGAGATGGTAAAGCATATCCTTTGTTATCATACTTTAACTGTAAAGACACGTTACATTGGAATTCGTCTTGCGTATCAGACAGACGCAGCTCCATTGGACAGCGGGTGCATGTCCCATCAGAGCGAGGCAGTTGAATGTTGCTAATAGCTTCAATCAAACTGGACTTTCCAGCACTTTGATTTCCACAGAAGACTACTGTTGGCAGATCAATATCCAACTGCGCTCCTTCATCTCTAAGCTTGTCTATGAACTGAATGATACTCTGGGACTTCTTCTCGTAGCTCTCCAGCTTTACCCTCTCATGTGCCCTTGATGATTCGCGCTTAGTACTCCGCCCCATCCTTGGAAGTTTTCAAACTGTGGGATCCCAGCGCTGCAAGATTTAGAAGGGTTGCCCATTTTAACAAATTTGACAGGAAGATACTGAGATAAGCCCCACTCCGTTAAACTTTTTAGGACATTCCAGACCTGAAAACATAGCCGAGCTTCGCTAATGACAAACTCACATCCAATTGAGTTGCTCTGCTCTGGCCAAATAGCTCATGTCTAGCTAAATTGAGCCTATCTTATCTCAAACCTTTGAATTCCATAATGCCCTGATTTTTAACAGCATCACAGCTAGAAGCGATCTTATATACTTGATTTCCATGGTTAAACCGTAAGCTTCGAGCCTTTTACTGGAAGTTCGATTATGCTTTTGATTGGTGAAGCGTAGCTCATGGAAACATGACTGGGGCTTTGCGACAGAACATGTTAGACTTCAGGAGGAAAAATAAGATTCAGATCTAGTTAAGGGGGTTTTGGACAGAAATAATTTATCTCATGCTTTAAACCGGGGTGCTGTTTTTCTAAAAGTAGATATGTTGAGATTAAAGATGTTATGGTTTTGCCTTCAAAGCTGATATCATTATTTAGCCATGCCTTGGATAAAAATACTGCCTAAGAAATAAAAGACTTTAAGGGTAAAATACCGCTTAAAATTAAAATAACCGAAATTAAACTTAGTGCGAATAACTGAAAGATAATAAAAACATTTGAAAGTCGAACCTTGTTAGAAAAACTAGCCATGTAGAGGCTAAAAAAGTAGCATCAACCAACTATAAATGATATCAAAGTGAAACAAAGGCTATCAGAGAGTCTTTATTGAGTAACAATACAATAAAAGCAACCATTTTGGCACAACAGGATTTCTGAATATCATGGTTTGACTAAATCTTTACCTTTATCCTGATTGGTAAAACTTAAGAAAATGGGTCCACTAACTGCCCCATGTACTGCTTCATTTCTTTAATAAGTGGCAACTCATCACAGCCTGCAGGATCACTTCTGACAATGCTATACAGTAGCTTTCAAAGCTGTGGCGCTAAATGAAATCAACTCAGATGCAGACAAAGTTAAAAACCAAGGGATTTATATCAACCAACAGTAGATTTGGGTTCACTACTACTTTTTTTGCATCTGAGTTGATTTTGCTTAGCGTCACAGCTTTGAAACCTACAGTATTTTCTCTTGATTTCTCTATCAACTAGAAAAAATAAGCCATTGAACCTTATTGCTGGAGAATCAGGAAGATATACTTTCAAGTATAAGAAACATTTCCCATATTTTGTCCTCATATATTCACTGCAATAATAGAAGAAAAAGTTCTTCTGATGTTATTTTAATCCTGAAATCAATTAACCCGCTAGGAATGATCTAAAAACCAGCTTTATTATGGAGAAAATTAAGCAAGCTAGGGTATCTGGATGAAAATACTATTGTTTGAATTTTTAAAGTTGTTGACTATCTTTGCCTCTAGGATTGTTAGCTAATGTGTAAAGATAGCTATATTTACAGCATAATTAGGTTTCATCCACAAGGATAGCACTTTTAAACCTTCAAAAAGGCCTAATTTGAACATATTCATCACAAAACGTCATATAAAGAGCCATTGAGATATGTTTCTTTATTCTTTATAGTGTTAATAAAAAGCACAGAAATTCACTACAAATAACTTCAACTCTTTCAGAATGCTTCTCATTTTTCTATCATGACAAAAGAATGAAAGTTGCCTTATATCTGCAGATAGTTTTATGTAGCCTTTTTATAGCTCCATGGAACCATTCAAACTACTAATAAGCATCAGATACCATCATCATCACTTCATCTCTCATCACAGCAACTTTTTTATTTTTAGATTGTATTCTGTTGTAAAGGAGGGAGATTTTATCCAGCTTTCCCACATTAAAGAGACTGATGGAGTTGACCCTCAACCTTCTGAGCCGGTTGATACCAAAACATTTCAGTTGTTTTCCCACAATAATTGATAAACAATTCATTTCTCTCTCCAAGTTTATCTGTCCAGGATGATGAAAGTATGCACCCTTGTCACACTGCACAACCAGATAAAGAAGTCATCCATTTCCAGCATCATGGCTGCCGCTTGACTAGCAAGAAAAACCTGATCCTTGATCTCACATGCAACCATTTCAGAATATCAGCCCAAACCATTACCAGGAACAATACCACTTCCCTGATCCATATCTCTCTACTGTATAACCTGCCAGAAACCTGCAGACAAGGTATTTTATCATCCACCAAGATGGTATCCTAAGTATTCTAACATCAGGAAATTACAGGAGAGCCTGTGGCTTTGGTGTAATCTGCAGCCTGAAAAGACTTGTTGTGGCCATCAGAAGTAACAAGTCTGAAAAAGCCTGTGGCCCAGAGGCAACAAGACAGTTATTCTTACTTCTGGCTAAAGGTTCATTGCTGTAACTCTATAATTTAATATAGTGATTCATAATGTATGACACCAGTATCATGGTCTGCTCTCCTACTATAGTTGGATTGGAGGAAGGGATTTGGAGATAGGATTGAACTATGCTTCATTGTTAAGTCTAAAGAGAGCCGCTATGAAATGTCAGCCTAAATTTATAGACAGGTACTGAGGCTGGCCCAGATGCTCACACTATTTCTGAGGTTGACTTACAACTCCACAATAGCAGCTGAAGTAGAATTAGGGCAACACAGAAGGGAGCTCAATCTTGAGGGCTGAATTTTGAAAGGAAGCTTGCTTGACAACTTCTGCAGCATCCGTGTTTGTTCTAGACACACTTAACAACTGATTCCCTTAACCAAGTGAATTCAGTTGTCTACCTGGGTCACTACACAGGAATAGCTAGCCATAAGATGGCTACTAGTTGATGAATATTGTTGATTCAATTAATCAGAGCTACTCTAATAAAATGAGCTCATGGACTTTTTATCTTAGAGTGTTTGGCCTGAAAGCCTAATATGTGATGAACTCTTCTAGATGTAATGCAGGTGACAGTCCATGTGATGCCCTTCTGTTTAGGATATAATTAAATTTTATAATGATAATTATTATGAGATGCATATTCAGATGCCTGTTGAAGTGAGATAATTGATTGCAGAATATCTGCATGTCCCATTTATTCATCAAGAACAGGGGTTCTGTTAATGCCAGGATGTGATCTGGTCATTGATCCATTGATTGTGTGGCTTGGTTGTCTGTGTTCTTTTGTTGATACCTTTCTTAGGCTGCATAGCTGCATCCTACAGCTATTGGTTGAAACTGTTAATCTGTCAACAAAAGTCCTGAAAAACCTGAAATAATATTTCAATATAATATATATTTCTTCTCTAGATCATTCTCTCCTCAAGCCTCCTCAGAAACCCCTGTTTAGCATGGGTTGATTGGGATATTTTTTACAGTGATATTATTGTTTTTAATACCAAGCTCACATGTATCTGTCAAAAAAATGTCCTCTGGAAATAACTGATACCCTATATTTACAAGGAATGTGCCATTATTTCCTTTCTGCTCACTACCCAACATTTTTTCTTTATTGATTTTAAAGCTGTCTCTTATCAGTACATTTTTAAAGGGCCCATACTTTCTTTTTGGGCCATTAACACTGTGTTAACAATGCTTTTCTCACTATGAGCATTTTTGAAGTCTTTCTGGTGTAAGAACCAGCCTTATGGCTCCAAGAACAGGGTTCAAACCCCCATACCAGGCTGCCAAGCAAAATTGCGGGTGGCCACAAAAGCCTGTTGGGGGATTCAAAACCCCATCCATCCACCAGGACAGGCGTGAGGCAGTTTAAACTGCCCACCAGGCAGGACCTGACCTGGGGCCAGTATTAAAACTGGTCCAGGGGAGCTTGTGTCTTCTAATTTTATTGTAACACTCAGTCCCAATGCTATAATTGGACTGGGTGCACCCAATGTTGCTCTGGATCAGATCTGCTGCTGCTCCTGTTCCCACTGCCACTTAATTGCACTGATGTGCTGATAAATAATCTTGCAGCAACTGGGAATGCTGATAATGCAGCCAATAACTTGGCTGTGAGAAGCACCTCAGTGTAGCTGCAGGATTAAAATTGCCTTCAAGTTGTGATAAAGATAAAATTAATCACCAATCAACAGATAATGATTCAACCCCTGAAGAATTGATGGCACTGCTCCAGCCCCATGCCCTAACCAAATTAAACCTCAGAACAATGAAGCCAGCCAATTATCAGCCAGCCACCAACAGAATTCCCCTGCTCATACCAAGTCACTCAGATTCCAATCCTCACTTCCCAAGCTACATTCTACTACTCTTTGGAAGCCAGTACCTAATATTTGGGAACCCAAAAGCTCTTAAGAAGTAGAAAGTAGTATGTTTCAAGATAGACCAGATGAATAGTATAAAACCCACTTCCCAACACTGAAATAAAGTGCAGACAACATCAAATAAAGTGGATTAATCTATCAGGTTTGTTTGCTTTATTAGGATTCCAATTTATACACCACTTAAGCAGAAGTCAGACCAGAAGACTATAGTACCACCATAGACCTACAACCATGGACTACCAGCCAGTTCCAGATCCTGGAATGGCTGGCATTTCATATTAATCCTCTGATTCACCCCTTCTACAGACCTACAACCACAGTAGAGCTGGGATAGTCAATATGACCATCTCAGTCTGGACAAAATTGTTGTTCTCAACCTTGGTGCCTACCACCCCTTAGATGAAGGTTTGATATGCCTAACCAATTCTATGCCTTTTCTCTATTGGGCTTTTGTGACACACTATCTCAATGGCTTGAGTTACCTTTCAGCACCTTGGTACAAGACAGCTGCCAGCCATGACATCTGGTCTGTGAAACTTTTCATCAAGTAGATTACATGAAATTCCTATTTTATCAAAAGCCGGGTTCTGGTTGGTCTTATTTTTAAATTTATGAAGAGAGTCCTGGTACAGAATAATTCCTTGCTGATACTACTTGGTTCACTCAATTTCTTCTTTACAATTAAGAATCATTTCATAAAGAGGAGCCGTTAGTTGACCTCCCAAACACTAGAGTCAGCACCCTATTTTACACATTTTTATAACTTGTATGACATCTGCTCATTTTTTACAGAATTTTAATGGTTTCATACAAAAGCCTTAGTGTCAAAGCCCATTCAAAAGTTTTTTTAATGGCGTAATGTCATGAATGACATTTCAATACTTGTATTGAAAACCTGGGAATCAAACCCTGGGTCTCAGAATAAAGCCTTGTTATGACCAGGGTAGACGGGAGCCAGCCAGACTGCCAGTTGGGCCAAACCCTGGACCTCCAGAGATATATTGCCCCAACCAGGAGGAACAGAAACCTGCCAAACTGCCCAGTGTCAAGACTGGAGGTTTGAAATCAACATTGGAAACCCTGGAATTGAACCCTGACCCTCCAAAGGCTACTTGAGTCACCCAGGATGGACAGGAACCCGCCAACTCACTGAGTGGCAAACCCAAGTTGTTGAGTTACTCTGAGACCCACCAGAACAATTCCCCAAATGGTCACCAGATTGCTGCCAATCTTGTGCCACCAAAGATCCAGACCTATGCAGAGGTTGTAGCTTGCCTAAAGAAGGTTACAAAAAGGTCTCCTGCCAGTCCCGCCAATGATCACCAGCAGCTACCAGTCTTCTGTCCAGAACAAGTAATACAATTTGACTGCTCAGGTGATGCTGTAAGCAGTAGCAGCAGAATAAAGCATCACCACTTCTGTTCACCAGATAAGGCACAACCTGGATCAGCCGCCCTTGAGACCCTATGTCAGGGCCCAGAATGCCCTGGACAATCAACTTGCCTTCCTAGAGGCAAAAAACCCCACAGCTTGGGAACCTTTACCAAGTATCTCTCAGAGCAAGAGAACCCCCTTCCAACTAACAAATGGCCTGGGATTTGAGAGACACACAATCCTTGAATCCCTGGCTTCAATTCTATTATCAAACTTGGGCTTCTCAACTATCAGGAAATGTTACATTGGGAGCGCAATTATTTGATTGCGCAATTGGGCTCTCAATCACTTGCAGGATCTATAAACAACTGTGGCACCTTGTCATGCTGCAGTTCAAGAAAGGTTAATGTTATACCAACCAATGAGCACCCACCCCCTGGTCCAAGTACGCAAATTCCAGTGAAAATTGTAGGTTTAACTGCAATTGCTGCCATCAGTTTTCTGGTGGCACTAAAAGCCACTAAATTACCAGTAAATATAAGTAGTGAGGAGGAGAAGCCCTCCTCACCGTTGACATCTTAATAAAACAAGTTTATGCCCAGAAATCATTATCTTATTTCAGGAATTGACTTTTTTGCTCAAATTTAATTATTCTCTTTGCATCTATTTGCAAATCCACAACACAATATAAACTTGCCTATCCATATCCTCCTGGTTATACTCCTGCTACCTCAGTTGATCCACCCCGCGCTCTTGACTTGGAGTATTTCCACCCTCATCATCTGGATCTCCTGCCTGCTATTGTTGTAACTGTGCTGTTTTAGCAAAGTTACAAGGGAAAATGTTTAGAAACTAGATAATATTCTTTATTGAGAGATAGTGATTATATAGTTAGTGTGAGTCATGAATAACAGGAACATGATTGCGTTGATCACACGGTGAGATGGTGAAGGGGTAGCTTGATCCTGGTAATGATTCAAGCGCTAAAATGAGGTATCCATTGTAAGGGATCATCATTTTTTCATGTTGTTGGATTTGGAAATTTGAGTTGACTTCCTAGTCTGGCTCCAAGTGACTGAATAATTGGATTGCAGGTCACAAACACACTTACTCAGAACCTTGCTGGCGGGTCAAGCCTGCTATTTTGACACCCCCAACTGAAGGTTGGCCTCCTCTGGGGGCAGGTTGTCAGGGAGGTTGTTGGGAGCCCATGCACTATGCTGGACTAACTGGTGTTCTGTGGTGGGTAGGACAGTCTCACATTGTTTCTGTCTTGCCTTGCAGGATCTCAGGAAATCATGGTGGAGGATCTTGTCTTGTTTACATTTTCCAAGTCCTTGCACAAGGTAAACATTGTTTTTGTTTACCTTTAGGATGATTGTTGGGCCTACTTTCTCTGGCTGTAATTTACTTTTGTCAATGTTTATGACCCAAACTTTTTCACCAACCTCATGTCTGTTTTGGATGGGGATGAATGTCTTTTGCACACGTTTTCCCTCTCTTTCTAATTGACTGCTGTTGGCTTACATGATCTGGGGGTCTGAGTGGGGGGAACCTTGCTTGGTATTACCAGCTTGGGTCCTGATAATTCTTGGATGATATTAGGCTGTATGCCATATAATAACTCTAAGGGGCTTTTCCCACTGGATCTGTTCACACGAGTCTGGCATACAAGTAATGCAGTCAATAGCTGCTTGTACCATTCCTCAGGTCTCCTGGCAATGAGCTTGGCCAAGGCCTGCATAAGGCTACCATTCAGCTTCTCCACACATCCATTGGCCTGAGGACAATAAGGTGTTTTCACTGTGTGCTTGACCCCATTCTTGGTGAGGTATACATTGGTATCTTCAGAGGTCAATTATTTGCCCCTGTTGATTATCAGGAGTTCTGGCTTTCCAAACTTGCTAATGATTTCTTTCCCTATGAACCACCTCATGTCATTGCATGTATGTGTCTTTAATGCTTGTGCCACTGGCCATTGTGTGGCAAAGTCTATTTCAGTAATGATGTAATTCTTCTCATTATGTTTTTCTGACATGGGGCCCATGATATCTAGGGCCCACACCTTGAAGGGTAGTTGCATGCAGATAGGTAGTATTGACTTAGGTGGGGTTGTGCTTTTTGCAAATTTCTCATATACTTTGCATTGGTCCAAGACTTCCTGAACGTCTTGGTACAGGGTGGGCTACCATGTTTTGTGTTTAAGAAATTTGTAGAGGTTGCGGCTCTTGGTGTGTCCTAGGTCTCTGTGATATTGTAGGATGGTGTCCACTTGCTGGTGTGTGGGGATATAAGGGATGGTAGTTCTATCAGACGTTTTTTGATGTAGGGTTCCATACACGTCTGTGAATAAGTGTTTGTTCTTAATGACTGTTTCCTTTGTTATGTCTGTGGTGCCAGGGGGGAAGCCCTTGTCCTTTGTTTGGAGTACCAGGAGGGGCCAGTCTGGGTCAAGCCCATTCTCTCCTCTTATGGCTTGGACGTACAGGTGCAAGAGTGCGTCCGCCATGGCAAGCTCTGGACCAGGCTTGTACTTTATAAGCATGTTGCATCTCTCTATCAGTTCCATCCAGTGGGACTGACAACGGGACAGATTTGCTTGGGTTTTTAAATATATAAGTGACTTGTGGTTGGTCAACGCCATGAATTCTTCCTGTTGTTCCCGGTAACAACGCCATTTGACTAGGAAGTGCACAATTGCCAACAGCTCCTTGTTGTGTATAGGGTATTGGCACTCACCATCTGTCAGTTTTCATGATTTGTAGGCTACAGGCAGGAAGTCACCATCATTGTTTTTGATTTTTAGTACTCTCCCAATGGATGTGTCTGAGGCTTTGGTTTCCATTTGGTATTCTCCATTGCATTTGGGATACTGTAGGATAGGTGCTATTGTGAGTTTCTCCTTGAGACGTCTAAAGCAGAGGCCTTGTTGGGAGGTCCATACAAACTTGAATTTGGCGCCAGTTATGGCAGACAGGGGTGCAGTCAGAACACTGCAGTCAGTTATAAAACAACATACGTAGGAAACCATTCCTAAGAATGTGCAGAGTTCCAACTTGTCCTTGGATGGCGGCATTTTGCAGATGGCCTGGATCTTCTGACTGTTGGGTTTAATGCCATCTTTTGAGACTATGTGTCCTAGGAAGGGAAGCTGCTCACAGAAGAACTGGCATTTGGAGGGCTTGGCTAGCAGCTTGTGTTGCGCCAAGGTAGCAAAACTGCCTTCAGGTCCTTGTGGTGCTGCTCTACTGAGGGGCTATAGACAATAATGTTGTCCAGTTAGACCAGGATGTGCTTGCATATATGAGGGGCAAACACCTTGTTCATGAAGTTTAAGAAAGTTGATGGGGCATTTTTATGCCAAAACTGAGCACCACACATTTGTATGAGCTGTACTTAGTGCAGAAGGCCTTTTGGGGATATCTTCCTCTTTGATACAGATCTGATTGTAGCCTGCAGATAAGTCAATCTTGGAGAAGACTGTGACGCCACCCAAGGCATCAAAGAGGTTGTCAATGAGTGGCAATGGGTAACAATTCTTAGTGGTAAATTTTTTCAGGGCTCAATAATCTGTGACCAGGCGCAGGGTACCCTTCTTCTTGGCCACAAAGAACACGGCAGCCCCAAAAGGAGACTGTCAGGGGCAGATAAATCCCTTCTCTAATGCCTCTTTGAGGTAGACACGTAGGGTGTTGTCTTTATTTGGGGTCAGGCAATAGATGGGCTGTACTTTGGGTACAGCTCCCTTGAGTTGAATGGAATGTTGGATATGTTTTTCCGGAGGTAACCTGGGTAAAGCCTCCTTGAAGATTTCTGGATGACAGGCTACAATTTTGCAATCCTGAGGTGTGGTAGTGTCCTGTTAGTCTTTGAAGTGTATGATATTGTACTCAAAGGAGTCCAAGTCAATTGTCTTCAGGTTTTCTCTTTTGTCCAGGGTCTCTGTAATGGGCACAAAGACGTGGTTGCATAGCAGTTAGTCCACTGAGTCAGGGTAGATCTGATAGTTGACACCTTCACGTTTGATGGTCAATACCAAGGTTGCCCAGTATACATGGGGATTGTTATTTTGCGGCCAATCCAAGCCCATCACAATGTCAAATTTTGAAAAGTCAATGACAGGGCCTTGGATGGTGGAGTGCAGGTTCTCAAGTATGATGGAGAAGGGGGTGGATTCCCTTGTTACAGCAATGTGATGTTCATCATCTAAAACCACATTTTTAATCTGCAAAGGATTCATAGCTAGCTTGAACTTATCTACAAAGCTGCTGTTGACTAGGGTTTGGTCTGTGCCTGAGTTCAGGAGTGCTGAGCCTATGCAACTGCAAAAGCGTAAAGGGTAAGACATCAATTTATCGGGGTGTCTGGCAACGGTGTAAAGTACTGGGTCCTCTACGGGTACTTGGATTATTGGACACTGGTCCACAGCCTCAGGTTGATATTACTCATTGGGTGAGTCAGAAGTTGTGCAGGAAGAGCTTGACTTGCTTAATGCTCTCCCTGGGCTTTTCCCTTGTCTTGGTTGCCTTGTGTGGCAGCAATATAGAACTGGGTACAGTTTGACTGACTGTTGTTCCCATTTCTGTATCCATTGGCGCCTGCGGGTTTATGGCTTGTGTTTCTGATGTTATTCCCAGGGGGTGGTCAACTTGAATGGCTGGCTGAGTGAGAGTCCTTAGGTCTTTCTCTCTTTCCAGTTTGCGCCTTGTGGAGAGTGTTAGACATTTGTTCTGCTTTCTCTGCCTTGCAGTACAAACTTTGCAGGTTGGTTACTTGGTCTAGGTTTACATGTCTCATTACGTGTTACTTGAGAGCATTGTAGTACATGAGGTAGGTAGCTGAAGTGTCAAAGGCCATGTCTGAGGGGGCACATAATTGAAGTTCCTTGTAGGCGTAGGTGAGCTTCTTCACAGTGTCAGTCTGGGTTAGGTTCTTTACTTGGCGTATGATCATGAGTGCAATGTCCTTAAGCACAAATCTTGTCAAGAAGTCCTGTTTGAAAGTGTCAAAATCCTTCTCAGTGTTTTCTTTGTGCCACTTGTTGCACCAGGCGCCAGCTTCATGCATCAGGCAGATAGAGATCTCTGCAATCCAAAATTGTTACGGCATTTCATCTGGGCCAGCTTGCTTTGGGCAGATTGTATCCAAGATACAGTGTTATCACTGTTGGCTTCTGCAAAAGGTTCCAATGCAGCGCTTCACAGTCTTTGGGCTATGTAGGCTGGCATGATATTTTCTTCAGTTGCACAAGGCATGGCAGAGGGAGCCTGGAAGAACCCTTGGGCGTACAGGGCATTGAACGCAAGAAGGGGTATCACCACATTTTGGTAGAGGACAAACCCATCAGGTATCTTGATACCAGGTATGTATGACGTCCAGTTTACCGGGAGGCCAGACATGACTCTATCAATGATTTTTTGGCTGCAGCAAGTACAGGCAACAGGTGGAATTTTGCAAGATAAGGTAGGATGGGAAACCTACCTGTGCTACCAATGTTGTAACTGTGCTGTTTTAGCAAAGTTACAAGGGGAAAAATGTTTAAAAACTAGATAAGATTCATTATTGAGAGATAATTATTATATAGTTAGTTTGAGTCATGGATAACAGGAACATGATTATGTTGATCTCTGGTGAGATGGTGAAGGGGGGTGGCTTGATCCTGGTAATGAGTCAAGAGCCAAAACAAGGTATCCATTGTAAGGGATCATCATTTTTTCATGTTGTTGGATTTGGAAATTCAAGTTGACTTCCTAGTCTGGCTCCAAGTGACTGGATAATCAGATTGCAGGTCACAAACCTGCTTACTTGGAACCTTGCTGGCGGGTCAAGCCTGCTGTTTTGACACTATGAAGAAGATTCCTGCTGCTCCCTCTCTATCCATGTGCCTCCTTCCCAGGATTTCAGTAAGTTGGGGTTTGTCTACATCACAGTATTGGGCTAGACAACCAGGTTGTGCCCCAAACTGGGAGTTGGTGCCCCCTAGCCACTGCAGTTAACTACCTGGTAAAAATCACGCCTATTGTGTACATGGCCTTCTAGGCCCAGCCTGACTCCCCTGTGGGAGTCCAGTTGGACTCTGGTATGAGTGGTGACACCCTAATCCAAGATCCATGCTCTGTCAGTGCCTTGTCTGCAAACCTGAACCCTGCAAAAATTGACAAAGCAAAATCCCATGGTATAAAAACCCTGGCAATATGGCAATGACCATATTGTCATTTTTGATAATAAAGTTTTATGAACCTTTGGTTTGTACATATCCTACCTTATCTAGTCTTAGTGGTTTTTCATCTCAACTCCAGCCAAGTAGACCACCAGGTAACATCCCCCTCTATGACCAACCTGCTGACCCACACCAGGCACTATACCGTCCCCCTGGAGTCCCCTTTAGACCTGTGCATTTTATCAAATACCCGCCCAACCCCGCCTACTCAGAGTACAACTTAGAGACCATCCTCATTGCCAACCCCTTGGCAACAACTAGAGAGACTGAATGCATAGGATGTGAAGGAAAGAGGATCAAGATGCCACCCTTATTGTTTAAAGACAAATACAATTATCTACCAGATATTTTGTCCCCATGACTCTTCCCTTAACCCGGCAACCCAACTGCTCAATGGATCCCCCCACCACCGCCAAAACCACGTCCAATCAACTGTTTGGAGTACTCTAAATTACTTTGACATAAATGATCAACACAATTGTGAACACTCTGGGCCCTGGTCTTTGCTTGGGCAATCTGTATCCTACTGTAAATTCAGAACCTGAACATAAAAATGCGGGATTGTCAAATCCTTGGTCCAAATTTTGAATCACTTTTGCAGGATAGCCTTTTTAATTAAATTGAATTCTTTGTATTTTTATTTGTATTTTTAAAAATGCAGATACTCAGACACTTTGAAAAGTTCAAGTTGAACTGCATATTTCCAATGAACAAAATGAATTAACTGGAATCAGATTTGAAGCGTTCAAATCCATCAACCATTTTCATTAAGTTAACTATGCTTTTTTGGAATTGCAGGATTGCCAAATCCATGAACCAAATTTCAAATCACTTTTGAATGCCACTAGTAAACTCAGATATTGATTGCAAGAACTGAAATCCAAATTGAATGTACAGTAAGAAACTAGGAAAAATTAACCCAAATAAAGAAGCTCTACTCTGGATAAAATAAAATTAAAATTCCAATCTTAACAACCATGTTTAGACATGAAATTAAGTGAAATGTAAAATTTTCTAAAATGGAAATAATGCAATATTCTGCACTCTGAATCACCAATATAGCAAGCACAAATCCATATAATGATATATGAGCTACGCTCTGATGACACAGAATTTTTTAAGAAAATTTGGCCCCTGGCGTAGCCTGGGGCCAAACAAGCTTCTTTTCAAGGAAGAAAGGAGGGGGAAAGATAAACTGTAAGTTTACGACACTATGCATTCATGTATTGCTATTAAGGATACTTTATTACAGTAGATTTTAAAAACACTAATAATAAAAAAGAACTATATATTTCAATCTATCTCATCACGTTGTCTTTTCCTTGATGTGTTGATAGTTCATTTGCTGTTGATAATGTGCTTGCAATTAATTGGATAGTTTCACCTCCAGTTGCCTTGGCAATAGGAAATCAAGCTGCCCCCAAGACAATCTGTGGTTTTGGAGGCAACTTGATTTCCTATTGCCAAGGCAACTGGAGGTGAAACTATCCAATTAATTGCAAGCACATTATCAACAGCAAATGAACTATCAACACATCAAGGGAAAGACAACGTGATAAGATATGTTGTAAATTGCGCCATTAATGCTATTTTGATATGGCCTTCAAATAATGATATGTGCAAAGATTTGGTTGGTTTTGCTTTCAATTTTGGGAATTCCTCTCCATCTGCAAATGGGTCTGGTTCAATATCCACCCATTCTGGAATATCATAACTGCCCTTGACTGATCCTGTTATGACCCCATCCCAATGTGACCCCCTCTGCCACTCTGTCTACCTAATGGGTGATCATTGACCCTTGTCTACTATTTGAGTAGAATCATTTCTCCTAATAAAGACAAGTTTATCCACATTTGAGTTGGCTTTAATATTCTTCAAGCTTTTTCATTTTCTTTTTTGCCAAAAGGAATTCTTCATATTTTATTCTAGGAAATTAAGGTATGTGCCCTTAATTTTGCCCTGAAGGCTAACCCAAGACTAGCTTTGAACCTCAAACATTTTGTTATAAAGATTTCCCTCTGTGTCCTCCTGGATGTCGTCCCCAGGAGCCAAAAACAAAAAAATGATGCTCACTACAGGGGCTGCAAGCCCCTTGGTTACCCTGTTCCCACACGCATTCTCTGGTCCTTCTCCCTTTGTTTCTGAAGTACCCAAACAACCCTAAGCTTCTAGTCCTCCTCTAGAAAAAGACATCACTGATGTCCCCTCAACTCCCATGGTACTGGTGCTGTCTCCTGGGCCTGTGTGGGCCCCCTTCCAGCTTTCTCTCTCAACTACAAGCAAGCTTGTGCTGCCACCGCTCTCTCGCTCTACTCAGGCACTGTGGTGATGCACACTATCCCTGGTCTCTGTCCTGGGTATGCTTCCAAAGACCTGTACTCCTTCCTCTTGGATTTTGGTCTCCCCCTGTGCTGATGAAGTCTATGGATACTATTGGCGTGTTAGTCAACCAGTTTATCCAACCCGCCCTGGTTCACCATCAACTTGAATTAGGATCTTAGAACCAGTTTCTAAATGCTGTAGCCACCTCTGTCTTAAACAACCATGCTCAAAATATGGCATATCAAGAATGGTCCCACAGCATATTTGTGTGTATTTTGAATAACCAGTGTGACTTGCTGGCCTCCCAGAAGTACCTAACTTCATCACTGAATTCCCTTTACTCCTCTCTCTCCCTGGATATATCAAGGACCAACTTTACAAATTGGATGAGCATCAAGCAACGTGGCGTGGTCAAATTAAGGCCTCTCTCCTAAAGCATTGCCAGGACTTTGAGACTCTGGTTACCAAACTCAACCAATTTTGGGAGCATATTAATTCCTAGCTCAAATTGGTTGGGACTCATGTCAATAACTGGGGCTGCCACCTACAACACAAACATGGTCTGGATAAGGCTGCACTAGGCAACACTATGTATCAAGTACAAAATTACGTGGATGATAGAGTAGCATCCATCAAGATGACACCTCCTGCTCCTCCCGTTGAGGTCCCATCTGAATTTGAAGCCAAGGTATGGGAAGCCATAGATGAGCTCAAGGCTACTACTCAATGTCAATCTTCTGTTCAGAGCCCTCCTCCAGTAGAACCTATGCCTGACCCTCACATTGCTTTGCTCACCAACCAAGTAGCTATCTTGCAAGGAGAAATTGAGTGCTTGAGACAACGCCACTCTAATTCTGACAATTTGTCCTCTGAGTCCAAAGGTGAAGAGGAAGCTGAAGTTGCTAGTACTCCTGCTCATGGCAATCATGGTTGTTGCCCTGGCTTGGAAGGCTGACCATGGGTCAACTGCGCTCTTGCCCTGGATCAGCTAGCAGAAGTAACAAATGATGCTGCTGATAGACAGGACACATTGGAAAAAGAGGTACAAAACCTCTCTTGCTTGACCAAGACAATGAATGGACAGGTTATTCCTTTGGTTGCTCAAACCTCTTCCCTGACCACTCCTCTCAATGGGATTGCTGGCACTCTATTGGTGCAGCAGATTAGGATTGATGAATTTGGAGCTGCTGCCGCTACCGCTAGAGATATTAGTGAGCAAAACAGCTCTACCTTTGATACCCTAGAGGAGAGCCTTTGACTCCTCTGGGCTAGACAATCTACTGCTGAATCTGAGTTTGAGGGTCATTCACACAATAACGTCCTCAACCCAGGTGACAACAGCCAATCTACCTTATTGTCCATTGACCCCAATTATAAGCCTTTGTTAAAACAGATATTTGACCCTAAAGCCTCTACCATTGTTGTCTTTCTAAAAATTTACAAGACTGCAATGTGTAGGGCCACCAATGAACTTAAGAGAGAACATATTCTTACCTGTCTGCATACCACGTGCCAAGAAGTTATGGTCCCCAAACTCCCTTCTATTATCACTTGGGAGGATATGAAGCAACTCTTAATTGAGGAATTTGGAGGAGATCTCAGCTTGGAAGTTAAGAAGGATGAATTTATGCACATTGCCTTCAAACCCAAAGAGACCCTGGCTGATTTTGCCAATTGTTTCTATATTGAAGGACAACAGTTGATCACCAGTCAACAGCTAACTCCCCGGGAAGGGTACACAACATGTTCAAACGCTTTGAAGGTGAACCAAATCCTATGTCTGCACTTTAAGACCCACAAATCTTCCCTTACTTCAATGAAGAGTATCAAGACCCTCTTGCAAGACATGCACTTGACCCATGGGGGTACTTTAGTGCGCAAAAATAAAGCCAACAATGCAGGAACTACCACCTGTACTCCGTACATTATGACCCTAGGCTCAAGTGGGCAGTCTAAGAGACAAGAATGTCATAAATGTGGTCAAATAGGACACCACTCACGTACCTGCACCAACCCTTGGGTAGAGGGCTGTGACCCAAAAGAGCAGGTGGGAAAAGAGAGGTCAGCTTAGAGGCAGATACGCTCTCTGCTGATCAATCTCCCCTGTCTCTTCCTGATCCCCCTTCTGATGAGGAATCTTCCTCCTCAGCTGGCCCAACTATCCTTCACTTGTTCCACAACCTTTCCAGTGATTATGAACCCAAAGATTCTGACTGCAATGAGTCTGATGGTTATGGTTACTCCATGTTATCAGTTCCAGAGACATTTTCTGTCCCTTACAAGCTGTGTTCAGGAAAAACCACAACTACAACTCGTCCATCCTTGAGTGAAGCTAAGTCTATAGTGGCTTGTCCTTACTTAGCACAGGCTCATTGTCCCCCTGTCTTGGTAGATTCCTCTGAAGAGGCTGCTAAACTATCAGAAGCTCTCTTTCAGAATGTGAGTGTATTGCTCCCCTTGCAGACTGTTTATAAAGAAATTCCTGCCTTACAATGCATGCTGGCCAAATGGGAGAAAGAATTGGAGGCAGCTCAGGATGTGCTAGCCATCTTACCCCCTTTGGGAAAGATACTACTTGTGTGGAAGTATCAATCCAAAAGGTTAGGATCAAGGTTATCTTGGACACAAGCTCACCAGTCAATGTGGTACCGTCCAAGTTAATGAAAAAACTTAAGCTGGCTCCCAACCTCAACTACACTCAATCATATGGTACAGCTGGCATGGCCCAAACCCAAGCCATTGGTGCCTATTCTGCCCTGCCAATGAGGTTTGGGAAGCTTCTTATTACATCCCTTGCTGTTGTCCTAGAAAACAAAGGCTACAATATCCTGGTTGGTACACAATTCCTTTGAGAGTACAATAGGATTATGAACCTTTGAGATGGATACCTATTGCTCTTAGGGTATGAGATCCCTCTAATCTTTGAAGAACCCCCGCATCTCCCAGGTAAACGTCTTGAGACTTGTGTGCTTGAGTACCCCACGGGTATCTTCTCACTCAAGTACAAGGCTCATTATTCCTATATGTGTTCTCCTCCTCCTTCCTGTCCTGCAGAGGAAGGTGTGCCTCTTCTTGCCCCTGCAGCTGTCACTATCCCACCTGGCTCACAAGTGATTATAGACTCCCAGATATCTTACAAACTACCTGAAAAATCATTTCTGGAGCTATATTCACCTGATTCCTTAAGCTGTAGAGAGCCTCAGTTATGCCCTAGGATTTTGGACCGGACTCATAAGGAGCCTGTGCAGCTTTTGTTGGCTAACCTGACTGCCCTGCCTATGCAGGTGATCAAGGGACAGGTTGTTGGTCATGGTTGCATATTAGGTTCAGAGCAAGTGGTGTTCCTCTACCCTTTTGGAACGTTTAGTGATTTCAACTTGCCTGAAGGAGACCCTCAGGTTCTCTCCCTTTTCACTGCTGCAGACTTCCCTCAACTGTAACCCATTCAACAAAAAGATGTTCTGGAACTGATAGACTAGTTTAAGGATATCTTTTCCTCTGGACCCACCAACTATGTTCTAGCAAAGGGGGTTATCCATCAGATTGATACAGGTGATGCCCCGCCCTTTTGTGCCAAACCTTACCGCCGCAGCAGGGTAGAAGATGCTCAGGTCTCTAAGGAGCTTAAACAGCTCTTAGATGCTGGGCTACTAGCTCTCTCTCAGATTCCTTGGGCCTCCCATTGTTGATTCTCAAAAAGAAGGATGAAGGCCACCACATTGTGATGGATTACTGCCACCTAAACTTGCTCACAAAAAAGGACTCTTATCCTCTGCCTAGAATTGGTGATGCTCTTAGACAATTAGGGGGATCAAAGTTTTTCTCCGCTATGAATCTAGCATCAGGATACTGGCAGGTCAACTTGTCTCTTGAAGATAGAGAAAAGGCTGCACTTATCACTTCAGAAGGTCTTTATGAACCCACTTGTATGCCCCAAGAACTCTACAACACCTCAGCTACATTTCAACGGGCTATGGACTCCATCTTACAAGATCTGAAACTCTCCTGTGTCCTTGTATATCTTGACAATATTACTGTGTTCAGCTCCACCTTTACTAACCATTTGGACCACCTCAAAGCTGTCTTCATCAAAATTTGGGAGGCAGGCTTAAAACTCAAACCCTCTAAATGCTCATTCTTCAAGGAACAACTTGAATTCCTGGGCCACAAGGTCATCCAAACTAGAATACACTCTATGAATAATAAGGTGGAGGCCATTTAAAAGATGAAGCCCTCCCCCACAAACCTACAAGAGGTCCAAGTATTTATTGGTATGATGGGGTACTATTGAACATTCATCCCTGATTTTGCTGAACTAAGCAAACCCCTTGTCCAGCTCCTTCAAAATGTACCCTTTGAGTGGACTGACAGCCAACAACAGTCTTTTGAAGCGCTGAAAGCCAAACTAAAGGAGGCTCCCATCCTAGTCTACCCTGATTACAATAAGGATTTCATCTTGTACACTGATGCTAGTGGAGTACCTGTGGGTGTTATCTTATCCCAGCTTGACAATGAAGGCGGGGACCAACCTGTGGCCTAAACTTTATGGGTCCTCAACAAACACAAGAATAACTATAGTGTTACAGAAAAAGAATGCCTAGCTGTTCTGCATGCAGTAAAACAGTTCCGGCACTACATTTACGGGACTCACTTCACAGTAGTTACAGACCACTCATCCCTTAAGTGGCTGCAGCAATTAAAGGAGCCTGAAGGTTGACTAGCCTGTTGGGCCTTATGCCTGCAAGGATATGATTTCATCATAGTACATTGTCCTGGTGCGCAACATCAGAATGCTGATGGTTTTTCAAGGATGCCTATACTAGCCACCCATCCTGCTGACGCTGATTGCCTATACAAGTTGATAGGGTACCCTGACTCCTGGACCACTGAGCCAGAAGAAATTTGTCTGGAACTGCAAGCCCTATCAAAGGATACTTTGATTTAAGATAAACAACTCTTCAGAAGAGTCAACTATGCTTATCTATCCTACGTTCATCCTAGCATGAGGATGGCCATCATCCTACAAGCCCACATTGACACGGGAAACAGAGGCATAGAAAAAACTCATGACTGGTTGTGCAAAAACTTCTATTGAGAGAATATGCGCCTCCTAATCCCTGATGTCCTTGCCTCCTGTCATTTGTGTCAACTCTAACACCCCTGACCTACACAGCATCAGTTCAAGCTCATCTCCCCTAAGCATGCCTTCTACACTGTGAGTATTGATGCTGTTGGGCCTCTCCCTTGTTCTAGGCCTGGGTGTCAATTCATCTTGTTAGCCATAGATTACTTTAACAAATGGGTTGAAGCTAGAGCAACCAAGGATATAAACACCAAGACCAATGCTAATTTCTTGTTGCAATATATCTTCTACTGTCATGGTTGCCCTCAAGTCCTGCTTTCTGAAAATGGGACCAACTTTAATGCTCGCCCCATAACGTCCATTGTAGAAGCTATGAGTACACATCAATCCTTCTCTGCACCATATAACCCGTCAACTAACGGGACTGTGGAGCAAGCAAATTCTACCCTTGTGTCCATTATGAGGAAGCTTGCCCTCTCTGATGCCGCTAACTGGGATATGCTCCTCCCTGCTGCCCTCTTCATGTATAGACTCAGCAGACATTGAGTGACTGGCCAGTCCCCCTTTGCCATGCTGTATGGACAGGAAGCCACTACCCCCTCAATCTTGGGACCCCGTTGATTGAGGTTGAAGCCTCTGCCAATACTGAAGCTCATGTCAAAGACTTGACTAATTGTATCATTGACATCCAAACTACCGCCTATTCTACTGTTTACAAGGTCAAAACCTTAGAACTTTCGCCCTCTAATGCTTCCAGAGCCCCCCTCCCTGAGTACCAAGTGGGTGACCTAGTCCTCTATTATCAAAATTGTACTGGAGGTCGTGCTCATAAGCTAGACTCCCTCTGGGTTGGACCTTGTGAAGTCACCTACAAGAAGGGTGTCAAGTATACTGTGAAGCTGCTGTCTTCTGACTTCCCCTTTGCTCAAGTTCACTCCAAATTCCTCCACAAATATCAACTCCATGTGTTCAATCTTGAGGGGGGAGATGTTGTAAATTGCTCCATTAATGCTATTTTGATATGGCCTTCAAATAATGATATGTGCAAAGATTTGGTTGGTTTTGCTTTCAATTTTGGGAATTCCTCCCCATCTGCAAATGAGTCTGGTTTAATATCCACCCATTCTGGAATATCATAACTGCCCTTGACTGATCCTGGTATGACCCCATCCCAATGTGACCCCCTCTGCCACTCTGTCTACCTAATGAGTGATCATCGACCCTTGTCTACTATTTAAGTAGAATCATTTCTCCTAATAAAGACAAGTTTATCCACATTTGTGTTGGCTTTAATGTTCTTCAAGCCTTTTCCTTTCCTTTTTGCCAAAAGGAATTCTTCATCTTGTATTCCAGGAAATTAAGGTATGTGCCCTTAATTTTGCCCTGAAGGCTAACCCAAGACTAGCTTTGAACCTCAAATATTTGTTATAAAGATTTCCCTCTGTGTCCTCCTGGATGTCGTCCCCAGGAGCCAAGCACAACAATATAGATTGTAATATATAATTCTATTTTATTATTAGTGCTTTACAAAATCTACTGTAATCAAGCATCTAAATTTTAGCCGCCCTAAAAGAAATAGGGTGATTTTTGAGAATGCCTATGATTCCTAAAAGAATTAGCACAAATCCACTCTAGATCCTTTAGCATCCTTTTTGAGACACCCATAAATTATATTTATTTTGAATTCACCTCATTTTTGATTTGAACTTTGGTTCTTAGATTTGACAATCCCACAATTTTGGATTCATTAATTTTTACATGTTGTCTATGATTTGTTAGACATAAAGGATATGTGAACCGTACATTAGAATCCCGCATTTCTGATTCATGTATCCTGTATTTGTTTGCTGTGTTTTGTCTTTAGTTAGTGGAATTATCTGCTCAAGGGATTTGAAAATTGCAAATTTAAGTAGATCAAAAGGGGTTGAATTAAATGGTTGGCTTATTAAACATTTTATTTTTCACTCAGCTGAGTTGCCTGCAAAAGTGATTCGAAATTTGGACCAAGGATTTGACAATCCTGCGTTTTTACTATTGGGTTCTGAATTTACAGGGTATATGTATTAGAAGATGGCTTAATACTCCAATTGATAACCCATCTGCTTTGAATTCCAAGCTGCAGACTTTTTCAGCACAGCCATCCGGCTCACCATTTATCGGCCCTTAACTGGTTACTGGGCTTTGACGAGTTAACCAAGAACTTTAAGCTCTGCTTCAGTTTCGAAATTTGGTAACCTTTGTGATCCTAGGATCTCAGATTGGTTCAGATGCAGGGTAGATTGTGAGTTGCTGCTGTTTTTGGGATAGCTGCCTATATGGCTGGATCGTTCGTCCAAGTAGTGGGCGTGTATGCGGGGTTATATGCTCTCGATGGTTTGTGAGCAGAAACTAGTTTGCATCGGTCATGGCTGCAACTTCTGCTAGGAAGCTTCTTTGTCTGAAGCTTAGGTCTATTATCTGAACGATGACGATATTTAGGTTGTAAGTGATGTTTTTATCTTTGAAGAAGAATATACAAGATGATCTAATATGCTTGGAATATATATTTCAATTGCCGCTTATATAGCTGTAGAATGGTGATACTGGGCTGTAAAAGAGCCGCCTTCACAAGACAGAGAAATCTGTTATAACCATGGGAGATTTGCATATTGTACTTCAAAGGCTAAGCTATTATGTAGATCTTTCGTTCATAAAGATCTGTAAACCTGGCCAAACAAAAGACAAACGTATATTCTAGCTACATCCTGTATGTAGCTTGGATAAAATACGATACATTCACATGTAAAGCAATATCTTGCTCGCACGAACAACTATTTAATTCCAGTTTCCACTAAATCTATTATCAAAGGGCTAGCTATCCATTAAGCTTTGGCGGGCCGGTCTAACTCTATATATGATCATTCATTAAAAATGGCCGGCCTTAAGTAGGCATTATGCTTCGCATTGTAACGAATTCTCCTTATCCTCGATTTGGCTTCTTGTATGGTTTAGGCTTCAAGTCTGCAGCCTTACGTTTAACCTAGAATGTAAAGTTAGTTAATAATACATAAAGAGGTCTACCGAGTTAATCAGATTAGTCAGCTCTTTCTTTTTGAGGGACTCTTGGTTTGATGCTGAGTTATCTGCATTGTTCTGGGCATCGATCTGGTCGTGTAGCTGCTTGTTCTTCTTTTGGCGCTCAGACAGAAGTTCCTTCATGGCTTCGGTTTTCTTAAATCTAAAAATTAGGCTAAGGTTGATTGGGTTAGGCTTACTGAGGATTGGTGGGATCAATAGCAAAGTGGTGAGAGGTAAATAGGGCAGAGAAACGTGGATCTTCTTTATCAATCTTGAAGCCATCTTGAGTTAGCTCAGTGTCGGCTGCTTTTCCGCGATGTTTGCCCTTGCGGCCTGCTTGCTTCTCAGCTTTAAGGACATGCTTCATATCAAAGTGCTGGCGGGCATCGGATTGATCCTCCATCATTACAAGTTCCAGCTCAGCCCTATCAGCATCTTGCTTAGCCTTCTTAGAAGACTTGGTTTCAACAACTGCTATGTTAATAGGGAAATAAGTATCGGTGTACCTTTAGTGTCACCTTGATGTTTCTCCATCCTGGCCGCTTTCTTAGCTTGCAGTTTCTCGCGCTGTTTGCGAAGATATTTCTCCACTGTTGTCTCCTAAAAGCTCAGCGGAATGACTCTAGTTTGTTTACCTCGACTGGTTCAGCTGCAGGTACATCATCTTCAGATTCCTCGGCAGGATTACGCTCGGACAGACCGGGAGCGAATGTAATTTCCATTTCATTCTCACTACCGTCGTCGTCCGATGGATTATTAATAAGACTCAGGTATTTTTCTCGGAGAGCTGAGTTTTCACCCTCCTCTTCGGAGTCTGAAGCAAGCATTTCTGAGAAATTCATGTTGTCAATATCTTCGGTGGAAAATGCCCGCTGAGTTAGCTTGATGCGCTCGGGATCGTCTTGATCCCAGGTGAGCTCAACTTTGGAGTTTGTAAGGGCCTAAAGATGAGACGTCATGTGATTGTCTTACGCTTGTCAAGAAGTTTGCTGTTTTGTAATCAAGAGGATCTTCGGTGGCAGTTTCCCTGTCAAGTTAGATGGATTTAACAAATGCTCTACCTTGGAGTGTCTTCGAATTCCATATCGTCTGGGATAAAACGAAGATCAAAGAAGTTGGCCGTGCTTTCGAACTCGCCTCCGTCGCACTGCTCGTAGATAGCAGCAGCAGTATTGACCGAGTCGCACTCAACAACCGCGTAAAAGTACCTAGGGGTGAGACAAGGCTTCAGGGCTTCTTACTTTAGCCGCTCCAGCTGGTATTTGCGCAGCATCTCTTGGTTGAATTCATCGCCCATGTCCTCTTGGATTAAAGTTTCCTCGTCTGAGCTGACATCAGAATTGTGGTCTGGGTTCTCGAAGATCTCCTTGGGAGGCCCATGGATATTTTCCTATCTGCCTTAGTTCAATCAAAAAGCTTTCTTACGTATTCCATGCGCTCCTTGCCGAATTCCGAGGGATAGACGCTAACAGAGAGAATCGCGCCTGATTCAGGCTTGAGACTATTAAAGACCTTGAATAAGTCCTTGGCCTTGATGTTATCCCAATCCATATTAAGAGCTGCGAACCGACGGGTTTTCTCGCCTAAAGGAATCTGCCCTGTTTAAATGCAAAAACCAAGTGGCTTACATCCTCCTTCATATCTAATAACATCCCTTCATCCAACTCGTCATACTCTTCTTCGGTTGAGTTACTGTGCTCCGATTCAGCATCGGAATCACTTCCCATAGGGATTTCTCCTCGAGAGCGAGCAAAGATAAGCTGTCTTTGCTTCTCTTCATCAGATAGTTCTTCTTCTGCAGAAGATGACTCTTCTTTATGAAGCCCAAGTCCACCATTGATATCTTCCTCGTTCTCTTTCTCCTCATCTTCGAGTTTGTAAAATTTGCGCATATCTTCCTTGGTAGTGTCATTTTGCTTCCGGCCATATTTATCGACCTTGGCTAAAAATAAGTTAGAAGCGCTACTTTTTAACAGCAGAGGCTTTACCAGTAAATTTGAAATTCATGTCATCCTCAAAAATGGCTTTGAAACGAGAGTCCACTTTAACTTTATTGGCTTGGAATTTAGGCTTAAGGAACCTGGGATCGGAATGCACCTTTGAGAACCGAGGATCTGTTGTTACAGGTCCCTCTAGTTTGTTGGCTGGTGCATTTGGTTTAACATCTCCCTTTTTTTGACGGCTGCGTTTCCCCATCTGAAAAACTTTAGGGCAAAAATCCAAAATCCTTTAATAAAGAATATAAAAATTTCAATATTTATTTAAACTCGGTATACAGCAAAGAAGTTTGAAGTAGACTTTCATAAGAAGCATTTTAAAGCAAAGATGTTTCCCGCTATACTCTTTAACGGGGAGGAAGAATTGCAAGTCGATTACGCACTTCTTTAAATAATTTCTATACTGAGAGGATTTCACTTGAGGTTTTAGCTCACAAGGACTCCCCAAGCTGACTACTTTATGGCTCTTGGTTGGTTTTTTAAAAGTTTTTAAATTTCAATTTGCTGAAATGAAAATCATAGAAATAACAAAAGAAATAGTTAAACTTGAGCAACTAAGGAAAAACAATCAACAATGCGTTTTTAAAACTAAAAACAATTAAACCCAAGTCAAAGCTTGTAAATGTAACCTACAATCCTGATAAAAAGCAAATTACAAAAAGTTGAATTTTAAGAAGCAATATAGATTTACCTTTTCTTAAAAATATAGTCTATGCTGAACTTGTTTACTCGGTTAATCCTGAAAAAATATCACCGCAGTCTAAAAAGGTTCATGAATTCAGCAGTCTTAAATGCCTCTTTAAATCTATGGCCTTTGGAATTGGCATTAAATTTTATTCCCAGATTCTGCTGGCGCTTTCGATGCAAATTTCCTTGACGGTTTTGAATCCACTTCAATGGCAAGTCGAATTTGTTATCAATCTCCTTTCACCTTTGTGACAACTTTCGTCTAAAAAATCTTCAAATTCGGTTTCAATTCAACTCCCAGAAGCTCTGCCCGCTTCAGAGTCTCTTTCATTGCTAAGCATCGCCTTTAATTATATCCCAAGAGGTATCAGGCAAAACACAACTAAATAATAGGTAATTTATTTCCACTTATTATAACCAGGGTTGTGTCAGATTATTCAGAAATCTTTTTAAGAGATCAGCTTTTAGAATACACCTTTTACTGGCAAGATTTGCTACCAAATCTTGGAATTCAAATCCCATATAGCAAGGTTCACCTTCTTGCACCAAGTTGACTCCTGATATAGGAAGATTCATTATTACTCAGCCATTTTATCTAAAAATGTTATTTTTAATCAATTTAAATAAAATAAAATGGCTGAACAAAGTTGAACCCATCTGTATTGGGGGTACACGCTTGGTGCAAGAAGAATAATTCTTGCTGAGCAGGATTCGTTTAATAGCTTCAAAGATTAATCTTGCCAGAAAACCTACATCATGCCCAATTTTGTGGATTCAGGCATTATATGAATTCACTAGAATCAGACTCAGATGATAGCTTCAGCAAGAAAATCCAAATTAGTTTTGATAACGTTTTCATATATAGATAGGATCAGATCCTTTGTAACTTATTATTTATCAACCTGGGCACTTGATAAATTTTAAAAGGGAAAGAGAGGATATAAGTTGCATTTCAATTTATTAAATTTAACATTAACCTACTATACAATATTACCCTTACTACATTCCTAGGCTCTAGCACACGGTTTTCTTCCTGATGGTAAGCATGTGGATTTCAATTCCAGAGTGACAGAAATGGATTCCCTTTAAAAAATTCTAAACCAGCTTTTGGCTAAGTCTATGGATCCACACATCTTTTTTGTATCCATTTTAGCATTCAAAAAGTACTGAAATTAATTTTGCTCTGGGATGCCCAGCCACAGACCTACTCATAGCTAGCCTCATCATAGCCCATGATAGAGATAACACCGAGAGAAAAGAGGAAGGCAAAAAACAAACGTGATAGGATGGCACCCTGCCCTGCATATCCAAAACGTTGAAGCATAGGCATCAGTCCATGATGGCTGGGGAAGATATGAAAAGGAATCTTCAGATTAACAGAAGAAAATTATAACTCTGCTAAAGCCTCCATATACTTGGAGTATAAAGGTGATAGCAAAAAGTCTAGTAAGCAACACAATGAGATAAGGTAAAGTATCCTGATTAGCTGGATAAAGTGGTTGCAAAGAATCTTAAAAATAAAGGCATACCTCCTTAGATGCAGAAAGGGTGGGTAGCTAAGCATTAGAAACTAACCTGCAAGCTTCTTGTTGGCTGTAGAACCACTACTAAGGACATTCAAGAATGAAAATGTCAAACCTGCAGGATAGCCTGCCTGAAAAGGTTCCAAGTCATAAACCCGTGACATAACTTGAATCACCCAAGACCCATCGCCAAGATGGGTCTAGCTGAGTTTGCCAACTGAGACAACACACATCCATACATGGATCACAACTTGTTTTCCTAAAATAATACCTTTTCTTGTAGATCACCTATCCATTCTGGAAGCCACAACAAACACTACAGTAGTTTTAAAAGCTATGACGCTAATCAAAAATACTTCAGACTTTTACAAAATGGATTAAGATTTAAGCAAACTCCAACCATCAGTGTAAAATATACACTCTGCTAACAGGAATTTCTGGTGTTAATAGACAAAAAGGGTCAACATGGCAACAAAATACTCATATCACAAACAAAAAATTCAGGGTACAAACTGAAGTGTATGGATAAATAAACAAAATGGGTTGAGTTGACCTTGGGTGTACATATGGGTCATTATTTTAGGAATTAGACCATTTTCTAATACACATGCTGCTCAAGTTGCAGCATAACAGTTTGATTTTGAAAAAATCAAATTACAAATGTTTATATTTAAAACAGTAATAACTCAACAAATATTTAATATTTTTTCACACTGTAAGCTATCAAAATGAAGCAAAGAATCTTATCTTTCTATTGTAGTTAAAATATTAATATGTATATTATATTGAATATTAAAGCAAAAGCAATTTAAAAGAGCATGTGTCAGACTTTATTATATTATTTTGATAATGAAATAAAATAGATTGCTTTAAGCTAAAAAAAGTTAATTTTTTATTAAATAATGTATACTTTTTATTTAACAAAATTAAAGATAAGATTGAGAGCTTTATTTTTGCACTTAGTTTTATTCAAAAAGCTCAATTCTTAAGAATTTTAGGGTAGTTTGAAGTTAGAATGTTATTATCACTGTTTAGATTAATTTTAAGGTTCAAGTGAGCTTTGAACCTCAAATTAAGCATTCTTTAAACGGATTTCTTTAATATTTTATCATTTTAAAAACATGAGGAAGAGTTACAACTAAGTGAATACATCATTTTAATTGATTTACATTGATTATAAAGAGGATATGATGTAATAATGATGCTTAGCTGCTTCACATGAATCACTTGTGCATAAAAACTGGGTATTTAATTAATTATACAAACATAAATTCAAGTTCAAACTATAGTAAAAGCTATCACATCATTTCTTTCAGAATGGTGCCATTTAGCTTGGTCTATAAAAACTAAAGCACCACAGAGCTTCTAATCCAAAAGACCCCATTCAAAAGCCACACTCTGATCAGAACTACTTCATCATTAAGGTACATTTAAGAGATCTGACCTTATTACAGATTCAAAATACTACCATGTCTTCAGTTAAATTTATTTCTGCCATGCTACCCTTTTTTTCCTTGAGAGTTGCAACAAAAAGAGAAAGAATTGCAATGTTAAAAAAGGCATTCCTCTTTATTGCTGGTGATGATCTTGATACTTTCATCAAGCACTTCCTTACTCAAACTGAATTTGGGAGATCTCAGTTCCTTCCAACTATTCAAAATCAAAAAGGCAATGAGTTCATTGTAAACTTAAAGGATCTCCTGAAATCTTCTCCCCAAAAGCACCTCCCAGCCTTGCAATCTCTGGTTACTTCCAGCTACTCTTTAAAAGAGCTTAATGATATGAGGTTTAATATGACCAAAAGTGAGTTTGAATACTCAAGAAAAATAAATAAAAATAAAAATGTAAGCTTAAACAAAAAAAGCCAAAAAATAAGAACTATTCATTGAAAAAAGAAATAATTAAAAAAATAATTAAAAAATTGCTGGAAAATTCTTTTGAAACAAGTCAGTTTACAAAAAAAGTGCCTGAAAAAATTTATAAAGATATTGAAAAAGAAATGAGTGAATACTCAACTGCAATAAAATACTCTCTCTTAAAATCAAAAAAAGAAATATATGAAAATATGAAAATAAAAAATGAAAATTCAGTTTCAAGTTCTACTTACTATAGATTAATCCCTAAAAATATAATAAAAAGTAAAAAAACGAACTGATATGTGCAATATTTTTTATTTAAAAAATTCACTAGAAAAAAAAAGAAAGAATGTACAGTAGTTTTAAAAGTAATGACAACAACCAAAAATACTTCAGATTTAAACAAAATGATTTCATATTTAAGCAAAATTCAACTTTCAGGTAAAAATATACACTCTGTTAACAGGGTTTATTGGCGTTAATGGGCAAAATGAGTCAACACAGCAATGAAGGGCTCACGCACAAAGCAAAACTATTCAAAATACAATCCAAAATACATTGATTCACAAACAAAATGATGTGAGTTGACTTTGGGTGTACATATGTTTACTATGTGAATTGGTGACAAAATACACTCAAGCAAGGTGAGTCAAAACTCAAACCAAAAACAAAAAACAATAGCAACTCACTATGTAAACAAAATCACTCACTCAATGTGTGCAATGGATTGTAATCATGAATGATACCAAGGTATCTAAAATAAGACACGGGATCTGAAACATAAATTTTAAAAATATTGTGTTGGGTGTTTGAATTTGGCAGTAAAATCTAAGAAAATGGGTGAATGTTCTTTGAGTATTCTAAAATGGGCGTTGTAAAACCAAAAACAACTAATCAAGAAATAAAGAATCTATAATTGGGATATTGGGTGGGAAAAACTCTAATTAAATATCCATATTCAGATAAAAGCAAAAAATAAAATTAGGGAATAACTTAATTGAAATTTATTTAATATTTTAATAAATTTTAAAATGGAAGGAACATAACACCAGAGTACCAATGCACCTGTTGTGCGCCGCGGTTGCAGTTGCCCCCGCGGGTCAAAGAATAGAGTTAGTGCAACACAAGTGCCTACTCAAGAAGGAGACAGGAGAGGAGAGTTCCATAGTGACGCTGCACTGATACAACTGGTTCAAGGAGCACAAGCTGCTAGGGTGCAGAGCATAAACCCTCAGGTCCCCAAGCTGACCTGGAAGCCCACCAAGGTCACCACTATAAAGAAAGTTAGAAACAAGGAGGTAGAACTTACTTTGTATGTTTTTGATGTTGTGTACTTCTAAGAGTTGGTCCTGTCAGCCATGATGCAAAAGGTTAAGCCTGTGCTTGACACCAATTATAAGCCCTATGTCAGTGATGGCAACCATGAAGAGGATGAGAAGCCTGAGTTCTTCAGAACTGATGAGGGACAGTTAGTGCTCAAAAAGGTTGTAGCCTTCTACATCACGGTACCAATGCCCTGTGTTGTGCCCAATGCCAACGAGTCAATCCCCACCGCTAAAAAGCCCCCCTCAGAAGCGTATCCCTGACATTAAATGTATCATCCTGCTTAAGCTAATGTGTGAATTTGGAGATTACAAGGCGGCTGTGGACCTTGTTGGAGTGGATCCCAAGTACACCTCCAAGACCTTCAACAAGTTCATTAACACGGGTTGAGTCCTTGCCGCAGAGAAATCCATGCGCGTTTCCACCATGCTCACCAAGAAGCACAAATGGGCAATCCATCAGTGGATCACCTGGGACTGCCATCTTGAACTAGCAAATATACAGGCAATGATCAAGTCCACTTTTGGGGTTGAGGCTTCCATTTTCTTTTACTACCATCTGCTGAAGAAGATGTGCTTTTCCTGGAAAAAGCTTGGAGTATCTCTGTACAATTGAAATAGCCTAACCAACATTGAGACCCAGCAAAACTGCGCAGAGGCGTACACTGCCCTCAAAGCCAAGGGGATAGTCAAATTTTACTATATTGACAAATTAGAATTTGCCTTGTCTATGTGCAATGCATATGGCTATGTCCCCAAAGGCTCAAATGACGGGATGGCTTGGCGTGCTGCAGTCCGCGCCACAGCCTATTCAATGGTGGCTCTCCTTAGTCCAAAGGGGGTTGAGCTATACCAAATGATTTTGGGATCTCACAATAGCCGGACCTTTCTATCACTTCTCTGATTGGTCGTGGAGCACCTGAGGCGCACAAGCCCTGGCTTCACCAACATCATTGTGTTGAACAATGTTGGTCTCCACAAAGTGGCTGACATTCTCAAGGAATTCCCAATGATTGACACAAGCATTGCTGTGGGCCCCCAGCAATTGGCCACAGCAAATTTGCGCCTTCTCTTCCTCCCAGCCTATTTTTCCTTCCTAAATCTCATTGAGGAAGTCTTTGGGTGGCTCAAGCAAGTTGTCAAGCAAGGAACCTCAACTGGGACCAAAGACCTGTTTAATTTGCTGCAGGCCGGGATTCACACTCTCCCAGCTGAGACTGTGGCCGAATTCTATGGCCACACTGATTTTTTCATCCCTGCTTGCCTTGCCAAACATCCAATCAATTAAAGACTTAGCTTGTCCAACTTTTTTATATTCTCTAATTTACTATTCAAGATTTATTAATTATCATTAATATTTAGATGTTTCCAAGCCCACAATCACATTTAAGCAGGACAATCAATGAAGGCTAGTAATTTATTTATTTTAGTTAAATTATTTTATTATGGTATCTGGTGCTATCCCAAATGTTTGTTATGGATTACGCAAATGCATTAATATCACTTTGGTGAATAAATATAAAAATCAAATTAAAAAAGTTAAATGTAATGTGTACAAATTAGAAGTAGAGTTTATTGGCATATATTATTATGCTTTTATTAAGACCTTCTATGGGATATATTTTGCAAATCTTGTTTGCTAAAATAAGAATTAGAAAATTTTATTATAATAAAAATAATATGAATTGTAATGAAATTTATTGGAAGAGAGAATTTGTTAAGAGCGCCTGTTGTGAGTTCTTCTGTATGTACCCACCCTGCAATAGAGGTGGTGCACAACCTCCACTGCCACACTGTGGACAGTGGATATGCCCTGGTTAAAATACTCCCGCCTGCTGGTGAAAGGGAGTTGGGTCAGGTGCAAATGGAGGAGCAGCTTTTCAGGCGGGGCTACAAACCCATATATCCCAGCCAGGACCAGGGCATCCTGGATGATGTGATCCACCAAGTCATACCCAGGGGGACCTTCTTCCTGTCCAGGGAGAGCCTGGCCTTGTTGATTTCTAGGAGGACCCTGTCAAGATCCTTCATGCTGGCGCCCATTCCAAAGTAGAAGAGATACCTGAGGTAAACCACCAGATGAAGCCTTTACCCAGCAAAGGCTTCTGTAAACTTGCATAATTTATTGAAAACCGCACTGATCTTCTTTTCATGCTTGGTCTTTGCAAAGGTCAGCTCCATGGCTGAAGGGACCCCTGTCTTGTTGGCACTCCAGGCCAACCCAAAGTCGGCAAGGAGGATTTTTGTCTTCTTGATGGCTGTTGCATCTGCAACAGCCAATTTTCCCACTGTGTGCCCAAAGTTGCCCAGCAGGTAAGAAACCATGTGCTCCAAGGGGTAGCAGAAGCAAGCAGCCACATGGGCCTGGTCTATCTCCAGTACATTCTTGAATGAGAGCATCACCAGGACGTCCCAAACAAGCTCAATAGAGTTTACACAGTAAACTCCACTGAGGGATACCGGGTCAATGCGGACCAATTGGGCATCCTTGTAGGCAGTAACCCCCACTTGGATTCCCCCTTGGCATGTGTAAGTTCTGCCAACGCCTCCTGTGACATTGGAAAGGACCTGTGGACCCTGTCTTTGAGCTCCTGCAAGACAGGGGGGACAGATAAAGTTGTTTTGCCACGTGAGTGGCAAAATTCAAATAGAATTTGGGTGGGACAAAAGGAACCAGGACCCAGTGGAGTTCACCATCAATGTTCTCTAAAAAAAGATAAGTATTTTGAAGTTGTTATTAATTTTATTTTTTAGATCACCTTCACAGGTTTCCTCCTTGCCAGCGGCTTCAGCAGGCTTTGCCATTCTTGGCGCAAGTAATTGTGCTGGCAATTCAGTGTCCACAGTTTGTGCGCACTTTGCAGGTTTGAGATGTTCATACATCTCAGGGTTGTCAACCCAGATGGACAGCGCAGAGAGGGCAAAGGACTTGAATTAAAGGCCTTCCACAATGTGCTTCTGGACATTTAAAAGCCGTTCAATTGTTGTTTTGGGGGTGTCTAGAATCTTGGCCATGAGTGCCTTGGCAGACACCTTTTCAATTTTGTTCCCTTCAAGGATGGCAGACTTAACTCTTGCTTTGACCTTGCGGTCAATCTCTTAAATTTTTAATTGCTGAGTTGAGATCCTTCAAAAGCTTCTCTGATTGTCTCATTGATTTTTTACTAACCATTTCATATGTTTTTATAGCTTTTGCCCCAATAAATTCTGTATTATTTTGATACTGTTGCCTCTTTGTTTATTTCTTTTTGTTTTCCCATTTCCTACATTATCCCATCTTTTTACCCATTATGTATATGTTTTACCCTCATCTCAATATGTGTTGTTTGCTTTGTGTTAGCCTTGTTTCCTTAATTACCTTATTATTTTTGGCGCTTTGCACAGCCTCTTATGAAAATAGTAACAACAATTTGGTGATCAGCTAAATTTGAATTAGAAAATTATAGGTTAACTGTTTTTAGATAATATTTTCACAAGAGGCTGTGATTAGGTACTAAAAATAACTGTGTTCTGGATCTAGATACATGGCATAGTAAATATATGATTTTATAGAAATAAGCTGAACATAAAAAATAAAACCAACTATAAACAAAGAGAACATGAACAATTGAAATTCAAAATAAAGATAATATAAATAGAAAATGTTTGGCAACAGGGGGTTTATTGGGGCAGGAAGAGTGATGCCTAGGAGGCAGAATAGCGCAGGAAGGAAGACATAGAGGCAGTGCTGGCCTGGGGGGTCTGGGATTGGGTGGGTTGGGCTTGCAGGTAAGGGGTGTTGGTGGCGGGGGTGGAGGCAGGAGGATTTTGCGTGATGGCTGCCATATAACACTTGTTGTATTCCTCATTGGTCATTGGCTGGATGGGCTGGTAGGTGGCAGTGGCCCAAGGTGGAAGGTGCTTGTCTTTCCGTGATTGGTTGCCCATGTTCACATGAAAGACAGTTTAGTCAAACAAGTCAGCCACCATTTGGCAGCCAAAGAGAAAATTGTGGTCAAGGACCCCAAGATAGAGGTCTTTGAAAGCCTAAGGGCAGCGCTCCTGTAGTGTATCTCCAATGTTAAAGAAGACAATATCAGCCAGATGGATGTCTGCGTGGCCAGCTGAGTACACAGAGGCCTGGTGCCTGCATTGCTGGATGTCCTCAAGGGCGGTGGAGCTACCCTCCATCTGGTGGCTCAAAAAACCCAATGCTTTGAATTTGAGCCATCCCAGGAGTTGAGTAATCCACTGAGGATGTGACTGTACAAGTAGCCCTCAATGAAATCTGTGTTTTTCTAATAGTAGACAAAACCCTTGGCTGAAACATCCAGAAATGCACCAATAAACGTCCCCTTCTTGACCTTCTTCCTTCTATTCTTGGCAGTGGCTTTTCCTTGCTCACCAAAATTGTCAAACACAATTGATAACTTGTAGTACAAGACAAACATGATGTCATCTGTTAGACTAGTCAGGCATTGGACCAGGGTAGATTTGATATCTAGATCATATGGGGAATCCTTGGTGCCATCCCATTGGTCACCAGCAAAATTGATAAGAACCTGTATGGAAGCCACCTTTCTGTGCATCCAGAGCTGCACCATGTGCTTGGAGACCCATATTGTATGGTGTGCAAGCTGTTTACAGACCTGGGTTAGAGGAAGCTTGGGGTCCCGCTGGAGGAGATCAAGCATGATTGGGTATGCCTCAGATATTTTTGACTCAGGGGCCTTCTTGGACTTCTTGGCTGTCCCAATCAGATTCCCCCTGTTCATCAGGTTATTGAATTCCTGCATGACAGTAGCTTGGATAAATTGCAACTGGGCGGCAATCTGTTCCCAGGACAGACCCTGTAGATTCAGTGCCACAATTTTATGAAGAATTTGGGTGGTGATGATTTGTTGCTTGGGGCACTGGGCTGGGGGAGCTGAAGCCTGATTGGCTGTAGGGGGGCAGGTTGGGTGGTGGTGGAAAGTTGTTCCAAATCAAGGTTACCATCCTGATTGGTTGGTTGGCAAGCAGCTTGTGCAGAGGTGGGTATGGGAGCAGAGGCAGAGCTAGACACTGTGTGACTACTGAACAAGTCAAAGCCATAGGGGTCAGTGGTCAGGTACAGGTCAGCTTCCTTGTTACCTGCCTCAAAGGCTTGGGTGTAAACAGGTGCCTCCACATTCTGAGCCTTGTCTCCATTGAAGCTGGTCTGGCTGCTGTTGGCTTGGCTGCTGGCGCTGCCAAAGATATTGCTAGTAAAAACCATTGTAAAAAACCTAGGATAAAATCACTAAAAGTAGAAATTTTTAAAAATTTAATGATTTATTTTATTGTAATCTTGATTACATATTTGGAAGGTTCTCAAAACCATTCCATAAAAATCTGGGGCCATAAAAAATGAATAAAATGCCTCTGTTCCTAAATTGGATAGCTGTTGATTGGCTGTTAAACTGTTACTTTTCTATTTTAGGCTGCTCACACTACACATTGTGTATGAGTTCATTTTGTTTTGTGCTTGTGGAATCTTGCTTCTAGATTGCTATAATTTTGTTTTATTTTAGTCCTTCTGTTGGTGCCTCATATGAATCCTGATTGGATTATAATATACTTCAGAATAGCATCCATTCATCTCACTTGTTGTGTCAGTTTATTTTGTTTGTGGTTTGAACTACACCACTTGATGTTTGATATAATTTCATATGATGGGCTAGTGAAATTTTGTTTTTTGTTTGACAATTCATTTATCAACTGAAATTTTTTAAATTAATTGAATCCTGAATCTTGCATAACTTAGATTTTGTTCAAATCTTAAATCATTTTGTTCAAATCTTAAATCATTTTGTTTAAATCTGAAGTATTTTTGGTAGTCGCCATAGCTTTTAAAACTACTGTAAAAGTAAAAACTTACTATTACCAGAATCTATAGCTAATGGCTTAAAGACTATTAAGCAGCACCAAGACTTTTATATCCATCAAGATAGGGAATATAAAAAAGATATTAACAAATTAGATGATGAGTCTTGTGTTGTAGTTATAGATTATAAAGAAAACTTAAAGGTTGGAAGTGGTCCAATTGAGACCAATAATTGCTTTTATTCAAAAAAACCTATCTCATTATTAGGGTTTGTATTAGTTTTTAAAGAAAACAACAAAATTAAATATGAATATCATGATTTTTTGTCTCAAATATCATCACATGATTCTTTATTTTCAGGTGAATGTCTAATAAGTCTTCTTAAATTAGATAGATTTAAAAAAATAAGAAATATAAAAGTGTGGACTGATAATGGAAATCATTTTAGATCATATGAATTTTTATATTACTTATTTAAAGAGGCACCCAAATATATTAAGAGCTCTATAAAATATGATTTTTTTGTTGAATTTCATGGAAAAAGCATTGTCAATGGTCACTTTGGTGTAATATCAAAAATGTTAAAAGAAAAAGAAAATGAGCTTTATATTAACAATATTAATGATCTTAAAAATATTTTTGAGCAAGAAGAAAAAAGAAAAAAAATTATATAAATCAGTGCTATCAGGCTCAAATGTTTCTCAAAGTAATTCTTTTATATTTATGAAAGAAAAGTTAGGCCTATAAAAAGAGAGCTCAAAGTTAAAAATCTGCGCATCAATCTTTCATACTTGATGAAAGATGGGAAGCTATATACTTCACCTCTAACATTTGAAAGTTTATCAGAATTTTCTGGATAACTTATCATTTTAAATCACATGATGATACCAGAGAAACAAAAATATCAGAAGATGCTAGTGGTGCATTAGGGCAAGTTCATGAAGTAGGGCAACTTACTAGAGGGTGTATTTTAAATAGAGTTATTAGTCTTTCAAAAACAACAACCTTTTTTCTGAAACAACCTAAGAATATTTATGATGAGCCAAAGATAGGGTAATAGCATTTATAGCTTTGGGGCTGCTATTACTCTCCCATGCAACTCATCATAAATATTTTTGTTTTATAGTTTGTAGTAGCACTTAAGATATTTTCAATAATACTATAAGTTGCAATTTTCAATTCTAAAATTGATAGCTTATTTTTTTTAAAAAAATCATCTAAGCCCAAGATCAACTAAAGTTTTAGGATTAATTGTATTTTAAGCTTTCTGAATAATTTGAATATGAATAATGTGATTAAGTTATAAAATAATTAATCTGACACCTAGGCATAAAAAGAAAAATAATAACTCATATGTTTGCTATGTAAACTGGTGGCAAAATACACCCAGGCAGGGTGAGTCAAAACTGGATTCAAAAACAAAACATCAAAGCAACTCAACACACAAAACAAGAATCCCCAGTTGTTATGTGGAATGAGTTGTAAAAAAGAATGTACCTAGGTACAAAAGTAAGACACATAATACAAAACATAAACTATACAAACACTGTTCAGAGTGTTTAAAAATGGCATGAAATCTGGGGAAATGGGTGTAAATTGTTCCAGCAATTCTAAAATGGGCCTTTTAAACCCAACAACAACTAGTTAAGAAAAAAACCCTATAGACAGGTAGTTGGCGGTGTAGATACTAATTAAATAACCATATTCAGAAAAAAAGAAAAATTCAAAACCAGGGGTTTAGGTTAATTTGGCTTTATTTTGTACTTTTATTTTAAAAAATAGAAGGAACACAATACCAGAGTGACAATACAACCGGTATGCACTGGGTTGGGATTGTCCCTGTGGGTCAAAAGCTTGTGTTAGTGTAACACAAGTTCCCATTCAGAAGGGAGACATGAGAGCCAAGAATATTTATGAGGTTTCACAGACACAAAACCAGTCCAAGCTACACAGGCTGGAAAGCCACAAAGCATAAATCTAAGGGTGCCCCAGCTATCAAGAAAGGCTACCAAGGATGCCACAACTAAAACAGTGAACAGCAAGGAAGTTGAGCTCCCTTCTTTGGTATTTGACCCTGTTTACTGTCAGGAGTCAGTCCCAGCAGCCATGATACAAAAGGTTCATCCAGTGCTTGACTACTGTAAATTCAGAACCTGAACGTAAAAATGCAGGATTGTCAAATATGTGCTCCAAATTTTGAATCACTTTTGCGGGCAACTCAGCTGAGTGAAAATTAAAATATTTAATAAAAATAACCATTTAATTTGAATTTTTTGGTTTATGTAAATTGGCAAATTTCAAATCTCTTGAGCAGATAACTCAACTAACAAAAGACAAAACACAACAAACAAATGTGGGATACATGAATCAGAAATGCAGGATTTTAATGTACAATTTGAGATTTCCTGTATTTCAAACAAATCATAGACATCATGTAAAAATTAATGAATCTGAAATTGCGGGATTGTCAAATCTACAAACCAAGTTTCAAATCATAATTGCAAGGAATTTGAAAATAAATATAATTTATGGATGTCTCAAAAAGGATGTCAAAGGATCTAAAGGGGATTTGTGCTAATTCTTTTAGGAATCATAGGCATTCTCAAAAATCGGCCTATTTCAATTTAGGATGGCTAAAATTTAGGGCGTAATATTCACCAACTTAACATACTTAACAAAAAAAATTGACTAAAATATACACGTCTCTTTTTGAGTTTAAAATTTTTTAATAAAAATTTATTATGTCTTTTTTAAACAACAACCAAGTCAACAAGCTGTTCCCTGGCCTTGAAAAAATCATGCAGGGCTACGCTGGGTCTTCCAACAGTGAAGCCTCTGTCTATTGTCATTCCCAACCCACAGGCCTCTCTGCAAGCACCACCCAGGAGTGTGTTCTTTCTCCTGCAACTTCCAGCATGGCCCTGTTTGCCCACCATACACAGGCAGCTGCCAACCCAAATCCTTTATCAGCAATGGCATCCAGAACCAGCCATTTGAGCCATGGGTCACCCAGAGAGCCCAGAACCCCAAAACAGCCAATAAGATGGCATTGACCAGTTCCCAAGATAGACACATCCCCCAGCCAATCATCCTGCAAGACGCAAAAGAAAATTAATCACTCTGGAGATTGTTCTTGAAATGGTTGAAAAGCAAGGGATGCTTATATCCCTTGGGGAAATTGCAGCTGCAATGGGGTTTGCAAAGCCCACTGTGGCTGCAACCCTGCAAGCCCACGCCAACTGCAGCCCCCTACCAAGAAGACCCCAACTGGTGCTGTACTTCAACTGAAGGTGATACAGCCCATCCCCTTATGATGGCCATTATGGAACGTGACCCGCGGATGCCCCTGGTCCAGGTATGTCTCCAGTTGGGACACCACAGCATCTTAACCAACAAAAGAACAGTGAATTTGTGGATGCACAGAGTTGTGGTTGCTGCTAGAATCTTGTCCAATCAAGTTATCAGTGGCCCCATTTTGATGGATACCAACCCCTACAATTGAACTATTATTAATTTTATCAAAGGAAGGGCAATGAGGGCCTGTAATGATGTCATCTTTCTGCTGTATGCTAAGATATCTACAATTATTCAAGACTATGGAGAAAAGTGTTATAAATCTGATGTGTATAAGCGCAGCCCAATCTTGTATTGTTTTGTTGGGGTTTTATTGGCAGTTTCCCCATTGGGCATCAATTATTACTCAGCACTATCAAACACCGCAGATGGGTATGCCTACCAGACAGAGCTCAAGGCCATGCTGGAGGAGTGGGCCACACAAAAAGCCGTGCACACAGTTGTACTGAGTGCAGAGATGGAGCAGTGGGAATGGGCTACCCAAGAAATCAGGGCTGCGGGGCATACTTGTTGGTCCTACCCCATCAACTATGCCAACATGCATCTTGCAGATGTATGTCTCTAAAATTTTGGTTCCGCCTTCAGGGGCTTAAAGCCTGCCACCTACAACAAACTATGCACTCAAATTGATAAGGGGTATGAGCTTTTCCTTTCTGCGTCTGTCCAGGGCTTATTTGATCTTGTCATCTTCTATGCAAGTGATAGTGATAAGTCCAGAAAGGACCCCTGCCTCCCCCCACACCAGTCCATCTGTTTTGTCAAGCCATTATACCTGACAGAAGAAGAATTCAAGCAATTGAAGCAAACCGCTCTTGCTGCCCCTTCCCAGTAAACAAACCCTGCCTCCCCAACCCCCCATCAAGCCACCCAGCTTCCACCCTGACTCCCAAACCACCACCCATTCCCTCACCACTATCTCTGATGCGTCCCTTTCACAAGTGCAGATGAAGGCAATGTTTATTCCACCCATTACCTCCCCTTCCCGTCCTTTGATTAGTAAATAAATCTTTTCTTTGTGGCAACTTATTATAATTAATATCTATCTTTCAGTTAATATTTAATAATATTTTCTTTTTACATTATCAATATTTTCCATAATTAATACAATGTTGTACATTTTACAAATAGCTTAAAATTATTAGCTTACATATTTTTCTTCATTATTAATAAATTAAAGACAATAAACATAAATATTGAATTAGAATATTTAATTAGACAGCAGCTCTTGATATTTTGATATTATGTGCATAACTCAATGCATTTTGTTTAATAAAATTCATTGTAAAATTGGCCTTTTTTATTGTAATTTATTAGAAGAAGTTTTTGTTTTTAATAGGGAGCCATTAACGCTTAGTGCAAATATTGATACATAGTGCATTTTACAGCCTGTATATTTACTTATTGGTAATAATTCTATAAACTTTTTAGTTGGATTTTGCAAGGTATTAAAATAATGTAATGTGTTAATAAATTACTGTTCATTGTCATTAATTGGCTAATTTTCTTTGCTGTGGTGATTGTGCATTTTCTGATATTTACGCACTAGTATCCAATTGGTTGGTTTCACATCCAATTGCACAGGCAATAGGAAAACAAGCTGCCACCCCAACCACATCTGGTCTTTGGGTGGCTTGTTTTCCTATTGCCTGTGCAATTGGATGTGAAGCCAACCAATTGGATACTAGTGCGTAAATATCAGAAAATGCACAATTGCCACAGCAAAGAAAATCAGCCAATTAATGACAATAAACAGTATTCTATTAACACATTACATTATTATTACCTCGCAAAATCCAACTAAAAAGTTTATAGAATTATTACCAATAAGTAAATATACAGGCTGTAAAATGCACTATGTATTAATATTTGCAATAAGCATTAATGGCTCTCGAATATAAACACAATTTGTTTCATTAAATTACAATGAAAAAGGCCAAGTTTACAATGGATTTTATTAAAAAAATCATTGAGTTATGCACATAATATCAAAATATCAAGAGTTGACGTCTAATTGCAATATTCTAATGTAATATTTACATTTATTGTCTTTAATTTCTTAATGATGATAAAAACTATTTATGCGTTGAAGATAGTACTATAAAAACCAGTTTTTTGATGGAATTCAAACAGAATGTCAACTATCCTTAACTTGATAAACAAATTAGAAGTACACCTGCAAAAGGTTGTTGAAATAGAAAAAAATATCAGGGAAATAGTGACAGGAAAGCTGGGTAACAAGGGCCAGCCACTAATCCAGTCAAAAGAAGATGCTATGAATAAACTAGGAAATATTATAGACAAAAAGAATAAAGAAGCATTACTAAATCTACAGGGAACAACTCTATCAAGTCTGAAGTTCAAAAATGTGGCCTACAATTTGTGGGAGTTCTGGCAGGGGGCCAAAGAAAATAATAAGAAGATCAAACTAATCAAAGTAAATGAAGTTCCAAAGGAAATTAACACCAATGAAGAGGAAAATAATCAAATGGAAAAATACAAAAACAAAACACAAGCAAGAAGCAGGAGCGCTTCACAAAATACAGAAACTTTATCAAAAGAAAATCAAGAGGAAGCACAAGTTGCAAGAAAAATAAGAAAAATTAAGCCTAGGAAAATTAATGAAGAGCAGCCAACACTCATGAAGTTCACCAAAGTGGCGCCTGTGGCTGAGGGGGCCACAGAGGAAACAATTAGTAAGTCTTTTTATGTTTTATTTATATTTATTTTAGTCATCACCAGGAATGGGGATGAGGTAGCAGAAGTGGTGACTTTTACGCTGAGTTGGTTTTACGGGGGTTACCAGTCACTGGTAGCCCCTGTAAAACAAATAAATAAAAACAAAATAAATAAAATAATTCAACAGAATATGTTTAATTTTTCAAGTAGTGAAGCTAAAAATAGGGAATATTTACCACCCGCAGGGTGCTTGCCATGGTTGAGGGAAGCATATGAAATAGGATCAAGTATCAACTTCAAAGAAATGAATGAACTTTGTGGGGACATCAAACTAAACTTTGATGAATATATATACAAAAGCATTCAAAGATTCCCCTTCACAAACATCAACAAATATGAAAAGAACTTAATAAAAACTGACTTTCAAATTGGAACTGAAATTTGAAAACTGCAATTTTTAATGAAGTATTTAAGGCACTGTCAAATAAAGTCAGGGATGCAGTCCTTGTGAATAATTTTACACCTTTATTTATTTTGTTCACCGAGGCCTGGGAGGCTGATTCATGTTGGGCACCCCCAGAACCCTTTTCAAGTTCAACCAAACATCCTATATATCAATAGGTTAGTTCAAACATTAATAAATTATGCATGTTCTTGGAAAAGTATACCTCGCAAAGAATCCACGTTGCGTTATACCTGGGAATCCTCCTTCACTGCATATTAAAAACCAACGTCAAAAAGTTGGAGGATGTACCTATTCAAATGGATATTTGCCGTGTAGCCCTCAACTGCCAGAAGACACTGCAGGATATAGGACAGTCAAGCACGTCCTGTATGACTCATTTGCATTGGCAATGTTATACAGGTACTATGTGCCCCCTGAAAAAAACTATTGATTATTCACTTCCTGCCTTCCTTTTATTAAACGTTCAACAACCACCAGGGTACAGGGCATCACCCCTCTAGCAATTGCATCCAGGGTTGTCCACCACATACAGAAGAGTACATGGATTCAATTAGACGCTTTAGCCAAAAATTTAATTTTGGGGTATAATTCCCTGGAATAATCACATTCCTTTTACAATTAACATCCCCCAATAAATATTTCCCCTTGCAAATTAAATTTTATTTTATTTTTAACTTTTTATATTTTAAAACTAAAATTTTAAGATTGAACTATGTAATATTAAAATTTCACTATAAAAATTTTAATATTACATATTTTGATATTAAAATTTTAGTATCTAAAAGTTAATATTAAAATTTTAATAATACATATTATAATACTAAAATTTTTAATATCAAATATTTCAATATTGAATAAATCACAATTTAATAAAAATAATTAAATTTTGAATACTTAAACTTTAATATTTAAATTTTAAGATTTATAATTATAATTTTAATTTTTAAATTATAATAGTAATAAATAATTAGGTTGATAATAATAAAGGGACAGTTCAATAAAGTGAACATGTGTAATAATAAAATATGATTTATAAATTTGTTTATTTACTAGTGCGTCAAGTACGGGTTCATTTATTACATAAACAAACAACAAGAATTGAATTTATCTGCATCATGTGGCTTGCTCCACTTATATTCTAAACAAATGATTGTTTAGGACTTGAATTATCTTTCCCTTGTAATATGATTTGATAAACATATTTGATATACTTGACCTGTGTCCTAAGTACTAATTAGTAAGCAATATATGAAAATCATTGGTTTCTGTGTTGTGTGGCTATAGTGGTACTGAAATAACAATGATCAGATGATGACCTGCAAAGTCCAATTTGTGGCTTAGAACTTCCAAAGTAACATCAAGGATTCACAATTATTTAAATAAACCAATTTATTTCTATCTTTTTTAATTTATTTATTTATTTGTTTGTGCAAAAGCCAATTTTAATATTCAGTGTATTATAATAAAAGTATATCCATCTTACCTAGTATAATTAATTTTACTTACCTTTTCCATGTATTCTTATATATCTATAATACAATCAAATGTCACATTATTATATATAAATAATAATTTTTGAGTCCTAATAAAAACAAACTAAATAAAAATAAAAACAAATAAAACCCAGAGCGCCCATTTATCTGATTGGCTCAGAGGCCAGGAATTTAGGGAGGAAGGATTCTGAGTGCTCATAGAAAGCTGCCACCACATTGGGTGGCATTGCAAATTGGCTGATCTTGAGAATGTTGAAGAGGTCATCAGTGCTCTGAGGGAGGCCTTGTTTCACCTTATTCTTGATCCAACCAAACACCTCCTTGATTGGGTTCAGAAATGGAGAATAGGGCGGAAGAAAGAGGAGTCTCATTGGGCAGTCTGCAAGGCAATGGCTGGCAGAAAGGCTGTTTTTGTCAATGGGGGGAACTTGGACACAACCAGATCCACTTTGTGGAGCCCAACATTATCAAGCACAACAACATTGATTGTGCCACTGTAATTTATCCAAAGGTACTTCTTGACAGCTCGGAGAAAATCAAGAAACGTCCTGCTATTATGGGAACCCTTGATCATCTGATATTGATCCAACCTGTGAGGACCAAGAAGCGCAACCATTGAATAGGTCTGGGAACAGGCAGCTGCACAATGGGCTATGCCGTCCTTGGAACCCTTCTTGACCCACCCATTCCAAGACCTGAGTGAGGAGGAAAACAACAATTCATCAATATAGAAGAACTGGACCTTCCCAGTCTCCTTTAGTACCAGATATGTCTTGGCATAAATGTGTCAATCCTCAATGGTCTTTTCACTGTTCCTATTATACAGAAAAACTCCCAGTACTTTCCAGGAGAAGCCCAAATCAACCATAGTTTTGTAGACAGGGGTTTTGGAAACAGAAAGCCTGAACTCTGTTGCAAGAATTGATTGGACAGCAAGTGTGTCCAGGTGGCAATCCTTGGCTATCCACTGCTTGATTACATCAATATGAATAGGCTGAAGAAGTTTGGGCTGTCTTTTTGCCTTGGTGGATTTGGAAATTTTCCTGGTATTGCCATACTTGTTGTTGATGCCAGCAATGTATCTGGCCGTGACACCAAATTGGGACGCAATATCCTAAACCACCATTCTCCCATTCAAGCAGTTGAGGAGAGCTTCACACTCACTATCTGTCAACCAACGCCAGCCCTTGGCAGGTACCACGGCATCCTGGCTACCAGGCTCAATACAGGGGATGAGTACCTTTGTGTAGAAGGTGGGATCACGCTTGCTTGCAGCGGCACCATCAATGGTTGAATACACAATAGGCGCAGATGGCTCAACAATTGTGGTCAATGGCTGGAGGGAGGAATCTAAAACACGGGGGAAGAGAGTAGCAACTCTTGGGTCAAGAGTGCGGGGCTGGGTGACAACTGGGTACACAGTGGAAGTGTAAGTAACCTCAGTGTTCTCGGTGACCCTGGTGTAGGAGAATTTTGTGGCAGGCCTTGAGAGTGGCTTCTGTCTGGGATATAGGATGGTTGATTGGGCTTGGGATGCGGGAGGTGGTTGACTGGCGCTGATACCTTGGGAGGCCTGTGTATCAGCATGACTCCCCTTGAGTTGGGTTCTGGGTCTGTTCTTGGACCCTCTGGGACGCCCTCATGGACAGGCTGCCCTGCGGGCTGGTGCAGGAGATGGTTGGGAATGCAATTGATGGTCCATAAAAATAAAATAAAAAATTAAATTTTAGATTAAATATGTATTTATTTGGATTTATTGGTTTAGTTGTGAGTAGTTATTTTCTCTTGAGTTAGCCTTGAATAGTAACAGAACTTCTATATTTGTGATTTGAAGTGAATAATATTGTATATTTTCCAATTTTGGATGATTTTAAAGTTTAATCACTTTTTATGTCTAAACATGGCTATTAAGATTGAATTTTTAGTTTGATTTTAGTTGTGGTGGAGCTTCTTTATTTGGGTTGGTGTTTCCTAGTGTGCTTACTGTACATTAAACTTGGATTCCAGTTCATGAAATTAATATATGAGTTTACTAGTGTCATTCAAAAGTGATTTGAAATTTGGTTCTTGGATTTGACAATCCTGCAATTCCAAAAAAGATAGTAAACTTAATGAAAATGGTTGATGGATTTGAACGCTTCAAATCTGATTCCAGTCAATTCATTTTATCCATTGGAAATATGCGGTTTGACTTGAACTTTGCAAAGTGTCTATGAGTTCCTGTATTTTCAAATATTCAAATAAAAATACAAAGAATTCAATTTAATTAAAAAAGGCCATCCCACAAAAGTGATTCAAAATTTGGACCAAGGTTTTGACAATCCCGCATTTTTACGTTCAGGTTCTGAATTTAAAGTAGATATGAGCCCTACGTCAGTGACAGCGGCCAAGAAGATGTTGAGGAGCCTGAGTATTTCCAAACCACAGATGTGCAGCAGGCTCTAAAAAAGGTCACAACTTTATACAACAAGGTGTATATGTCTTGTGTGCCAGTCACTGTGAAGGTTCCTGACTCATCTAGACCCAAACCAGCAACTTGAAAGGCTGTTTCTGACATTAAGTGCCTTATTCTTATCAATTTGAAACAGGAAACTGGTGACCCCAAGGAGGCAACAAGTATTGTCAGAGTGGATCCAAAATATGCCAATAAAGAATTCAAAAGATTTTTCAACACCAAGAAAATTCTACAAGCAGAGAAACCGTCAGGGATCCAGCCTGTGAGGGGGTTCTTAGGAACTTGCAGGCGGACGGCCTGCGGGCCCAGCAGGAAGGGCCCACCACAAGATTGGTGCTAACTTCACAATATAAGATAACAATTTTCCCAGGAGGGCCCAAAGTCTTCTTGTAGGTACCATTGAATCAATTAAGCTGGTGAGAGTGATATACATCACTCCAAATATCTGGGTGGTAGTAGATCATTGGCTGCAACAGATTCTTGTGAGCAGTTGGGCCATGGGGTGAGAGGCAGCATCATTGGAATCAAATACACAGGCAGGTATTTGTACTTGTTGCGGAATAGCAGAGGAGGTCTGGTGATTTTGGTGCCTTCTCTGTAAATGGTCTTTGTCTCTCTAGTTCTGGCCTCTGGGTTGTAGATTAGGATTTCCTCTAGGGTGAACTCCAAATATGACAGGTTGGGTGGGTATTCAGTGAAATGTACCAGGTCAAAGGGAGCTTCTGGTGGATAATAGAGTTTGGTTGGCTGGTCCACAGTTTCTTGGGTTGGGTAAGCTGAAGGTGCGGAGCTGCAGGAGGTGGACTGCAAATGAAATAGAACTAAAATCAAATATGGAATAACCTGGTTGAACCAAAGGTTCATGTCACTTTATTGCAAGAATGGCAATGGGCAACTTCCTGGCGGTCCAGGGTATAAGTATGCCCATCTGCCATGGGTAAACTTTTACAAATTCCTTAAGGCCTGGTGCTACCATCTACCAGGGGTTTCCAGTCCTTGGTGGCATCCATTGTGGAAGTTAATTCATTGGCTGGTTTGGACTTAGAATGCTCAAATTTCCTTATCAGGTTGTGGGATTTTTTATCTTTGGGCGGCCCACATTCCACAGGAAGTTTCTTTGTTTCTCCTTCTGTGGAGGCCCAGGTTATTCCGGGATCTTTGGCTTTGCCTGCCCTCTCATTGGTTGGGTTAACAGGAATCCTTCTTGTGGGGGATCTTGACGCAGGTATTTTTAGTTCAAGCTTTAGAAGATTCCCCAAAGTCAAATCCTGCTCTGGTTTGAGTCCAGAAATTGTAGGCAGCTGGTCCTGCAGGCTGGCGGCCCGCAGGGTATTGGGGTTTGAATCCCATAGTTGAGGTTTTCCTGTGAGCATGGTCAACAGGAGTTTGTCACTTGTGACAGAAACCCAAGTGGCTGTCAACCCTGCTCACCAAGGAATACAGATGAGCCATCAGTCTGTGGATTAACCAAGACTGTTATCTTGAACTGGTAAATATACAGTCCATTGTCAAGTCTACTTTCAGGAGTGAGGTTTCAATGTCCTTTTTGTATTGTGTAGTCAGGGGCTGTGGTTCTCATAAAAACTTGGGGTATCTTCCTATAACTGCAAAATCCCTGCCAATATTGAGACCCAAAAAATGCAGAGGTTTACACCACACTAAAGGAAAAATGATTGGATAAATTCTATTATATTAGAAAATCAGCATGTATGTAATATATGTGTAATGCATACAGATATGTCCCTGGAAGTTCTAAATATGGAGTATCTTGGCTTGTATTAGTCTTTAACAAAACCTATTCTAAGGTGACTCTGCTTGGTCTAAAAGGGATTGAGCTGTACCATATTACCAAGGATCCCAAATAGCAGGTCATTTCTATCATTTCTACAATTGGTACAAGAGCATATTGGGTGCACTAGCCCAGGGTTCACTAATGTTATTGTACTGGATAATGTTGGACTCCACCAGGTGGCAGATAATATTAAATAATTTCCCACAATTGAGACAGGTGTGGCAGTTGACCCACAGCAATTGGCCACAGCACCTATGTGCCTACTATTTCTTTCTGCATATTTTCCATTCCTGAACCCAATTGAGGAGGTCTTTGGGTGGCTCAAGCAAGTTATCAAGCGGGGACCCCAACTGGGCCCAAGGCCTTGTTTGATTGTTGCAGGCCAGGGTCCATACCCTTTCATCAGAGACTGTGGCTAAGTTTTATGCACATTCTGAATTGTATTCCCCTGCGCCTTGACAACCAGCCAATCAATTAAAAGGATTTTTCTATTTGTTGCACTTTGGGTATTAGGGCAACTCATATCAGTTGATGTAGTAGCAGGGCGCAAAGTACTTGTCCTGGATACTGTCATATGTGAGGATATTATTAGTACCATGGTAGAAGAGCTGGCAACAGTGGCCATGTTGACACTATAGTAAAGTGAAAAGTTGGTTTTGATCATGTTGTCTTCTGGATACTGACACTTTTTTAATCAACACTACACTTTAGTCCAAACTTTCTCAAATAAAAAACAATTATAACTACTATATTATGCTAAAGTGACCCCAGAGAGCTCAAAAATACAATAAAAATCAATATAATTAATATAAATAAGGAGTTATAAGCAATTTTTTTAACTTTACTATGTTAAAAACACTCTTTACTATAAAAAATTTTACTACCATAAAAATTAAAATTCTGATAGAGCAAAAATAAATAAAACCAAAAAAATATATAGAGTACAGAAGATAAGAAAATTATTATATTTATTTATTATGCTTCTTGTGATCACAACTGAAAATATCTCATACTTGACAGATAATTTACAAAATATAAGATATTTATTATATCACCACTGTCAGAAATCTGCAGTCTGTGGTATTTTACCATCCACCAGATGATCTTCTAAGTCTTCTAACATTAGGAAAGTACATAGAACCTGTGACTTTGACATAACCTCTGGCCCAGAATATGCTATTGTCATCAAAAGTAGCAAGTATGACAGGGCCCAAGGCCAAAAGGATTTGGGAAGTTTCTTCCCAATCCCAGATATAGGCTCAGAAGTTGTTGTCTCTATATTTTACTATATGAATTAATACAGTAGTTTTAAAAGCTATGGCAACAACCAAAAATACCTGTTTTAAACAAAATGATTTCAGATTTAAGAGAACCCCAAGTTGTACAAGATTCAGAATTCAAATAATTTAAATATTTTTGGTGAACAAATGAATTGTCAAACAAAAAAATGTCACTAGCCCATTATACAAAATTACAACAAATGGGTCATTATTTGTTAGATTAATCTGTTTCCTATTAACTGTGCTACTTAAAACTTTAAAATTTTGTTTTAATTTTCTTATCAATAAATTTAAATAATTACAACAATTTTATCAAAATAAATCTTATTTAATCCTTATAATATAAAAACCTATATTAAATTAATCATTTTCTACTTACAGCTAAATTAAACTGTATTAAAAGCTAGTAACAATCTTATTTCATATACCATTATTTCTTGAAAGCTGATTAGTACAAAATAACATCATTCTAAAAAGAGCAACCTAAAAATACAATAAAAACTGATATGATGCTTTTTGTTGGAAATCAAATTGTTGCCTAAAATCTTAGCTTTTTTAAAATATTTAATTTAAAATATAATCATTTTTGAATCCCTCTTTTAAAAAGAGGGCAGATAGCTTTTTTGCATATTTAATAAATATTAAATAATTTTGGATTTTTTAAAAAAAAATCTAGTAAAAAGTTAAAAAAAACTAAAACTAAAATTAAAACTGAACTTTTATTGAAATTTCAGTGATCTCATTTAGCATAAGTAATTTATTCTTAAGCTAGATTTTATAGAAAATATATAATAAGAACTTATAAGAGAGTAAAAGTTTTTCTTTTCAAAATTTTAAGTATTTAATATTAATAAAATAGCTTTATACAACTATTTAATAAAATTATATTTTTATACTGTATGCTAGAGATAATATGTATAAAAAATTCAAACATAAAAAAGAATGTATCAAAATCTTGCTTTATTTAATTAAATTTTATAAAGGTTAAAATTTATTTGAACTAAATGGAAAATGATCTTAGTCATTGTATCTATAAAAATAAGATACAAATTTAATTATACAAGCAAATATTTATATATGATTAGAAAAACATTTTTGTTTTGATAGATTTAAAATATATAAAGTTCATTTTTTAAGAACTGTTAAAGGTTATAATAAACTTAAGTTTATTTAAAAAAATGTTTTTGAGTTGGTTACTAAAAGTAAGCTAAATAATAATTTATACTTTAAATTTAGTTTACTGATTAAAATATCATACTTTAAGAGTTAATTAGCATATTTTATTTCAAATAATAATTTTATAAGCTTACATTCAAAGCCACTTCAAGATGCTAAATTGGTATTGAAATATAAAGTTGCAGCACAATTCTGAAAGCTGAGATTAAGGGCTTTCTAATGATACTAGTTTGAGTGAGATTGAAGTACTATTCGCGGAAATATCAACAGTTAACCAGAATATAAAAAAGGGTAAATAAACAATGATATCAGACTTCAGGGGTGATATTGATAAATTAAGGAGATCAGTTGGGGGTCAGTTGGGGATTTATGCCTGTAGTGCAAAATCTCAGCTAACATGGTATTTAAACAGCTCAACTTTACAGAAATTTACTTTACAATCTACACCTTTACTCCTCTCTGATAACTGCACATCTATTTCCAAGCAAGAACTGCCTGAACCAAGCCAAGGAACCCAACCACTATCATTATGGAACCTATCAAGTTTGCACCTCAGATGACACCCTTCTTCTCACTGGGGGCTTCTACTAAGAGAGAAAGAATCTCTATGCTTAAACAAGCATTCCTTTTTACTGCTGGCAGTGATCTTAACAGCTTTGTTGAGCATTTCTTATTAAAAACAGAGTTTGGAAAAAGTACCTTCTTACCTGTCATACAAAATTCTAAAACAGATGATTTCCTTAGCAACCTAAAGGAATTGATGTCAGAGTCCCCTGCCAAGCACCTTCCTTCCCTAAGAGCATTGGTTACATCAAGCTACAGTCTGAAAGAGCTTTGGGATTGTGGATTTAAAATGACAAAAAATGAGTATTCATATTCTAAAAAAATAGAAAATGCTAAAAAAGCATCATTAAATTCAAAAAATAAAAAAGGAAAAAATGATTCAGTAAAGAAAGAAAACATAAAAAATATTTTAAAACATATATTAAAAAATTCATTTCCAACTAGCCAATTTACTAAAAAATCCCCTGGATTGATTTATGAAGAATTGCAAAAAGAGTTGAGTGAATACTCAACTAAAATAAAATACTCATTATTGAAAACAAAAAAAGAAATTTACGAAGATATGAAAATAAAAAACAATATTTCTATTTCACTTTCCACTTTTTATAAGCTTATTCCTAATAATATAATTAAAAGCAAAAAGCAAACTGATATGTGTAACATTTGCAACTTAAAAAAGTCATTAGAAATGAAGAAAAAGGATTTGAGTATAAAGAAGTTGCCATTGCCTAAATCTATTAAAGAAAATTTGAAATCTATTGACCTACATGAAAAGTTTTATAAGCATCAAAATAAAGAATATATTAGTGATATAAATAATCTTGATAATAATTCATGTGTTATAGTAATAGACTATAAAGAAAACTTTAAAATAAATGGGGGTCCTATAGAGACAAATAATTGTTTTTATGAGAAAATACCTATTTCTTTATTAGGATTTGCAATTGCTTTTAAAGAAAATGAGAAATTAAATATGAGTATCATGACTTTTTATCTGAAATTTTATCTCATGACTCTTTGTTTTCAGGTCAGTGTTTGATAAGTCTGCTTAAAAATAATAAATTTAAGAATATTAAAAATATTAAAGTTTGGACTGATAATGGTAATCATTTCAGATCTTATGAATTCTTATATTATCTTTTTAAAGAGGTACCTAAAATTATAAAAGGAACAATTAAGTTTAATAGATTTGTTGAGTGTCATGGCAAAAGTATTGTTGATGGTCATTTTGGTGTATTATCTAAAATATTTAAACAAAAGGAAAATGAGATGTATATAAAAAATATAAATGATCTCAAAATGGTTTTCGAGAGAGAGGAAGAAAGAAAGGGTTTATATGAGACACTTGTAAATAGTTCATATGTTTCCCAAAAAATCTTTTTTCACATCTATGATAGAAAATCTAGGCCTAAAAAAAGCTGGCTTGAAGTCAAAGCATTTTATGTTAATCTTTCATATTTAATGAAAGATGGTGAGCTGTATGTTTCATCTTTGACATTTGAGGATGATAAGGAGTACTCCAAAATAAATTATTGTGCAAAGTTCTGCACAGATGACAGAGAAACAAAGAGAGCTGATACTACTAAAGGATTAGTAGAACATGTTCATGAAGTTGGACGCATAACAAAAACTTATATTTCACATAGGGTAAATAGTCTTTTAAATACAACAACTTTTTTTCTAAAAATAACTAAGAAATTAATTATATGAGCCAAAGATAGGGTAATAGCAATTATAGCTTTGGGGCTGCTATTACTCTCCCATGCAACTCATATATTTAATTCTTGGCTTATTAAAATAGAAAAAAGGGTTTTAGCAAAAAATACAGCTAATAGAAATAAGATTTATTTCTATTATTTGTATATTTTACACTATTAAACTTTTCTTCAGTAAACTAAGCATTATACTAATGTTCAAAAAACATAAGTTTATGACTTAAATGATACCAAAGAAGTTAAAAGGCTTTGAAATGCTTAAGCTGGCGCCTTGGCTTAATCTAACAAATAATGACCCAAATATCAAGTGGTGTTGGTTAAACCACAAACAAAATGAGCTGATGCAACAAGTGTAATGGATGGACACTGTTCCAGAGTATATTATAATCCAATCAGGATTCATATGAGGCACTGACAGAAGGACTAAAATGAAACAAAATTTGAGCAATCTAGAAGCAAGATTCCACAAACACAAAACAAAATGAAGTCACACAAGATGTGTAGTATGAGCATCCTAAAATAGAAAAGTAACAGCTTAACAGCCAATCAACAGCTATCCAATTTGGGAACAGATGCATTTTATTCATTTTCATGGTTTGTGATTTGTGTAAAATGGTTTTAAGAACTTTCCAAATATGGACTTGAGATTACAATAAAAATAAATCATAAAATTAAGTTTCTACTTTTAGTGATTTTTATCCTGGGTTTTATTGTACAATGGTTTTTACTAGCAACATTTTCAACAGCGCCAGCAAAAAAGCCAGCAGCAGCCAAGCCAGCTTCAATGGAGGTGAGGCTTAGAACATGAAGGCATCCCTTTATGCCCAGGTCTTTGATACGGGTAACAAGGAAGTTGACATGTACTTGACCCCTGACCCCTATGGCTTTGGCTTTTTTGAGAGTCACTTAGTGGCTGGATCTGCCCCCACCCCCCTTTCCTGACTCCTGAACAAGCTGCCAACCAACCAGCCAATCAGAACAGCAACCCTTATTTGGAACAACTTCCTGCCACCAGCCAGCCTGTCCCCCTTCAGCCAATCAGGCTTCAACTCCTGCAGCCCAGCACCCCAAACACAGAACAATTACTGCCCAAATTCTCCAAGAAACTGTGACATTAAACCTGCGTGGTTTGACATGGGATCAAAGTGCTGACCAATTTCAATTTACCCAAGCCACCCTAATACAGGAATTCAATAACGTAACAAATAAGGGAAACCTGATTGGGACAACCAAGAAGGCTCCAGAGTCTCAGATAAACAAGGTATATCCAATAAAGCAACAGAGCCCATGTTGATAGTGGCCATGTCAACAGTTACCATGTCAACAAAGTGTTGACATGGTCACTGTTGACTTGAAAATTGAAAACTACTATGTTTTTTGCTAGTTGTACTAGCTTGGTTCCTGTTTTTTAAAGTGTTTAGGGGTGCAAACCCAGAAAAGACAACAAAATTGTGGCTATTTCAACACAATTTAATATTAAGCTTAATAAAAAACTTGATTTAACCCAATTTTTCCTTTACGTTTACTAGTAAAAATTTATGTATTTATTAATTTTTTCACAATGTAAAAGTGACAATGTTGACACTTTTTAAGCCTAACTTATTTTTAATAATGTTGCGCTTTTTGCATTACAGTGCCACAATTATTTGAGATTATAGGACACAGTGCATTTTCTTGAATAAAGTCATATGTGAGGATATGAGTAGTATTGTATCAGAAAAGCCAGGATTAAAAGGGAACATTATTATTGTTGAGGAATGGCTTCTGATCACGCAGAAGCACTTAAGGATGAAGATAAAGATTAACCAGATTAAAGATAGATCAAAGATGGATCAAAGATAATTTATTGTAATTGATTAATTCTTCTTATACCTTCTGCAAGCTTAATCCCTGGGCTGCCAGCAATGTCTTCTAGGATATTCTAACATGTCCCTAATTTGGGTAATTATTAATCTAGGTTTGGCGCTTATTGCATGTCAACCAATAGAATATTTTCATCTTCACCCAGCACAGGTGGTCCTTGCTGGCATGGAATAGTTTAGTCACTTCAAGATCACTTCCTGCTATCCTGAACATACTTTAAGCTCAATACTTAAAAAATAATTAATATGGGTTTTTGAGATTATGAGGAATCAAACCTAGCGCCTCAGCGCTTGATGTAAAAGTAAAGCAGCTCCTGCAATATTTACCAGGCAGTGCCTGCAATAACTTTCAGTTGGTGCTTGACGTAAAAGTAGTTTGGCGCTTTAGGGCCTAACTCAATTGTTAGGCAGCGCCTGTAACTTCCCAAAGTGATGCAGCAGTGAATCATGGTTTACTAAGCGCCACAGCGGCGCTTGCAATTGGTTGATTTATGGTTCAGGTCAGAAGACTGCTGCTGATCCAATATATATGTATTTTGTACTACCAATATATGGGTTTTGGCAGCTGTAATTCATATCTGCAAGATCTGTCATAATTTGTATCATTGATTTTTATACTACTAATTTATGGGTTTGGTTGCTGAAATCTTAATCCTCAAGCTCCGTTTAATTGGCATCATTTCTTGGTCAAAATTCCTAAAAAATAACAAAACTGAAACATCTACAATAAAAATTAATTGTGCACTTAATTTTTTATTAAATTAATATATAGAAAATAGTATTGTGCATATAGCTGATTGTTGAAATATTCATCTTATAAATTTATATATGGCACTTATTCTGTCTTTAACATAATAAATGGATTGGTGGCTAATGGTGATTCATAATTTAAGTGTGTGTTACTAAGTAATTTACTATAGAAATTATTATTGATAATAATGTTGACAATCAGAAATATTGTCTATTTGCTTGTGATTATCCGCCAGGGTGGATTTAAGAAAATTAGATTGGTGCAATTAAGCCTAAATTGCTATGTCACCTCCTATTGAGGATGTCGTAAGTGGCAAAGTCAACACTTTACCTTTTTCATTACTGAATACAGCTTTCTTAACAACTTCCAATATGCACAATTTTAAAATATCATATTTTCACCCCCAAAACATCATTTTCAATAAAGAAATTTAGAACTCTAATTATTTCTTAACTTATTTTTACTTTTTTTAATTTTATTATGTGAGCAAAAAATACACAGAAAATGCTTAATACTTGCTGGTTTGCTTAAATTTAATTAAGCATACTATGAAAAAAACATAGTAAATTTCCAAAAAAAATGTTGACAGTGACAATTTTGTCTTCAATAATGTCTACAACTTTCTAATTGTCAGTGGGAATTCTGCTTTTTTTACTAATTGTCATTCATAATGTTGATGCTTTTCACTTTTCATATATAAAACTTTTTGTTTTACATAATAAAAACATCTAAATTTCACATGATGTATTTTTAACTTTTCTCTTTCATATTTTGTAATTTTTTTAAAATAAATTTTATATTTAAGTTACTGCTTTTGCATAAATTTTTAACTTTTAAATTGTCATTTAAAACACTAATAAAATATATATAAATTAAAGTACTTTTTTATGTTTTAAATTTCACTAAAAGCACTATAAGCATAGAGTTTTGATATGATTATTCCTAGAGGGATTTTGAATTGTTTTTAAATATGAAGCTTTATCTCAGGCCTTGTTACTTATTATTTTAGGACAAGAATACTTTAAAGCAACAAAAGGGTACCAAGCGTTCCTCCAAGGCCCCCAAGACCCCAAAGCAAAAGCCAACACCAACCAAGAAGGCTGCCTCCAAGCCTTCTCCTAAGCTCTTGCCAAAACCCTCCCTTGATCCCTCCCCTGAGCAGAGCCCAGCTCATGTTGCAACTGAACCAATGAGGATTCAGTATTTGAGTTGGGTAAGACAACAGTCTAATAGAAAGGACAAGAATGAATAGAATAAGGTGTTGTTTATTGTAGAATATTGTGATCAATATACTATATGGGGAAAACCACAAAGCTACAAGGGGGTGGCATAGTGGTGTGTTCTATGTAAGGTTTGAAGCCAAGGAATAACTTGTGCGGGGATCAGCAGGTCAGATTGGGAGCACTCCTAATTAGGAGGAAGTGCCTGCCATTCAACATTGTCATCAGATTGGTTAATGTTGTTAGACACGTCAAGGGGGTGACTCATCAAGCGCCCCTGTGTATTGTAAGATACATTAGCAGGAGAGTCTGGAAACTTGGTTGCAACACCCCCCTTGTCCCCTGCTTGCCGTCAGACACCAGGATTGGAGTCTGCGGAAGATCTGGGAAGGTCTGCACAAAAAACTTTGTGTGGGGATGGCACGGCAGGGGTGCAAGCAATAATGGTGGAGCTTCTTGGTATTTCCTTGGGCATTTTTGAGTTGATAGGTGTAGTTTTCATACTACCACGGCTATCTTGAAGGGCCCTAAGTGATTGGGCTCTAATTTGGCTGAATTGAGGTTAGGGGTGTAGACAGGTCACCTACGGCATATCTTGCCTCAAGGTGCTTTGTCCCTCCTTCAATTTGTTTGTGTTTGATCTATTAAGCCTTGGCATTCCATTGTTTCAGGGATGGTGTTGTCAACAGGGGGGTTTCCTGGGAACTGTAGACCATAACTTCCCTTGTTCAACTCCTGTCAAACTATCAGGTGTTCCAAAGGCCAGGGCGCTGGGGCTGAACCTGGTGCCTCTGTTAACCCTTGCCCGTAAAATAAGTAGAGCGGTAGGCCAGTGTTCAGTCCATGTGGTATTGGAGTGTTCCTGTGAGAGCTTGGCAATCAGTTGCACCAGTGAGCCATTTAATTGGTCTACATGTCCATTGGCTTGTGGATGGTATGGGGTTGTGACTATCCGTTGGAGTGCATTCTTGGCGCAGTACACCTTCATGACATGCCCAACAAGTTTGGGGCCATCATCTGTGATGAGGCGTTTGGGCTGCCCAAAGCAGACCACAATTTCCTTGCCAATAAAGCGGGTGATGGTGGTGGCAGTGTGGTTAGTTGTTGCCCTGCCACTGGCCAGTAGGTGAAGTAGTCAATGGCAGTTATGATGTGTTTCTTTCCCAGTCTGTCTTTGGGGAGGGGTCCAACAATGTCAAGGGCCCAATGTTTGAAGGGTTCCATTGCTTTGATGGGTAGGACAGACTTTGGGGGTGCAGGTTTAGATGTATTTTTTTGCGTAGCACACATGTTTTGAGGAGATCCAAGATGTCTTGGACATACACAGCCACCAAACCTTCTGTTTCATGATCTTGAAGAGGTTACGTCCTCTGATGTGACCCAGGGTTTGGTGGTAATGCAGTATGGTGTCACCTCGTTGTGTGGTGGGGATGTAAGGCGTCTTCTCACCTATCTCTGCCTGGTGGCAGACGTTGCCAGCATCTGTGATGAACTGACTTTTATTGTCCTTCAGCTTGGAGATGGTTACTGAGTTAAGGCTTTTGTAACAAGTTTCTTCAGGGCAGAGGTACAAAATTGGCCAATCTGGATCCAAGATGTCATCCCCAGTGATGGATACTACGTAGAGGCATGAGAGGGTGTCAGCTGTGACGAGTTCCTTCCCAGGCTTGTACTCAATGCGCAACTGATAGAGGGATAGGCACTTGACCCAGCCTGCTTGGCGGCATGTCAAGTGGTACTGCATGTTGAAGTACTGGAGTGACTTGTGGTCTGTCAGGACGTGGGGTGAAAGATAGCCCCTTCCAGGTAACAGCGCCACTTCTTGACGCAGTGCACAATTGCCGCTAATTCTTTATCATGAATGGGGTTAAATTGTTCCAAGTTGGTAAGCTTCCTGGACTCATATGTCACGGAGAGGAAGGCACCATTGTCAGTTTCTACCTGTATCATGCCCCCTATGGCCTTATCAGAGGCTTCAGTCTCAAGTTTGTACTGGTGGTTTCAGTTGGGGAACTGCAGTACAGGTGCTGTTGTAAATCTCTGCTTCAACATCTTGAAGGCTTGATCTCTGACAGGGGTCCAATGGAAGCGCTGTTTGGTGTTGAGGAGTTTGGTGAGAGGTGCAATTAGTTCCCTGAAATTGGGAATGAACTTGTGCATGCAGGCAACCATACCTAAGAAGGTACACACCTGGCCCACATCAGTGGGAGGCGGCATGCTGGTGATTGCCTTGATTTTGACAGGGTCAGGCTTTATCCCTTGGGCAGAGATGGTGTGCCCAAGGAACAGCAACTTCAACTTGAGGAACTTGCATTTGGAGTATTTAGATTTTAGCTAATTTTTTCAAAGAGTGTCAAGGATAGCACAGAGGTGTTGGAGGTGTGTGGTTTGATCTTGACTGAAGACAATAATGTTGTCAAGGTACACAACCACACATTTTTCAATCAGTTCCTCTAATGCTTTATTCATCAACATGGCAAAGGTGGAAGGAGCATTGGTCATTATGAAGTTCATGACTTGATACTCAAACAACCTGTAGAGTGTGTGGAAGGCAGTTTTTGCCTCATCCCCTGGTGCAATGCGGACCTGGTTGTACCCCGCAGTGAGATCAATCTTGCTAAAGATCTTTGCACCTGCAAGTGTGTCAAACAGGCTGTTAATCAATGGCAGGGAGTACTTATTCTTAAAAGTCACCTCATTTAAGGTGCAATAATCTGTGACCAGGAAAAGGGACATGTCCTTCTTGGCTACAAAGAAGACAGCTGCCCTGTATGGAGAGAGCAAGGGGCAAATGAAGCCCTTGTCAAGTGTGTCCACAAGGTGCTGGCGGAGGGTCTCATATTTTTTGGGTGTAAGACAATATAAGGGGCATGACTTAGGTAACAACCCTTGGGGTTGTACAGCGTGCTGGATCTCTTGAGGAGCATTTAGTTGTTCAAGTGTCTCACTGAACACATCCTTGTACTCCTCAAGGATTGTGGCAAGTGCTTTTGAAGGTAAAGTGGTTAAGGGAGAGGCCACAGGTGGTTCAGTGCAGATAACTTTGACTGAGCATTGATTGAAGTCTAGTTTTCCCCCTTGAAATTGTACAATCCTGTCTCTGTTATTCTAAAAAAGACAGTATTGTGGAGTAGCTTGCTCATTTTGACAGGATAGAACTGGAAGCCCACCCCATTTCTATTGAGGGTGATGACAGAGTATCCCAGTCAATGTAGGGACAGTTGTGCTGAAGCCAGTTGAGGCCAGCAATTATGTTGTGGCTGAGCCCTGCCATGATTGGCCCCAAGAGCTTAACCTGGATGTTCCCCATTCTTACAGAGAAGGGTACCATCTCATGGTTAATTGCAACTCTAAGGGAGTCAGCTACTTGTACTGCCTTGAACCTGATAGGCACTTGGTCCAGTTGTTGGGAGTCAGCAAATGCCTGGTCTACCATAGTATACTTGGCCCCGGTATCCACCAATAGTTTGTGGGGATTCCCACAAAAACAGAAGGGATAGGCTAAGTGGGTTACTTTATTTGAAGAGTGGCTTGCTTGAAGTACAGGGTTGTCACTATGGACCTGGAAGATTTCAAGGGTTTTGACTTTGTGTACACTGTAGTCTCAGGGATTCTTTGCAAGCAGGGATTGAGAGGAAGGGTCAAATGGGGTTGTAGAACCTCTTGTAACTACAACCCCCAGGCTTTTCCCTGGTCCTCAATTTGTGCTAGCTGGAGTTCCCCCTTGTGGGGAGTTTTATCCCATTCTCCTGCTGGTGGGGTTGGCAGAGGCCCACTTGGTTGTGGCCACTCCCAGGTGTTGCACGAGGTTGAGGTGGAGCATCACTAGTACGGCAGAAGCCCATCAAAGCCTGATTGTTGGCCTCCACAATGGCCTTGTAACAGTCATCAATGGAGGTGCAATGACCCACAGGGACCCACTTACAGATATGGGGCTTGAGCCCATTGATTATTAGGGTCAGAAGCATGGCATTCCTGTCAGTTACGGCTTCAGTGTTGGCAGCAAGAGCTTGCTGCCAGGCGGCAAGGTACTCAAAAACAGATCCAGTCTGTTTAATTGCTAAAAAAGGAGTTCCTGCCACAATAGGCAAGAAGTTTTTGCTGTAGCGGGATCTCACGGCATCCCTGAATGCCGCCCAGGTGAATTCAATTTCCTGACTGGCCCAGTTGGTAAACTATACAGCAGCAGGCCCTGTGAGGTGCTCAGACGTAGTGGCAACCCACACGGGTTTGGGAACCTGGCAGATACAAAGGCCGGTCTTGGTGGATTGAAGCCAACTGACAATGTTGGCTCCTTTGACTCCACCTGCAAAGGATTCCAGCTGAAGATTAAGTATACATTGTGAAAGGTCTGACTGGGGAGGGTGACACTGGTGTCATGCTGCCCAAGGCAGAGCCAATTATACACACTCATAAGGACTAGCTGGTCTTGGTAAATAACATACCCATTGGGATGTCCCCCTAGGGATTGGGAACCTGGCAGATAGAAAGGCGGGTCTCAGTGGATTGAAGCCAACTGACAATGTTGGCTCCTTTGACTCCACCTGCAAAGGATTCCAGCTGAAGATTGAGTATACATTGTGAAAGGTCTGACTGGGGAGGGGTGACACTGGTGTCATGCTGCCCAAGGCAGAGCCAATTATACACACTCATAAGGACTAGCTGGTCTTGGTAAATAACATACCTGTTGGGATGTCCCCCTCAGGGATTGGCAGGAAAGTTTCTTGATGGGGAGTAGCCATACAGCCCGTACTCCGTCCTTTCTTAGGGGGAATTTTTGTTTTAGGTAGGTCAAGAACCTACTTTTGCTACCACTGTTGCAACTGAACCAAGGAGGATTCAGTATTTGAGTTGGGGAAGATAACAGTCCAATAGAAAGGACAAGAATGAATAGAATAAGGTGTTGTTTATTGTAGAATATTGTGATTAATATACCATATGGGGAAAGCCACAAGGCTACAAGGGGGTGGCATAGTGGCGTGTTCCATGTAAGGTTTGAATCTGAGGAATAACTTTTGCGGGGATCAGCAGGTCAATTTGGGAGCACTCCTAATTAGGAGGAAGTGCCCGCCATTTGACATTGCCATCAGATTGGTTCATGTTGTTAGACACGTCAATGGGGGGCTAATTGAGCGCCCCTGTGTACCATAAGATACGTTAGCAGGTGAGTCTGGAAACTTGGTTGCAACACTCACTCTACTGGGGGAGAGAAATCTTATGATACCCTTACAGACCACAGTTTCTACCACTTAGATTCAGCTAGGAGCCCACCAAGAAGCGGTGCAAGGCTCAAAAGATCCCATCCAAGGATAAGTCTCCCACACATGAGGAGCACTATAACAAGCCCCCTTCTTCTCCCCAACCACCAAGCTCTCCACAATCCAGTTTATCTGGTGATGACTCCAAGCCGCGTCCTGAAAACTTCCCTGGCTTTTTTCATGCTCCTGCTGGCCCTTGGAACTCTCTTGTGGCCCACAAAATTTGCAATGTTGATGGTAAGTTCAAGTTTCTTTCCTCCCTACCTAAGTTTTTCCCAATCATGAGTGTCAAAGGTGGGCCAGCCATGGTGACCAACAGTTACATTTTCAGCTTCAACAAAACCAACTGGGGCTTCAAGAGCTGCTACTATACCTGTGAGTACCAATCTTACCCAGTGCAGCTCAACATTGAGTACTAGGACAAGATCTAAATCATTGTCAAAACAGCAGGCTTGACCCGCCAGCAAGGTTTTGAGTAAGCAGGTTTGTGACCTGCAATCTGACTATCCTGTCACTTGGAGCCAGACTAGGAAGTCAACTCAAATTTCCAAATCCAACAACATGAACAAATGATGATCCCTTATGATGAATACCTTGTTTTGGCACTTGACTCATTACCAGGATCAAGCCTCCCCCTTCATCATCCCACTGTGTGATCAATGCTGTCATATTCCTGTTATCCATGACTCATATTAGCTATATGATCATTATCTCTCAATAAAGAATATTATCTAGTTTCTAAATATTTTCCCCCTTGTAACTCTTTTAAAACAGCACAGTTACAACATTGGTAGCAGAAATAGGTTCTCCATCCTACTTTATTCTCCAAAATTCTTCTTGTTGCCCATAATTGCTACAGCCAACAAATACTCAATAGAATCATGTCTGGCCTCCCAGAAGACTGTACACCGTATGCACCTGGTGCTGAGATACCTGGTGGGTTTGTCCTCTACCAAAATATGGTGATACCCCTTCCCGTGTTCAATGCCCTGTACACCCAAGGGTTCTTCCAAGCTCCCTCTGCCATGCCTTGTGCAACTGAAGAAAATATCATGCCAGCCTATGTAGCCCAAAGACTTCAAAGCACTGTCCTGGAATCCTTTGCTGGGGCCAACAACAACAACACTGCCGCATGGATCTAGTCCGCCCAAAGCAACCTGGCCCAAATGGAATGCCCGCAGAAATTCTGGATTGCAGAAATTTACATCCAACTGACTCACAACACTGGCACCTGGTGCAACAAGTGGCATAAAGAACATACCAAAAAGGACTGGGATACCTTCAAACAATACTTCTTGACAAGATTTGTGCTTAAGGACACCGCACTCATGATCATATGTCAAGTAAAGAACTTAACTCAGATGGGCACCGTGAAGGAGCTCACCCACGCCTACAAGGAACTCTGACTACGTGCACCCTCTGACATGACTTTTGACACCTCAGCCACACACCTCATTTACTACAACGCTCTTAAGTTACATGTGATGAGACACATGAACCTGGACCAGGTGACCAACCTGCAAAGCCTGTACTGCAAAGAAGAGAAGGCAGAACAAACATCCAACACTCTTCACAAAGCGCAAACTGGAAAACAAGAAAGACCCAAGGACTCTCATCCAGCCAGGCGCTCCAATCAACCACCCCCTAGGAACAACAGAAACAACACAAACCATAAACCCACAGGTTCAAATGGACATGAAAGTGGAAACAATGGCCAGTCAAATTGTACCCATTTCCATATCACTACCACACAAGGCAACCAAGACAAGGGAAAAGCCCGGGGAGAGTATTAAGCAAGCCAAGCTCTCCCTGCACAACTCCTGACTCGCCCAATGAAGAGTACTGACCCAAGGATGTGGACCAATGTCCAATGATCCAAGTGCCCTCAGAGGACCTGGTGCTTTACACCATCTCCAGACACCCCAATAAATTGATGTCTTACCCTTTACGCTTTTGCAGTTACACAGACTTGGCACTCCTGGACTCAGGCGCGGATTGAACCCTAGTCAACAGCAGCTTTGTGAACAATTTCAAGCTAGCCACTAATCCTTTGCAAATTAAAAACGTGGTTTTAGCTGATGAACATCACATTGCTGTAACAAGGGAAACAGCCCCTTCTCTGTCATGCTTGAGAACCTGCACTCCACCATCCAAGGCCCTATCATTGACTTTCCAAAATTTGACATTGTGCTGGGCTTAGATTGGCTGCAAAATAACAATTCCTATGTATACTGGGCAACCTTGGTATTAACCATTAAATGTGAAGGTGTCAACCACCAGATCTACCCTGATTCAATGGACCAGCTCCTACGCAACCACGTCTTTGTGCGCATTACAGAGACCCTGGACAAAAGAGAAAATCTGAAGACAAATGACTGGGACTCCTTCCAGTACAAGATCATACACTTCAAAGACCACCAGGACACCACTACGTCTCATGATCTCAAAATTTTAGCCTACCATTCAGAAATCTTTGAGGAGGCTTTACCTGGGTCACTTCTGGAAAAACATATCCAACATTTCATTCAACTCAAGGGAGCTGTACCCAAAGCGTGGCCCATCTATTGCCTGACCCCAAATTAAGACAACACCCTATGTGCCTACCTTAAGGAGGCCTTGGAGAAAGGACTTATCTGTCCCTCACAATCTCCCTTTGGGGCCGCCCATTTCTTTGTGGCCAAGAAGGATGGCACCCTGCACCTAGTCATAGATTACCAAGCCCTAAACAAAGTTAACATCAAAATTTTTTACCCACTACCACTTATTGACAACCTCTTGAATGTCCTGGGCAGTGTCACAATCTTCTCCAAGATTGACCTAACTTCAGGCTACAATCAGATCTGTATCAAGGAGAAAGATATCCCCAAGACGGCTTTCTGTACTTAGTATGGCTCATATGAGTGTTTGGTACTCAATTTTGGTATGACAAACGCCCCCTCAACCTTTGTGACCTTCATGAACAAGGTGTTTGCCCTCACGTAGGCAAGCACGCCTTAGTATACCTGGACAACATTATTGCCTATAGCCTCTTGATAGAGCAACACCACAAGGACCTGGAGGCAGTCTTTGCTACCCTGGCAAACACAAGCTGCTAGCCAAACCCTCCAAATGCCAGTTCTTCCGCAAGCAACTGCCTTTCCTAGGGCACATAGTCTCAAAAGACAGCATTAAGCCCAACAGTCAAAAGATACAGGCCATATTCAAGATGCCACCACCCAAGGATAAGCCAGAACTCTGCACCTTCTTGGGCATGGTGGCCTATGTATGCTGCTTCATACCTGACTATGACATCTTGACTGCACCCCTAGCTGCCATAACTGGCGCCAAATTCAAGTTTGTATGGACCCCCAATATGACCTCTGCTTTAGAAGCCTCAAGGAGAAGCTCAAGACAGCACCTATCCTGCAATACTTCAAACGCAATGGGGGAGTACCAGATGGAAACCAACACCTCAGATGCATCCATTGAGGGAGTACTACAAATAAAAAATAATGATGGTGACTTCCTGCCTGTAGCCTAAAAATCACAAAAACTGACAGACAGCAAGTGTTGATACCCTATCCACAATAAAGAGTTGTTGGCCATTATACACTGCTTAGTCAAATGGTGTTGTTATCTAGAACAACAGGAAGAATTCACAGCATTGACCAACCACAAGTCACTCATATATTTCAAACCCCAAGCAAACCTATCCCGGCATTAATCCTGATGGATGGAACTCATGGAGAGATTCAATATGTGCATACAATACAAGCCTGGTCCAGAGCTTGCCATGGCAGACACACTCTCATGCCTGTACGTCTAAGCCACAATAGGAGAGAATGGGCTCAACCCAGACTGGCCCCTCCTGGTACTTCAGACAAAGGACAAAGGATTTCCCCCTGGCACCACAGACATAACAAAGGAAACAGTCATTAAGAACAAGCACTTATTTGCAGATGTGTATGGAACCTTACTAAAAAATGTCCAACAGAACCACCATCCCTTATGTCCCCACACATCAGCAAGTTGACACCATCCTACGTTACCATAGAGACCTAGGGAACACAAAAAGTTGCAACCTCTAAAAATTCCTTAAACACAAAGCATGGTGGCCAACCCTGTACCAAGACGTTCAGGAAGACTTAGAACAATGCAAAATATGTGAGAAGTTTGCAAGAAGCAAAACCCCACCTAAGTTAGTACTACCTATTTGCATGCAACTACCCTTCAAGGTGTGGGCCCTAGACATTGTAGGCCCTATGCCAGGGAAATATAATGGAAATAAGTACATCATCACTGTAATAGACTTTGCCACACAATGGCCAGTAGCACAAGCAGTAAAGACACATACTGGCAACAATGTGCGGCAATTTATAGGAAAAGAAATCATCAGCAAGTTCAGAAAGCCAGAACTACTTATAACCAACGGAGGCAAAGAATTGACCTCTGAAGATACCAATGTATACCTCACCAAGAATGGGGTTAAGCACACTATGATATTACTTTATCACCCTCAGGCCAATGGATGTAAGGAGCGCTAAATGACAGCCTTGTGCAAGCCTTGGCCAAGCTCACCGCCAGGAGACCTGAGGACTGGTATAAGCAGCTACCAACTGTACTACTTGTATGTTGAACTTGTGTGAACAGATCTACCAGGAAAAGCCCTTTTGAGTTGGTATATGGCACACAGCTCAATATCATTTGAGCATTATCAGGACCCAAGCTGGAAATTCCAAGCAAGGTCCTCCCTTGTTCAGATCCCCAGGTCATAGAGGCCAATGGTGATCAAACAGAGAGAGAAAACAAGCGTCTACAAAAGACATTCATCCCCATCCAAAACAGGCACAAGGTTAGTGACAAAGTTTGGGTCATGAACATTGACAAAATTAAACTACAACCCAAAAAAGTAGGGCCAGCAATCATCCTAAAGGTAAACAAAAATAACACTTACCTTGTGCAAGGACTTGGGAAACATAAACAAGACAAGGTCCTCCATGATTGCCTGAGACCCTGCTAGGCAAGACAGAGACAGTGTGAGACCGCCCTACCTGCCATGGAACAACAGGTAGCCCAGTATGGCTCCCGGGCTCCTGACAACCTCCCTGACAACCTGCCCCCAGAGGCAGCCAACCTTCAGTTGGGGGTGTCAAAACAGTAGGCTCAACCCACCAACAAGGTTTCAAGTAAGCATGTTTGTGACCTGCAATCCAACTATCCTGTCACTTGGAGCCAGACTAGGAAGTTAACTCAAATTTCCAAATCCAACAACATGAATAAATGATGATCCCTTATGGTGGATACCTTGTTTTGGCGCTTGACTCATTACCAGGATTAAGCCACCCCCTTCACCATCCCACTTTGTGATCAACGCTATCATGTTCCTGTTATCCACAATTCAAAAATGACTATATAATACCTATCTCTCAATAAAGAATATTATCTAGTTTCTAAATTTTTCCCCTTTTAACTCTGCTAAAACAGCACAGTTACGATACCATCAAGGGCAAGAACACTTGTGTGATGCCCAATACAATCATAGTCCATCTTCTAAAATGGTACCTTGTGCAGATCATGCCTATCTCTAAGGACCTTTCCCCCACATAGCTGGATGTTCTTGCCTGTAAGCACATCTCCCCCACCAATCTGAATAGGGTGCCAACCTACAGCCAGTTGATTAAGTTTGTGAGTTATAGGCGTCAAGCCCTCAATCCTCTGGCCAAGAGCGCCACCACAATTGAAGACCTGATCCTCACCAATGCCCTCAAGAAACCTGAGGATGGTGAGGTGTTCCTGCTTCATTACAATGTTCAGGAAGTGAAGGATAAGATTACAGCCTACACTGCAACCCAAAACTGTCACAGTAAGTTTCATAATACCAGGAATTATTTGGTCAAGTAGGAAGGCTCAGAAAGCCAGGAAACTTTTAACAAAATTGGCCAATTTAATGGACTTAAATCAAACAGTTGATTGAAAATGAGTTATGGCTGCTCCAGTTTGCAAGTTGAATCTGAAATTCCCTTGTAAGCTGACGTTGATAAATTGACATAATTTGAGGGACAACCAATATAATCTTAGCTATCAGCATGGTCATCAGAAGTTAGTAATTTAAGGATTCTTTGCAAACTGGACCAAATACTTACTTTACAATGTGAAAGAAATAGGATCCTAGGATCCAGGCGGTACTGCTTAGTCAAATTTCAATATATAAATAATTTTTACTGTTTCAACTCTTAAGAGTTGAGTCCTCCCAAAAATTTACTCAATAAAATCAAACATCCCTTGGTCCAAATTTATTTTCAAATGCATCCTGTAGTTGGCCTTTTGCACTAAATTCCCTACAATTTAATCCTTAGCCAGACTATTCTGGGAAGATGGGGGCCTGTTGTTGGTACTTTATTTCTGCCTCTGCCAAATGTCAATTCAATGCCTGTCAATCTTGGAGCTGTTCCTCCTACCGTCAAAGCTGAAAATCTGATGTTATCTCAATGTCCTGAATTTTATGCTGAAGACACTGTAATTCTCTTGCAGGCCATTTATCCCAGGCTCTTTTGGTTAGGGTTAATTATTTTACTTAACCCTAGTATCTCATTTGAAAATTTCAAAAAACGGTATCTGAAGCTTGTTGGTGGTTAATCATTAACTCTATGTGGATTTGGTGGGTGATACCCCACCACTTGAAGACAGCTTCTTATTATCCTGCAATTTCTGTCAAAAAAACCTAGAGCAGCTAAACACTGCTACCACCTGACTGTGCAACAGCACATTTGCAACCTGTCCCTTCCTCTTTAAGCAGCTTTGGGTCCTGAACAGGCAGCTTAATGACCAAGTCATTCCTCTTGTCTTCTTCCTCCTGCCTGGTGCTAAGACTGAAGTCTACACCAGAGCCTTCAAATTATATGGGATTCTGTGAGCTTTATTCCCGTTAACACCTCCCTCCCACCCACACCACAAGAGCAAACCCTTCCTCTGCTGAGAAGGATGAGTCTGCCTAGGCTGCTGAGCAGCTAGCTTATGCACATTTACTTGGGCCAAAGGTGATTATTACAGACTTTTAGCTTGCTCAGTTTAGAGCCTTTGAGGCCACCTTTAACGGAGAAGTCCAGGGCTGCTTCTTCCATTTCAGCTAGGCCCTCATCAAAAATCTCAAGAGCAAAAAGGGGCTCTTTGAGAACTATCTCAACAATGGTAAAGGGAATTGCTGCTTTGTTGTCACCCAGTTTACTACATTGGCTTTTGTGCGGCCAGAGCATGCTGGGCTTGGCCTTGAGGCCCTCCTGGGGGATTCTTATGTCAAAAAGCACTCCATCATCTTCAAGGGTTACCTTGATTACTTTGAGAGGCAATGGGTTGGTAATAAGATGACTGCCCAGGGAGGAAAGAGCAGGGCCACAGCGCCATGGAACTGTCAAAGTGTCTGTATTAAGGAAGAGATGAAGACAACATCTAGCCTGGAGGTGTGGCATAAACACCTGAAGACAAAGTTTGGTGAAAACCCCAAGTTCAACAAGTTCTTTCTGAAGCCCCAAGAGGAGCAAGCAAGGAATGTCTCCAAGTTATGTGACTTGGCCAACCAGGTGGCCCCCAAAAAGAAGAAGAGCAAGGACCAGGACTACCAGGAGGCAGTAGCAAAGATAGTTAAGAAGATGTAAAAGGTGGCAGAGATTAAGAAGTACCTCAAGGACGTGGCTACTGCCCTTGATGGTGGCTTCAATTAGCCTAATAAACTTTGCTTTGATTTTCCTGGATCCTTTTTACTTTTGAATTTTTATAGTTATTTCTTTTTTTTAGATTTTAATAATTTTTTAGGTATAAATGGTAAGTTTCAGATACAGTTTTAATGTGGTTTTGTAACAAATGTCTTATATTTTGTTAATTATCTTTAAGGTGTGAGATATTTTAAGTTGTTCTTATATAAAGTATAATAAATTAAATATATAATTTTTTAAATTTGTAGTTGTTATAATATATTAAATAACTTTTTTTGGTTCATTGGAATTTTAATTTTTATGGGAATAAAAATATCTTTATAATTGTCAGGAAATCCTGATCTATTGGGGTTGACTGATCCATATTCCCATCACTAAAGCTATGAGCCAACAATAGACAGGCCACAGCCAGATGCAAGACCTCTATTCCAGAAAATGGAGAAACTATATCAAGACTGTTATAGTCTATAATCCAGAAGACACCTGAGACATTCCAGGTCTTGGGTCATGGGTCAATCCAGAAGCTTCTATAATTAGATGCTAGGCATTCCAGATCCTTAAATAGACAAAATTCCGCCAAACAGAATAAAGACAAGAAATTACAATATCCTGTTTTACAGAGAAATGGCATAGAGACCCGCCTGTGTAATGTGTGCATTAGACCAAGCACAAGACATGGCCCCACCCTATGGATATCAACTTAGTTAGGATCAACTAAGTCAAGGGATATCCAGGCTGAAGAGGAGAAATCAGTAGCCTAGGATATTACCTCATTCCAAAACCTTATTTGTGTTTGGAATCCAACTCTAGGGGTTGAGACTAGTAGCTTGGGGATGATAGGCTAGCTAGTAAGAGTTATCTGCAGCTAGAAACTAGTCTGGCCGCTACCTTTACTGTAGATTCAGAACCTAAAGGTAAAAATGTGGGATTGTCAAATTCTTTTGTGTGAACTCACCAACTTACTGGAATATATTTCATCCTTTTATATAAATAATTAAGTTGTCCTGGGATGAAAATTACTCCATTAAGTTAGTGAGTTCACGCAAAAGAATTTGACAATCCTGCATTTTTACATTTAGGTTCTGAATTACAGTACACTATAAAAAGCCCTTTTAATATCACTTGGAAGGCAGAAAAAATAGGAATCATCTTATTACTGCTAAACCAATTAGTAGTAGTTTTAATTACAATAAGAGCATATTATTGATACTTCTTGAATCCTGCCAACCCACCACAGCTGGTGTTGCATCCCAAAGACCACAGGACTCTCTCTTAATTGGCTCCAGTAACAACGGGACTCCGCCAGTTACTGCACTCACACACACCAATTGGAAGCACATCTGTTCTCATACAGATATCCCAATCTCAACATGTACAATAACCTTAATAAAAATAACAACTCTTTTTCTACAAGAACACAAAATTTTGACAATAATAAAGAGTGTAATTTATATAGTAAATTGAAAAGTACTTGCTTATATCTTCTTATTCTTAAAACTTATGGTATTTTTTTCTTAATTTTTTGAATTCTCAGGTCATTTTAGTACAGTAGTTTTAAAAGCTATGGCAACAACCAAAAATACCTCAGATTTAAAGAAAATGATTTTAGATTTAAACAAAATCCAAGTTGCGCAAGATTCAGGATTCAATTAATTTATAAAATTTCAGTTAATAAATGGACTGTCAAACAAAAACAAAATTTCACTAGTCCATTATACAAAATTATATCAAACATCAAGCAGTGTAGTTCAAACCACAAACAAAATGAACTGACGCAGCAAGTAAAATGGATGGATGCTGTTCCGGAGTATATTATAATCCAATCAGGATTCATATGAGGCATCAACAGAAGAACTAAAATGAAACAAAATTTGAGCAATCTAGAAGCAATATTACACAAGCACAAAACAAAATAAACTCACACAAGATGTGTAGTATGAGCAGCCCAAAAAAGAAAAATAACAGTTTAACAGCCAATCAACAGCTATCCAATTTGGGAACAGATGCATTTTATTCATTTTCATGGCTTGTAATTTGTGTAAAATGGTTTTGAGAACTTTCCAAATATAGACTCAATGTTACAATAAAATAAATCATTAAATTTTAAAATTTCTACTTTTAGTGATTTTATCCTAGGTTTTTTACAATGTTTTTTACAAGCAATATCTTTGACAGCGCCAGCAGCCAAGCCAGCAGCAGACAAGCCAGCTTCAATGGAGGTAAGGCTCAGAATGTGGAGGCACCTGTTTACACCCAAGCCTTTGAGGCGGGTAACAAGGAAGCTGACCTGTATCTGACCACAAACCTCTATGGCTTTGACTTGTTTGAGAGTCACTTAGTGTTTAGCTCTGCCCCTGCTCCCATACCCACCCCCGCACAAGTTGCTCACCAACCAACCAACCAACCAATCAGAACAGCAACCTTGATTTGGAACAACTTCCTGCCACCAGCCAACCTGCCCCCCTACAGCCAATCAGGCTTCAGCTCCGCCAGCTCAGTGCCCCAAGCAATGAATCATCACAACTCAAATTCTTCAGGAAATTGTGGCACTAAATCTACAGGGTCTGTCCTGGGAACAGATTGCCGCCCAGTTGCAATTTACCCAAGCTACTGTCATGCAGGAATTCAACAACCTGATGAACAGGGGGAATCTGATCAGGACGGCCAAGAAGCCCAAGAAGGCCCCCAAGTCATAAATATCTGAGGTATACCCAATCATGCTTGACCTCCTCCAGCAGGATCCCAAGCTTCCCTTGACCCAGGTCCAGAAGCAGCTTGTGCACCATATCATATGAGTCTCTGAGCGCATGGTGCAGATCTGGATGTATGAGAAGGTGGCTTCCATATGGGTTCTTACCAATTTTGCCAGCAACCAATGGGATGGTGCTGAGGATTCCCCATATGACACCGCCATCAAATCAACCCTGTTCTGATGCCTGACTAGTCTAACTGTGGTGTCATGTTCATCTCCTATTACAAGCTATCAATAGCCTTTGATGATTTTGACAAGCAAGGAAAAGCCACTGCCAAGAATAGAAGGAAGAAGGTCAAGAAGGGGATGTTCATTGGTGCATTTCTGGCTTTTTCAGCCAAGGGTTTTGTCTACTATCAGACAAACCCAGATTTCATCAATGGCTACTCACACAGCCACATCCCTGGTGGATTACTTGACTCCTTGGATGGCTCAAATTCCAAGTACTGGGTTTTCTTGAGCCACCAGATGGAGGATAGCTCCATTGCCCTCAAAGCCATCCAAGGACATGAGCACCAGGCCTCAGTCTACCCTGCCGGCCATGCAGACGTCCATCTGGCTGATGTTGTCTTCTTCAACATGGGATCCACATTATGGGAGCGCTGCCCTCAGGCTTTCAACAACCTCCATCTTGGGGTCCTTGACCAAAATTTTCTCTTTGGCTGCCAGATGGTGGCTGACTTGTTTGCGCAAATGGTTTTCCATGTGAACATGGGCAACTAATTATGTAAGGATAAGTGCCTTCCACCTTGGGCCACTGCCACTTACCAGCCCATCCAGCCAATGACTGATGAGGAATACAACAAGCATTATATGGCAGCCATCACGCAAAATCCTCCTGCCTCCACCACCAATACCCCTAACCCGCAAGCCCAACCCACCCAATCCCAGACCCTCAGGCTAGCACCACCTCTATGTCTTCCTTCCTGCGTTATTCTGCCTCCTAGGAATCACTCTCCCCTGCCCCAATAAACCCCTGTCACCAAACATTTTCTATTTATATTATCAGTATTTTGAATTTCAATTGTCCATGTTCTCTTTGTTTATAGTTGGTTTTATTCTTTATGTTCATCTTATTTCTATAAAATCATATATTTACTATGTTGTGTATCTAGATCCAGAACACAGTTATTTTTAGCACTTAAACATAGCCCCTTGTGAAAATATTAATAACAATTTGTTGATCAGCTAAATTTGAATTAGAAAAATATAGTGTTAACTGTTTTTAGATAAAGTTGTTACTGATCTGAATTCAAAACCTTAATGATAAACTTTAAGCCAATCAGGAGCCAAGTGATAAAGTGATTGTTGTGACATAAAGAGTCATTCAATAATTCTTTGGTGCATGTGCGCTAATTAATATGATTGGCTGGATGTTTTGCCATTGTACGCCATTGCTGCTGTGGCAAGTTGTTGATGGACTAGTGCCCAATCAGCTACTTGGTTAGCACTAGTCCATCAACAACTTGCCACAGCAATAATGGCATACAATGGCAAAGCATTCAGCCAATCATATTAATTAGCGCACATGCACCAAAGAATTATTGAATGACTCTTTATGTCACAACAATCACTTTATCACTTGGCTCCTGATTGGCTTAAAGTTTATCATTAAGGTTTTGAATTCAGATCAGTAACAACTTTATCTAAAAACAGTTAACACTATATTTTTCTAATTCAAATTTAGCTGATCATCAAATTGTTGTTAATATTTTCACAAGCGGCTATGTCAAGCGCCAAAAATAATATAGTAATCAAGGAAACAATGCCAACACAAAGCAAACAACACATATTGAGATGAGCGTAAAACATATACAAAATGGGTAAAAAGATGGGAAAATGTAGTAGATGGGAAAACAAAAAGGAATAAAAAAAGAGGCAACAGTATCAAAATAATACAGGATTTATTGGGGCAAAAGCTATAAAAACATATGGAAAGGTTAGTAAAAAAATCAAATGAGAGAACTCAAAAAACTACTCAAAGACCTCAACTCAGCAATTGCTGAAATTAAAGAGATTGACTGCAAGGTCAAAGCAAGAGTTAAGTCTGCTGTCCTTGAAGGGAACAAAATTGAAAAGGTGTCTGCAAAGGCACTAATGTCAAAAATTCCAGACACCCCAGAGAGGACCATTGAGCGTCTTCTCAACATTCATAAGATGGTGGTGGAGGGCCTGCAATTTAAGGCATACAATCTTTCTGCGCCGTCCATCTGAGTTGGTGACCTGGAGATGTATGAACATCTCAAACCTGCCAAGCGTGCCAGGGCAGAGGATACCAAATTGCCAGCGCAATTGATTGCGCCAAGAATGGCCAAGCTGTCTGAGGCTGTGGGCAAGGAAGAAGCACAATAAGGTAGCCTAAAAAACAAAATTAATAAATTTTCAAAAAACTTAACTTTTTTCTTAGAAAACGTAAATGGCAAACTCCGGCAAGTCCTGGTCCCCTTTGTCCTGGCCACCTTTTATGCAAATGATGCCACTCATGTGGCCAAAAAATTGTATCTGTCCCCCCCCTGTTGTACAGGAGCTGGAGGACTGTATCCACAGGTCCTTTCTGATGTTGCAGGAGGCGTTGGCAGAACTTACGCATGCCAAGGGGGCATCCAAGTGGGCAGTTACTGCCTACAAGGATGCCCAACTTGTCCGCCTGGACCCGGTTAGCCTCAGTGGAGTTTACTGTGTAAACTCCATTGAGCTTGTTTGGGATGTTCTGGCAACGCTCCCATTCAAGAATGTACCAGAGATGGGCCAGGCTCATGCAGCTGCTTGCTTCTGCTTCCTGTTGGAGCACACCCTGTCTTACCTATTGGAGAACTTTGGGCGTGTGGTGGGCAAATTGGCTGTTGCAGATGCAACAGCCGTCAAGAAGACAAAAATCCCCCTTGCCAACTTTGGGTTGGCCTGGAGTGCCAACAAGACAGGGCTCCCTGCAGCCATGGAGCTGACCTTTGCAAAGACCAGGCACAACAAGAAGATCAGCGCAGTATATAATAAACTGTGTGAGTTCACGGAAGCCTTTGCTGGGCAAAGGCTTCATCTGGTTGTTTACCTGGGGTTTCTATTCTACTTTGGGCTGGGCGCGTCTGTAGAAGACCTGGACAGGGTCCTTCTGGGAATTGACAAGGCCCAGCTTGCACTCAACGGGAAGAAGGTCCTCCCTAGATACAGCTCAGTGGACCATGTAATCCAAGACGCCCTGGTCCTGGCAGGGATTTACAGGTTTACAGCCCCGCCCAAAAAGCTGCTTCTCAGTTTGCGCCTTACCCTACTCCCCTTCACCAGCAGGAGGAAGTTTTTTACTAAGGGTGTATCCACCGTCCACAGTGTGGCGGTGGAGGTTGTGCGCCACATCCATTGTGGGGTGGGTAAATACCAAAGAACTCACAACAGGTGCTCTCAACAAATTCTCTCTTCCAATAAATTTTATTAAAATTTATAGTATTTTTATTATGATAAATTTTTATAATTTTTATTTCAGAAAACCAGTTTTGCACAATATATTGCAGAAACAGTTTTCATAAAAGCATAAAATTATATGTTAATAAAATAAATTCTAACTTTTACATTTTATGTTTAATTTTTTTAAAACTATTTTTATATTTATTTGACCAAAGTGATTTAAATATTTTTGTGTAATCCAGTATTGAGCATTTGGGATTACCTCAGATGGCATAATAAAATAATCAAATTACTTACATCTATTGATGGATCTTCTGAATGTGATTGTAGGTGTGGAAACATCTAAATATAAAATGATAATTAATAAATCTTGAATAGTAAATAAGAGAATATAAAAAAATTGGGCATGCTAAGCCTTTAATTGATTGGCTGTTTGGATAGACACGCAGGGATGAACAAATCAGCGTGGCCATAGAATTTGGCTACGGTCTCAGCTGGGAGGGTGTGAATCCCAGCCTGCAGCAAATTAAAGAGGTTCTTGGTCCCAGTTGGGGTTCCTTGCTTGACAACTTGCTTGAGCCACCCAAAGACTTCCTCAATGGGATTTAGGAAGGGCAAATAGGCTGGGAGGAAGAGAAGGCGTAAATTTTCTGTGGCCAATTGCTGAGGGCCCACAGCAATGCTGGTGTCAATCATTGGGAAATCCTCAAGAATATCAGCCACTTTGTGGAGACCAACGTTGTCCAACACAATGACATTGGTGAAGCCAGGGCTTGTGCGCCTCAGGTGCTCCTGTACCAATTGGAGAAATGATAGAAAGGTCCTGCTGTTATGCAAGCCCAATATCATTTGGTAGAGCTTGATCCCCTTTGGACTGAGGAGAGCCACCATAGAGTAGGCTGTGGCACAGACTGCAGCACGCCAAGCCATCCTGTCATTGGAGCCTTTGGGGACATAGCCATACCCATTGCGCATTGACAAGGGAAAGGCCAATTTGTCAATATAATAAAATTTGACCGTCCCCTTGGCTTTGAGGGCAGTGTACGTCTCTGCGTAGTTTTTCTGGAAGTCAATGTTGGCTGGGCTGTTTCTGTTGTAGGGGGATACCCCAAGCTTTTTCCAAGAAATTTACATTCCCTTCACCAGATGGTAGTAAAAGGAAATTGAGGCCTCAATCCCAAAAGTAGAATTAACCATGGCCTGTATATTAGCCAGTTCAAGATGACAGTCCCGGGTGATCCACCGGCAGATTTCCCATTTGTGCTCCTTGGTGAGCATGGTAGAAACATGCAAGGATTTCTCTTTGGCAAGGACACAACCAGTATTGATGAATTTTTGGAAGGTCTTGCTGGTGTACTTGGGATCCACTCCAACAAGGGCTGTGGCCGCCTTGTAATCACCTAATTCCCACATTAGCTTAAGCAGGATGATGCATTTCATGTCAGGGATGCACTTCTGAGAGGGCTTTTTAGCAGTGGGGATTGACTTGTTGGCATTGGGCACAACACAGGGCATAGGTACCTTGGTATAGAAGGCTGCAACCTTTTTTAACACCAGCTGTCCCTCATTGGTTTGATATAACTTGGGCTCCTTGTCATCCTCCTGATTGCCATCACTGACGTAGGGTTTGTAGCTAGTATCAAGTATCAAGTACAGGCTTTGCCTTCTCCAGCATGGCTGACAGGACTGACTCTTGCCGGTACACAACGTTGAACACATACAAAGTAAGTTCTACCTCCTTGTTTCTAACTTTCTTTGTAGTGGTGACCTTGGTTGGCTTCCGGGTCAGCTTTGAGACCCAAGGGTTTATGCTCTGCACGCTAGCAGCTTGTGCTCCTTGAACCGGCTGTGTCAGTGCAGCGTCACTATGGAACTCTCTTCTCCTGTCTCCTCCTTGAGTAGGCACTTGGGTTGCACTAACTCTAAACTTTGACCCACGGGGGCAACTGCAACCGCGGCGCACAACGGGTGTATTGGTACTCTGTTGTTGTGTTCCTTCCATTTTACAATTTAATAAAATATTAATTAAAACTCAATTAATTTACTCCATAATTTTAATTTTTGCTTTTATCTGAATATGGATATTTAATTAAAGTTTTTCCCACCCAATATCCCAATTATAGATTTTTTATTTCTTAATTAGTTGTTTTTGGTTTTACAACACCCATTTTAGAATACTCAAAAAAAATCCACCCATTTTCCTAAATTTTACTGCCAAATTCAAACACCCAACACAATATTTTTAAAATTTATGTTTCAGATCTTGTATCTTATTTTAGATACCTTGGTATCATTCATGATTACAATCCATTGCACACATTGTGTGAGTGATTTTGTTTATGTAGGGAGTTGCTATTGTGTTTTATTTTTGGTTTGTGTTTTGACACACCTTGCTTGGGTGTATTTTGTCACCAATTCACATAGTAAACATATGTACACCAAAAGCCAACTCACATCATTTTGTTTGTGAGTCAATGTATTTTGGATGTATTTTGAATGGTTTTGCTTTGTGTGTGAGCCCTTTGTTGCTGTGTTGACTCATTTTGTCCATTAACGCCAATAAACCCTGTTAACAGAGTGTATATTTTAACCTGAGAGTTGTATTTTGTTTAAATCTGAAATCATTTTGTTTTAATCTGAGGTATTTTTGGTTGTTGCCATAGCTTTTAAAACTACTGTATAATAATTGTTGATTATATACTTCTGGGAAGTATAGTAAACAAGATAAAGGGGAAAATTAAGAAGATAATGATACTTTATTTGATATGAAGATAGAGTATTATATAGTATCATGGGAAGCCATATACTGTCCATATACATCATGGGAGATCATGGGGCTTATCTGAGTGAAGTTCCTCTTAAGTCACAAGGCTTATTCAAGTTGTGTTCTGGTTAGAATCTGGATTGGTAGATTCCTGTTATAGATTGCTTAATGATAGTAGTGCCACCAGCTTACTGGTTAATCAGTGAATTTCTTGACGACACATTTGGTGTATCACTCAGGGTTTTAATTCCCCAAGAAGGAGTAATCAAAGATGTTGCAACATAATTCATTTCAAAATATTTTTTTATACTGAAAATGTTCAGGTTAAAGTGTTTTACTAATTAAAAAAGTGTCAACATCCATAAGAAAACATTATTAAAACCTGGTTTGTCACTTTACTATAGTGTCAACATGGCCACTGTTAACATTATTACTGTCAACATGGGCGCTGTTGCCAAATAGGCTGTGGCGCAGACTGCAGCATGCCAAGCTACCCCGACATTGGAGCCTTTTGGGACATAGCTATATGCATTCTGCATAGACAAGGCAAATGCTGATTTTTCAATGTAATAGAATTTGACTGTCCCCTTGGTTTGAAGGTAGTGTACGCCTCTGCGTATTTTTTCTGGGCCTCAATATTATCAGGGCTATTTCTATTGTAGGGGGATACCCTGAGTTTTTTCCACAAAAATTTCAGACCCTTCACCAGATGGTAATAAAAGAAAATGGAAGCCTCAACCCCAAAAGTAGATTTGACCATTGCCTGTATATTTGCCAGTTCAAGATGACAGTCTCAGGTTATCCACTGGCAGATCGCCCATTTGTGCTCCTTGGTGAGCAAGGTTGAAACACGCAAGGATTTCTCTGCAAAAAGAACTAACCTGGTATCAATGTACCTATTGAAGGTTTTTCTGATGTATTTTGGATCCACCTAACAAGGGCTGCAGCCATCTTATAATCACCATATTCCTGCATCAGCTTGAGAAGAATGATGTGCTTGATATTGGGAATGGCCTTTCAGGTGGCCTTAGTGGGAGTAGTTGAATCTGGATCCTGCTCAGGGACAGGTACACAAGGCATGGGTAATTTTTTGTAGAAGGCTGCAATCTTCTTGAGCGCTAGCTGCCCCTCTGTAGTCCTATAGAGCTTGGGCTTGTTGTTGTCTTCCTGGTTGTCATCACTGATATACAGCTTGTAGTTATTATCAAACACAGGCTTTACCTTCTCCATCATAGCTGACGGGACTGACTCCTGGCAGTAGACAGAGTCAAAAAAAAGAAAAGTAAACTCAATCTCCTTGTTACTAACTGTTTTGGTGGTGATAACCTTGGTGGGCTTCAAGGTTAGATTGGGGACCCAAGGATTAATTCTCTGCACCCTTGCATATTGTGCTCCTTGAACTGGTTGTGTCAGTGCAACCTTACTATTAAACTATCCTCTCCTGTCTCCTTCCTTAGTAGGCACTTGTGTTGCACTGACTCAATTTTTTGACCTACAGGGGCAACTTCAACCGCGGTGCACAACAGGTGCATTGGTACTCTGTTGTTGTTTTCCTTCCATTTTGAGAATTTAATAAAATACTAAATAAATTTCAATTAAGTTACTCCCTAATTTTCATTTTTGCCTTTATCTAAATATGGATATTTAATTAGAGTTTTCCTCACCCAATATCCCAATTATAGATTTTTTATTTCTTAATGCCATGGCCCAGAAAACTCTACTCAGATAGGCATGGCAAAGAAGAGCGGTCTAGAGCTATGGTTTTCATCCTAAATTAAACAGGTTGGTTAATACAGTCCTTTATTTAATACTCACGGGAAGACAGCTGGGATGGGAAGGGAAGAGAGAAGGAGATGTAAATATAGGAAGTACTAACTAGGATGAACTAGGATGTATTAGTTGATGCTGGCATCTTTTCTTCATTTCATGGTGCTTATTTTATAACACTTCCAATGCAAGCTTTAGGAAGGGATTTAGATTTGCATCTGTTGTGTTTGGCTCCTGGGGACGACATCCAGGAGGACACAGCAGGAAATCTTTATAACAAAAGATTTGAGGTTTGAAGCTAGCCTTGGGTTAGCCTTTAGGGCAAAATTAAGGGCACATAGCTTAATTTCCTGGAAAACAAGATATAAAAGTCCTTTTGGCAGAAAGGACAGGAAAAGCTTGAAGATTATTAAAGCCAACACAAATGTGGATAAACTTGTCTTTATTAGGAGTAATGATTCTACTTTAAATAGTAGACAAATGATGGTGATCACTCATTAGGAAGACAGAGTGGCTGAGGAGGTCACGTTGGGATGAGGTCATACCAGGATCAATCACAGACAGGTATGATAATCTGGAATGGGTGGATATTGAACCAGACCCATTTGAGGAAGGCAAGGAATTTCCAAACTCAAAGGCAAACCCAGCCAAATCTTTGCAACTATCAATATTGAAAGGCCATATCAAAATAGCATTAATTGCGCAATTTACAACATCTCCTCCCTCAAGATTGGACACAGGGAGTTGATATTTGCAGAGAAATTTGGAGTGAACACGGGCAAAAGGACGTCCAGAAGACAGTAGTTTCACGGTATACTCAACACCCTTCTTAAAGGTGACCTCACAGGGCCCAACCCAGAGAAAATCCAGCTTATGGTCTCTACCACCTGTACAATTCTGGTAGTAGAGAACTAGATCACCTACTTGATACTCAGGGAGAGGGGCTTTAGCAGCATTGGACAGGGAGAGCTCCAGGGCTTTGACCTTGTAAGCAGTGGAATAAGCTGTTTCTTGGATGTCAATGATACAATTGGTTAAGTCTTTAACATGGGCCTCAGGATTTGCAGACACATCAAATTTGATCAAAGGGGGTCCCAAGATTGAGGGGGTAGCAGCCTCACGTCCATACAGCATGGCAAAAGGGGACTGGCCAGTCACTCAATGTCTACTAAGTTGGTAAGCAAAGAGGGCAGCAGGGAGGAACATATCCCAATTGGCAGCATCAGAGAGCGTGAGTTTCCTCATTATGGACACCAGGGTGGAGTTTGCTTGTTCAACAGTTCCATTGGTTGAGGGGTTATATGGCGCAGAGAACAATTGGTGAGTTCCCATAGCTTTGACAATAGAGGTGATGAGGCGAGCATTAAAGTTGGTACCATTTTCAGAGAGCAGGACTTGAGGGCAGCCATGTCAATAGAAAATGTCTTGCAGCAAGAAAGTAGCTGTGGTCTTAGCAGTTATATCCTTTGTTGCTCTGGCTTCAACCCACTTGCTAAAATGGTCTACAGCAACCAAGATAAACCAACATCCCAACCTAGACCAAGGGAAAGGCCCAACAGCATCAATACTCACCATGTGGAAGGCATGCTTTGGAGGGATGAGCTTGAACTGGTGTTGGGACGGGCGAGGGCGTTGGAGCTGACAGGAATGACAGGAGGCAAGGACATCAGGGATCAGGAGGCGCATTTTCTCCCAATAGAAGTTTTTGCACAACCAGTCATGCATCTTTGCTATGCCCCCATGGCCAGTGTCAATATGTGCTTGGAGGATAATGGCTATCCTCATGCTAGGGCAAACATAGGGTAGGTAGGCATTGTTAACCTTTTTGAAGAGTTGTCTATCACAAATTATAGTGTCCTTGGATAGGGTCTGTAGTGCCAAGTGGATGTCTTCTGGCTCAGTGGTCCAAGAGTCAGGATACCCTATTAACTTGTATAGACAATCAGCGTCAGCGGGATGGATAGCTAGGATTGGCATTCTTGACAGGCCATCAGTGTTCTGATGTTGGGCCCCAGGACGGTGTATCACAGTGAAATCATACCCTTGTAGATGCAGAGCCCAACGCGCTAGTTGACCTTCAAGTTCCTTTAGCTGTTGCAGCCATTTAAGGGAGGAGTGATCTGTGACCACCGTAAAGTGGGTCCCATAAATGTAGTGCCAAAACTGTTTCACCGCATGCAGCACTGCCAAACATTCCTTCTCAGTGACGCTGTAGTTCTTTTTGTGCTTATTGAGGACCCTTGACAAGTAGGCTACAGGTCAATCCACGCCTTCATTGTCAAGTTGGGCAAGGATGGCACCCACAGCTACTCCACTAGCATCAGTATACAAGATGAGCTCTTTATCATAATCAGGATAGACTAAGATAGGAGCCTCCTTGAGCTTGGCCTTCAGCGCTTCAAATGCTTGTTGTTGGCTGTCAGTCCATTCAAAGGGGACGTTGCAAAGAAGTTGGACGAGGGGTTCACTCAGTTCAGCAAAGTCAGGTATGAACTGTTGGTAGTAGCCCATCATACCAAGGAATACTTGAACCTCTCAAAGATTTGTGGGAGGTAGCATCTTGTCAATGGCCTCCACCTTGTTATTCATGGGGCAGACTCCAGTTTGAGTGACCTCATGACCTAAAAATTCAAGACGTTCCTTGAAGAAGGAGCACTTGGAGGGTTTGAGTTTCAAGCCAGCTTCACAAATCTTGATGAAGACAGCCTTGGGGTGTTCCAAGTGGTTGGTAAAGGTAGCGCTGAATACGGTGATATCATCAAGGTATACAAGGACACAAGAGAGCTTTAGGTCTTGTAGGATGGAGTCCATAGCCCGTTGAAATGTGGCAGGGGCTTTGCAGAGCCCCTGGGGCATACAAGTGGGCTCAAAAAGGCCTTCTGAAATGATAAGTGCAGCCTTTTCTTGGTCTTCAGGAGATAAGTCAACTTGCCAGTATCCTGAAGCTAGATCCATGGCTGAGAAAAACTTGGAACCACCCAGCTGTCTGAGGGCATTGTCAATTCTGGGCAAGGGGTATGAGTCTTTCTTAGTGAGAGAGTTCAGGCGGCAGTAGTCCATTACAATGCAATGTCTGCCATCTTTCTTCTTGAGGATCAGTAACAGGGAAGCCCAAGGACTTTGGGAAGGAGCCAGTAAACCCACGTCTAGTAGTTGCTTTAGTTCCTTAGACACTTGTGCATCCTCCACCCTACTATGGCGGTATGGTTTGGCACAAAAAGGGGGTGCATCCCCAGTATCAATCTGATGGATGACTCCTTTAGCTAGGCCATAGTCCGTAGGTCCAGAGGCAAAGATGTTGTTGAACTAATTGAGCAGGTCCAACACGTCCTTTTGTTGAACAGGAGACAGTTGGGGGAAATCAGCAGCAGTGAACAAGGAGAGAACCTGAGGATTGTCTTCAGGTAGATTGAAATCACTGAAAGTTCCAAAGGGGTAGAGGGAGGCCACCTGTTCTGCTCCCAGTATACAACCATGCCCTACAACCTGGCCTCAGGTCACCTGCATGGGCAGGGCTGCCAGGTTGGCAAGCAGTAATTGTACAGGCTCTTTGTGGGTTTGATCTAGAATCCCAGGACACAGGCGGGGCTCTGTACAACTTAAGGATTCAGGTGAGTAAAGTTCCAAGAACAACTTTTCAGGTAGCTCATAAGAAATCTGGGAATCAATCACCACTTGAGAGCCCGGGGGAATGGTGATAGCCGCTGGTACTAGCAGAGGTACCCCTTCTTCCGCAGGGCAGGAAGGAGGAGGGGTACACATGTTGGAGGAGTGAGTCCTATACTTGAGAGAGAAGATACCCATGGGGTACTCAAGCACGCAAGTTTTAAGAAATTTCCTGGGAGGCGCAGAGGTTCCTCAAAAATCAAAGGAACCTCATATCCTAAGAGCGAAAGGTATCCATCTCGTAAGTTTACAATCCCATTATATTCTCGGAGGAATTGAGTACCAACCAAGAGGTCATAGCTTTTATTTTTGGGGACCACAGCAGGGGAAGCAATAAGGAGTTTCCCAAACCTCATGGGTAGAGCAGAGTAGGCACCAATGGCCCATGTTTGTGCTATGCCAGCTGTGCCATACAACTGTGTGTAGTTGAGGTTGGGGACCAACTTAAGTTTCTTCATTAGTTTGGAGGATACCACGTTGACTGGAGAACCTGTGTCCAAGATGGCTTTGATCTTAACCTTTTGGATTGATACTTCCACGCGGGTTGTATCTTTTCCAAAGGCAGGCAAGACTGCCAACACATCTTGCGCAGCCTCTAGCTCCTTTTCCCATTTAGCTAGCATGCACCATAACGCAGGAATCTCCTTATATACAGTCTGTAGCAGAAGAGATACAGTCACATTTTGAAAGAGAGCTTTGGCTAGCTTGGCTGCTTCCTCAGAAGAGTCAACCAAGACAGGAGATTGATGGGCTTGAGCTAGGTAAGGGCAAGCCACCATGGACTTAGCTTCACTTGCAGGTACTCAGGAAGTGGTGGTGGTCTTCCCAGAGCAAAGCTTGTATGGTACAGGGATGGTTTCTGAGACAGCCAGAACAGAATAGCCATAACTATCAGAATCTTCACTATCAGAATCTTCAGGCTCAGAATCACTGGAGAGATTGTGAAATAGATGAAGGATAGTTGGGCCAGAGGAAGAGGGAGCTTCCTCATCAGACAGAGGATCAGGGGGAGACGGGGGAGATTGGTCAGCAGAGAGCGTCTCTGTTTCTAAGCTGACCTCTCTTTTCCCACCTGTTCCTTAGGATCACAACCTTCCACTTAAGGATTAGTGCAAGTACGCAAGTGGTGCCCAATTTGGCCACAGTTATGACAGCCTTGCCTCTTAGCCTGTCCACCAGCACCCAGGGTCATTATGTGCGGCGTATGAGAGGTAGTCCCAGCATTGCTGGCTTTATTTTCACGTACCACTGTACCTCCATGTGTCAAATGCATGTCTTGTAGGAGCGTCTTAATGCTCTTCATGGAAGTGAGCAAAGCCTTGTGTTCCTTAAAGTGTAGGCATAGAAGCTGGTTCACCTTCAATGCATTTGAACAAGCCGTGTATGCTTCCCAAGGAGTTAACTGTCAACTGGTGATTAACTGCTGGCCTTCAATGTAGAAACAATCTGCAAACTCAGCCAGGGTTTCCTTGGGCTTAAAAGCAATGTGCATAAATGCATCTTTCTTGACCTCCAAGCTGAGATCTCCTCCAAACTCCTCAATAAGGAGGAGCTTCATGTCCTCCCAAGTGACAATGGAGGGGAGCTCAGGGACCACGACTTCTTGGCAAGTGGGATGGAGACAGGTGAGGATGTGTTCTTTCTTGAGCTTGTTGGTAGCCCTTTGCATTGCAGTTTTGTAAATGGTTAGAAAGGCAGCAATGGTAGGGGTTTTTGGATCAAATATCTGCTTGAAGGTCAGTTTGTAGTTTGGGTCAATAGACAAGGACAAGGACTGACTGTTCTCACCAGGGTTGAGGACGTTAATATGAGGGTTGCCTTCAAACTCAGATTTGGCAGCAGGTTGTCTAGCCCAGAGGAGTCAAAGGCTTTCCTCTAGAGTGTCTAAGGTAGAGCTGTTCTGTCCACTAATATCCCTAGCAGTGGTGGCAGCAGTCCCAAATTTGTCAATCTTGATTTGTTGTACCGCCAAAGTGCCAGCAATCCCATTGACACGAGTAGCCAGAGAAGAGGCCTGAGCAACCAAGGGGGTGACTTGTCCATTTAGGGTCTTGGTAAAGCAGGAGAGGTTTTGGACCTCTCTTTCCAATGTGTCTTGCCTATCAGCTACATCATTTGTCACTTTGGCAAGTTGATCTAGTGCACAAGCACAGTTGACCTGGGGTTGACCTTCCAGACCAGGGCAACAACCATGATTGTCATGAGCGTGAGTATTAACAACTTCACCCTCCTCTTCATCTTCAGATTCAGATGACGAATCCTCAGAATTAGAGAGGCGCTGTCTTAAGTACTTGATTTCCCCTTATAAGGTAGCCACCTGATCAGTGAGGAAGGCAATACAAGGGTCAGGCATTGGTTTGACTAGAGGGGGGTTCTGCACAGAAGCTTGACGTCAAGTGGTAGCCTTGAGTTTGGCAATGGCCTCCCATACCTTGGTTTTGAAATCAGATGGGGTCTTGACAGGAGGAGCGGGAGGGGTCACCTCAATAGACGCTACCCTGTCATCCACATAATTTTGCACCTGGTATAGAGTGTTGCCTAGTGCAGCCTTATCCAGACTGTATTGATGCTGCAGATGGTGGCCCCAAGTATTGACATGAGCTCCTATCAATTTGAGTTGCAAGTTGACATGCTCCCTGAACTGATTAAGCTCACTAACCAGGGTCTCAAAGTCCTGACAATGGTTTAGCAGAAAGGCCTCAATTTGCTCACGCCACGCTGCCTGATGTTCATCCAATTTGCATAGTCAATCCTTTATGTATCCAGGGAGCAAGGAACAAAGGGAGCTCAGGGAGGCGGTTAAGTACTTCTTTAACGCCAGTGAGTTGCGCTGGTTGTCAGAAATACACACAAAGAGACTGTGTGACCATTCTTGATAGGCCATATTTTGAGCATGGTTATTTGAGACGGCGGTGGCTACAGCATCTAATAGTTGATTCTGGGATCCTAAGGCAAGTTGGTGGTGAACTAGGGCAGGTTGGATGAACTGGTTGACCAACACACCAATAGTATCCATGGATTCCATCAAAGCAGGGGGGAGACCAAAGTCCAAAAGGAAGGAGTACAGGTCTTCAGAAGCGTACCCAGGACAGAGGCCAGGGATAAAGTTCATTGCCACTGTGCCAAAATGGAGAAGGGAGCAGGCGGCAGCACAAGCTTGCTTGTAGTTGAGAGAGAAAGCAGGAAGGGGGGCCACATGGGCCCAGGAGACAGAACCAATACCATAGGATTTGAGGGGGCATTGGTGATGTCTTCTTCTAGAGGGGGACTAGAAACTTTAGGTTGATTGGGTACTTCAGAAACAAAGGGAGAAGGACCAGAGAATGTGCATGGGAACATGGTAACCAAGGGGCTTGCAGCCCCTGTAGTGGGCACCATTTTGTTGTGTTTGGCTCCTGGGGACAACATCCAGGAGGACACAGCAGGAAATCTTTATAATAAAAGATTTGAGGTTTGAAGCTAGCCTTGGGTTAACCTTCAGGGCAAAATTTAGGACATGTACCTTAATTTCCTGGAAAGCAAGATGTAAAAGTCCTTTTGGCAGAAAGGACAAGAAAAGCTTGAAGATTATTAAAGCCAACTCAAATGTGGATAAACTTGTCTTTATTAGGAGTGATGATTCTACTTTAAATATTAGACAAGGGACAGTGATCACTCATTAGGAAGACAGAGTGACTGAGGGGGTCACATTGGGATGAGGTCATACCAGGATCAATCACAGACAGGTATGATAATCCAGAATGGGTGGATATTGAACCAGACCCATTTGCAGAAGGCAAGGAATTTCTGAACTCAAAGGCAAACCCAGCCAAATCTTTGCAACTATCAATATTTGAAGGCCATATTGAAATAGCATTAATTGTGCAATTTACGACAGCATCTAAACTGGGGTCACATTTGACATCACTCTTGAACTCAATTTATTGCATAAAATGGTGCATTGACAGGCTTTGATAACATAAAAAGTTTTCAGACAGATCTGGAGCTTTTAAATGCGGGTTCTAGCATTGATTTACGTTAGGTAATTGCTGAGATATGCTTGTATGAATGACGTTGTTCATGCAGCTAATCTTCTCATGCAGATTAGTGGAGTTGGATCATTTAGGCTAATTGCAATTTCTGGTTCCCAGGCTCCGGTCCAGACTTGGGCATGGCACTTAAAAGCTATACTCATAATTGCACCTTGTTATTTGACCTATGAAATTATGCATGATATCAAAAATGGCAATACATGAAGTTCTTTGACAATCTTTTTAGCGCGCAAACAGGATTCTTATGCTCAATATACTGTAAATTCAGAACCTAAACGTAAAAATGTGGGATTGTCAAATCCTTGGTCCAAATTTCAAATCACTTTTGTGGGATGGCCTTTTTTAATTAAATTGAATTCTTTGAGTATTTATTTGAATGTTTGAAAATGCGGGAACTCATAGACACTTTTTAAAGTTCAAGTCAAACCGCATATTTCCAATGGACAAAATGAATTAACTGGAATCAGATTTGAAGCGTTCAAATCCATCAACCATTTTCATTAAGTTTACTATGTTTTTTGGAATTGCGGGATTGTCAAATACAAAAACCAAATTTAAAATCACTTTTGAATGCCACTAGTAAACTCAGATATTAATTGCATGAACTGGAATCCAAATTTAATGTACAGTAAGCACACTAGGAAACACCAACCCAAATCAAGAAGCTCCACAACAACTAAAATTAAACTAAAAATTCAATCTCAATAACCATGTTTAGACATAAAAAGTGATTAAACTTTAAAATCATCCAAAACTGGAAAGGATACAATATTATACACTTCAAATTACAGATATAGAAATTCTGTTACTATTCAAAGCTAAATCAAGAGAAAACAATTACTCACAACTAAACCAATAAATCCAAATAAATACATATTTAATCTAAAATATATTTTTTATTTTATTTTTATGGACCGTCAGTTGCATTCCCAACCAGCTCCTGCACCAGCCTGTGGGGCAGCCTGTCCACAAGGGCGTCCCAGAGGGTCCAAGAACAGACCCAGAACCCAACTTGAGGGGAGTCATGCCAATACACAGGCCTCCCAAGGTGTCATTGCCAGCCAACCACCTCCTGCATCCCAAGCCAGAACTACCAGCTTGAATCCCAGGCAGAAGCCACTTTCAAGGCCTGCAATAAAAATCTCCTACACCAGGGTCACCGGGAACACTGAGGTTACTTACACCTCCACTGTATACCTAGTTGTCACCTGGCCCCGCACTCTTGACCCAAGAGTTGCTACTTCCTGCCCCGCGTCTTTGATACATCATATGAGCCATTGACCACCACCAAAGAGCCATCTGCGCCTGTATTGTATGCCACCATTGACGGTGCCAGCACAACCAAGTGTGATACCACCTTCTACACAAAGGTGCCCATTCCCTGTGTTAAGCCTTCTAGCCAGGATGCTGTGGTACCTGCCAAGGGCCAGCGTTGGTTGACAGATAGTGAGTGTGAAACTCCTCAACTCCTTGAATGGGGGAATGGCGGTTTGGGATATTGTGTCTCAATTTGGTGTCACAGCCAGATACATTGCCAACATTAACACCAAGTATGGCAACACCAGGCAAATTACAAAATCTTCCAAGGCTAAGCAACAGCCCAAACTCTTGCAGCCTGTGCATATTGACGCAATAAAACAGTGGGTTACCAAGGATTGCCACCTGGACTCACTTGCTGTCCAATCAATGCTTGTCACAGAGTTTGGGCTTTCTGTTTCTAAAACCCTTGTTTACAAAGCAATGGTTGATTTGGGCTTCTCCTGGAAAGTACTGAGAGTTTTGCCATACAACAGAAACAATAAGAAGACCATTGAGGATTGATGCATTTATGCCAAGACATATCTAGCACTAAAGGAAACTGGGAATGTCCAGTTTTTCTACATCAATGAATGGTTGTTTTCCTTCTCACTCAGGTCTAGGCATGGGTGGGTCAAGAAGGGGTCCAAGGACAGTGCAGCCCATTGTGAAGCTGTCTGTTCCCAGATCTATTCCATGGTAGCAATTCTTGGTCCTCTCAGGTTGGACCAGTATCAGATGATCAATGGTTCTCATAATAGTGGGACATTTCTTGATTTTCTCCAAACTGTCAAGAAGTATCTGCGGATCAATTACCACAGCACAACCAACATTGTTGTGTTGGATAATTTTGGGCTCCCCAAAGTAGATCTGGTTGTGTCCAAGTTCCCGCCCATCAATAAAAATAGCCATTTGGCCAGCCACCGTCCGGCTGACTGCCCAATGAGACTCCTCTTCCTTCTTCCCTATTCCGTATTTCTGAACCCAATTGAGGAGGTGTTTGGTTGGATCAAGAATAAGGTGAAGCAAGGCCTCCCTTGGGACACCAAGGATCTCTTCAACATCCTTGAGGTCAGCCAATTTGCAATGCCACCTGATGTGGTGGCGGCTTTTTACAAGCACTCAGAATCCTTCCTCCCCAAAGCCCTGGCCTCCAAGCCAATCAGATAAACGGGTGCTCTGGGTTTTTTTTGTTTTTATTTTTATTTTTTTGTTTTTAGTAGGACTCAACAATTATTATTTATATATAATGATGTGATGTTTGATTGTATTATAGACATATAAGAGTATGTAGAAAAGGTAAGTAAAATTAATTATACTAGGTATGAGGAATATATTTTTATTATAATGCACTGAATATTATATTGACTGTTGCGCTAACAAATAAATAAATTAAAAAAGATAGAAAAAAATTCATTTTATTTAAATAATTGTGAATCCTTGTTGGTACTCTGTCTTTTTTAAGCCACAAATCAGACCTTGCAGGTCATCATCTGATCCCTATTAAATCAGTGCCACTATAGCCACACAACACAACCACCAATGATTTTTATGTATTGCTTACTAATTAGTACTTAGGACGCGGGTCAATAATATCAAATATATTTATCAAATCATATTACAAGGGAAAGGTAATTTGAGCTCTAAACAATCACTTGTTTAGAATATAAGTGGAGCAGGCCGCATGATGCAGATAAATTCAATTCTTGTTGTTTGTATATGTAATAAATGAACCCGTACTTGACGAGCTAGCAAATAAAAACATTTTTAACTTATTTATATTATTTGAGGTGGTTGCAACTATAACTAATGCCTTGTAATATATTTAGATATATTAATATTATAATTTACCTACTAAAATTTAAAATAAAATTAAAATATTAAAAGTAAAATTATAATTATAAATCTTAAAATTTATCTATTGAAGTTTAAATATTCAAAATTTAACTATGTTTATTTAATTGTGATTTATTTAATATTGAAATATTATATATTAAAAATTTTAATATTGAAATATGTAATATTATTATTTTAATGTTAACTTTTAGATACTAAAATTTTAATATTACATATTTCAGTGAAAATATTTAATATTAAAAAAAAATTTAAAAAAAATAAAATTTAAATTGCAAGGGAAAAATATTTATTAAGGGGATGCTAATTGCAAAGGGGAATGTGATTATTCCAGGGAATTATACCCTGAAATTAAATTTTTGGCTAGAGCGTCCAATTGGATCCATGTACTCTTCTGTATGTGATGGACAACCCTGGATGTGATTGCTAGAGGGGTGGCGCCCTGTACCCCGGTGGTTGTTGAACGTTTGATAAAAGGAAGCTGGGTGAGCAAATTGATTAATAGGTTTTTTTCAGGGGGTACATAGTACCTATACAACGTTGCCAATGAAAAGGAGTCATACAGGACATACTCAACTGTCCTTTACCCCTGTGGTGTCTTCTGGCGTTTGAGTGCTAAGTGGCATATGTCTATTTGAATAGGTACATCCTCCAACTTTTTGACATTGGTTTTTAATATGCAGTGAAGGAGGATTCCCAGATATACTGTGACGTGAATTCTTTGTGAGGTGTATTTTTCCAAGAACATGCACAATTTTTTGAATACTTGAACTAATCTATTGATATAGGAAGTTTGATTAAATTTGAAGAGGGTTTTGGGGGCGCCCAACTTGTATCAGCCCCCCATGCCTCTGCAAGCAAAATAAATAAAGGTTTAAATGTGTTCACAAGGACTGCATCCCCAACTTTATTTGACAATGCCTTGAATACTTCATTAAAATTTTCAGTTTTTAGATATTCAGTTCCTATTTGAAAGTTGGTTTTTATTAAGTTTTTTTATATTTGTTGATGTTTGTAAATGGTAATTGTTGAATGCTTTCATAGATATATTCATCAAAGTTTAGCTTGACATCCCTGAAAATTTCATTCATCTCTTTGAAGTTGATATTTGATCCCATTTTTATGCTTCCCTTAAACACAGTGAGCACCCTGCAGGTGGTAAATATTCCCTATCTTTAGCTTCAATATTTGAAAACTTATTCATATTCTGTTGAATTGTTTTATTTATTTGGCTTTTATTTGCTTGTTTTACAGGGGCTACCAGTGACTGGTAACCCCTGTAGAACCAACTCAGCGTAAAAGCCGCTACTTCTGCAACCTTGTCCCCATTCCTAGTTATAACTAAAATAAATATAAGTAAAACATGAAAATACTTACTAATTGTTTCCCCTTCAGCCCCCTCAGCCACAGGCGCCACCTCAGCAAACTTCATGAGTGTTGGGTGCTCTTCATTAATTTTCCTAGGCTTAATTTTTCTTATCTTTCTTGCAACTTGTGTTTCTTCTTGGTTTTCATTTGATAAATTTTCTGTATTTCTTGAAGCGCTTCTGCTTCTTGACTGAGTTTTGTTTTCATCTGTTTCCATTTGATTGGTTTCCTCTTCATTTGTGTTCATTTCATATGGGATTTCATTTCCTTCAATTAGTTTGATTTTTTGAGTATTCTTTCTATTGGTTTTTGAAAAATCCCACAAGTTGTAACTTTCACTTTTGAAATCTAACCGCTTGAGTATTTCCTTTTGAATATCTAAAATATTTCTTTGTGTTCTTTGTTGACCATTGTTCCCAGGCTATTTTTTGAAGTTTTTATTTTGCTGGAACAAGGCTCTTCCCTCATTTCTAAGTTGATTCACCACAATTTCCCTTATGTTGTATTCAAGCTTGACAACCTTTTAGAGGGCTGACTCTAATTTGTTTATTAAGTTATAGTTTTTGACATTTTGTTTGAATTATATCAAAAAACTGGTTTTTATAGTACTACCTTCAACACATGAATATTTTTCATCATCATTACTAAATTAATGGCAATAAATTTAAATGTTGCATTAGAATATTGCAATTAGACATCAACTCTTGATATTTTGATATTATGTGCATAACTCAATGCATTTTGTTTAATAAAATCCATTGTAAACTTGGCCTTTTCCATTATAATTTAATGAAATGGACTGTGTTTATATTAGAGAGCCATTAACAATTAGTACAAATATTGATACATAGTGCATTTTACAGCCTGTATATTTATCTATTGGTAATGGTTCTGTAAACCTTTTAGTTGGATTTTGTGAGGTAATAATAATGTAATAGATTAATAAATTACTGTTTATTGTCATTCACTGGCTGATTTTCTTTGCTGTGGTGATTGTGCATTTTCTGATATTTACGCACTAGTATACAATTGGTTAGCTTCACATCCAATCACACAGGTGATAGGAAATCAAGCCTCTGCCCCGACCACATCTGGTCTTGGGGTGACAACTTGATTTCATATTGCCTGTGCAATTGGTTGGTTTCACATCCAATTGGATACTAGTGTGTAAATATCAGAAAATGCACAATTGCCAAAGCAAAGAAAATCAGCCAGTGAATGACAATAAACAGTAATTTATTAATCTATTACATTATTATTACCTCACAAAATCCAACTAAAAGGTTTACAGAATCATTATCAATAGGTAAATATACAGGCTATAAAATGCACTATGTATCAACATTTGTACTAAGCGTTAATGGCTCTCTAATATAAACACAGTACATTTCATTAAATTATAATGGAAAAGGCCAAGTTTACAATGGATTTTATTAAACAAAATGCATTGAGTTATGCACATAATATCAAAATATCAAGAGTTGATGTCTAATTGCAATATTCTAATACAATATTTACGTTTATTGTCTTTAATTTAGTAATGATGATGAAAAATATGTATGCTCATAATTTTAAGCTATTTGTAAAATGTACAACATTGTATTAATTATGGTAAATATTGATAATGTAAAAAGAAAATATTATTAATTATTAACTGAAAGAGAGATATTAATTTTAATAAGTTGTCACAAAGAAAAGATTTATTTACTAATCAAAGGACGGTAAGGGGAGGGAATGGGCGGAATGAACATTGCCTTCATCTGCGCCTGTGAAAGGGACGGCATCAGAGATAGTGGGGGGATTGGTAGTGGCTTGGGAGTCAGGGTTGGAAGGTGGGTGGCTTGATGGGGGGTTGAGGAGGCAGGGTTTGTTGACTGGGAAGGGGCAGCAAGAGTGGTTTGCTTCAATTGCTTGAATTCTTCTTCTGTCATGTATACTGGCTTGACAAAACAGATGGACTGGTGTGGGGGGAGGCAGGGGTCCTTTCTGGAATTATCACTATCACTTGCATAGAAGATGACAAGATCAAATAAGTCCTGGACAGACGCAGAAGGGAAAAGCTCATACCCCTTATCAATTTGGGTGCATAGTTTGTTGTAGGTGGCAGGCTTTAAGCGCCTGAGGGCAGAACCAAAATTGTAGAGACATACATCTGCAAGATGCATTTCAGCGTGGTTGATGTGGTAGGACCAACAGGTATGCCCCACAGCCCTGATTTCTTGGGTTGTCCATTCCCACTGCTCCATCTCAGCACTCAGTATAACTGTGTGCACGGTGTTTTGTGTGGCCCACTCCTCCAGCATGGCCTTGAGCTCCGTCTGGTAGGCATACCCATCTGTAGTGTTCAATATTACCAAGTAATAATTGACGCCCAATGGGAAAACTGCCAATAAAACCCCGACAAAACAATATAAGATTGGGCCGTGCTTGTACACATCAGACTGAATACGCTTCTCTCCAAATTCTTGGATACTGGCCGAGATCTTAGCGTATGATAGGAAGATGACGTCATTACGGGCCCTCATTACCCTTCCTTTGATGAAATTGACAACACTGCAATCATAGGGGTCAATGTTCACAAAAATGGGGCCACCAAGAACCTGATTGGATAAGAGTCTAGCAACAACAAACTTCATGCATCCACAAATTATATGTTCTTTTGTTAGTGAAGATGCTGTGGAGTCCTAGCTGGAGACGTACCTAGACCAGGGGCATCTGCGGGTCACGTTCCATAATGGCCATCATAAGGGGATGGGCTGTGTCACCTTTGATCAAAGTACAGGCACCAGTTGGGGTCTTCTTGGTAGGGGAGCCACAGTTGGCGTGGGCTCACAGGGTTGCAGCCACAGTGGACTTTGCAAAACCCATTGTGGCCGCAATTTCCCCAAGGGATATAAGCATCCCTTGCTTTTCAACCATTTTAAGAACAATATCCAGAGTGATTAATTTTCTTCTGCCTCTTGCAGGCTGATTGGCTGGAGGTGGGGTGTGTCTGCCTTGAGAACCAGACAGTGCCATCTGATTGGCTGTTTCTGGATTCTGGCTTTCATTGGTGGCCCCATGGCTCACTTGGTCAATTATGGATGCTAGTGTTGCTATATGATTTGGGTTAGCAGCTTCCTGTGTGTGATGGGCAAACAGGGACATGCTTGAGGACGTGGGAGAAAGAACACACTCCTGAGTAGTGCTTGTAGAGGGGCCTGCGGGTTGGGAGTGGCCATAGACAGAGGCTTCATTGTAAGAGACCCAGTGTAGCCCTGCATGATTTTATCAAGGCCAGGGAACAACTTGTTGACTTGGTTGGTGTTGGAAGAAGACATAATAAAATTTTATTATAATTTTAAACTCAAGAAGAGAAATGTATGTTTTAGTCAATTTTATTGCTATATATGTTAATTTTGTGAATATTATGATCTAAATTTTAGCCATCCTAAAATGAAATAGGATGATTTTTGAGAATGCCTGTGATTCCTAAAAGAATCAGCACAAATCCACTCTAGATCCTTTAACATCCTTTTTGAGACACCCATAAATTATATTTATTTCAAATTCCTCGCAATTATGATTTGAAACTTGGTTCTTGGATTTGAAAATCCTGCAATTTCAGATTCATTATTTTTTACATGATGTCTATAATTTGTTTGACATACAGGAAATCTCAAATTTTAAATTAGAATCCTGCATTTCTGATTTATGTATCTCACATTTGTTTGCTGAGTTTTGTCTTTTGTTAGTTGAGTTATCTGCTCAAGAGATTCAAAATTTGCCAATTTAAATAAATCTAAATAGTTAAATTAAATGATTGATTTTATTTAATATTTTACTTTTCACTCAGCTGAGTTGCCCGCAAAAGTGATTTGAAATTTGGACCAAGGATTTGACAATCCCGCATTTTTACATTTAGGTTCTGAATTTACAGTATCTAATAAGTAAAGTGGCTCAAAAAGTCTGCAGCTTTCTAACAAATGTTTAAACATCTTTATACATTCAGTATTTGCGGAGTTACCATTGATTTGCTGTCATTGTCACAATCACATCTGAATTCAATACTTGTCAGGGTGGGCCCTGACACTTAATTAGTTGTTTTTGGCTTTACAGCACCCATTTTAGAACACCTAAAATATTTTTCACCCTTTTCCTAGATGTTACGCCAGATTAAGCACCCAATACAATTTTTTAAAATTTGTGTTTCAGATTGCATGCCTTATTTTAGATTTCTTGGCCTTGTTCTTGATTACAATCCATTGCACACAACAGTTGAGTGGTTTTGTTTACATGTTGAGTTGCTATTGTGTTTGGTTTCTGGTTTGAGTTTTGACTCACCGCACTTGAGTGTATTTTGCCACCAATTTGCTTAGTAAACATATGTACGCTGAAGGTCAACCCACACTATTTTGCTTGCAGATCCAAATATTTTGGTTTGTTCTTTGAATAGTTTTGTTTGGCGTGTGAGCACTTTGTTGCAGTGCTGACCCATTTTGTCCATCAACGCCAAAAACCCCTGTTAACAGAGTGCACATTTTACTCTGATAGTTGGATTTTTCTTGAATCTGAAATCATTTTGTTTAAATCTGAGGCATTTTTGGTTGTCATCATAGCTTTTAAATCTACTGTACAGTATGACAACAGTATCATCTTTTTCTCTCCACTTAATTAGAATCAAACTAGGGAAAGGATTCAGAATATCAACTCTTTATTAGTTGACTGATATTGAGGTCAGCCTGGCTGGTCCCAACCTTGGGTGTGTGCAGTTTGTGAAGGAAGCTGGCTTGACAACTTTCACAGCTCAGTATCCTTTCTGATGCTGTACACTATCCCTCAACCTGAGCGGAGTAGCTGTCTACCTAGACCATGTTCCAGGGCTAGCTAGCCTGACTGGCTACTAGTTGGTGGAGATGATTGTTCCTCAATCAGAGCTACTCTAATAAAATAGGCTCAGAGATTTTTATCTTAGAGTGTTTGGCCTGGCAGCCCAGTCATGGTGAACTCTTCTAGAAGTGTTTCAGATGATGGTCCATTTGATGGCCCTTGTTCTAGGATATAAATAAAGTTTAGGATAGTAATTATTATGAGAAGCATATTTGAGGTGGTTGTTGAGGTGGACTAATTAACTACACAATCTCTGCATGTTTGCTCATTAATTAAGAATAGGGTTTTGTTAATACCAGGATATGATTTGATCATTGATTCATTGACTCCACAAACCTGTGGCCCGCATTATTTTGTTGAGACCATTCCTAAGAGCAATTAACTGCTGGCCCGCGTTATTTTGTTGAATCCATTAACTAGTTGATACCCAGAAATCCTGACAATCTGTTGCTCCCTTTGGCAGCCTCCAGAATTAACTCATACAGCATGGAACATCTCTATGTCAACAATTCCAAAAATTATTTTTGCTTTAGCTTTTATAATTTAAATTGAATACTCAATAAAAATTAAACATTGCCTTTATTATCATTGTCAACTAATTAAGCCAGAATTTTTTTGGATAAAGAAAATAAGAAAAATATTTTTGAGGACTATCAACATGGAGGATGTTTCATGCTGTATGAGTTAATTCTGGAGGTTGTCCTCCTGATTCTAAACCCGTTCTGGAGCTGGATAGTCTATCTAGATAGGCATCTTTACAATGGTTGTAAGGATTAACCGGTATTTAAAAATCTTGCAGTTAAATATGAATCCAGTGGATTGTGGCCTAAATTGTGTAGAAATAATCATATAGGCTACTCAGACCTTAATAGATTCAATCTATATTATTTCAAAGGTGCTTGCCAGGGATTGCAAGTAAGGATGAGCCAGGTCAAGCCGTTGGCTCAGCCATTGGCTTCAAATATAAAAATAGGGGGAATTTGATTCAATTTCTAACACCTCGAGTGTACTCAAGCTGGCATTACAGACTCGCCTATATATATATTTATGCTTGTTTAATCTGCTCAGATCCTAATTAGGATGATTAATGGCAGTCAGGGTTAACTCTGAAACAATCCACAGCCACTCAGATCAGGTGATGCCTCCATCAACTCTGAAACAATCTGTAGCCACTTAGATCTGGTGACCCATTCGAGTGGAATATTCTTTTATTGCAATTCAAAAATAACAGAGTTGAAATTTGCAAAACAGCCATCTCTTACTTAATCTAATTTTTATATTTATCCAGTTTGAATTGCATTCACTAAAGTGATCAAGCTCTCATTTCTCCAGCCAAGTCAATCCTCGGCATAGAGGTTAAATAGCCAATCGTATAAAGGTATGGCAAATCAATCCAGAGTTTAATCGTATTCTTAAACAATCTGTTTCTCCCTTTTCGATTTTAATCCACACGTTCTGGAGTTGGATAATCTATCTATACAGATAAGCCTCTTTGTAAAGGTGGCAAGAATTAACTATTTTAAAAATTAAGAAGTTACATGTAAATTTATTAAGATAGGGTAGCTTTGTTTTCGTTTTACAAAAATTTAGGCCATACTCCACTGGATTGATCCAAATGCTTTCAAAGGTGCTTGCAAGGGATTGCAAGTAAGGATGAGACAGGTCAAGCTGTTGGCTTAGCCATTGACTTGAAATTAATATATATAAAAGTGAGTCTGTCTGTCTGCAATGTCGCCTCAAGTGGGCTCAAGCCGTAAGGGATTTGACTGAATTGATTTTTACTTAAATTTAATTTTAAAGTTGATTGTTAAGTCAAAAGCTCAATTTGGCTCATCCTTACATTCAATCCCTTACATACATCTTTGCGAGTACGCAGATTGATTTCAGTGGAGTGTGGTCTAAATCATGTTGAACTGAATTATAAGCCACTCAAACTTTAATAAATTTGTATTTGACTACTTGCATTTTAAATTAGTGGCTAACCCTATTCAACCATATCAAAGTGGCTTATCTGTTTAGATTATCCGACTCTAGAATGAGTGAATTAAAATTAGAAAGGAAGCAGCAATTGTTTAAGATTATTTTATATGATTGGATGGTAATGCTCTATGCTGAGGATTGAATTGACAACGAAAAGAGAGCTTGGCTAATTTAAAGTGATACAGTTTAAATTAAAAATATAAATATTAGTTTAAAGAAGGAGATGGTTGGCTTGGACATTTCGAAATTCCTATCATTCAAGTGAAATAATAGAATATTCCAATTGGATGCATCACCTGATCCAAGTGGCTGCATATTGTTCAGAGTAAACCTTGCTGACACAGCTTCATCCCAAAAGAACATCAGTGGAGTAAACTGGATATGCTAAAATTATGTTTCAATATAATGATTTTCATGAAATTTAGAGGACGTAGATCAATTTTTTTAGATGATTCCGATCAAAATGGTACCAAACATGATAGCTCTAGCATCTCTAGATGCTGAGATATATAGCTAAGTGCTGGAATCGGGTTCGCGTCATAATCGAAGGCTCGGACTCGATTTGATATTATCTAAAGTTATTTTTAATACACACCACAAAAACTAAAATCAATGTATCTCAGTGAATACTGAACCGATTTTGATGTACGATAGCTTTTTTTAAAGCTGCAGATCAGCTCTACATTTTCAAGGGATTTAAAAATCAAATACTAAATTTCAAAATAATTAGTTTAGCTTTACTAAACTCAATAGTGGTACTATACTTATTTAGGTTTAGTTTTTATGTATGCTTGGAATATATAATTTTAATTTTAATTTAAAATAAATATAATTGAAGCTACTTTTAATAAAGCACTTAAATAAAAATTTTAATTAAACATGTGATAAGTAATATATGCCTAAAAATACAATAAAATATATTTAATTAATTTATTAAATTCAACTTTAATTCTGTCCTTGGACGGGGCAACCACCTAGTATAAAATAATGTGGGAACCCCAGTTCGATTTGATTTCTTACACTTCGAGTAGACTCAAGCTAACATTACAGACGGACTCACTTTTATACAAGCTAATTATATAAGTTGATCTATCGATACAATGAAAGATAGGAAATCCTAGTGGATGAATGAAAATTTACACATCTAACTTGCCCATAATGATACCGGCAAAGGCCCATATAATTACTTATTTGCGGCTAAAATATTCTTCTTTGATTGTTAGCGGGGCAAAAATCAGCCGTTCATTCTGGTAGATGGGGTACTTAAGGCCAAGGCACTGACTGGGAACATCGGTCTTTGAACGATGACTGCTTTTGACGACAATATTGAATTCCGAAACAAAAACCACTGTGGACTTCCGCCCGATGTGCGTGTAGCGGATATCCTCGATGCTCAGGCCGATGGACCACTGGGAGACTACCCCTGCGTCAAGTTTCACAGCGGACAAGATTATACAAATGTCACCTTCAAGGAGTTCCGAGACATTGTATATGCTGCTGCCCAAGTATTCCACAAGGAGCTTCAGAAGCATGCAGAAAAAACCACACAGCTTATGCCCGTGGGATATCTCTCCAGCTCAGGCAATGATTACGTATTCAATATGTTTTCCCTCCTGGTCTTGAATGTAACACCGGTAGTTCTTTCTCCAAAAAATTCAATTGGCATCCTTGTCCACCTTCTAAATGCGTCTGGGGCCAGAGTTCTCATCTACAAGGAGGAATATAGAGAAGCTGCCAAAAGCTGTGCTGAAAGAATTCCCGGCCTGGAGATTGTCAAAAGCATCCAATTGAATCCCGCCTTGCTTCAGCCAAAACCTATAGGCTTTACGCCATTAGTTCAAGTGTCACCAAAGGATGTACAAGAACACATCTTTCTCATCGCCCACTCTTCAGGCTCCACATCATATCCCAAGCTCATGCGCCTCAGCAACCGTAATGGAAGAAACACATTTGATCGCATGCAGCAAAACACCATTGCATATTCCGGAACACAGCTTTTGCTTGCACCTCTCTTCCATTTGTACGGGATTGTGTCTTTCATGGGATTCTTCTTCGGTGGTGGATTGACCGCTTTTCCAAAAGCCAAAGCACCCATGCCACGCCAAATACTAGATGATATCTCCAAAGCTGGTGCTGTCATTTTAACATGCCTTCCCTTCCAACTCAAGCAGTTGGCGGAGTACTGCCAAGCAGATGAAGCTGCTTGGGAAACCCTTTACAAGCTGAAGTACCTGATATTTGCTGAAGCAATGTTATCGCCTGAAATATGTAAGCTATACACGTCCAAGGGAATTACCTTGAAAAGCGGGTATGGGGCTTTGGAAGTGGGAACTCTTGCCTCCTCAAGCCAAGTTAACCCCAGCTGTAGCATCTTAACACTGAAAAGGGGAATCAAGTACAGTTTGGTCAATGTTGAAGGCGATACTGCTCAACTCATGATCCATCATGACGACTTAAGCTTAGCCACTGGTGTCAGTCCCCAAAATGAAGGCTACCTCATAGATGACCGCCTAAAGATTTTACGCCATGACATTGACCAAGACATCTTACAATTTTCAGTCTTTGGGCGTGTTGATAATACAATTTTTTTACGTCTCTGGAGAGAAGACAAACCCTGTTCTACTGGAAGAAAGGATGATTACATTTCCTCTAACTGAAATATGTGTGATGTCTGGTAACAACTAATTGAACCCTTGCCTCTTTGTCCTATCCGTCTTTGGAAGCTGCAGCTGTTCCCATACATGTCATGCTACAACAAATCAACCTTTAACTATACAAGAAAAATGTAGATGCTCCCATCCACACAAGAATTATCCACTATTGATCCACATTATTCCTTTTAAAACATAAAAACATATTCCAGTGACTGCCAAAGGAAACATCTCAAGAGCCAAAGCTGAACAACTCTTCCAAGACGAAATCAACCAACTATATACTGCTTATGAAGCAGCAACACCCATGTTGATATGTGCACTGTTGACCATAAAACTGAATTCTAATAAGGGGATCGGTAGCGGGAAAGCTTAATTAATCATTTACCTTTCTTTTGGAGGTGCAAACCCAAAAAAACAGGGCACAAACATGATCATTTTTGTACACTTTAATATTGACATTAATAGAAGTCAAATTTTAACCTATTTTCTCTTTACTTTTATTGATAAAAATATTTTTTACCAAGTCAGAAGCGTGATATAAAAGTGCCTATATTGACCCTTTTTTAATATTACCTTTTTTACTAATAAAAACAACCTACTTACACTATAAAATTATTATAGTGCTTATGAAATATAATTTTATTGTAGTTATATATATAAATAGTCTAAACTCATGGAAGTCTATCAAAATAAATGTGTTATAAATGCATATGTGGCATTCAATCTGGCTTCAATGCCATATGTGGATGTGTGGTTAACAGTGATCCCATAATTTAAGCCAGATTCCATATAAAGTTGTTACAGGTTTATAAATAACATTATGTTGACAATCAAGAGTATCTACAATTCACCTACAATCAATTACCTGGATGGAGTTAAGCATCCAAAGTGATGCAATTAATCTAAAATTACTGTCACCTATTGGGAGTGTCTTCAGTGAGAAAGGTGACACTTTACCTTTTTCACTGTTGAAAGAAACTCATTAACATAACCATATATATGCAAAATAGTAAGGTATCATATTCCAAATCCCCCAATATGATATTTAATGATAAAACTTAAAACCTTTATATTTTTCAACCTATTTTCATATACTTTCTTCATCCTACTACATACACAAAATAGCATTGGTTAAGGGGTATACTTATGGGGTTTCTTAACTTTAATTAAGCATACTAGTAAAAAAGCAAAACAGCCTTTCAAAAAAGATAACAGTGCCAATGCTATCTTTAAGAAAGTCTACAAGTTTTCTAGCCAACTGTTGGCGTTCAGGATCCTTTTTATGATTGACACTCACCATTTTAAAACTTTACATACACTGCTAGGATAGTTTTTAAAGCTGTGGCAATAAGCAAGGCCAACCCAGATGCAAGCAAGATCAACTCATCCTATAATGAAAAGAAGTGAACCCAGATTTATTGTAAGTCAAAACACCTTCATTAGTTTTTAACTTTGGTCTGAGCTGAGTCAGTTTCCATCTCAGTTGACTGTGCTTAAGGGTGAGTCAGTTCTGGTTACTACCACAGCTTTTAAGCCTGGTGTATAAAGCTTTTGGTTTCACATAATACAAACATCCAGACTTTTAATAGGGTGTACAGTAGTTTTGAAAGCTATGGCAACAACCAAAAATACTTCAGATTTAAACAAAATGATTTCAGATTTAAGTGAAATTTAACTTTCAGGTAAAAATATACACTCTGTTAACAGGATTTATTGGCATTAATGGGCAAATGAGTCAACACAGCAACAAAGGGCTCACGCGCAAAGCAAACCTATTCAAAATACAATCAAAAATACATTGGTTCACAAACTAAATGGTGTGAGTTGACTTTCAGTGTACATATGTTTACTATGTGAATTGGTGACAAAATACACCCAAGCAAGGTGAGTCAAAACTTAAAACAAAAATGAAACACAATAGCAACTCACTATGTAAATGAAATCACTCACTCAGTGTATGCAATGGATTGTAATCATGAATGATACAAAGGTATCTAAAATAAGACACAAGATCTGAAACATAAATTTTAAAAAAATTGTGTTGGGTGTTTGAATTTGGCAGTAAAATCTTGGGAAAAGGGTGGAAATTATTTCAGGTATTCTAAAATGGGCGTTGTAAAACCAAAAACAACTAATTAAGAAATAAAAAATCTATAATTGGGATATTGGGTGGGAAAAACTCTAATTAAATATCCATATTCAGATAAAAGCAAAAAATAAAATTAGGGAGTAACTTAATTGAAATTTATTTAATTTTTTATTAAATTTTAAAATGGAAGGAGCACAACACCAGAATACCAATGCACCTGTTGTGCGCTGCAGTCGCGGTCGCCCCGCGGGTCAAAGAATAGAGTTAGTGCAACTCAAGTGCCTACTCAAGAAGGAGACAGAAGAGGAGAGTTCCATAGTGACGCTGCACTGACACAGCAGGTTCAAGGAGCACAAGCTGCTAGGGTGTAGAGCATCAACCCTTGGGTCCCCAAGCTGACCCAGAAGCCCACCAAGGTCACCACGACAAAGAAAGTTAGAAACAAGGAGGTAGAACTTACTTTGTATGTGTTCAATGTTGTGTACCAGCAAGAGTCAGTCCTGTCAGCCATGCTGGAGAAGGTGAAGCTTGTACTTGATACTAGCTACAAGCCCTACGTCAGTGATGGCAATCAGGAAGAGGACAAGAAGCCTGAGTTCTTCAGAACTAATGAGGGACAGTTGGTGCTAAAGAAAGTTGCTGTGTTTTACACCAAAGTGCCTATGCCTTGCAAGCCAGTCTCCAATCAGGAGCTAGATTCACCAACTCGCGCAAAGCCCGCTCAGAAGCGCATCCCTGAAATTAAATGCATCATCCTGCTTAAGCTTGTGCATAAATTGGGCAATTACAAGGCAGCCGTGGCCCTTGTTGGAGTGGATCCCAAGTACACCTCCAAGACCTTCAACAAGTTCATTAACACAGGTCGAGTCCTTGCCACAGAGAAATCCATGCGTGTTTCCACCATGCTCACCAAGGAGCACAAATGGGCAATCTGCCAGTGGATCACCCGGGACTGCCATCTTGAACCGGCAAATATACAGGTGATGGTCAAGTCCACTTTTGGGGTTGAGGCTTCCATTTCCTTTTACTACCATCTGCTGAAGGGGATGCACTTTTCCTGTAAAAAGCTTGGGGTATCTCTGTACAATCAGAATAGCCCAACCAACATTGAGACCCAGAAAAACTACGCAGAGGCGTACACTGCCCTCAAAGCCAAGGGGACAGTCAAATTTTACTATATTGACAAATCAGCATTTGCCTTGTCTATGCGCAATGCATATGGCTATGTCCCCAAAGGCTCAAATGACGGGATGGCTTGGCGTGCTGCAGTCTGCGCCACAGCCTATTCAATGGTGGCTCTCCTCGGTCCAAAGGGGGTTGAGCTATACCAATTGATATTGGGTTCACATAACAGCAGGACCTTCCTATCATTTCTCTAATTGGTCCAGGAGCACCTGAGGCGCACAAGCCCTGGCTTCACCAACATCATTGTGTTGGACAATGTTGGTCTCCACAAAGTGGCTGACATTCTCAAGGAATTCCCAATGATTGACACCAGCATTGCTGTGGGCCCCCAGCAATTGACCACAGCAAATTTTTGCCTTCTCCTCCTCCCAGCCTATTTTCCCTTCCTAAATCCCATCCAGGAAGTCTTTGGGTGGCTCAAGCAAGTTGTCAAGAAAGGAACCCCAACTGGGACCAAAGACCTGTTTAATTTGCTGCAGGCTGGGATCTACACCCTCCCAGCTGAGACTGTGGCCAAATTCTATGGCCACACTGATTTGTTCATCCCTGCTTGCCCTGCCAAACAGCCAATCAATTAAAGGCTTAGCTTGTCTGACTTTTTTATATTCTCTAATTTACTATTCAAGATTTATTAATTATAATTTTATATTTAGATGTTTCCAAGCCCACAATCACATTCAGCAGGACCATCAATGAAGGTCAGTAATTTATTTATTTATAATAATTTTTTATTGTGTCATCTAAGGGTATCCCAAACGCTTGATACTGGATTACGCGAACGCATTAATATCACTTTTGGTGAATAAATATAAAAATCAAATCAAAAAAGTTAAATGTAAAGTGTACAAATTAGAAGTAGATTTTATTGACATATATTATTATGCTTTTATTAAGACCTTCTCTGGGATATATTTTGCAAATCTTGTTTGCTAAAATAAGAATTAGAAAATTTTATTATAATAAAAATAATATGAATTGTAATGAAATTTATTGGAAGAGAGAATTTATTAAGAGCGCCTGTAGTGAGTTCTTCTGTATGTACCCACCCTGCAATAGAGGTGGCGCACAACCTCCACTGCCACACTGTGGACAGTGGATACGCCCTGGTTAAAATACTCCCGCCTGCTGGTGAAAGGGAGTGGGGTCAGGTGCAAATGGAGGAGCAGCTTTTCAGGCGGGGCTACAAACCCGTATATCCCAGCCAAGACCAGGGCATCCTGGATGACGTGATCCACCAAGTCATACCCAGGGGGACCTTCTTCCTGTCCAGGGAGAGCCTGGCCTTGTCAATTCCTAGGAGGACCCCATCAAGATCCTTCACGCTGGCGCCCATTCTGAAGTAGAAGAGATACCCCAGGTAAACCACCAGATGAAGCCTTTGCCCAGCAAAGGCTTCTGTAAACTCACACAATTTATTGAAAACTGCACTGATCTTCTTTTCATGCTTGGTCTTTGCAAAGGTCAGCTCCATGGCTGCAGGGACCCCTGTCTTGTTGGCACTCCATGCCAGCCCAAAGTCTGCCAAGAGGATTTTGGTTTTCTTGACGGCTGTTGCGTCTGCAACAGCCAATTTTCCCACTGCGCGCCCAAAGTTGTCCAGCAGGTAAGAAATTGTGTGCTCCAAGGGGTAGCAGAAGCAAGCAGCCGCATGGGCCTGGCCCATCTCCAGTACATTCTTGAATGGGAGCGTTACCAGGACGTCCCAAACAAGCTCAATGAAGTTTACACAGTAAACTCCATTGAGGACCACTGGGTCAATGCAGACCATTTGGGCATCCTTGTAGGCAGTAACTGCCCACTCAGATGCCCCCTTGTCATTCTTAAGTTCAGCCAACGCCTCCTGCAACATTGGAAAGGACCTGTGGACCCTGTCTTTGAGCTCCTGCAAGACAGGGGGGACAGATAGAGTTGTTTTGCCACGTGAGTGGCAAAATTTGAATAGAAGGTGGGCGGGACAAAAGGAACCAGGACCCGGCAGAGTTCACCATCAATGTTCTCTAAAAAAAAGGTAAGTATTTTGAAGTTGTTATTAATTTTATTTTTTTAGATTACCTTTGCGGGTTTCCTCCTTGCCGGCAGCTTCAGCAGGCTTTGCCATTCTTGGGGCAAGTAATTGTGCTGGCAATTCAGTGTCCACAGTTCTTGCGCGCTTTGCAGGTTTGAGATGTTCATACATCTCAGGGTTGTTGACCCAGATGGACGGCGTGGAGAGGGCAAAGGACTTGAATTGAAGGCCTTCCACAATGTGCTTCTGGACATTTAAAAGCTGTTCAATTGTTGTTTTGGGGGTGTCTGGCATCTTGGCCATGAGTGCCTTGGCAGACAACTTTTCAATTTTGTCCCCTTCAAGGACGGCAGACTTAACTCTTGCTTTGACCTTGCAGTCAATCTCTTTAATTTCAGCAATTGCTGAGTTGAGATCCTTCAAAAGCTTCTCTAATTCTCTCATTTGATTTTTTTACTAACCTTTTCATATGTTTTTATAGCTTTTGCCCCAATAAATTCTGTATTATTTTGATACTGTTGCCTCTTTGTTTATTCCTTTTTGTTTTCCCATTTCCTACATTATCCCATCTTTTTACCCATTGTGTATATGTTTTACACTCATCTCAATATGTGTTGTTTGCTTTGTGTTGGCATTGTTTCCTTAATTACCATATTATTTTTAGCGCTTTGCACAGCCCCTTGTGAAAATATTAACAACAATTTGGTGATCAGCTAAATTTGAATTAGAAAATTATAGTTTAACTGTTTTTAGATAAAGTTGTTACTGATCCAAATCAAAACCTTAATGATAAACTTTAAGCCAATCAGGAGCCAAGTGATGAAGTGATTGTTGTGACATAAAGGGTCATTCAATAATTCTTTGATGCATGTGCGCTAATTAATATCATTGGCTGGATCTTTTGCTATTGTACGCCATTGCTGCTGTGGCGTCTTGTTGGTGGACTAGTGCTAACCCAGCAGCTGATTGGGCACTAGTCCACCAACAACTTGCCACAGCGGCAATGGCACACAATAGCAAAAGATCCAGCCAATCATATTAATTAGTGCACATGCATCAAAGAATTATTGAATGACACTTTATGTCATAACAGTCACTTTATCACTTGGCTCCTGATTGGCTTAAAGTTTATCATTAAGGTTTTGAATTTGGATCAGTAACAACTTTATCTAAAAACAGTTAACACTATAATTTTCTAATTCAAATTTAGCTGATCACCAAATTGTTGTTAATATTTTCTCAAGGGGTGTGTTTAAGTGCTAAAAATAACTGTGTTCTGGATCTAGATACATGGCATAGTAAATAAATGATTTTATAAAAATAAGCTGAAAATAAAGAATAAAACCAACTATAAACAAAGAGAACATGAACAATTGAAATTCAAAATAAAGATAATATAAATAGAAATTGTTTGGCAACAGGAGGTTTATTAGGGCAGGGAAGAGTGATGCCTAGGAGGCAGAATAGCGCAGGAAGGAAGGTGTAGAGGCAGTGCTGGCCTGGGGGGTCTGGGATTGAGTGGGTGGGTGGGGCTGAAAGGTGGGGGGTGGTGGTGGCGGGGGTAGGGGTAGGAGGATTGCGCGTGATGGCCACCATATAATGCTTGTCATATTCCTTGTCTGTCATTGGCTGGATGGGCTGGTAGGTGGCAGTGGCACAAGGTGGTAGGCGCTTGTCCTTCCATGATTGGTTGCCCATGTTCACACGGAAAACAATTTGGGCAAACAAGTCAGCCACCATTTGGTAGCCAAAGAGGAAATTGTGGTCAAGGACCCCAAGATAGAGGTTGTTGAAAGCCTGAGGGTGGCGCTCCTGTAGTGTATCTCCAATGTTAAAGAAGACAACATCAGCCAGATGGATGTCTGCGTGGCCAGCTGAGTACACAGAGGCCTGGTTCCCACGTTCCTTGATGGCCTCAAGGGCAGTGGAGCTACCCTCCATCTGGTGGCTCACAAAAACCCGATGTTTTGAATTTGAGCCATCCCAGGAGTTGAGTAATCCACCAAGGATGTGGCTGTACAAGTAGCCATTGATGAAATCTGGGTTTGTCTGATAGTAGACAAAACCCTTGGCTGAAACAGCCAGAAATGCATCAATGAAAGTCCCCTTCTTGACCTTCTTCCTTCTATTCTTGGCAGTGGCTTTTCCTTGCTCACCAAAATTGTCAAATGCAATTGATAACTTGTAGCAGGAGATAAACATGATGTCATCTAATAGACTAGTCAAGCATTAGACCAGGGTTGATTCAATGTCTAGATCATACGGGGAATCCTCAGCGCCATCCCATTGGTTGCTGGCAAAATTGGTAAGAACCTGTATGGAAGCCACCTTCCCATACATCCAGAGCTGCACCATGTGCTCAGAGACCCATATGTTATGATACGCAAGCTGCTTCTGGACCTGGGTCAAGGGAAGCTTGGGATCCTGCTGGAGGAGGTCAATCATGATTGGGTATGCCTCAGATATTTATGACTTGGGGGCCTTCTTGGGCTTCTTGGCCGTCCCGATCAGATTCCCCCTGTTCATCAGGTTGTTGAATTCCCGCATTATTGTGGCTTGGGTGAATTGCAACTGGGCGGCAATCTGGTCCCATGACAGACCCTGTAGTTTAGTGCCACAATTTCCTAGAGAATTTGGGCAGTGATGATTTGTTGTTTGGGGTGCTGGGCCACAGGAACTGAAGCCTGATTGGCTGTAGGGGGGCAGGTTGACTAGCAGTAGTAAGTTGTTCCAAATCAAAGTTGCCATCCTGATTGGTTGATTGACAGGCAGCTTGTGTGGGGGTGGGTACAGGAGCAGGGGCAGAGCTAGACTCTAAGTGACTCTCAAACAAGTCAAAGCCATATGGATTAGGGGTCAGTAACAGGTCAGCTTCCTTGTTACCTGTCTCAAAGGCTTGGGTTTCAGCAGGTGTCTCCACGCCCTGAGCCTCACCTCCATTGAAGCTGGCTTGGCTGCTGGCGCCGTTGAAGATGTTGCTGTTGAAAACCATATTGAAAAAAAACCTAGGATAAAATCACTAAAAGTAGAACTTTTAAATTTTAATGATTTATTTTTATTGTAATCTCAAGTCCATATTTGGAAGGTTCTCAAAACCATTCCATAAAAATAAGGATCCATGAAAATGAATAAAATGCCTCTGTCCCTAAATTGGATAGCTGTTGATTGGCTGTTAAACTGTTATTTTTCTATTTTAGGCTGCTCATACTACACATCTTGTGTGAGTTCATTTTTTTTGTGCTTGTGGAATCTCGCTTCTAGATTGCTCAAATTTTGTTTCATTTTAGTCCTTCTGTTGGTGCCTTGTATGAATCCTGATTGGATTATAATATACTCCAGAACAGCATCCATTCATCTCACTTGTTGTGTCAGTTCATTTTGTTTGTGGCTTGAACTACACCCCTTGATGTTTGATATAATTTCATATAATGGGCCAGTGAATTTTTTTGTTTGACAGTTCATTTATTAACTGAAATTTTATAAATTAATTGAATCCTGTATCTTGCGCGCTTGGATTTTGTTCAAATCTGAAATAATTTTGTTTAAATCTAAAGTATTTTTGGTTGTCACCATAGATTTTAAAACTACTGTACTTTACCCTTTGCCTTCATAGGTTTTTACTTTTAAACAAGAACTATGCAGTAGTCTTCAAAGCTGTGAAGATGAGCCAAATTGAGTCATATTTAAGGAGAAGAAACCCAAACTTAGCCAAAATCCAAGCACCAGTATAAAATGTACACTCTGTTAACAGGGATATGGAACATCAATCAGCAGAACAGCTCAACAACATGAAAAAAAACTCAGACTACAAAAGAAGCCAGCCAGGGCTTGGTACATAACTCATAAAATTACAAACAATACAGTTATAGCTGTCTTACAGTGTACATATGTTTACTATGTAAACTGGTGATAGAATCTAATCAGCTTCAGGGGGTCAACACTCAAAGGGTATTAGGCAATGTTAAACCCTGATCCACAAAAAAATCACTTGGTTGTTGTGTAAAGTGCAGTGAACACAAGCACACTATCCAGATATCTAAAATATGATGCATGATCTGAACCATGAGTTGTATAAAAATTTTCCAAGTGCCTAAGTCTGGCATAAATCTAAGGAAACTGGTTAGAAAGCAATTTATTAATTCTAGAATGGGTCATGTATAGATAAAAGTGGCTAAACAAGATATAAAATCCCTATAAACAGTCATCTGGGTAGTTTATTCTAATCTAATGACCATATAATAATAAAAACATCCAATGGTGCTGTTGTAACTGTGCTGTTTTAGCAGAGTTACAAGGGGAAACATATTTAGAAACTAGATAATATTCTTTACTGAGAGATAATGATTATATAGCTAATGTGAGTCATAGATAACAGGAACATGATAGTGTTGATCACACAGTGGGATGGTGAAGGGGGTGGCTTGATCCTGGTAATGAGTCAAGTGCCAAAACAAGGTATCCACCATAAGAGGTCATCATCTGTTCATGTTGCTTGATTTGGAAATTTGAGTTAACTTCCTAGTCTGGCTTCAAGTGACTGGATAATTGGGTTGTGGGTCATAAACCCGCTTACTCAAAACCTTGTTGGCGGGTTGAGCCTGCTGTTTTAACACCCCCCAACTGAAGGTTGGCCTCCTCTGGGGGCAGGTTGTTAGGAAGGTTGTCAGGAGCCTGGGCTCCATACTGGCTAACTGTTGTTCTGTGGCGGGTAGGGAGGTCTCACACTATCTCTGTCTTTCTTTGTAGGGTCTCAGACAATCATGGTGGAGGACCTTGTCTTGTTTATGTTTCCCAAGTCCTTGCACAAGGTAAGTGTTATTTTGTTTACCTTTAGGATGATTGCTGGTCATACATTTTTGGGTTGTAGTTTAATTTTGTCAATGTTCATGACCCAAACTTTGTCATCAACCTTGTAACTGTTTTGGATGGGGATGAATGTCTTTTGTAGACACTTGTTTTCTCTCTCTGTTTGATAACTATTGGCCTCTATGACCTGGGGATCTGAATGAGGAGGGACCTTGATTAGAATTTCCATCTTGGGTCCTGATAATGCTTGGATGATATTGGGCTGTGTGCCATATACCAACTCAAAAGGGCTTTTCCTGGTGGATCTGTTCACACAAGTTTGGAATACAAGTAGTGCAGTTGGTAGCTGCTTATACCAGTCCTCAGGTCTCCTGGCAGTGAGCTTGGCCAAGGCTTGCACAAGGCTGTCATTTAGCGCTCCTTACATCCATTGGCCTGAGGGTGATAAAGTAATATCATAGTGTGCTTAACCCCATTCTTGGTGAGGTATACATTGGTATCTTCAGAGGTCAATTCTTTGCCTCTATTGGTTATCAGGAGTTCTAGCTTTCTGAACTTGCTGATGATTTCTTTTCCTATGAATTGCAACACATTGTTGCCAGTATGAGTCTTTACTGCTTGTGCTAATGGCCATTGTGTAGCAAAGTCTATTACAGTGATGATGCACTTCTTATTGTTATGTTTTCCTGGCATGGGGCCTATAATGTCTAGGGCCCACACCTTGAAGGGTAGTTGTGTGCAGATAGGTAGTACTGACTTTGGTGGGGTTTCTCTTCTTGAAAACTTCTCGCATACTTTGCATTGTTCTAAGACTTCCTGAACGTCTTGGTACAGGGTTGGCCACCATGCTTTGTGTTTAAGGAATTTGTAGAGGTTGCAACTTTTTATGTGCCCTAGGTCTCTATGGTAATGTAGGATGATGTCAACTTGCTGATGTATGGGGACATAAATGATGGTGGTTCTGTCAGACATTTTTTGATGTCAGGTTCCATACATGTCTGCAAATAAGTGCTAATTCTTAATAACTGTTTCTTTTTTATGTCTGTGGTGCAAGGGGGAAAACCTTTGTCCTTTGTCTGAAGTACCAAGACGGGCCAGTCTGGGTTGAGCCCATTCTCTCTTATTGTGGCTTGGACGTACAGGCATGAGAGTGTGTCTTCCATGGTAAGTTCTGGACCAGGCTTGTACTGTATGAGCATATTGAATTGCTCCAAGAGTTCCATCCAGCGGGCTTGGCAGCAAGATAGATTTGCTTAGGGTTTGAAATATATGAGCAACTTGTGGTTGGTTAATGCTGTTAATTCTTCCTGTTGTTCTAGATAACAACACCATTTGACTAGACAGTGTACAATGGCCAGCAGTTCCTTGTTGTGTATAGGGTATTGACACTTGCCATCTGTCAACTTTTGTGATTCATAGGCTACAGACAGGAAGTCACCATCACTATTTTTGATTTGTAGTAACCCCCAATGGATGCATCTGAGGCTTTGGCTTCCATCTGGTACTCCCTGTTGTATTTGGGGGTATTGTAGGATAGGTGCTGTTGTGAGCTTCTCCTTGAGACGTCTAAAGCAGAGGTCACGTTGGGGGGTCCATAAAAACTTGGATTTGGCGCCAGTTATAGCAGATAGGGGTGCAGTCAGAACACCGCAGTCAGGTATGAAATGGCATATGTAGGCCACTATTCCCAGGAACGTGCGGAGTTCTGACTTGTCTTTAGATGGTGGCATCTTGAATATGGCCTGTATCTTTTGACTGTTGGGCTTGATGCCGTCTTTTGAGACTATGTGCCCTAGGAAAGGCAGTTGCTTGTGGAAGAACTGGCATTTGGAGGGTTTGGCTAGCAGGTTGTGTTGTGCCAGGGTAGCAAAGACTGCCTCTAAGCCCTTGTGGTACTGTTTTACCAAGGGTCTATAGACAATAATGTTGTCCAGGTATACTAAGGCATGCTTGCTTATGCAAGGGGTAAACACCTTGTTCATGAAGGGCATAAAGGTTGAGGGGGCGTTTTTCATACCAAAATTGAGTACCAAACACTCATATGAGCCATACTAAGTACGGAAAGCTGTCTTGGGGATATCTTCCTCCTTGATACAGATCTGATTGTAGCCTGAAGTTAGTTCAATCTTGGAGAAGACTGTGACACTGCCCAGGGCATTGAAGAGGTCGTCAATAAGTGGTAGTGGGTAGCAATTCTTAATGGTAACTTCATTTAGGGCTTGGTAATCTATGACTAGGCGCAGGGTGCCATCCTTCTTGGCCACAAAGAATACAGTGGTCCCAAAGAGAGATTGTGAGGGACAGATAAGTCCTTTCTCCAAGGCCTCCTTGGGTAGGCACATAAGGGTGTTGTCTTTATTTGGGGTCAGGCAATAGATGGTCTGCACTTTGGGTACAGCTCCCTTGAGTTGAATGGAATGTTGGATATGTTTTTCTGGAGGTAACCCAGGTAAAGCCTCCTTGAAGATTTCTGGATGGAAGGCTACAATTTTGCAATCCTGAGTCATGGTAGTTTCCTGGTGGTCTTTGAAGTGTATGATCTTGTACTGGAAGGAGTCCCAGTTAATTGTCTGCAGATTTTCTCTTTTGTCCAGGGTCTCTTTAATGCGCACAAAGACGTGGTTGCGTAGGAGTTGGTCCACTGAGTCAGGGTAGATCTGGTGGTTGACACCTTCACGTTTGATGGTTAATACCAAGGTTGCCTATTATACATGGGGATTGTTATTTTACAGCCAATCTAAGTCCAGCACAATTTCAAATTTTGGAAAGTCAATTACAGGGCCTTGGATGGTGGAGTGCAGGTTCTCAAGCATGACAGAGAAGGGGGTGGTTTTCCTTGTTACGGCAATGTGGTGTTCATCAGCCAGGACCACATTTTTAATTTGTAAAGGATTAGTGGCTAGCTTGAACTTGTTCACAAAGCTGCTGTTGACTAGGGTTCAATCCACACCCAAGTCCAGGAGTGCCAAGCCTGTGTAACTGTAAAAGCAGAAAGGGTAAGACATCAGTTTATTGGGATTTCTGGCAATGGTGTAAAGTACCGGATCCTCTGAGGGTACTTGGATCATTGGACATTGGTCCACGTCCTTGGGTCAGTACTCATCATTGGGCAAGTCAGGAGTTGTGTGGAGAGAGCTTGGCTTGTTTAATGCTCTTCTTGGGATTTTCCCTTGTCTTGGTTGCTTTGTGTGTCATTGATACAGAAATAGGTACAATTTGACTGGCCATTGTTTCCACTTCCATGTCCATTTGAACCTGCAGGTTTATGGTTTGTGTTAATTCTGTTGTTTCCAGGGGGTAGTTGATTGGAGCACCCAGCTGGATGAGAGTCCTTGGGTCTTTCTTGTTTTCTGGTTTGCGCTTTGTAGAGAGTGTTGGATGTTTGTTATGCCTTCTCTGCTTTGCAATATAGACTCTGTAGATTGGTCACTTGATCCATGTTCACATGTCTCATTACGTGCAACTTGAGTGTGTCATAGTATATGAGGTATCTGGCTGGGGTGTCAAAGGCCATGTCAAAGGGAGCACATTGTCGGAGTTCCTTGTAGGCGCGGGTGAGTTCCTTCACAGTGCCTGTCTGAGTTAATTTTTTTACTTGACGTATGATCATGAGTGCGGAGTCCTTAAGCACAAATCTTGCCAAGAAGTCTTGTTTGAAGGTATCCCAGTCCTTTTTGGTATGTTCTTTATTCCACTTGTTGCATAGGGTGCCAGCGTTGTGGGTAAGTCAGATGGAGATTTCTGCAAATCCAGAATTGCTTCAGGCATTCCATTTGGGCCAGCTTGCTCTGAGCAGACTGGATCCATGTGGCAGCATTGTTGTTGTTGGCCCTGGCAAAGGATTCCAGGGCAGCGCTTCAAAGTCTTTGGGCTACATAGACTGGCATGGTATTTTTGTCAGTTGCACAAGGGATGGCAGAGAGAGCCTGGAAGAACCCTTGTGCAGACATGGCATTAAACGCGGGAAGGGGTATCACCATATTTTGATAGAGGAAAAACCCATCAGGTATCTTGGCACTAGGTGCGTACAGCGTCCAGACTGTTGGGAGGCCAGACATGATTCTATCAAGGATTTGTTGGCTGCGGCAAGTACAGGCAACAAGAAGAATTTTGGGGAATAAGGTAGGATGGAGAACCTACCTGTGCTACCAATGCCGTAACTGTGCTGTTTTAGCAGAGTTACAAGGGGAAAAGTATTTAGAAACTAGATAATATTCTTTATTGAGAGATAATGATCATATAGCTAATATGAGTCATGGATAACAGGAACATGATAGCATTGATCACACAGTGAGATGGTGAAGGGGGTGGCTTGATCCTGGTAATGAGTCAAGCGCCAAAACAAGGTATCCACTGTAAGAGGTCATCATCTGTTCATGTTGCTGGATTTGAAAATTTGAGCTAACTTCCTAGTCTGGCTTCAAGTGACTGGATAACCGGGTTGTGGGTCATAAACCCGCCTACTCAAAACCTTGTTGGCAGGGCAAGCCTGCTGTTTTGACAGTGCTAGATTTATGCCTTAGCTTTACTTGATTTAGGTTTATATTCAATAGTAAAATGGAAAGAACAAAACAATAGAGTCTAATCACAACAAGTGGATGCTGTGCTTAGAGGCATCCCTGTGAGTCAAGAAATTCAGTGAGCACAACATAGCTGCCCACTCAAGAAGGCAGCAAAGAGACAGCAGAAAACATCAAAGTTGCACAGAGACAATAGCTAGATAATGTCACTCAGGTATTGAGAAATAAAATTATAACCTTTAGGGTGACCAAGCTATATACAAAGGCTACCAAATTTGTCATATCCAAGACAGTGAACAACAAGGAATGTAAGCCTTTTCCTTTGGCGTACCCACCTGTTTACCACCAGGAGTTGGTTCCACCAACCCTGATATAGAAGTTTCAGTCAGTGTTTGACACTAGTTACCAACCATATATAAGTGGAGGTGATAACAACAAACTAATAATTCCAGTACTATAGAACTGTACAGATACATAAGGTGTTAAAGAAGGTCATAGCCTACTATTGCAAAGTGCATATGCCATGCATTCCTGCTGTTGAGCATAAACCTAATTCATCACTGCCCAAAAAGCCCAGAAGAACTGTCCTGTTTAACATACAGTGCCCTATTCTTGTCAAGCTGATAAAGATACTTGAGGCTATAAGCTGGCCAGCCCATGGCCAGATTACCAGAAAATTTACCAATAACTCATCAAACCAATATTGAAACAATGGGTGGATTATCTTAATTAAAAATCCAGGACCTCCCCATATTAGTAAATAGGAGCCCAGGTGGGCCACCTCTCAGGTGATAAGATGAGAATGCCACCTTAAACTAGACAATATACAGCCAATGGTTAAGTTGGCCCCTGGGATTGATGCTATAATTTCCTTTTACTATAGCGTATTCAGAGGGCTCTGATTTATTGAAAAGTTTGTGTATCTCCCTAGAATCAAAACATCTTGTCCAATAAAGAGACATGCTGAAAATATGCCAAGTTTTACACCACACTAAAGGAAAAATGAATGGATAAATTCTATTATATTAGAAAATCAGCATCCATGTTAACTATGCACAATGCCTACAGCTATGTCCCTGGAAGTGCCAAAGATGGAGTATCTTGGCTTGTATTATTCTTTAACACTTCCTATTCTAACATGACTCTTCTTGGTCTAAAAGGGATTGAGTTGTACCATATTACCAAGGGATTCCATAATAGAAGGTCCTTTCTATCATTTATACAATTGGTACAGGATCATCTCAGGAGCACCAACCCAAGGTTCATCAAAATTATTGTACTGGGCAATGTTGGACTCCACAAGGTGGCAGATATTCTTGAGGAATTTCCAACAATTGAGACAGATGTGACAATTGGCCCACAGTTACTGGCCAAAGCACTTATGTGTTCATTATTCCTTCCTTCATATTCCCCATTCATGAACCTAATCAAGGGGCAACCACCAGAACAACTCCTTACGCAAACCAACTGATTGAATGTCAAAAAATTGTTGAATTTTTTAAGTCAACATTATTTTAGCATTTGTCTGATTGAATCATAAATTTCCCAAGCTGAGCTAATTTTTTATATTAAATCATTTAGTCATAATCACAAAGTTAAAAGGGAACAGTCATAATGATGGCAACACTTAAATAAAGACTTAAGTTTAAGCTTAAACCTAATATAATTTACTCTAAAAAATGAACTTCTTTTGTACCTTTACATTTAGGTCAACTCTGTTAAGTGATATTTGGACGTTGACCCTGAATAAAAATCCATAAAGTTCTTAATAAAAACACACTATTGTAAAAATAACTATTTTTATATTTTATTATAAGTTTTTATTAAATATATAATAATATAACCATTAAAAATAGACCTATACCAACCTTCATAGTGCTCCTTCTATTATGATGCTATTTATTGTAATGTTAAACTCACCAGATAGCCTATAGTTTAATTCCAGCAGTCCACTTAAGCTGAAACACATATGTTAAAACTATAATTTATATATATTTATGATGTTGACTTTTTGTCAAATCAAATTTTTGCCTAAATCAAAATTAAGGGGTTTAGCTAAATAGAAAAGTGATATAATTTAAGCAAGTTTTAATAGTAAAATTACTATAAAAGATGGCCAGCTGTCTTAATGTTGACACCTCCACTGGTTTATCAATAAAACACTGCTGCTTAACAAAAATCACTCATACAATGGTATGATAATCAAGACCAAAGTACCCAGGACTGTACTTTAGATTTATCTCCATAATTCATATTATTTGATTTTTTAAATTTGCATGTATAAATATTTAATTTTTAAATTTAAAATGAAACAATTTTGGTATTAAACCCCAGCTTTGTAAAAACTTAACCAAGCTTTATAAGTGATTCAAATGTGTTTTTCAGTAATTATGCTGGCTGCCCAAATGTTGATATCAAATTAAAGCAATTTTTTATACAGTAGTTTTAAAAGCTATATCACTAAGTGAAGAAACTCATCTTTAAGCAATAACAACTGGGGGTTAAACATAATCAACTCATCTGTTGTGCCCTGCCCCAAAGGGCAGGCTTTGAAACAAACTTTAAATTCTAATTCAATTCTAAAAGTTGAAGTAGATTTTATTTAGTTAGTTTTAGTCAAAGCTTACTTTCTTTTTTTCTTGCTTTTGGTTTTGATTTTTGCTTTCACATGCTCACACACAGTTTCTTTCTGGTTTATCTTTATAAATTCCTATTTCAAATAGGTTTTCTTTTTCCTTCCACTGCTTACGCAACTGCCGCTCCCCCAAACACTGCAGTTGCAGATCTTCAGGTTGTCTCCTGCAAGATCATCTTCCCCCAACTACCATGCATTTTCTCCACAATTTATCAGGTCACCTTTACTAAGAAACTCCTGTTTACCTATTGCAGATCCTTCCAGGCTTCAATTTTTTATCTATAAATAAAGGCTTTAGAAAATTAGGCATCTAAGCTGAAATTCTAAGTGGTTTTCCCAAATCACTGTCCACAGGTTTTACTTCAATCTTATATTTTTCTTTTCAAATCTTTAATTTCTAACTTTGAAATTTACTTAGGTTATAGTAAATTAAATACTTTGTTAGGTCTAAATTTGCTTCCAGAGATAAAACAGTTAGCATAATTAGAATGGAGATAGCTAGACAACAAGAATTAGCTTGTTGTTGCCATTTTTAACATTATGGATAACTTAAGTAGGTTTATGTTGAGATGTTCCCATGGGGAATATCCTGACGTAGATATACCTTTGGTTACTGTCACAACATCTTCAATTACTCCCTTTTGGGGAATTAACGCCCCAAATGAATCACCAAACAACTCACCAAATGGTTCACTGTCCAGCTAATAAACAGGTGGCACCATTATCAGTCAGCCATCTATGATGGGGATCATTCAACCCAGGTCCTAAATAGAACAAAACTTGATTAAGCCTTGTGACTCTAGAGGACCATTACTCAGATAAGCCCCATGACCTCCATGACATACATGGACGGCATGTGGCTTGTCATGATACTATATATTTGCCTATATTCATATTAAATAAAGTATCATTCTATTCTTAATCTTACCCTTTATTTTGTTTATTATACTTCCCAGAAGTATAAACTTGACAGTGATAGCACAGGTAGATTACCATACCTACCCAACTCAAAGGAAAAATTCCTCCCAAGAAAAGAACCCAAAAAATGTCACTCCCTAACGGCTGGAGAGATTACAAAGTAGGACAAGACGTTCCCACAGGCCTTGTCATCTACAATAACTTTCTTGTACCCATTGACCAGTACAACGCTCTCAAAGCCCGCAAATTGTTCCCCACCACGCCAACCACAGCAGCGCCTCCACAACCTGAGATACCCAATATTGTGTTTCAACGTTTACACACCACTGAAATTGGCGCCTTTGCAGGACTACACTGTGAAAACACCTCTCTTTGGATCAATAGCACTGAGAGTAAGTTTGAACAAGTAGAGTACCCCCAAAGACTCTGGGTCAGCAAGATTGCCCTTTGCGTCACAGGGACTGCCTCACGTTTTGTAACCAAATGGCTAGCCCAACACCCTGAACAGAAGGAAAATTGGGAAGTGTTCAAGGCTGCATTCCTCAAAAAGTTCTCCATGAAGGACTCGGACGTAGTGATCATGACCAAGCTTTGAACCTTTAAAATGACAGGAACCATTGAAGAATACATCACAGCATATGAAGGACTACACAACTGAGCACCCAACACCATCAACTTTTATGAACCTGGGCCGCGCCTAGACTTCTACAATGGCCTTCCCACACACATTAGACGTCAGTTTGACATGACTTGCTACAAGAACCTTGAGGATGTATTCCTAGAAGGAAAATGCACAGCTCAGAAATCTGATAACCTACACGCCATCAACAAGCGTAAGGAAAACCCTGCAGCCATAAGAGAGCCTCTCTCCAATAAGCAAAACAGCTGAGCCCACAGTACCCAGCCTTGAAACGGGAATCACACTGCACAAGCTAACCAGGCCAGCACCAAAGATACCAACAAGGAGGGAAGAGCTCAGAGGAGTACTTAGGCGAGCTGCCCTCCCCCACTTCACAAGACTCATACAGAGAACAGGACGTGGATTCAATCACCATGATCCAAGTTCCCTCCAGCAATCCTCTACTGTTTGCTGCCCAAACCAGAAATAAACTCCTCACTCGTCCTTTCTGCTTTTGCAGATACCAAGGCACAGCACTATTTGACACTAGAGCAGATCAATCTCTTGTCAACAAGATCTTTGCAGACCTCATGAAGTTACCTACCACTCAAAGTAACATCAAGAGAGTCATCATGGCAGACAACCATAGAACACCAGTTACCCATGAGACAAAACCTTTCCGTGCCCAAATTGGAGGTGTAAAAACAACAATTTTTGGCCCTATCATACCAGTCCCCAATTATGATGTCATACTTGGCTTGGACTGGATGAGAAAGACAAAACCTCACATTGACTGGGACAGTGCCACCCTCGCCATACAATAAGGAGAAGTCCACCATCACATATACCCAACACATCTTGACACCCTCATGAGGGACCACATGATTGTAAAGATCATGGAAACAGAAGAAGAAACTGACCCCAGCAAGATCAATTGGAGCACCTGTACATATGAGGTTATCCACTTCAAAAACACAGAAACCTGACACAAACAGACCCCAATTAGAAACCAACTAGTCAGTGAATTCTCCTCCATATTCCAAGAAACACTACCCAAGTTACCCCCTGATTGGGATATACAACACAAGATCAACCTAAAAGGAAGTGTGCTAAAGCACAACCCATCTACCTCCTCACACCACAAGAAGACAACGCCCTAAAAGCTTACCTTGACAAAGCACTCAAGAAAGGCCTCATCAGACCCTCAAAGTCACCCTTTGGTGCCGCTGTCTTCTTTGTGGCAAAGAAGGATGGAGGGCTCTGCCTGGTCACAGACTACAGGGCCCTCAATGAGGTTGCAATTAAGAACAGGTATCCCCTGCCTCTGATTGATGACCTTTTTGATGCCCTGGGGGGGTCCCAAATCTTCACAAAAATTGATCTGACAGCAGGTTACCACCAAATTCAAGTGAAACCTGAAGACATTCCAAAGACCGCATTTAAAACTAAATACAGATCCTTTGAATGTGCTGTCCTTGATTTTGGCATGGCAAACGCTCCCAGTACCTTTGTAACCTTCATGAATGAAGTATTCAAGGAACACATTGGGAAAAGAGCAATAATCTACCTGGAGAACATCATCATTTACAGTCCCAACCTACAACAACACTGGGAAGATGTCCGCGCAGTTCTCTGTACCCTGGAAGAAAACCAATTGATTGCCAAACTGTCCAAATGTGAGCTCTTCTCAACTGAACTTCCATTTCTTGGCCACATCATCAGCAAGGATGGTATCAAACCGGATACAGAAAAGATACACACTATAACAGAGATGCCAGCCCCAAGGAATAATAGCAAACTCTGCACTTTCCTTGGAATGGTAGCCTATGTATGCAGGTTCATCCCTGACTGGGGCGCCCTAACAGCTCCCTTGTCAGCCATCACCAGGAAAACAACCAAATTTGTCTGGACACCCTTATGAGATCAACATTTCTGCCAACTAAAGGAACACATGGTTACTGCCCCCATCCTACAATACCCAAACCGTGAGGGTATTTATGAGCTAGAAACTGACGCCTCTAATTATGCCATAGGAGGAGTCCTCTGTATTCAAACGGCACAAAAAGACTTCCTTCCTGTGGCATATGAATCAAGGAAGCAATCAGATGGCAAACAAAGATACCCCATACATGATAAGGAATTGGTTGCCATTATACACTGCCTCATGAAATGGCAATGCTATCAGGAAGGAGCTCAGACGTTCAAAGTGCTCACTGACCACAAGTCATTGATATTCTTCAAAACACAACAACACTTGTCAAGAAGACAAGCCAAATGGATGAGTCTCATACAGAGATACCCCATTCAAATTGAATATAAGCCAGGCAAGGAGATGCTTACTGCAGACCCCTTATCAAGGCTATACAAAAAACACATCCTTTGCACTGATGGCAACCCTGACTGGCCCATGTTAATCATGGGGAATCTCCAGGAAGGGTTCCCAACTGGCACACCAATGTACATACAAGAGAAAGCCCTCAAGAACAAACATCTGTTCAAAAACGTATATGATACCCTTCACCAAATCCTTCCAAATGGTGACACTGTACCCTATTTTCTGTCAACACAAAAGATTGACACAATCCTCCAACATCACAGAGACCTGGGACACACCTGTAGCAGAAACTTGCATGAATACCTCAAGACACTCTACTGGCGGCCCAACATGTTAGATGATATCAGAGAGGTACTGGAGCAATGCAAAGTCTGTGAGAAGTACTCCCAAACCAAAGCACCACCCAAGTCAGTAGTACCCGTATCCATCACGCAACCCTTCAAGGTATGGTCGTTGGATATTGTGGGACCTATGCCTGGTGAAAGCAAAGGCAAGAAGTACATCATAACAGCTGTAAACTATGCAACCAGATGGCCCATAGTGCAAGCTACAAAAGAGCACAAAGGAAAAAGTGTGAGACAATTCATTGGGAAAGAAATCATAGCAAAGTTTAGAAAGCCTGACCTCTTAATCACGGATGGAGGCACTGAACTCAAAGCTATTGACACTAACATCTATCTTGCCAAAAACGGAATAAAACATGTCACAGCCAGCCCATATCACCCACAAGAAAATGGACACATAGAAAAACTAAACAGCTCTATAGTGGAAGCCCTCAGTAAGTTATCTGTCAAAAATACAAAAGCCTGGGTTGACATGCTACCAATTGCCCTTATGGTCTGCAGAACATGAGTCAACCACAATACAGGCAAAAGCCCTTATGAACTTGTCTATGGTCAGAAAACCTCACTTGTCAGTACAACCACGGGACCACAACTGCCACTTCCAAAGAAGAAACCAGACAGCAATGACCCAAAAGTACTACAAGCCAGAAAGGACCAAGAAGTGATGGAACAACAAAGGGTTCAGCAGGAAGTAATACCATTGCAACAGAAAGGTTCCAAGTTGGAGAGGAAATCTGGGTTTTCAATCACAGCCAACACAAATTAGACTCAGGGTTACGTGGACCAGGCATTGTCATGGAAGTTAAGCCCAATAACACCTACCTCATCAAAGGGATTGGAGCTCAAACTGAACTGAAATGTATGCATCACAACCAACTCTGTTTGTGTAAGGCAAGAGCAGCCCAACAAAATTCAAGGCTCCTTGTACCCAACACCAAGCTGGATCAATACCAAGCCTGCATACCAGATACTCTCAAGAAGATTCCCAAGGTTCCGCCTTCCAGCACCCCAGGGGAAGATGTCGCAACATCTTTGATTACTCCCTCTTGGGAAATTAACGCCCCGAGTAAATCACTAAATAACTCACCAAATGGTTCAATGTACAGCCAATAAACGGGTGGCATCATTATCAGTCAACCATCTATGACAGGGATCATTCAATCCAGGTCCTAAATGGAACACAACTTGATTAAGCCTCATGACTCAAGAGGAAAATTACTCAGATAAGCCCCATGACCTCTATGGCGTACATTGACAGTATGTGGCTTGTCATGATACTATATATTTGCCAATATTCATATTCAATAAATTATCATTCTATTCTTAATCTTCCCCTTTATTTTGTTTATTATAATTCCCAGAAGTATAAACTTGACATTACAAAAAAATCTTTATTTAACACTTTATTCTATATAGTTTGTTTAGGATTAGTTAACTCTATGACGCCTTTTGTGTCTAATCATAAGTTTTTGGCAGGTCTTTTAAAAGTACTTCTACAAACTGTACCTATCTTCCTTTATCTTTTAAACTTAAATCCAAAGACTTTACATGATATAGTTTATAATCTTGCGCCTTATTGGGCAAGAGCTTACATTATTTCAGCTTTAAACGGGATTAACTCAGGTAGTTCTTTTTCTATCACTTCTATTGTCATTTTAGCTGTAGTCTTTTTATATTTTTTGCTACCTTAATCTCTCTTTGTGTATTCCTTTTTGGATGGATTTACAACAAGGTTTTCTGCAAGAACAAACCTACCCCTTTAGGCTCACATACCACACAAACAGTTGTACTCAACACTCTGTTCTCTCTTGCTCATAGCTCTCCTCCTCCCAACATATTCAACATCCTTGCTTACTCTCAAGCGCACTTCACTGCTTTCAGTAAGGATTTCTCCACCAAGCGCATAAGGTCCTGTTCCTTGCTGAGAAGCTCACTGGCCACTACTGTGACTGGTTCAGTTCTCATTCTGTTAGAAATCCAGAGGTTCTCCAAGATTATGAT